>OX465402.1:12299099-13536062 GCA_950005105.1 Lycophotia porphyrea | reverse complement strand
CCATGATAAGTATTGTGGAAGCTGCAGAAGATTGTATAAATATCCTTGCATTGTATAGATTCCTTCTTTTAGTATTATATAATGGCATAGCACATAAATGCTATCTTTCATTGACTTGAATGTGCCCTGGCAGTTGAGAGAATGTCATGCTCACTCAAATGTCTTGCTGATGGTGGCGGGTGTATCGGGTCATTTAGCTCTCTTCAATATGGTTGAGCTGAATGGGGCTGATCCATGCGTCATGTCGTGAATGGGCGCTGTCAGTTGGGACTGGTCATCTCTTAGCTGTCACGGTTTATTTTAATTAAGTACGTACGTACGTACGTAAGTACTTTATTATTAAATTGTTGGTTTATTCTTTTACTCTGGACGCTCTTAATTTGCACGTCACTTTACATCGTTCTCACATACATGTATAATATCAACATGAATGATGTAACCAACATTTTGTAATAATATTTTCATTGAAAAGAGTGTCCACTATCCATGGAGTTTCTTGCACATTCTTCTCCATAGAGATCTACGCTTTGGAATGGGCAACTACAGTACTTTCACAAGTTATTATGCCTTGTGACTTTGACTGTAGCTTAGCCTTCTTTGTTTTTCCGACATTCAAAAGTGCCTGTAATGGTCTAATTGAAATGAATGCTTTTGAGTTTGAGTTTGAATCCTAACACAAACCACACTTTTACTTTTTAATACGCTTTTATTATACTATTAGCTTCACCTCTACTTAACTATTTAAAAAAACCTTAGAAGTTAAATTTGACCCCCTTCTCGGTTTCCGATTGAGCTGAAATTTTCTAATTCATGTTTAGTTTGGATGACAATGCATGGTTAACTAAGTTACGTCATTCTAAATCCAATATAGTAGACTTCAAAATAAAACGGACTAATAACGTTTTTTGAATTCCCATGATATGGGTTACAAATAAAGGGTTTGTTGATAAGAAATACGGGAAATAAAATGACGTCACCCTAAAGCCTGTTTTTAGGGTTCCGTTGTCAACAAGGAACCCTTATAGTTTCACCATGGGGCATCTACGGAACCCTACATTGTGCGTGGCTCGACACTCACTTGACAGGTTTTTATAACTATAATAGGTATTTTATTACACTAGTTTTATATAAAGACAACATCAACCACAAAAGCCTACTTTTGTCCTTTAATCCACAAACCAATACCTCAATAAATATATTTACTTCTTCAGAACCAGACGATAAATAATTCAATATTCCGCAATGGATTGACACAGTACAAGTCAAGCCTATACGAGTATCATTACTTACTTATTTCTTATTCCTATTTCACGTATTTTGCCTCTGAATAAATATATGGTAACAAACGAAAATAAAAGCCCAAAAAGGAGGTAATAGATAATACGTTTTGTTTCTTTTTCGATTTCTTCTTGAACTAAATGGAAAAGTATAAATAATAAAAGATGTAAGACAGATACCTTGGTAGCATCCACTTATTGGTTTCAAAAGCGCCTGTCAAATAAGTCATTGCAAGACGAGGGAAATGGAATTGTATATGAAGTTATAATATAAAGGGTGTAAATAAACTATTAACGAAGCCGAAAGCGCACTTGTTCTCCCCGTCATTGTCATCATTTTTTGTTCTAGACCATACCTGGGAACCTTCTAGTTACGGAGATATTGGGGGTCAAAGTTCCAACTTTTTCTGAAGTTGTTTTTAAATACATGTTTTTAATGTAAGATTTTTAAACACCTCCAAGAGCCTCTTACTATTCAATCCATCCATCAGCACAATGTTTTGAGTGCGTTACATTTAGTCCTACTGTAAAACGTGATTTTAAGCCAAAACAAGTCGTTTCCCTGCACAAATTTTTAAGCTACTTAGTTTGATGTACATAAGGCTTGGTTGACGGCTTCGTGAAGAGTCTGTTTACACCCTGTATTAAGTTAATGGCGTAGGCGGTACCGATGAGGTATTTAGCAAGAATAAAATATTTATTTATTAAGACATAGTGATATACCTAATACATTACAATTTTAATCAAGATAGCTAAATTAAACTTGAACAACTATCTACTTATCTACTAAAATAAACTTAGCAGTTTTTAGAACATTTTTATTTTGATACAAACACAAAAAAATCAATTCGACTGGACAGACGGCAATCGAACTATGAGAATAAGTTAAGAGAGATTGCATCTGTGTCTGAGCTTCTACTTGTGTCGACGGCTAGTCTACACTTAGATGGGCCATCATGGCCGTAGTCATCATTCATGATCAATCTCTTGCCCCTATCCCAATTTATTTGGGGTCGACGCCGCATGTCTTCTTCTTCCATACTTCTCTGTAATATGCTCAGAAAAACTATTACAAACTAAATGAAATTTAACAAACATTTTAATTGGGTTGGTTTATATCCTAACTTTAATATTTTATATGCGAAAGTAAGTTTTCTGTTTGTTTGTTACCTTTTCACTTTCACGCCTAAACTACTCAACCGATCATCCTGAAATTTTGCATATACACGTTGTCAGGTTAACAGAAACGGACATAGGGTACCTTTCATCCCGAAAAAAGTATGGTTCCTGAGGAAACCAACAATAAAGTTCTTATGATAATAGATGGAGCCACGTGTCTGTCGAATCATGATTAAATTATATCATAGAAGCTTTAGTAGTGTTTTAAGAGTTTAACTGTCACATTCTAATAGGCGAGCAAAGCCGCTGGCAAAAGCTAGTAACGCTATAAAACCAAAACCAAACTAAACAAGTTACTTAACCAGAAAATAAAAATTAAAAATGCATGTATGTACATAATTGCATCCCCAAAATTTACAACATCTGCATCATTACATAAAAAATTCAAATAGCGAAATTAGGCCTAACGAAGAGCCGACCAATTACAGTTGGCCTAACCATAACTTAATTAAGTCTTTGGCGATTTAGCTGTTACATTGTGGTGGGCAAATGTACACCAATTTTGTACACCACAACAGCGTAATGGGTCATTTGGTTGTATATAAGGGCCTGGTAATCCGTATTAAATAAATTTAACACGTTACTTTAAGTTGTTCTGAGCAATCGAAAGACATTTGGAAGCCTCTAAATGGTATTGGGCTTTATGCGAGTGCCTGCTAAAAAAGTCAGAGCAAATTTCATTACGTGATTATTGCATTTTGTGTATTCGATCTAATTGTATTTATTTTGATGTGGATACTTAGTACCTACTAAAACGAAATTATATCTAATAATACCTTTAAACGAGTAATTCTTGTATACCTAACTAGATCGATTTATCGCCCCCGAAACCCCCTGCATACTAAATTCATGAAAATCGTTGGAGCTTCAGATTATATAATAATCTGAAATTCAGCTTTAATTTAATAACTTTTTCAATTCGGCTTTAACGATTTTCATTTATAGGTTTAGTAGGTTTCATTTTTAGAAAACGTTGTTGTATCCGTGTTATCCAGGTACTATCCTAAAATTATTATACGTTTCTATTATCTGTATTCATGAAGGCGTCGCGGCAGACCTCGAAGAAGATGGCAGGACGAGCTGGACTTAACCCTGGATCGAAACAACTGCAAGTCATGGGAGTCATGGCGGCTAACAGTATCATTATAACGGTGTACAAAAATCTATGTAGGAAAAAACCTACATTTTGTCCAAGTAGGTTATTCTAAAAAACATTCCGATCTAATTAAGGATCTTCACTATAAAACAAAGTCCTCCGCCGCGTCTCTATATCTGTCTGTTCGCAATAAACTCAAAAAGTACTGCACTGATTTTCATGCTGTTTTCACCAATGGATAGAATGGTTCTCGAGGGAGGTTTTAATATATAATTTGTTGGAGGTTTCGGAAAAAAATAAGCCGTCTGGAAGTTTTCAACGAAAACGCTGTCTAAACCCTTTTAGATATAATAAAATGATGTATGGTGGAATTTTGTATCTTATATAGGTCTACAGCAAAGTCCGCGATGGCCAATGTCTATCTCTTACTTTAGGTCGCGATAAACGACATCCACGCGGGCGAAGCCGCGGGCATCAACTAGTTAAAAATAATGTTTATATACTATAGAAAGCCTTATTTCAGTGAACCGATTACGAATAACGTTTTAGTGTCCCGAACAAACGTTTGTGGCTTGAATGTGACCGCATTGTTTAGTTAAACGATGTTTTGATAAACTAATGTGTTGTTTGCTGGACTTGTTGGTGTAGTGCTCGCAAGCGCGACTGCTGACCATGAGTTCCTGGGTTCAATTCCCGGGTCGGGCAAAGTGATGTTGGGTTTTTCCATCAGGAATTTATCAATAGCAGCCACAGAATCCGGATTTGTGCCTGGTTAATGGCAATAGGCTCGCCCGTTATTATATGGGGCTTAAACATGACAGGCGAAATGTGGGTATACTATTACGTATTCCTTTACCTAATGCCCTTCGGAGATTACACGCGTGATGTTATGTTATGTTGTAATTCAGTAACTAGAAGGTTCCCAGTTATGGTGTAGAACAAAAAAATGATCGCAATGTTAGGGAGAACAAGTGCCTTTCGACTTCGTTAAGAGTCTTTTAACACCCTTTATTATTTTTATTTTTTTATGAAATTTTCGTAGCTAATTTTACAAAAACCTGCTGATTCTTTCTAAAGTGCAATACTTACACGGTCAAAATGTAAGAAACTGCTGATTAAAAAAAAAACTGATGAATTTCTGAATCTTTGGTTTTATCGGTGACCATTCTACCCTGTATGAACCCAGCTGCCCTCAAGTTTCCAATCGTCTAAAAAGACTAGGTTTTTTCACAAAAATCCTAGTTTGAAGATGTAGTGACAAAAATTGAAAATAGTGTGCTTAGATGGTTTGGTCACGTGGAGAGGATGAGAGAAAGGCGACTAACAAAAGGTATATAGAAGGCAGATGTGAGTGGCAACGCTGGGAAGGGACGCCCTAGAAGAACATACTCTGACCTCATTGGTGAGGTTCTTCAGAAAGCTCAGGTGTGTAGTACTTGCAACCGGCGTGCGTGTGTGACCAGATGTATGAACGTATACGAGGCGAAAAGAGTATGTAAGGATCGTAGCAGGTTACTTTCTGTGGTTTCTGCCTAACCCCATGGGACAAGGGCGTGGGTTTATGGATGTATGTCCTAGAGTTTTCGCAAAATACTTTTTTCCAAGTATCCTGCTCCGTAGACAAATATTCCATTTCTGACACATTCCTGCTATCCCAATTTTCCTTTTCCATACACAAATACGGGCTTGCGCCTAAGTTCTATAAATATTTGAGTTTTGTATTTACCTACCCGCGATTTCGGTTGTTGCATCGTCCCTGGAGTAAGGTTGGCAGAAAAAGTTAGACTTTTGTCAAAAAAAAAATAATAATTGAGCAAGCTGTGGAAACCCTTTATGACTGTTATCTAAATATATAAAAGCCAAAGGTCACTCACTCATCACGCAATATCGAAAGCCGCTTTACGTATAAAGATGAAATTCGGCAAGGTGGTAGTTTATAGTTCGAATACTAACTATCCGGTAAGAACTGATTTTGCGACAGGGCCGGATTAAGGAGGCCTAAGGCTTTCGCAAGTTTGTATGAAAGTCCTTCATTTTTCGTGCTACAAACTTGAAATTTGGCAGGGAGGTAGTTAATAGGTTGTAGGTAGGTAGAAAAAGCTGAATTGCAACGCACGGTACAGCTAGTGAAGCTATATGATGGTAGTTATAGTGAGTTACAAATATGAATGTGTTTGAGGGAGAAACTTTAAGAACTACTCAAAAATTACATGACTTTAAAATTGAATTTACAATGCAAAAAGGGCCCTAAACCTAAACTAATCGACATTACTGGTTAAAATCAATTAAGTACCTAACTATTGAGTTTATAAAAGTTATGATCAATTCGATTTACATTCTGGCGGTACCTATCCACCTTAATATGTAGCAAACATAAGAATTTTTATTCTGTATAAAACAAAGTTTATCTTCGTCAAATACAAATCATATATTTGAAAATCTTATTTTAGCAAAGTGAATAGAGAAAAAATTATGAAAACAATTTATTAATTGTTTAAAATTAATGTGTTATTACCGATCAAACCCATGGTTATGTAATGTTATGGTTATCTATTTTAACTGCAAAAATATAATATATAAAATAAAGTGTGTAGTCAAAATACATTTTTATACCGCACTTATTACAAATTGCATATCCTCAGGAAACTCCATAACATTTTGATTACCAAAACCACCCCCGCCTATCTCATCTTTAAACCCATAAAAAGCCAACACCGAACATGGCTTCCCATTCTCCCCAATCCTAGAGGGGAAACAGGGGTAAATGCAACCGATTTAAATGCATGCATCTTGCCTACGACTCGTAATTAGGGCGAACCTGAATTTCGACGAGCGAGGAAAATGTTGCCGTTTCCAAATTGTCGTTTTTAGAGCATTCGCACACCAGTGTTAGCATTCAAATGTTTCTTGAATAGGTAATTTCCATGAGCAGCAATTATATGAAATGTATTAGGCTTATGCTTGGCAAGTTGTTATTACGGAATGATGTGTTTTCTGAGTTTCTTTGGACAACGTGATGTCAGTTTCATCATCTGCCTAGCCTTTTCCCAACTATGTTGGGGTCGGCTTGCAACGGGATGCAGCTGAATACTAGTATTTTACATGGAGCGACTGCCTATCTGACCTGCACAACCGATTTAGTATTGGGTAATATAATAAGCCCCTTGGTAAGACTAGTTGTCTTGATGTCAGTTTATTTTGGTAAATTTATGTTTGTCTTATTGTGTGATTATAGAGTTTCGTCAATGATTTAATTTTATATATATAATAATAAAAAAAATCTTAAATAACGATACAGTCTTTTTACTTGTGTGCCTTTTACTTGTTCTCGAGTAGCTCGTACTAAGTTGTAGGAGAGTAGCATAATCAGCCTATAATGTTCCCACTGCTGGGATACAGGCCTCCTCTATGAGAGGGAATGGTCTATTATAATCCACCACGCGGGCCCAGTGCGGGTTGGGCGATGTCACATGTCTTCGAATTTTTGGTTCTAGTACATATCGGCTTCCTCGTGATGTTTACCTACACCGTTTTTGAGAGCAGTGGTGAAGAAATAAATTACACAAAGTAATGCGTCTGCCTGGGCTTGAACCTACGACATCCTGTTCGTAAGTCGGGGCAGCCACTACTGGGCCACCGCTGCTCTCATTTATAGAAGACTGATTCGTTTTAATAGTCTTTATGTATAGTTTTAGTAGTTACCTAGTCATCTGGTGTTATTCCCGTCATAAAATAATAAATCCATCACAGTAAAATGGTAAGTTTTACTTGCGGAACTAAAATTAATAATAATTCGCATGTAATCTTTTAATAACCTTTACATCCCCAAAGTTACTCTTGATACCCCATAACTTACAAAACCATCAGCCAACAACAATGCGAGCTTATGGCTATTTCTTTGAAATCCCTCAACATATTTTCAAACGGAATATGGCTTTTATTTACCTCCAAAACAAAACAAAAACATCAACAAACAAATCATCACTAGGTCACAAGTTAAAAGCTAAAAAAAGACACGGAAATGCTTTTGCGAGCATCGGCAAACATTGACACACAACTAGAAAGCTCTATCTCACATAAAAATGCAACATTTTATTGAAAAACTGGTCAAATACGAGTCGGACTCTCACACGAAGGGTTCCGCAAAAAAAATCAAAAAAAAATCGGGTTTGAATAAAATAAAGTTAAAAATGAAAGGGGTCTCCTGTAATTAGGTTTCCGTACCCGAAGGGTAACCAACGGGACCAACTAAGCCGCCGCCGTCCGTCCGTCTGTCTCTCTGTCAGCGGGCTCTCATGATCCGTAATAGGTAGACCCGCACCGCGCCGCTATAACAACAAATATAAAAAAGGGGGCTCCCCTACTACGATGGGACAGAACCCTTCATGCGCCCAATTCGCAGGTGACCGGTTGTTTTTACTTTATTTTATTTGTTCTTAGAGCCGTTATAGTATGATAATTATAAAATAATAATAATAATATAATATAGTTATTATCGAATTTAGGTTTGCTGTAAGAAAACCCAATTCTAGGTTAAGCTCGCCTTTGTACATAAGCTATTTGTCATAATTTTGTGTGTATTTCTCTTTTTTTTGTGTGCAATAAGGAATAAGAATAATTGTCGTAAATAATTGTTGTTGTTGTTGTTGTTGTAAGTGTCGTTTGTGTTGTTGTTGTTTGTCTTGTTCTTTAAAAGTTTTAAGTAAGCCTACCAATTACAGTTCAAAAGATGCAGCCGTGTGACCAACAGACAGACAGCGGAGCTTTAGTAATAGGGCCCCGTTGGCACACTTTGGCTACGGAACCTTAAAAGCGACTCTCGAACACGTTGATCGATCTTTACCACTTCAACAGGCATTTGAGTTTGTTTACCCCCTACGTACCCTGGGCTGGAGGTCAAAAATGTGTGTGTTGGAATAGTTTGCGGAGCTCAGCAGCTATGGAAACTGTTTAAGTCGAAGACTGATTTTAAAGTCGGATTGGAAAAAGAAAAGGTCTTGGTGTAAAAGTCAATAGTAGAAAGTCTAGTGCCTTTTATCATTCTAATGTTTTTTTTTCGATTTTCATGACACGGATTTACGCACACTCCATAAAAACGATCGATGATCGATGGCGGAATTTTGATGTAGTGCTTGGAAAGACATAAACTAATGATTTTTATAACAAAAAGGCATGTAACAAAATTGGGGTTTCTAAAACACTGTGCGAGGCAGTCAGGCAGGCGAAAAATTATAATTATTTAAAAACTCCCACTGCCTGCCTGCCTGCTGGACTGCCTTGTTGGTCGAGTGGTCGCAAGTGCGGCTGCTGAGCATGAGGTCCTGGTGCGATTCCCAGGTCGGGCAAAGTTCTATTGGATTTTTCCATCAGGAATTTCTCAGTTGCAGCCACGGAGTCTGGATTTGTGCCCGGTTGATGGCAATAAGCTCGCCCCCTTATTACATGGGACTTAAACATAACTGGCGAAATGTGGGTGTACTATTAGGTACACCTCTGCCTAACCCTACGGGGATTATGTTATGTTATGTTATGTATATAAGTTTTCACTGTTTGTTTATTTAGCCTTACATAAAATCACGCCTGTTATTCCTAATTAGGTAAAAGTGCACCTTATAGTACATACGATGAAACTAAGCAATAGTTTCGAGGCAATTTTAATCAATATGATTAAATAAAATTGAAAACATTACAATAGAAAAGAAAAGAATAATTTATTCAACAAACAATCAATCAACAAAGTATCATAAAATTCAACATCAAATGACACATCTTAAACTACAAGTACTTAACTAACTCTAAATATTTCGGTTGCTCAGCAAATGAACCATAAAAAACTTTTCAACGCCAAAATTTATTCGATTTGTAAGCGTCTAAAAGATACTAAAAATCTAACCATCTTGTTGACCGAAATACTCTTTGAATGGCTTGGTCAAGGAAAAGCGTTCTTAAGAGCCAAATATTGGCTCGTGTTCGCGCACCCCCTCGAGTGCGATGCGTTCTTCAAAGCTTCTTAATTTCTTGACATACTTATACGATACAATAAGATCATTTCTATGTAACACTAGCTTATGCCCGCTTCGTCAACGTGAACTTCGAAAATGATCAAATGGAAACGTACTAACGGGATTAAAAATATCCAGATTTTGGTCTATCTGTTTAACCTGTTCAGCTATTAAGGCTTGAAAGGGTAACAAACATACCGAGAAACAGACTAAGCTACTTTTAATTTATAGTTTTAGTATGAAAATATGCATTAAGATAACAGACACCCCATACACATACATACACACCTACACACACAACCATACACACCATTATCCCAATTTATTCGTAGTCAGCGCAGCATGTCTTGTTCTTCTTTCATACTTCTCGACGAGTAATAACTCGTCATCTCAACAGACACCTCCTTTCTAGCCATATCATCCTTCACACAGTCCATCCATCGTTTCTTTGGTCTTCCTCTACTTTTATACCCACCCACATTCATACTCAAAACTTTCCTCACGACATTTTCTCAGGAACAATAATCTGTGGGTCGATCCAACACATTTTTGACTTTCATTTTTTTAAGATACCTCTAGCCACCTTTAACTACTCAAAACTTTTACACCATTACATCTAAAACTTTTAGGTACTATAACTTGGAGATCTAGGTTCAGTTTTATTTCTAAAAGAAACCTAACATGTTTTTTCAATATAATAAAAGATGTTGCCAATTTATTTGCAAAGTTTACAGAACTGTTTATGGATTATTTATTTAACCCGTTGATTTTTATGACATTTAGATTTTTAGCACTTTAGGTTTCTCTTGGGATTTCGGTAAAAAAGGATTTGGTGAAATCATATATTGTATAAGTTTTTAAGTTTATTGATATGTTTTGGAAATATTATTACCACACTCAGTCATTGTTGGTTATTCCAGAGGGTCTAGACGATTTCAAAGTGTTTTGGTATTCCTACAAGGGCTATCAGCAGGATTGACAAAAGTTTTTCGATAGCTAGTAAAGCTATTGTTGAATTTTTCATTATTTAAGTGCTATAATACGCTAGTGTTTATAATTTATTTATTAAGTCTATACTGTCCTACTGCTTGGCAAGGATCTCCCCGAATTCTTTCCACGAACTCATTCCTCGCGCCACTTCGAACCAGCCTTCATGGTACCTCACCTATCTAAGTCGTCTAGGGACTTAGGTGACTACACCCATTATTCCTCACGATGCCACTAAAACTCAATTACATAAAACTAAAAATTAACTAGGGAAAACAAATCGGAACCTTCATAACAACTTAAAATCTTCCGCTGTAAATAAATCATGTGGCCATGTACACAGTCTTTCGATTTCGCTTACCAATGTACTGTATTGCCGAGTTACTGTATTGTAAAAGTCAGATAGCTACTGGTAGTTGATCCAAGTACAACACTGGTTGTGGGTGCAGCTGAATGCATCCAATCAGACTGGAAACTGACCCCAACATAGTTTAGAAAAAGCTCTCGCTAAATCAATTTACAAATAATCTTCCTTTTGGGCTTCGCCACAATCGGGTAAATACATTATTCTAATGCCAGTTAGTTTACACAAACATATTGCACCAAAACCGATTTGAACCGGTAACAAACCGCTTATTACCAGTGTAATTGAGCTTATCTCTAGATAAGAGGTATTAACGTTCAAACAAGATCTACTGTCACGGAGTTAAAACAACTCGAAGTGACAAATTGGATTTCGGTGAAAATTGAAATAGGAATAAGGATTTAATTTTATTTTATATTCTCAGTAAGCTCGAAGGTCGGACTTAAACATAACCAGCAAAATGTGGGTGTACTACTTAGTTATAGCCTGCCTAATCTTGCTGCATGTTATGCAAAAATTGTATATTTGCAACGAATGCAGAACTGGTTTATGGAGGGATCTACGTCGATCATGAACTTCATTTTTTATCCTACAGTATTCAATTCTCGGACATTAAGTCAGCTTCAACACTAGTTATCATGTGATTTCATGCTGATGCAATGCGTAATCAGTCTAAAATGTTCTCAATTCTGGGACACAAGGCTCTATGGAAGACCACTTAGGCCCAGTGCCGTTAGTTAATGTCACCTGACATAGAATTTATTGGTTTCTAGGACATGTCGGTTTCCCCAAGATTTTCTCCATCACCATTCTGAAAGTAGTGGCAGAGAAATTAATAAGCTGGAATTGTGATGACTAGTGAAAGACATTAACAACAACATGAGTAACAGTCCTATTATGCTTACAAAAACGTTTGAAAAACTGTTGGCGAATTTTGAAATAACCTCTGTAAGCTAAAGAAAGTACATTTTCTTTAACAATACTTCCAGTTTTCCTTACCATATTACCTAACAAGCGAGTGTCTATGACCAGGTGTATCGACGTAGACGAATTGAAAGGAGTATGGTAAAGATCATAGCAGGTGGCACCGGCGTCGGGCACTAGTTGCCCGGTATTTTGCTGAACTGGGCCTATTTGGTGTAGCCATGAGACATTTTATTGTGTTTAGGTTCAAGTCTTTTGTTTAATCGGCACATGCTACCAAGTTCTGTGTTCCCTACCACATTTAACCCATCTGCCTTCAAAGCAAGAGTGAACAGGCACGCTCGTTCCAGCATAGACCTCATACATCGCTTTCCATCAGGCGGGATCGATGTCAAGAGCAGGCCCATCTCAATAAAAAAATGTGCACATTGTTATGTGTACTTTGTGGCATGTGCCAATTAATCCCTTTTTTATGTATTTACTAGCTGATGCCCGCGAACCCGTGTGGATGTCGGTACTCGCGACCAAAAGATTTTGATCCCATTCCCGCAACAAAAACTTGACAAATTATGTACTAAAACCTTCCTCGAGAACCACTCTATCCATTGGTGACAACAGCATAAAAATCGATACAGTAGTTCTTGAGTTAATCGCGAACAGACAGACAGACGCGGCGGAGGACTTTGTTTTATAATATGTAGTGAGAGTGATAGTTATAGTGATTTCTGTTGTTCCTGCCTACCATGGGAAAAAGGTGTAAGTTTATGTATGTACTCCTTCCAGTCATCTCTAACATCAATGTTGCAAGTTTACGTAAGTTGCCGGTTTGATTAAAACGGCGGTACATGGCCTCAGTAGTTTCAACGGCAACGTTTTCGTCAAAGGAAATCCCCCGGCTTCCGACTCGCTATTTTTATTTAAGTGCCGAATAAACTTGCTTTATTTGTAAATGTTTCGTCCCTGGAAACCTGTTGGGATTAGCCTATTGTTTATTTGTTATGGGTTTCAAGGGATGAAGCAGATCGTTTAATATTTCGAGTTAAGTTTATTTCTAGGTTTGTTGTTAATTTTTTCCGCAAGGAATTTCTCAGAAAAAGCCCAGAGCCTGGGACTCCTTGCTGCAAAATCGCAAAAACAACCGGGCGAGGATCTTGACATGACTATAGGCCCTTTTACACGGGTTTATATATATTATTTGCATTTAGAGCTAGCCTATAGTGTCCCAGTACTAGGGAAAGGCCTCCCTCCATTCCTTCCAACGGTCACGATTCTGTACTACTTCTTTCCAATTCTCAAGGAAGGCATCCAGTTTGTCCCGCCATCTCCTTCGTGGTTCCCCGCGACCCCGTGTCACTGTTTCAAGGCACCAATCCTGAGCTTTACGGGCCCGCAGTTCGTTCGGCATGCGACTGACATATCTTGCCCAGTTCCATTTAAGTTGGGCAGCCGTTCGAGCTACGTCAACGATTTGCATTTTGGAGCGCAGTGTAGTGTTTCGAACATGGTCTGTTAATTTTACATATAGCTGTAACTATAATATTTTACATGGAGCGACTTCCAATCTGAGATCCACAACCCAGTTAGTACCCCGGTACTAATTACTCGTAATACGATACCCCGTGGTAAGACTAGTTGTCAGACTTTCGGGCCACTACAAATGACAGCCGGGACCAATGGCACAACGTGCTTTCCGAGGCATGGTGGAAGCTCGGTATGTAATGGGTACCCAGTATGGAATATCTCTGCCAAACCCTATGAAGATAACAGGCTCGCTTGATGTATGTGTAGCAGCACTACAAAAAGTACTAAGCATCATAGAACAAAAAGTACTACAACGCCATCTATGATGGAGTGGACGAATTAAAAAACAAAATCCTAGATCGCGCAAGTAAAGTTAGCCATGACTTAAGACTATATAGAAGAACCCTACAACAACTGTCGGGCAGTAGTCCACCAGACACAACACCCGTCTGGTCCGAGGAACCTCCCTTTTCTATGGGGGATGAAGAGCTTTACACCCTGTTCTTCGCACCCCCATATATGAGCAACTACTATTATAGAAATCCGTATTGACACTGTTTCGACATTTCTCTGCGAAGTCATAATTTAATAATGGATCTTTCTATTAGGCACTACAATAAGGCCGGTCACGTATATAATAATGACACTCATAATTTCTATCGATACATTATTGCAGGACGTGTATTGCATCTTTTATTGATAAAATAATAATGGTTTCATCTCATAATGGCTTTCAAATAATGGTTGATATTGGACACAATAATTGTATTTTAAATTGCTAGTGTTATTGTTCTATTAAATATATTGATTTCGTTTGTGATAGTGTGTCTGAGATCTGATGTTAGTTGAGCCTGTTTCTTCAAAAATGTACCAACCCACATCAACATTTCAGAAATCATTTTAATGATGACAGACTGTCTCGATGGTGTAGTGGACGCAAGCGCGACTGCTGAGCATGAAGGTCCTGGGTGCAATTCCCAGGTCGGGCAACGTGTTGTTGAGTTTTACCACCAGGAATTTCTTAGTAGCACGGAGCCACGGTGGCCACGGAGTCTGGACTTGTGCCCGGTTGATGGCATCAGGCTGGCCTCTTATTACAGGGATCTTAAACATAAATGGCGAAATGTCGATGTACCAACGGGTATACCTCTGCCTAACCCTTCGGGAACTGCATACGAAATAATATTTTATGTTAAAAAAAATACCTATATAAAGATTCTCAGCCTAACTCATTTCAAATTATAATTAATTATTCATTGAAGTGGTCTCGTGAGACTATTTCCTACTCTCTGGGCTTATCACGAACGCAATGGGTAAACTTAACGTTCGCACGACGCAACGGCTGATCAAGCTACACAAAACCAGTTTATGCGGATCTCTCATAGTACAGGAAGAATATACAAAGCAAGGCCATGTTATACTGGAAATGTAAAGCGGCACATCACCGCCGTATGTACATTTGAACCATTTGAAAATTTAATATTATGACTCACACCCACAAAAGAAAGAACTTAAGCATGTTTTTTTCAAACACCTGTACTGTCCCACTGCAGGGCATAGGAATCCCTCAATTCCTTCCACCTGCTCTCTTCGTGAGCATGTACGAAAAGATATTTACTAAATCAAAAATAAGGTAGGGTTTTATAGGGGAGGATGGCACTACTTTTCTCATCTGGCCCTATAGGGACAGGTATAGAGGCAGATGAGAACATGTCTAAAAAAACCAATGGATTTACATTACGTTTACGTTGCGCGTTAAGCTAGAGATTCTTAACTACAAGACTAATAAACCAAACAAAATATTATGATCACCGTAAGCAGAATATTCCACGAATGCAATTCGCCGTGTGAAGGAGGAAGTTTAATCTCGCGAAGTGTGATTGAAAAGTATAAACTAATAAAATTGGAGTCGGTACATTAAGTGAATTTCCACATAAATCTTGCACGTCACTCCTGTTCCAGCTCTCGTGGCTTAAGAGTTACGAATATTTCGGATATGTGAACTGAAAATTTGTTATTTAGACCGTATTTTTGATGTTACATCGTCTTATTGAAAAATTGTACGAATGAACCAAGAAGAAGAAGGATAATGAAAAGGAGAAGTAGTTGAGTGAAGATACTCGTGCTCATGCCATGGTATGGGCATGAGGTGGGATGAAACTCACATGACTAGGGGAATCAGTAATGCTTAATAGGGATGGAAAAAACACGGGTAGCACTCCGGGAGTGCCGGCAGAAGTAAAAACTTGTAACAACGCCATCTAGTTTAAATATCAGAAATTTCAATAGCTTTCTGCAAGAACTAAAGATGTCGCTGCCATAGAAAAAAAACTTGAAACAGCGCCATCTAGCTTAAACTACACGCACACTCGCGCAAGCGCCCTGCCCGCCAATTCAATCTGACAATCTGACGCGAGTTTAACAGTTTTTACCCATCCCAAAAAGTACACAACGCCGCTACAGAAGTTTACTTACTAAATTGTTTTAGTAAGTAAACTTCCAAAAATATGATTCTATTTAGTCCGTCAGTTAGATTATTGAAAAATATTGGATACCTATTTTTTGTTTTATCAAATCAGTAAAAACTGATGAAGATAATACAACACCCAGTACAGTATCTAATGAGTCAGTATCCAAGGCTAACTAATGATTTTTTTGCTCGATCTCCAATTCCGCATTTGCAGATAGAAAGCTTATATTCCTACTATAAAAACATCCTCAAATTGGTTCCAATTTTATAGCTTCACGTACTCAGTTACGGGTTAACTCTCAAGAAAAGTTAGCGAAAACCTTAGCGTTCATAAGTCAGCGTCCGTGGAACTTAAGACTTATACCATTTTGCCTTCAACTAATATATTCACGGGAGCGATTTACTACTTATCCGCATACTAGTTTGTTTGTTTGACAGGTAGACCGTTCAGGTTGGGTTCGGATTTTGTTAAGTATCTTCTTAATTCATAACCTTGGGCCTGTAATCCCCGGTCAGGCAGAGGTGTACCTAATAGTATGCCCACAGTTCGCCAGTTATGTTTAAGTCCCATTTAATGGGGGGCAAGCCTATTGCAATCAATAAGGCAAAAATCCAGGTCATATAAATAAATAAGAAAGTAACCACATGTGTTACCATTTAGGTATTGCGTACATAAACAAAGCGGTTTTTTTGACGTGGTTCTCTCTATCTGGCAGAATCTTGATGCTCCGAATTTTATTTGGCATAACACGCTTGGCATAATCTTCTTTAAACGAATATTTTTAAGGCATAAAAAATATTTAGTATAACTATATTTTGGCCGAATGTTTATATGTCCGAATTTACAATAGCATACTATTAAGATGGCAGAATTTTACTTGGCATAATTACCTTTGGCAAAATTAACATTTCGCATAATTTCGTTTAGCATAATGTTTATTTAGCACGAAGATTATTTAGTATAACTTCATTTGGCATACTATGAAGATGGCAGAATTTCATCTACACTAATATTATAAAGAGGAAAACTTTGTTTGTTTGGTTGTAATGAATAGGCTCACAAACTACTGGACCGTTTATAAAAATTCTTTCACCATTCGAAAGCTACATTATCCACAAGTAACATAGGCTATAAATTATATTGATAGCATGCATATTAGCCGAGCTATCACAATTATTGTCGGGCCAGGCGGAAAAAAATACCTCTCAAAACAGAGTTATTTGCATGCGCTGCCTAAACCGTTGAATATAATTGAAATTAATATAGGGCAATCTGGTCCGTTTTAAATAGTTCTATAATAAAGTCCGCGACACCATGTTTCTATCTTTTATATTTTAGCAGATATAGTAGCTTTTATGTTTAAAAAAAGTATTTTTCGACATACTTACGTTTAAACGATTTTTTAAACAACAAAATATTAAACTTTATACAAAAAAATATTTTTATGATCACAAGGATATCATAGAGATAAGATTTGCCCTTTACAGTTTGTCGATCGGTTAAATAGTTTCGAATATAATATAAAATTAATAAATCGCAAAACCAATTTTACAAAAAGTCCCCGGTTAAGTCAAAACCTACAAATCCATTGATACAGTGTGTAATATCAATGATGCAATCCACTGTCCGCAAGAATTTTTGATCTCCCTTTATCCATCTGGCCTGCCACCTTACGAACTGCTATTGAAAATTGAAACGCCTATCGTGCTTTAAGAAATTTAAGCCCTCCTAACAAGTGCAATGGCACAATGCTACTAAAAAAAGATAACTGTAGCGACTATTCTCATCGGACCAGGAGCTGGCCAGTTGGCGCAGATCACGAGAATTCCAATGATTTCTACGGACCTGCCTATATACATAATTCAAGCAACTCCAGTTTCCCATAAAACATAATTTGCCCTGTTTACTATTAACAAGTCCCAGTGACAAACATTCTCTTTGGTTGGCATTTACCTAAGAAAATAATATTTTATCCATGGGCAGTTATAATGGGCGGTTTATCAGGAATTGGATCACCCGCAAATCAGATTATTTTGTTACCGGAAAATGAAACAACCTAAAAAATTCAAAACAGAGCAGTTTTAATTTAAATACCTATTTAATTTCATTAGGTGCCTACCAGACTTAAATTTTATGAATTTCTTTCACCTATAGAAAGCTACAATATTGAGTAATACTTATGGGTTGTATTTTCGAAATCCACGCGGACGAAGTCGCGGGCGAAGAGCTAGTTTGAAATAATTTTATTAGGCATATTGTCAGTTTTTATCAATAAGCATTTTTTATCCTTAAATCAAAATCATCATCATCAGCCTATAATGTTCCCACTGCTGAGACACAGGCCTCCTCTCTATGATCGGGAATGGGCTCAATTAGATGGAATAAATTAAAATATTGTGTTTAAAAGTTAATAATTATGTTGTGCTAGAAAAGTTAGTGACAGAAACGAATCGCTGCAAAACCGACTCCACGTAGTCTTGTCTGCCCTACCCCGAGAGTGTAATGTAAAGCCGCGTAGGCGCGGAGCAGATGGTTCTAAAGCGCGCCGCCGTGGCTGAGGCTAGCCGGCACAGCCGGCCAGCAAGCCGAAGCTGCGGTGCCATATAAATCGATGAACGCCGGCTGCACGCACGAAAAAGTTACACGTTCCGCCTGAGCCAAGTGTGCAAGCGAGAGCTTGGAACAAGCGATAGAGAGGCACAATCGGCCTAAGCGTCAGGCTTGTGACGCATCCATGTATTATATAAAATAATGATGATTCCGTGATAATAATTCAATTCAATTCATAAAAGTATGCAATTTTTCATCAATGTTTTCTTATGACGTTATTACTCATTAATATTACTTACCCATTTCTTTAGTATCACCAACCCCATAATTCTAGCTATAAACCTACAAGTCCCTCTGTCAAAGAAATACAACCCATAAATTCAACCAGGCCTTCTGAGTCCAGCCAGAAAAGAAAACAAATAAAAAAAAAACTAATGAAAATCGCAAAATGAATTTCGTTCGAATAGAACCTTATCGGTCAGCCACAGCCGGTTGCGGTTTGGAATGAAAATATAACATAACTAAAGTCAACAAAGCACAAAATTAGTTTTTATCCGAAAATAGTAAGAAAAAACCAGCCAAGTGCGAATCGGACCCGCTCACAGACTTTTGTAGCACCATAAATTATGATAACAATATTTTAACGCGTATTTATACGTCAATTTACACTCAACAGCAAATCAAAATTTGTTTTTCATAGTGTGTTCCTTATCTCAAAAGCTCAATATCAAATCTTAATAAAATACCCACAGTTTTCAGAATTTTGCTCTTCTTACTTCAGAAATTAGGTGGACATAATTTTTACAGCTTTAGAAGAGAATGGCTCATCAACCAATGACCTAAGAAAAAAGTATTTGAGAAAGAGCTGTCAATAACTGTGTGGAGAGAACTGTGTGGAGAGTTTGTATATATATATATATTATTCTCAACTTTCAGTTACATCATGTATGGCCACCCAATTTTTTTTTTCACAATTTCTCATCTCATTTGTGTAGCGGCTTATAAAAGACACCTGCTCTCCAAATTGAAGCTGTGTGGTCCCAACAGTCTCAGAGTAAAATGGCTGTGACTTACGGATGGAAAGACGAACAGAACAAATCTATAAGGGTTTCGTTTTTTCATTTGGCAACGGAATCCCGAAAACTGTTGGCCGCGAATGCAGGATAGAAAATGAAAGTCACATTGATGTAGTGTGATTGGATACTGCTTAATATTTGAGTTACCTTTATTTCTGCTCATATCATTGCAGATTACAGATTACTATGTAGTTCAGCTATAAGTGTGCCAATCCGTGTACTAACTGGTCACGTACACTCAAATCTGTCCGTTTCCTCGCTCAAAAAAATGTCAGTCACATAATTATGCATCGTTCTCATATGACTCGATTATGTCTGGATTTTAAAAGAGGCTGTGACCTCTGAGTTTGTTTCAGTGTTTTCTATAGTAGTTTGATGGGAAACACCGACCTCGTTAACTTTTACCACAAAAAAAAATGAGTACAAAGTATATTTAAAAAATTACAGAAATCATTTATCATTGCATCGTGCTTAACAGTTTTTCACGTGCCGTCTATTATTTTTATTACAGCCTGGATCAAACTCCTTGACAATAACTAGAGTTGCATCATAAATCCTCCGTCATCTGAATTTGACGTCGGCATGAGAGCGCAGACTGATTCTATTGCTACACGACAGTTTGAATTTGTGAAGTTTGTAGTCTTTATAAAATATAATTATGTAACATGAATAAGACATGTGTAAATAGTTAAATACATTGGCGTTAAAACAAAGAAGAAAACCCAAGGAAAACAATGCTTATAACGCCAAAAAGGGCTTCAGATCAGCTGACTGCTGGATGGCAGCACAAGGAATACCAACTGAGCTATACGCTCGAATACCAAACACATGGGGACGCAAGAAATTGTTTATTCGTATTTTAAGTTAACTATAAATACTTCTATGTTACCTTAAGTCAAACCAAAACAAAGTTACATTAATATTTATTGGAGTACGCACTAGAGAAAATGTTTTACAAATATTATAAGTATTACCAGAATTTGTTATTTATTTCAGGACCAATTCTTTGATAATATTTAGGCCAAAGAAACATCAAGTAGATCTTATAATCCTATTACGATGCCAACAATCATAGATTGAAAGTTATTTCAATGACGGAGCAGACTTCAAAATATCGTTTAAATTTCAGAGACTACGGAGTAATTAACTTTAATTAAAAATAAAAGCTTAAAATTTACCCTTGTCTGTCTAAAAGGACAAAATATTATTTATTGGTAGACTAGCTTCTGCCTGCGGCTTCATTCATTGCCTCTGGGTCAGAAATTATCCCACGTAGATATCGTAAATATAACTTATGAAAATCGAGGTTTTTATGTGGCGTCGAATCAGTGAAAGCATTTTCGGGATCGAATCAGTAGTTCCAGAGATTACCCGGTAAAACCAACCTTCAAACGATACCTCTTTAGAATATTAGTATGGATACAACCTCCTTCATAAAGTTCAACCAATTAATAGTTGTAGTTCAACTAGCAGTTACAATATTCAATCAATTAGCCAGTTGGAAAGCGTCTAGTTTCTGAAAGAATAGATTTATTGGAAAGGCATTTTTTCTGGGAAACGATAATCAATTAGTTGTTACTTGAAACTTTAATTGGCTCAAATTGGTTCAACCTACAGTTTCACAGATTTAAAAAGAAAACTGAATTTTTGATGAGCCAGCATTTTTGTTTTATCAGAAAAAGTTCCAGGTAAAAATATTTGATTAATTATATAGGGCCTGTCACCTTGCAGCAATTATAGGAGCTCGTGGCTAAACAATAACAGCCGCTCGGGTCGATCTTTAGGTTAAGCCGTGCTTGCCTAGGTTGGTCTGTGGATGGGTGACCACCCATTACATACCGAGTTTCCTCCGTGCCTCGGAAAGCACGTTAAGCCGTTGGTCCCGGCTGTCATTTGAAGATCTTTGACAGTCGTTAAAGTAGTCAGTGGCCCAAAAAGTCTGACAACCAGTCTTACCAAGGGGTATCGTATTTCCCAGTAGTAACTGGGTTGTGGAGGTCAGATAAGCAGTCGCTCCATGTAAAATACTGGTATTCAGCTGCATCCGGTTAGACTGGAAGCCGACCCCAACATAGTTGGGAAAAGGCTAGGCAGATGATGATGACCTTGCAGCAATTATGTCACCGTCATAATCAGTTTCTGTTTTTGATTTTTTAGACTGGAAGCAGTCTAACCGGATGAAGCAGAATATCAGTATTTTACATGGAGCGACTGCCAATCTGACCTCCACAACCCAGTTAGTAACGGTAAAAGTAATCATGAAATTTTGATCCCGTTCCCGCAACAAAAACTTGACAAATTATATACTTAAGTCTAGTCTTACTAAAACCTTCCTTGAGAACCACTCTATCCATTGGTGAAAACCGCATAAAAATCGCTGCAGTAGTTTTTGAATTTTTTGCTAACAGACAAACAGACGTGGCGGAGGATTTGTTTTATAATATGTAGTGATTTATTTGTAAATGCTTGGAATTCGAGTATGTTTATTGTTTTCTTTTTGTGCTACGTTACATTTAATTGTCGCATGGTGTTAATAGAAACGGACATAAGTAAGCAACATGGCCTCGCAATCAATGACCCCATGTTTATTAGGGTGTATATGCACTGCGTTCGATCCGAGCCAAGCAAACACGGTTCGAAGTTATGTAGTCAAACTGTTTGTAAGGTCCCTATAGTTCATGCGATACGAGCTCAAGCTGTCTCCGTTGATTTTGTTTCGAATTTTGTCGATTTGAAGAATTTATTGCTTGAAAGTACAACCTGATCAGCTAAGGAATAACTGGAATAAGTAAATTATTGGGTTTCGGCAATAGTTCAACAAAACTCACGGTAGATTTCTTTATAAATGATATTTATTGTTCAATACAAACGACATGACATTTGTCTACCAAAAAGAAAAAGCAACAACACCATCTGAGTCAGAAAACGGAAATTAATCGCATACATGTATGAAGACACTCTCCAACAAATTTTTTACAAAGGCATCTATAATAATCTATCTTATACATTTATATTCATTCAATTATTATTAAAACTTAGTAAGTCAAAAAAATACTGTGGTGCAGTTAGACGAATTGTAATTTAACATAACATAAATCACGCCTTAAATCCCCGTGGGGTTAGGCAGAGGTGTACCTGATAGTACACTCACATTTCACCAGTTATGTTTAAGTCCCATGTTATAATGAGTGAGCCTATCGCCATCAACCGGGCATGAATCCAGACTCCGTTGCTGCTATTGAAAAATTCCTGATGGAAAAATCCAATAACACTTTGCCCGACCCGGGAATCGAACTCTGTTCCTCATGCTCAGCAGTCGCGCTTGCGACCACTCGACCAACGAGGCAAGCAACTTCATTATTCTTTCTCAGTATTTCATGTCACTGCTGATAATTATCACCCAATTCTATGGAATATATCTTTCTTACACTTCCGATTTTTCACCAACAAAATCGACTCACAACAGACGGTATAAGTCTACCTAAGAATAAACAATGGCAACAAACACAAACAAGGAACATCGATAGAAATAGTCAATTTAACCCGTCGTCTGCCGCTTCTAATTTCAGTCAACCCTCACAATTAGCATCGGGGCCTATTGGACCCGCGCTTTGGTAACGGGACGCGGGATGTGTACTCATGAAGTCAACCCTAGCGTGCCATCGCTGAGTGGTGTGATAAGGGTTGGGTGGGAAAGATCAATAATATTAGCTTTCGGCTTTACGGTGTTGAATAATATTAGGAATTTTAAGTATTTGTTTTATTTGTTAATTGAGGATACTCGCTTTTCGTGAGGAAATGGATCTTCTTGGTATTGGTGCTTTAGTTTCTCATACCTATTATTTAGGAGGTGGTTTTAAATAGACAAACTGACTGTTGTATTGTGTGTGGTTGCTGTGTTACGAGTGCCTTGTTGGTCGAGTGATCGCAAGCGCGACTGCTGAATACATTATACTGATGATAATATCCTGCCATATCTCCTTCCGGACACGGCGTCTGCTAGCTTGCAAAGACTTATGGCTGCTTCGTCACTGTCCCGGTTTATCTTCAAAAACAAAAGATCACGATTCACAACTGTTTCAAAAAGATTTATTTTTATATAGTATTGATTTGTTCGTGGTGCGGCCGTTGTTGCATCTTTGATGCCGTTGTACCTCGATGGTGTTCGCCTCGATTATGCAGATACCGCCAAAGATCTGTGTGTAACTATTGATTCCCATCTGTCGTGGCGAGCTCAATTCAATGAGGTTAGCCGTAAGGTACACTTCTCTCTTCATTCGCTGAAATGCCTTCAAAGTCTCCTGCCTTGAAGACTAAAATTTCTTTGGCTCAAACACTTATTCAGCCGATAATAGATTATGCCGATGCCTGCTACCAGGATGCTACTGAGGAGTTATTAAATAAGCTTGAGCGCTTGCAAAATTCATGTATTCGCTTTATTTTTGGTCTCCGTAAATATGACCACGTTTCTCACCTTCGCAAAGAACTCAAGTGGCTCCCAATCCGCCTTCGCAGGAAAACTAGGATCCTCTGTCTCCTCTTCAATATCCTGCACAACCCGTCGTATCCTTCTTAGCGCGAGCGTTTTTCTTATGCCCGCTCTACTGACGCACCGTGTAGATTGCACCTTAGATCCCTACTTAAATCCCATTCTCATAAATCCAGCTATTACTCATACTCCTTCTCCGTCCATGCTGTAAGGTTGTGGAACTCACTTCCGCCTAACATTCGTGATTTGAAGACCATTTCACTGTTCAAAGCCAGAGAGAAAGATCCCGAGGTTCAGAGAGAAGATGGATTCTTTCCTCTCAATTGTTATAATTTATTATATACATGTCGGGGAATGCCTGGATTTATTCCGTTAGGCTCGAGCATTGTGTGGGCAGACGATGGGTTTCGTGCTATGAAAACACATTTGGTACGATACACTGTTTCTAGCAAAATTAACGAATTACTTGAGATTACAACTTAACACAATAACTCGGGACACAATGAATCGAGTACAGTTTCAAGACGTCTCAACTCGGCCGCGATCAGACACTGATTGTCGTCTTAGCGTCGAGCTGTAAAGATCAAGACTCTGTAAGCACGCCTCGGTGGGAGTAAGTACGTCATTTGACGTCACCACAGGCGTACTGCGATTCATTCCAAGTCTATACCAATGACCCGATCCGACACACATATATATTTTTATTATTTTATATATCTTAGCATTATGTATTTATATAAGTATGTATTATTATTTACTTATGTGTAATAATATTTAATATTATAGGTTAAGTTAGGTAAGGCACATAAACGCATTATTCTAGTCGTTTTCTCACACACTTTGTCTACGTTTCTTTTTCATTTCTCCTTTTGCAGGTCTGCTGGCAGAAATTTCTTAAGAAATAAGCAGTACCTTTGTACTCATATTTTATAATGTTATTCTCCTGTGTTGTACTTATACTTTTACTATTCTACCCTACCTACCCTACTCTACCCTACCTACCTACCCTACCTACCTACTTACCCTACCTACCTGTCTACTGTGTGTACATAAATAGTAAAATAAATAAATAAATAGTATCGATTATTATTATAATGCTAAAGTATTATCAAATGAACAAACTATACAATTCATTTTTACCCGACTGCCAAGGAAGGGATTATGATTTTTATGTTTTTATTATATGGTAGGTGAGGAACATTTTCATAAGTTTTGTAAACGGATTAACACATAAAAAATACTAGGCTGGCATAAATTCAAGGTGTTATATTAAAAGTTCCATTTGGATCTTTTTTAATACTTAGGCCTTGAGTAAAGTATTTTTTCTGAACTGTAAAAAGTACTAGGCTGGCATGAATTTAAGGTGGTATATTAACAGCCATTGAGAAAGTTATTGTCTTTTGTTTTCGACGCTTGAAGATGAGGTCAAACCAAACGGACTAAACTGCGGACTTGTAATGTACTAAAACATCTGGCAAAGTCCAGTGTGTTCTAAATATTTATGCTGTCTTGGTTTCTGTACGTTTTTCTCGGGTGACCACTGAATACCAGCGCTTTGCTGTGGGCCTCCATAGCACAGCATCATGCTGAGTGTGTCACGACGTGCTCGCTATAAACCTTTTTTGTTCCGTTCTATTGTGTTAAATACTTGTTATCCCTTGCATGTTTTTTTTTGTCATTTGTATGCACGTCATGCCCCTACGACAAATATTTTTTCAAGTGAAAACTTCTTTAGCATCGTTGTGATTTGAAAGTCAAAGCCACAGTAAAAAGAGACAGACACATAAATTCATAAGATTTAACGTGGGAAAAAATGTGATACGAAGCATTATACAGTGTTTATCTTGAAGCCAAACTTTTTGAAGGATTCACTTCTACCACGTGTGAATTGCACACATGTTTTTTTTTTTACTTTTATTTCTTTAGTTCGGTGTTCGCGGCCAGTTCGTTCAGGTTGACCGCCCCTTAACTCAATACAATGATTTCAATTCACAACTTTAGACACGCTGCTCAATCCAGCCATATTCATTTGTCTGAATCGATTGTGGTTAAGTAATTGGTATTGTGGTCAGTTACCAAAATCGATGGATAGCATTTACAAGATAAAGTAATATAAATAATTCATATATGTGTGGTAGATATCTATAGTACCTTTGTGGGTACGCATTCGAGCTGAAATGTAATCAAATCATATCGGGCCGTTTCGTATTCTTATGTAGATACATAATGGTTTTTGGTAGAATTTAAATAATTGATTGAAGTAACGCAGGTTTTTTGTAAGTAGATATTTTGTTAGGTGATTGATGCCTAGTTTGGTTGATAATCATACAGTTGTCTGGAATGTCAGGATTTACTCCGTTAGGCTCGAGCATTATGTGGGCAGACGATGGGTTTCGTGCTATGAAAACATACTGGGTGCTTTACACTGTTTCTAGCAAAAGTAACGAAGTACTTGAGATTACAACTTAACACGGGACACAATGAATCGGGTACAGTTCCAAGAGGTCTCAACTCGCGATCAGACATTGACTGTCGTCCCAGCGTCGAGCCGAAAACATCAAGGCTCTGTAAAGCACGCCCTCTGGTGTAGGTAGACTTGTAACTAGGTCGCGTGATGCCCCACCACAGACTTAAGACTAATGACATAGTAAAGATCAAACGGGACATTTATCTTGTTATTATTTGTTTTGAGTTTCCAATATTTCGTCACTGTTGCAAACGCAATGATCCGTTTAAAAACTAATGATAATTTTATAAATGATAATTTTTATTTATTTTGCAAATAGGTTTTTACAGATACGTCATTTTTTTTAAACTAGGTAGGGTCGGTGTTTAGTACCTGACTACTCTGAGAAGAAACTGCCGAAACAAACTCAGAAGTCATAGTCTCTTTTAAGGTCAAGACATAATCTTGGTCAACTCATATGAAGGCTATGCAGATTAGTGTCTGAGATGGTCTTTTGAAGAAAAAATCACACAGATTTGAGTGGACCTGTCAAAATATAACTAAGTTTCTTTTAGCTGAGAAAAGTCTTCAGTTAACGATCACATTACTTCGTATAGGCTCTTAGCCCAAAACCTGATGCTTTTGACTTCCTCACAATTTTTGCATAATTTCCTGGCAATTTCTAGTCCATCGCCCATTACGATAGAAAGTCTTCATGCACTAACCATGAATTAGAAGTTTATTTTTACAAGGGCGCAAGTAGTGCCGGGCTCACCCCGCAAAATATTCCGCCACAAAAGAACCGCCTACCTGATTAAAAGGCCGAAGCAATCCACTTATGCTTAATAACATCTTGGTATACGTATCTTTACAACAAACCTAAAGGATTATGTTGGTTGAATGTCCGTATATATTTTTATATGTGCACCATAAAAATGTATGTGGTGTTTTTTTGCGTACCTACCCCTTGTTTGTAAGACCTTTGGTAATGGTAAAAAGACAACCATACACGGTAATGCTTGGTCTTGGTAAGGTTGATTGTTACGAGTAGGTTAAACCGCGCTTGCCTACGTTGGTCGGTGGATGGGTGACCACCCATTACTTACCGAGTTTCCTCCGTGCTCCGTTTAAGCCGTTGGTCCCGGCTGCCATTTGTAGAAGTCCGACCAAGTTCGAGAAGTCCAACCAGTCTTACCAAGGGGTATCGTATTACCCAGTACTAACTGGGGCGTGGAGGTCAGATAGGCAGTCGCTCCATGTAAAATACTGGTATTCAGCGTCATCCGGTTAGACTGGACCCCAACAAAGTTGGAAAAAGGCTAGGCAGATGATGATGATGATAGTCTGTACCACAATCTTAAAGTATTATACCGTTGAAATTTCCGATACACACTGTATAATGAATATCCTACTAAATATTACAAAAGCGAAAGTTTGTGAGGATAGATGGATGGATGTTTGTTACTTTTTCACGCAAAAACTACTGAATGAATTTGGATGAAATTTTGCACTCAGATAGTTTATGACCTGGATTAACACATAGAATACTTTTATACCGGTAAAATCCCTGGGACAATTATCAAACGGCACGCGAGCGAAACCGTGACCTAGTGTTGGATATTTACTTCGATTGCAGTTAATTTGATTGTGGAGTTGTTCTGTATTGATGTGAAAGCATTAGCTTGGAATACGGCACATTTCTCGGTATCTAGATTCGATTTGGGCGAACGATCGAGATGAGAAAATTTTAATCAAGTAATGGCAACACGGTTGTAATTAATGAAAATCACTATGTTGCTGATATTGCTGCAAGCTGGATATTTTTATAATTATTGAATCTGTTTTTGGGAAATGAAATCTTAAAAGAATTCACAGACCATCATCATCACCATTTCAGCCAAAAGACGTCCACTACTAGACATAGGCCTCCCCCAAATATTGCCACATTGACCGGTCCCGTGCGACTTGCATCCAGCAGATCCCCACAACCTTCACCAGGTCATCGGTCCACCTAGTGGGAGGCCTCCTCCAACGCAACGTCTTCGCGGTCACCACGTCAAAACTTTTCAGCCCCATCGGCCATCCTTTCTGCGAGCAATGTGCCCTGCCCACTGACACTTAAGTTTGGCAATTTTTCGGGCTACATCGGCCTTAGTTCTCTTGCGGATGTTCTCATTTCTGATTTGATCAGGCAAGGAAACTCCGTGTACAGCCCTCTCCATTGCCCTTTGGGTGACTTTAAGCCTTCTGATGAGGCTCATTGTGAGCGACCACGTTTCGGTCCCGTATTTAATCACTGGCAAAACACACTGATATAGTTGCTGCCAGTTAAGATCGCAATAGCAGTCATTGACTCACTTACATTTATTCAAGTTCTTAACTTTGAAAACCGAAAATAAAGAATAAATCTCCTGTTCATGTCTTGAATCTTCTTCTAATGAAAAACGTACGAACCAAAACAAATGAACCATGTATTGTTTCATTTGTTGTGGTTCGTACGAAGAGATATTAGGGAAAGGTCAATGACCGCTATTGCGATCAACAATAGATATTCAGAGATATTCTTAAATAATATTGTCGATTAAAAGTGAGCCATGTAAGAAAGAGACATGCAGTGATGACCCAAAATAAATTGGGGTAGGTCAGGAAATTCTTTTTTATTTCTTAACGAATTGGCCGGAGAAGACAAATTGGAAACAAAATTGGAAAGCCATGGGAAAGGCCTTTGCCATGCAGTAAGACTGAGAAGGCTGATATAAAGAAAGGGTAGCAAAATGATAATGACTGAAATAATCTGGTCGACCGAAAAAAAACCTCCTTTTGTCAATACGTAAACTTTACTAAAAAGTGCTAGGCTGCGTCCTTAACCAAGCGATCGTAAAGCGAACATGCGACAAAGAGAAACGTCTCTCGTCTAAGTCCAAGAGTTCTGCAATAATGGCATTAATAACTTACAAAACTAAATCGCTACACATGCGTCTACCTCCCCAACTTGACCCAAACCAAAGTCATTTGAAAACAAACTAATACAAAACTCACTATGAAATTACATAGGAAAATATGAGCTATTAAACACAGGCCTAACTTAAAATAACAACGGTTGAATTTAATAAGGCAGTGGCGCCATCTGCTCGGGGTTACGCTAAATTCATAAAATGGCAAAGGGTGGGTTCATTTATATAAAGGTTTAGATGTAAGTTTTGTTATGATGTAAGTTAAGATCGGTTTGTATTTCTTGTAATTGAGAATATTTTCAGTATTCTGCTGCCTTTTTTATTGTAATTATTACTAGCTTATGCCCGCGGCGTGTCCCACAGGAACATACTGTCGGAATTAAAAGTATTCTTTGTGTTAATCCAGGTTATAAAGTATCTGTGTTCCAAATTTCATTCAAATTCATTCAGTAGTTTTTGCATGAAAGCCTCACAAACTTTCCTCCTTAACTGGAATTCTCATTTACACATTTGAAAAGCCCATCTTTTCGAATGTATAAATGATAATTCCAGTTCTAAGCCGGACGTGACCTACCAAGTGTTACAGTTTTATAAGAAGAGTCTCATCCCTGGTCCAGTTTGGTTAGGTATACTTACTCAAAAAATTTAGGTACATTACATAGGAGCTAAAAAACTAACAACTAAGTAGTAGTAATACAGTGGCCGCGAAACGCTACCACCGGTGGCGGCCAGTCGCAACTTAGTGTCCGCGACATGCCACGGGTGGCGAATCATAAATAAACACCGACCACTCGTGGCAGCCACTGACCACCTTCGTTTGCGCGCTACCAAAGGATGTGGCGCGTAACAGCCACCGGTGGCGGCCACCGGTGGCCCGTTTGCACGGAGCCTAAGTTGCCCGTATTTTATTTTTAACTAGCACTTCGTCCGCGTGGGTTTCGAAAATACAGCCCTTGGAAACCAAAGAGAATGTTTGTCATTGGGACTTGTTTTTGTTAGTCAGGGCAAATTATGTTTTTACGGGAAACTGGAGTCGCTTAAATACTGCCTCGTTGGTCTAGTGGTCACAAGCGCGACTGCGGAGCATGAGGTCAGGAATTTCTCAGTAGCAGTCTGGATTTGTGCTCGGTTGATGGCAATATGCTCGCCCCCAATTACATGGGACATAAACATAACTGTTAGTACCATTAGGTACACCTGTGCCTATGCCTTTGGGGATTACAGGCGCCCTAAATTTATTTTTAGTGATTGGGCAACTAGAGGTATCAGAAAAAGTACGGAAAGACTATTTGAGCTTTATGGCCTTAAGCCTTATATAAACACTGAAATTTTTAACAAGTATGTTGCTAAGTATTCAAAAATATTTAGAAATACATGCAAGGTTGCCAAAGCCCTGTACATTAGCAACAAGATCAAAACAGCAGAAAATAAAATAAAAACAGTTTGGAAAGTCATAAATAACGAGACTAACAGGAAGAAAATACGTAACACTAGCTACACATTAGATACAGCTTGTGGTCCTAAAAGCTCTAATCAAGAAGTAGCTCAAGAATTTGTAAATTTCTTTACCGATATACCATTAAAAACTACGGAGGCTCTTAATTCTTCTCCTGAAGTCTCAATTGGTTTATTGAAGGCGAATGTGTCTGGCTGCTCGGCTGAATTTAAGTTTAAACACATAAACCCTATGATAGTTATTAAAGCTTTTCGGCAAATAAAAGTCAAACTGACTAAAGATTTATGGGGAATGTCTATCAAAGTTTGTACATCCATAGTTGAGACTATAGCACCATACTTAGCTTTAATTTTTAATTTGTGTATAGACCAAGGAGTTTTCCCTGATTTAATGAAATACAGTAAAGTCATACCTCTTTTCAAATCCAGAGATAGAAAAGATACTTATAATTATAGACCTGTATCCGTGTTGCCAGTTTTTAGTAAGGTGTTTGAAAAAGTAATGCTTAATCAAATGCTTAATCATTTTAACACCAACAGAATCTTACACGATCAACAGTATGGTTTCACCAAGGGACGTTGTACAACCGACGCCAGATAACTTTATTAAAGAACATATTTACTGCGTGGAAAGAGTCCCAAGACGCTATTGGAATATTTTGTGACCTCTCCAAAGCATTCGATTGCGTAAATCACGACACATTACTTTTGAAACTTGAGCATTATGGACTAGGTAAACTTGCACTTAGTTTGGTAAAATCTTATTTGAGTGATAGACAGCAACATGTTCAAATAAATAGTGTTAATTCACAGGGTTTAAAAGTGAAAATGGGGGTTCCGCAAGGCTCAATATTGGGTCCTTTCCTCTTTCTAGTATATATTAATGATCTGCCTTATTTATTGAAAAACCAGCCTCAAAATATGGTGCTATTTGCTGACGATACTTCTCTAATTTTTAAGATAAATAGAAGGGCCCAAAATCTAGATGACGTGAAGAATGCCCTAACTCAAGTCCATAATTGGTTCACAGCAAACAATTTAGTATTCAATGAAAAAAAAAAAACGAAATGCATAAGATTTGCTTTACCGAATGTTAAACATAGCGATTGTGATATAGTTTTGAGTAAAGAGAAACTTGAATTCGTAGATAAAACGGTTTTCCTGGGGATTACGCTTGATTCAAGGCTACAGTGGGGTTCTCATTTAAGTTCTCTTGCAGGGCGGCTAAGTTCAGCAGCATACGCTATTAGAAAAATCCGTCAATTTACTGATGTCGATACCGCTAGACTGTTCTATTTTAGTTACTTTCATAGCATAATGTCTAATGGCATTTTGTTATGGGGACGGGCTGCAGACATTGAGTCTATATTTATTCTGCAAAAAGAGCCATCAGAGCCATATATAATCTTTGTAGGCGCGATTCTCTAAGAGAACTGTTTAAGGAAATTAACATCATGACGGTACATTGTCAATACATCTATGAAAACAAAACAAAACGTAAGAAAAAATCTATTTTTTTTTAATAAAAGAGGTGACAGGCATAATTACAGTACTAGAAATAGGGACCAATTAGTTCAGCCAGGCTTCAGACTCGCTAAAGTAGACTCATCTTTCATGGGGTACTGTTTGAGATGCTACAATAAAATTCCACAAAGTATTCTTGAACTGAATGAGACGAAATTTAAAACATGCTTTAAACGCACACTATGTAAGCAAGCATATTACAAGTTGGACGATTATATCGCTGATAAAAATGCTTGGCTCAATGCCGGTCCTGCTCCACAAGGACAGGGGTGCATAAATGGATAGCATTAAACTGTATTGTTGGATCTGCTGAAGATTGTACAACTATCTTTGCATTGTATAAATTCAATCTCTTTAGTATTATATAGCCGCATAGCCCATATTGTGTGTGTACTGTGTACTAGATAGCTATCGTTCACTACAAACAAATAATGATTATAGTATATGTGTTGTGTTATTTACTTTATCGAACAAACAATTTTAAATTTCCTTCAAACTTCTTCAGATTTTAATTGATTTCAAGTGAGCTCCGCAGGTGCGGAAACAATGATAAGTATCGAAAGAAGCTTTTCCAGCAAAAGAAATCAGAATCAATCGTCTGTCCCAACCTTCACTGAAAACATTTCTAAAATGAAAGAGCAAGAACGTTTGAATTTTAAAATTATAAATTCTTCGAATCTCAGCTTAATATCTTGAGGAAAGCGAATCGAACGAATGAAGGAATGGATGAACGAGTGAACACGAAGCAACGGGCCGCTGTAGAAACAATCGGTGGATGTGAGAGGAAATCGAATTTCCTCGAAGAAATTGACGAGTATAGCTCAATGACATCGACGCCATTTTGCTCCTCTGGATCTTCGATGTAATGATTTATTATAAATTACTGCAGCGCTGTGTTTCTTTGAAAAAGATTTAAAGTATAATTGATTTTCTGCGCTTAGCCTTAGCTTAGCTTAGCCTTAGCTTAGCCTTTTCCCAATTATGTTAAGTTTAACTTTCAGCCCAACCGGATGCAGCAAAATACACCATTTAGGGTTCCGTAGTCAACCGTAGGAACCCTTATAGTTTCGCCATGGCCGTCCGTCTGTCTGTCCGCAGCTTAGCCCAAAGACTGTTAGTACTAGAAAGCTGTAATTTGGCTTGAATATACAGATTAGTTACGCCGACAAAGTGGTAAAATCTCAAAAAATAAATTAATTAGGGTACGCGCAGGGGATTTTTTTTCTCGTATATCCCATAGTGTGCAATGTCGTTAAATAGGTCTTTAAAAATATTGCGAGTTTGTTCAAATAATTTTGTGATTAAGGGATTCGTTTGTGCTGCAGGCTGTTCGAAAGAGATACCGCGGCCCTGGAACACAAAGGGCAAGGAAGGAACATGGATGGGTTTTAGTCAGTACAAGTCTGACACTCCCTTCCACTCTGCCCAGAGCGGGAGAAGTCATTTGATGATTTCCCATCCATAAAAAAAAAGGGATTCGTTTGTGAAATATTAATCTTTAAAATGCAATTTTTGTTAAACTCAAGTGACCCCTCCCCCCTCTACCAGCTAAGCGGTTGTGTTTGGATGTGTGAAAAAATTCACGGTGGTAGTATAATATAACGAAGTTAAAAGAAAAACTATCACAACTAACTATCAGGCTTTACAAGTTTACGATTAATACTTGAACAACTTATAAAATGTACTTGGATAACATATTTTTCTAAACATAATGTATGGGCGCACAGGTTTTTTAACTGCAAATGTAAGTTTGTTTTTTTATTATGCAAATAAAAATCATCATTCTAAGGCAAATCGGATCGTAGGAAGTGTCTGCATATTTTGATGGATAACTACAGAATCATACATTGTGCGTGGCCCCACACGCACGAGTACTTTAAACATTAACTGGTTGTTAAACTGTAACAATCCTAATTACTTACAAGCGGCATCCAAGCTAACACACCTCCTTTACGTAATTAAACTTCATCAAAAATTAACATTCCAAAATCCAACAACAGAGCAACCAAAAAGTACAATCATCAACAAAAGTGTTACAGAAATAATTAATTTCTCTTGCCCACTAGGTCCGGGGAACTGGGTCACTTTTGGCCGTTATTAATGCTAAAACTGTCACCGTCACTCGCACTGGCAATTTGCACCAATTAAAATTCCGTACGTGTTGTCTGCCATACATTTTGTTTGAACATCCGCCGAGAAATACAGCGCCAGTATTGTCCTGTGTACTTAAACGGACGTGTACACACGCGTTATGGGTTAAGTTAGAGGCGAATTGGGAAAACTGATCTTCTAACCTTTAAACAGTTTGTACTAGTACATGACTAAGTAACCGGTGGATTTTAACCTCACACTCCTTCTTAAATTAACGAAACTTTACACAATCAAACTAAAAAAATATTAATGTAAAACTGTTTTTTTAATGAAAGTTACTAACGGAGTTTGAACCTCCCCATCGCACTATGACTGAGGCGAAAAGGCGAATTAAACTCTGGGGTCAAGGTGTTTTTCAAGTTTACAGGATAAAAAAGTGTGTACGTATCACTTAAAAAGTGTAGTTTTTAAAACAACGTCAACATATACCTAATTCCATTTCGATTCGAAGATACTCCATTTCTAAAATCAAACTGATCTGTACCGCTTTCCCCTTCAACTTGTGCCACAAACAAAAGAGCAGAACAGCCAACATAATTAAAGGATATTTTGTGTAGACAATAGGTAAGTGCCGCGCACACAGAATTTTAATTCTAAGCTTATGCCCATTTAGATTTGTCGTCGGGACTGTACCTACGTGGTTTGAATAAGCCCCTGTAGGCCGTTATAACCACTTTTGTCTGCATTTTGGGCATTTTTTTTTGTACAAATATTTTGCTGGATTATTGCGGGGTTATTGTCCTTCGAATTTAGGTGGGTATTTCGCCATATAACGGTTAAATTTTGACGCAATCCAATATTAAAGTATCTTTAGAGAATTTACGGATGAATCGTGACTAATACTTGGTTTCTTTATCTTTGGACTGTGGAGACAGGGCCATCGTTTTTGACACGCGTGCTATCGACTTAATGACATACCTAATTAGCTGAGTTTATTTTTCATAAATAAATTCAGCTAATAGTTTATTTATGAAAAATAATTTGCTACTAATAATAATTTGCTACGCTTTGCTACAGTTACGGTCTACGAGCTACGACGAACGAGCTACGCGGTTACGGCGTAGCACACTATAACCGTCGCAACATCAACTGAAAACCGCAGACTGTCTGGCTTTAGTTTGATCACTCAAACAACAAAGAAGGGATAAAGTTAAGGCTTAGGTTTAATTTGAGGCTGAATTTAAATCTAACCAAGATTTAAATTCAGCCTCAAATTACTGTTCTAACTAAAAAAAAAATGATGTATAAGCTTTAATTGCAAATTATTATACCAAAGATATGTAATGACTTGCTTGGTCCCGACTGTCACATTATGTAGTTATTTGTCAATGGTTAACTACTACCAACTTTTATACTGCTTGTTAGACTTTTGGGCTTCTATCTACTCCAGTCAGAAAATAGTCTGTCGAGCAGTCTTACCAATGGGTATCGTGCTTCAATCAAGAACACGTCTATTCCAACAGACATCGCTTATATAACTAACTAGCGGACGTCACGCCGATTCAACCGCGTAGTTCCCGTTTCCGTAAGAGTCATCATCTGCCTAGCCTTTTCCCAACTACGTTGGGGTCGGCTTCCAGTCTAACCGGATGCAGCTGAATACCAGTATTTTACATGGAGCGACTGCCTATCTGACCTCCACAACCCAGTTAGTACTGGGTAATACGATACCCCTTGGTTAGACTGGTTGTCAGACTTTTCTGGGCCACTGACTACCTAACGACTGTCAAAGATCTTCAAATGACAGCCGGGACCAACGGCTTAACGTGCTTTCCGAGGCACGGAGGAAACTCGGTATGTAATGGGTGGTCACCCATCCACAGACCAACCTAGGCAGGCACGGCTTAACCTAAAGATCGACCCGAGCGGCTGTTATTATTTAGCCACGAGCTCCTCCGTTTCCGTAAGAGTACGGGGATAAAATATAGCTTATGTTACTCGTTGATAATGTAGCTATCCATTGCTGAAAGAATTTTTCAAATCGGTTCTATAGTTTTTAGTTTATTCGTTACATATAAACGAAATACAAATCTTTCCTCTTTATAATCTGTACATCTGTACTGTGTAGGTATAAATAAAATTGGAGTGTCTGTTTGTAATTTTAAAATAACCGCTTTTTACTAAGTGCATATGGATGTATACACGGTATATATACCAAAACAACATTTTTTTCAATTTTTGTCTGTCTGTCTGTTTGTTTCGGCTAATCTCTGAAATGGCTGGACCGATTTTGATGGGACTATCACTAACAGATAGCTGAAGTAACAAAGAGTAACTTAGGCTACTTTTATTTTAGATAAATAATTAGGGTACAGTGCAAAGAAAAAAACCCCTTTAAATTGGTAACAAAATTCGATTCAAATAGGGAAGTGCTTATAATAAAGGGGATTTTTTAATAATAATTTCACCAGAACGAAGGTCGCGCGCTAGAATTATTATATAGTCATCATCAGCCCTTTAATATTCCCACTGCTGGGACACAGGCCTCCTCTCTATAAGAGGGAATGGACCACCACGCGGGCCCAGTGCGGATTGGTAGATGTCACATGTCTTCGAATTTTTGGTTCTAGGACATGCCGGTTTCCTCACGATGTTTTCCTTCACCGTTTTTGAGAGCAGTGGTGAAGAAATAAATTATACAAAGTAATGCGCCTGCCTGGGTTCGAACCCACGACTTACTGTTCGTAAGTCGGGATCGCTACCACTGGGCCACCGCTGCTCTCATATAGTAAAGTAGTTGTAGTAGTAGTTATTATATAGTAAACAGTAAGTATAGATATAGATATGGCCGGCCCAGTGCCACTTCAGAGAGACTTCAAGCATAGCCAGCTCCATAGCTTGCTAAGCAACCTTGGATTCATGGACCATCCGTACCATGAGTATCCACGTTTCAGCCTCGTAAGTCATAACATGCAGGACACACTGATTAAAGACCTTTTTTTTTCGGATGGGCAGTCTTTAAATGACTTCTCTTGCTCTGGGCAGAGCGGAAGGGAGTGTCTGACTTGTACTGACTACAACCCATCCATGTTCCTTCCTTGCCCTTTGTGTTCCAGGGCCGCGGTATCTCTTTCGAATAGTCCCGCAGCCCTCTGATTGAAGACCTTAGTCTTTAGGCACTGTGGAATGCTGCCGTGTAAAATACTGCTATTTACCTGTATTCAGTATGACTGACTAACATAACATTTGTTGGTAAAACACTTTTTTATGGAAAAGTAATTGTTTGCGTCTGAATGTAGTTTTTAGCTTTACTTTTTCCTCAATGCTTGTAGTTTGTATAATTTGATCGCATTGTTGATTTTTTTATTTCTCTCTAATCTCATCATCATTTTCCTGCCCTAATGCCATTCTATTTGGGGTCGGCGCAACACGTTTTCTTCTTCCATTCTCCCCTGTCCGACGTTACGGCATTATTTACTCCTTTCTCTTTCATATCAGTCATCACACAATCCATCCATCTTTTCTTTGGCCTGCCTCTTCCTCTCCATTTATCAACATTCATATCCATCACTCTTTTAGTCACATGCGTTTCATCCCTCCTCATTACATGTCCATACCAAGACAAACGACTTCCTTTTAATTTTTCTGTAACCGGAGCCACTTTCAAACTTCCTCTAATCTACTTATTTCTTACTTTATCCATTCTTGTCACTCCACACATCCATCTCAACATTCTTATCTCCACTACATGCAATCGTTTTTCATCCATCTTCTTCACAGCCCAGCATTCTCACCCATACAGTACGACAGTACTTCTCTCTATTCTATGTTTTAGTATTTTGTACCTTCCCTTTTTTTTTACTGTCATTTTTGTTCCAAAAGTTTCAAGTATTAATCTGTGGAAATTTGTAAATTCGTATTGTTTAAGAACATTGTTTATGTTAGCTGTAAGTTTTCCGAATAGTATAAAATAAAATAAAATAAATAATTAGGGAAACGCTAGGCAGATGATTCTAGGTCTAGATATTGTTCTCAAAATAGTGAAATACTAAGTATTGCTTACCAAAAACATTACACATGGAAACATTAAAAGAATAATACCCATTACGACAAACATATACCACTATTATAACACCATAGCAGTCGGTTAAGGGATAACAGCTGAACCAGTTAAAGAGCGCTTATAACTATTAATTTAACATAAACGTGTGGGGATTACGTGGAATTGCGGCTAATGTTGCCATTACTATTATCTTTTAATACTAATCATTTTAATAGGTATTTTATTAGTCTTATTACAGCTATTAACAGAATATGTTGGTTTTAGGGATATTGTTACAAGGGGCAAGTTTTGTTTGAATTAACGGAATATTTTAGAATAAAATGTGCCTGTAAGGCTTTAGAATGTTGTTTCGGGAGTTTCCTGCACCGAATCGGGCGGGAGGAAACGCCCGGGTGTTACCACTGCGAGAATCGCTCAGAGGACACGGTGGAGCACACGGTGGAGGTCTGCCCCGCTTGGGCGGAGCACCGTCGTGTCCTCGTAGCGGCGATCGGCGGAGGCGATCGAAGCAGTCATGCTAGCGAAGGAGGTGGTGGAGCGTGAGACCGCGGCCCTGGAACACAAAGGGCAAGGAAGGAACATGGATGGGTTTTAGTCTGTACAAGTCTGACACTCCCTTCCGCTCTGCCCAGAGCGGGAGAAGTCATTTGATGATTCCCATCCGCATCCATTCCCATTCCATCCATTCCCATCCGAAAAAAAAGGCTTTAGAATGTACTTCATCGCATAGGCTTCTATGACTTGACCACTCCCAAACATCACCAGCATTACTAATCTGAGTTTAGACAAAGTGATAATTATTCTATTAGCAATTACGAGGCTGATTTATGAAACGTTGGCCTACACTAGGAATTTCTCCTGTATCGTGAGTGCTTTTACAAACATTTATATTCACATACACAAAAAACCAGATCCAGAGCCACTATCTGTAGGTCATACAAGTATAAAATATGTTCCGTGCGAGGATCGAACCCGCAACACTCAGCGCAGCAGTCAATCGCTGAGCCACTGCGCCAACCATGCCATCCATTAGATTACATACCGTCATATCATCTTTAGCCCGAATTCATCCACTGCAGGGTATAGGCCTCCCTTGTTTGTGTCATTCTCTATGACATTCATTGTATATTGACATAAGTTTCGGCCAATTCTGGTGGAATTCAAGGAAGAAAATACAAAACGCGTTGAAAGCGATTGATAATTTGGTTAGGTTCCCTATTGTCCTATTGTCCTATGCTGGCAGAACGTACACCTCGGCATATCATATTCCATTTAGGAACAACACCACAGGCCTGATCGTATGCCATGTAGCTATAAGTAGGCCGTAGTGGTAGCGAAACTAGTATGCACTGGCCTTTTATTCTGTTGAAACTCAATGCTACGTTAGGCTTGCCCAAAGCACCGACTAGTTACTGATTTTCTGAGTTATATAATACGAGGAGCTCGTGGCAAAATAATAACAGCCGCTCGGATCGATCTATAGGTTAAGCCGTGCTTGGCTAGTTTGTTCTAGGATGGGTGACCACCCATTACATACCGAGTTTCCTCGGAAAGCACGTTAAGCCGTTGGTCCGGGCTGCCATTTGTAGATCTTTGACAGTCGTTAGGTAGTCAGTGGGCCAAATATCTGACAGCTAGTCTTACCAAGGGCTATCGTATTACCCTGTACTAACTGGGTTGTGGAGGTCAGATAGGCAATCGTTCCATAAAAAATACTGATATTCAGCTGCATCCGGTTAGACTGAAAGCTGACTCCAACATAGTTGTGAAAAGGCTAGGCAGATGATGAATACAAAATATTTACTTGAAGCTATTCTTTTGAACGGAAAATGCATTTGTAAAAAACGAGCTGGACCGTACACGTCCTCGGGCGATGATACTTGTATCAAAGTGACACATGCGTAAAGTCCGCCATAGACGATAGGTTTTGTGCAGTTTTCCCCTTACGATCAAACTGTACAGGTCTGCATGGACGTGTGTAAGAGAAAATTCTACCGTTATCCTTGGAATGAAAATTAGTTTTGCATGCACATTTAAACCTGTCATGTATAACCTAGCGACTGTACTACGAGAGTACCGTCACGTGATTTTGATTTACGTCACAGTTGATGTAGACAAGAGTGACGCTTGAACGCGAAGCTCATGGCCAAGCGGTTACATCGTATTTTTTTTTCATTGTTTATTAATTAAAGATTATGTGTCTGTCCTGTGCAGAAAACAACATTTAGATATAAATTTTAACTATTTTTATAAAGTGTGATGTTGATTAGAACAATCCATGTGATTTTTGTGCCATTTTAGAGAAGATTTTTTATTTTGTTGATTATTTGTAACACAGAGGCTGTGATTTAATTTTTATAATTAAGTTAAAAAGAGAAAACTGTACTGATTCTATTTTTATATAATTAATAAAAAGTTTATAAATAAATCTTTTGTTTTTTTCAATTTGTATATGGATTGCGTATGTAGTCCACGCGACCACTCATGAAACTTTTAGGGGCGCGACCACTGTAGGGTTAAATAACAAAACAAAAAATAAACAGAAACATCACTAAAACCTCAATAGGTTTGTCCAAATGTTGAAAAACTTAAAAGCTATCTTAATACTAACGTAGCAAATAAGAATCTACCCACGTATCCTAAACGCAAATGTCCTTGACTTTAATAATAGCAGGAAAAAAGATCCCTCACATTTTTATCCTCCTAAAATTAGGATAGAAGTATAATATAATCCTATTTGGTATAATAACAGTCTTTATCTAAAACAAAATACGGGGCTTAGGCAAAAATAATATAATTTAGCCCAACCGTTTGGCTACAAAGGCCAGCCCTCTTCAGGGCTAATTTAGGCCGCTTCGGGCGACCCTAGTTAGTTATTAATTTACGACAAATCGTATAAACTTTATACGAGGGAAGGAGTTGTGTTTCTAAGCGGCATTGCGTAATTGAGTTCTTGAAGATTATATTTGGAACTGAACGTAGCAGTGGAGTAAATTGATATTAGAACAATCAAATATTGCGATACTTCATCACTTAGGTTATCAGTAACTTGGTTGTTGATTATCACACAACTGAAAAGTCGTGTTAACCGGTTAGCTTGGTATGGGCACGTGATGCGGAAAAATAAGGAAAATTTTGTGAAGAAAGTTTTGAGTATGAATGTGGATGGGTATAAAAATAGAGGAAGACCAAACAAACGATGGATGGACTGTGTAATGGATGATATGACAAGAAAGGTGTCTGATGAGATGACGAGTAGTAGGTATGGAAGAAGAAGACATGCTGCGTCGACCCCAAATAAATTGGGATAAAGGTAGGAAAATGATGATATCAGTAACTTGGTCCTACATCTCCTCTAGGTTCAGCAGACTGTATAATTGGAAGTTTCTTCCAATTATACAGTTGATTGGCCTGTTGGTCTAGTGGTTAGTGACCCTGACTGCTAGGACGGAGGTCGTGGGTTCGATTCCCACACAGGACAAATCTTTGTGCGATGAGTACGATTATTTGTTCTGTATCTGGGTGTATAATTTATCTATAATATGTATGTATTTAGAAATATATAAGTATGTTTATCAGTTGTCTGGTTGCCATAGTACAGGCTCTGCCTAGTTTGGGATCAGATGGCAGTGTGTTGGTTGTCCCAAGATATTATAAATATTATTATTATTATTATAAAAATCTTTATTTTTTGGTCTTTATATCTACTTTACACCTTTCATCAGCCATTAACGGTGATGGATTTGATCATCAGTGAACGTTTTCAGACTAAAGTGACGAAGATGAAGATTTGAGTGTATTTAGTGTTCGAGACTAACTAACTAGCGGTACAGGACAGATTTGTTGTGAATTTAAGAGTAGTTTTAGAACACCAGCAGTCATGGGTTCCGTTAGTCATGCAAGAGCATGCAGAAAGTGACAGTTAGTGTCTTTTTATGTTTATTAAATGAGCCTGACCTCAATCTTGTCCTGGGGACAAAGATGAGGTTGACGATGGAACGAGCTATTCCAAAACAAGCTAGCGAACTCGCGACTTAAATACATAGATTGGGGATATAAAGGGTGTAAACAGACTCTTAACGAAGCTGAAAGGCATTTGTTTTCCCCGTCATTGCGATGTTCTAGACCATACCTGGGAACCTTCTAGTTACGGAGATATTGGGGGTCAAAGTTCCAACTTTTTCACAAGTTTTTGTTTTTATAAACCCATGTTTTTAATATAAGATTTTTACTTTAATCACCTCCAGGACCCTCTTATTATTGAATCCATCCATCAGCACAATGTTTTGAGTGCGTTACATTGAGTCCTACTGTAAAAAGTGATTTCTCAGCCCAAAAAAAAGTCGTTTCCCAGCACTAATTTTTGCGTTAAGCTACTTTAAGTTTGATGTACATAATGCTTGGTTGGCGACTTCGTGAAGAGTCTGGTTATACCCTGTATGAACTCGGGAACACCGACGCAGGCAGGGAATTTTGCTCCTTGGCTTATTTTACCCAATCTACGAGTATACTAATTTATAAAGCTTAAGAGTTTGTTTGGTTGAACGCGCTAATCTCAGGAACTACTGGTTCGAAATGAAAAAATATTTTAGTGCTGTATAGCCCATTCATAGAAGAAGGATATAGCAAACACGGGGAAAATTGTATTTTTAAAATAATTTCAGGCGTAGAAAGGTTGCAGGTGAAAGTTAATAATAAAAATAAAATTGTCTATCCCATGCAAATGTAAGATATCATTTCCTGAAAGAAAGGACGGATCCAAGAGTTACCAAGGCACTTGAAAAATAAATAAGATGGCCCAGTAACAATAAATATTTAACAATTCATCTCTAAACTTATTATTTTCGAGAGCGATTCTGGAACATTAAAAATGTAAGGACATTTACGATTGTCAAGCAATTTGTATGATTTATTCAAAAAATGGACACGCTTCGGGTCTCTTGGGTTTGTCCATTTTTCACCATCCTCTTCCGTTTAAGGGCCCTTTCGCTAAATCATTATATCGAATACGACGATTTGTATAATTTAAAAGGTTATTAAATGTAAACAATGGGCTGTTGTGGCGCCTTTAATTTTAGAATAATTGAAGTGTTTTTTTTATAAGCTTTTATTTAACTTGCAATGTTTTTATGTTTGTTTGTTTGCTTAGGTCAAATCTTGGGACTGAATTTTAGAATAGTTATCCCCAACCGATTAAGTTTAAATGCATACCTGCACCTTAAGTTTGGATGACAATGCATGGTTAGCTAAGTGACGTCATTCTAAATCCAATGTGGTAGTCTCCCAAAGATGTCGAATCAGTTATTTTTATGCACCCCCATGAAAAAGGTAAAAATGAAAAAGGGTAAGGGTATCAATGAAACGGGATTGCAGAGAAACCTACGAAAAAAATGACGTAAGACCTATATTTTTACTTATTAAAAACTTGTTTTTAAAAAAGTATTTTTTTTTTAAATATAATGTTGTTTTGTTGTCAACATGACGTAAATGGTTGTAGCCCGAAGGCTGTGAAAGGAAAAAAGGAAGTTAAATAGTCACGCTTTGAGCTGGCTATACTTTAGACCCACCGCCTAATTCACTCGGTGCTTGATGTGGTGACGTAGGGCTGCGGGGCTGTTCGAAAGAACTACCGTGGCGCTGGAATACAAAGTTCAAGGAAGGAACATGGATGGGTTTTAGTCAGTACAAGTCTGACACTCCCTTCCGCTGCGCCTAGAGCGGGGGGAGATATTTGAGGACATCCCATGCTAAAAATAAATGTGGTGACGTGTCATGAGGCCTCAGGCACACGCTAGCCCGCGCCAACACCGCTCCCCCATCCCATAGCTAGCTTTGGCATCATCTCAGATAAGCAATAGGTACATATCTAATTGGCAACTGGCCAATTACAGAAAGTAGAACAGTCAATCAATTTATGTAGGTAATATTTTCGTTATCACTGCCACAATTTTCATATTCTACGGGGTGTAAACGAATCCGGGTGTGTAAAATCATGTTTTACGGTAGGACTCAATGTAACGCACTAAAAACATTTTGCTGATGGATGGATTGAATAGTACGGGGGTCGTGAAGGTGTTGAAGTAAAAATCTTACTTAAAAAAACAATCTTGTTAGAATGTTGTAACTTTGACCTCCAATATCTCCGTAACTAGAAAGTTACCAGGTATGGTCAAGAACAAAAAAAATATCACAATGATGGAGAGAACAAGTACCTTTCGGCTTCGTTACGGGTCTTGTTTCACCCTTTATATTTCTCATTTATTGGAAAGGCTTTCCGAAGTTGTACGATACAAAAGCAATATTTAATAGTACGTACTTCATAAATAATCGAGAAATAAGTACGAACACGTACGTTAGGGAAATAAAATATTTTGGCCGAAACAGAGTAATCAAACTGTGATAGGAGACAGCGGAAAAAGACACTATCAAATTAAACTGGTGTTTTAGATAAGTCGGTTTCCCATTTAATATTTTGTCGATTAACCTTATCTTGGTATCGAATACCTGAAGGGTATTCTCGTATTTTTAAGAACTTTCGTGTAGCGGCACTACAAAGAGTACTACAGCAACATGAAACAAAAAGTAGTACAGCGCCATCTATGACACAGATGTTGAATTAAACATCGAATACGTCTAAAATCCTACATTGCGCAAGTAATGTTATCCATGACTGAAGACTATATAGAACCACCACAGACTATATGGGCCCACTAGATATAGTCTGGTCTGGTCTGGTCGGAGGATCGTCTCTTTTCTATGGGGGATAAAAAAAATTACACCATGTTCTTCATACCCCCAAATTCGCATTCTGATCTCAGTCTCAAACTGTCAATCTATTTGATATGGACTTAAAATTAATTGCAGTACGCCTGTGGTGACGTCTTACGACCTACATATTTACCCCACCACAGCGTGTTTTACAGAGCCCTGATGTTTGCAGTTCGACGCTAAGACGACAGTCAGTGTCTGATCACGGCGGAGTTGAGACCTCTTGGAACTGTACCTGATTAATTGTGTCCCGTGTTATTGTGTTAAGTTTTAATCTCAAGTACTTTGTTAGTTTTGGTAGAAACAGTGTATCGCATCCAGTGTGTTTTCATAGCACGAAACCCACCGTCTGCCTAACGGAATAAATCCTGACATTCCCGACACATATTTAACACATATTTTGATATTAATTTTCGCTTAGATAAGGTCCTGATGAGATTTGAACGTTTTCAATTCCATTCCAGTTTTAGGAAAACTTAGCCTCGCTAACTTTAACCATACATTGTATTATTCGCCTTTTATATACAGCTCTTAAACTTTCATAGCTCTCACTGTATCATAAATAAACAAGTCATCATACTACTATGTTGGGGTCGGCTTCCAGTCTAACCGGTTGCAGCTGAATACCAGTATTTTACATGGAGCGACTGCCTATCTGACCTGCACAACCCAGTTAGTACTGGGTAATACGATACCCCTTGGTTAGACTGGTTGTCAGATTTTCGGGCCACTGACTACCTTACGACTGTCAAAGATCTTCAAATGACAGCTGGGACCAACGGCTTAACGTGCTTCCCGAGGTACGGAGGAAACTGGGTATGTAATGGGTGGTCACCCATCCACAGGTGAACCTAGGCAAGCAGGGCTTAACCTAAAGATCGACCCGAACGGCTGTTATTATTTAGCCACGAGCTCCTTATAAATAAACAATAATTTTGGAATAAATTATTCACAATCCCACACTACACCATACTCTGGACCTGTCGACTGCAGTTAAGTTAAACGAGTAGGAAAAGCACTTAACATGTTCCGACCAAAATCTATATCTATACAAATAATTAAAATCTAAGTGTCTGTTTGTAATATAAAATAACAGCTTTTTACTGAATGTATAATATATTTTTTTTTTCCATTTTTGTCTATTTGTTCCGGCTAATCTTCGAAACGGCTGGACCGATTTTGATGGGACTTTTACTGGCCGATAGCTGATGTCAAAAGGAGTAAATTATTTTTATTTTAGAATAAGAATTAGCGTTCGGTGCAAAAAAAATAAACCCTTGAAATTGGTGACAAAATTCGATTCAAAAAGGGAAGTAACGTGTATTTTTTTATTATAATTTCACGCGAAGCTAGTAATTTATAAATATCAATACCGCTGCCTCCTCTCACCAAGCCACTACCCTTACGCAGTTCCATTCATTATTCAAACGTTCTCGATATCTTAAATTTAGTTTTGTTTATGCTCCCTTAGTAAAGACTACGTGAGGTGTTGCCACGATAAAAATGTCAGGAGTATGTTTTTTCTTTTTTTTTTTTCGTTTCGCATGCCTCGGAGTTATGTGTAGTACGTTTTGTATATTTTTTTGAGGAAAAATGTGCGTATGTTAGAATGTTTTGTGTGTTATGAAAGGTGTTGGTAGAAATGTATGTATGTATGTGTATTAACGTATTGTGATCGTAATAGGGATGTTTCCAGAGTAAAAAAAATATGATTAAATTTAGTTTTTCAATTAGATTATCGAAAAATATTGGATACATATTCTTTGTTTTATCAAATTAATAAAAACTGGCGAAGATAAAACTCATCAAAGATCATGAGTGGAGGTTTGAGCCGTCACTTCGCCAGTAAAGGTGTACTGACATTAATAATAATAATAATATAATATCTTGGGACAACCAACACACCGCCATCTGATCCCAAACTAGGCAGAGCCTGTACTATGGCAACCAGACAACTGATAAACATACTTATATATTTCTAAATACATACATATTATAGATAAATTTACACCCAGATACAGAACAAAAAATCGTACTCATCGCACAAAGATTTGTCCTGTGTGGGAATCGAACCCACGACCTCCGTCCTAGCAGTCAGGGTCACTAACCACTAGACCAACAGGCCAATCAACTGTAAGAAACTTGAGAATTTTGACGCACTGTATCGTGTTCATTTTTTTTTTACGTGAAAAAAGACAAAATATGTGTCCAAAAGACTCTTAATGAAGCCAAAAGGTTGATTTTTTCCCATCGTTGCAATTATTTTTTTGTTCTAGAGCATACCTGGGAACCTTCTAGTTACGGAGATATTGGGGGTCAAAGTTCCCACTTTTTCACTAGTTTTTTTACAAGTTATTATGTATTTTTTTTACTTAATACGCCTGCACGACATCCGTACTATTCAATCCATCCATCAGCACAATGTTTTGAATGAGTTGTTTGTTTTACGTAATTTTTCACCCCAAAAATTAAGGTCGTTTCCCAGCAATAATTTTTGCGTAAAGTTACGAGTACTTAGTTTGATGTACATAATGCTTGGTTGACGGCTTCATGAAGAGTCTGTTTACACCCTGAATTTAAGTTAAAATATTAAAGACTTCCACCAAGAAAGAAAAACCTTTTAAAAACCCCATCATCACCCGTCACACCACATTTATATAACCAAACAACATACATAATTGCATTGACGAGAACCCAAAATGGGGACTAAGTGGACTTAAATGAAAGCCCATAATAAAGGTCGCTATACATACATGGTATACGGTGTTTGATCGATGCGTGACCCGCATTTAGGGGGCTGGGGGTCACACCGAACTGTAATGACTTAAGAAGCGCGCGAATAAATAGAGTAAGTTCCTTGTAAGAATTATGTAAGGTTAAATTAAAGTCTTATTAAGAAGTTACCTTAGGTTCATATTCATTTATTTGCATTGTACAATGTAGGCCTGTATATAAAGTGTTTTATAAGGCTTTTTGATTTTAGCTCTTAAATAAAAATTCAGTATTGTTTGTAAATTTTATAAAATACTTATAAATACATCGGATTCTTAGGGAACATAAAAAATTCAAAGCGTGACCGAAACCAAATTAAAACGTAGAAGAGTAAATTATATTTTATCTAAACCTAATAAATTAACTTAAACACGACTTTTTGGGTTATCAACCTCATTAATTAATGTAACAATGCCCGGGCCCACGACATATTCTTTGGCGAATGTGTTAAAATTTTCAAAATACGCAGACGTTTCTTGAATTTACAATGGAAACGTTAGTGTTATTAGGTATTTTCATCAGAAATTTGTCATTAACAGCCACAGAGTTTGGATTTGTGCCCGGTTGATGGCAATAGGCTCGTCCCCTGTTACATGGGACTTGGACATAATGCCGAAATGTGGGTGTACTTTAGGTACACCTCGCCTAACCCTTCAGGGATTACAGGTGTGCAGTTATGTTATGTTGTGCTGTGCAGTTTTTGAATTGGGATATACTTTGCCTGATGTATCTTCAATATTGGTACCTAGATTATTAAACTTTTGTCTAAAAACGGTTTCCTAAAAATTATTGAAAGCCATTCGTATTTCTACATATAATTTCAGCGATAGATAGACAGACGCCGAGTGCGTCTGTGGTTGACATTCATTTTATGGTTTTGTCATCACTATTACTGTCAAAATGTCACTTTTCTACTCTATACCATCTGAGCAATCAACCGTGACTGACTTCATTCAATAGAAAGATCTTTTTTCGAAACGTATCGGTGTAAATGCAGCCCGGATTTGGGCATTTGCCTACGGAAAATAGACTTTATTATGTGACCGTATTTATGCCTAATAGAATCACAATTTAATGTAAAACACGCACGCCCTCTATGAAAATACATTTTACTTTTGTGAAAAAACATTATGGCGTACGTCCATTTTTCTTCATTTTAACCTTTTTGGGGCGTTTCGTTGTCTGTTGTGCTTTATTCAATAACATAATATGACGACATTCTTATTTCATGTGGAGAGACTGCGTGTTGTGTTGTGTTCAGATGACAGTGAAAATATGAATAGGTTTTCTTTTTTTTTCCTAAAGTGACATCTTTTATCAATCGTTTTTATTCTTTTTTTTTTTTTTATTGTTCACAAAACCATACATATCTTTAATTCTTACATAGTTTGCTCGCCAAACTTTTAAGTTCACTCAATAGATTGTACTGTTGTAGTTACCGTGAATATCTCATATCAATAGAGTACATTATGTCCAGAAAATGCCCGAACAGATAATTTTGATGAAAAGATGACCGTCCTATTTTTTTTTACCAAGCCCTTCGGGTGTCCTATGTTTAGACCGCTTTTGTCCGACTTTTCGGACAGACTTATCAAAAATTCAGAAAGGGAATGCTTAAAGAGATACCGGATGGTCGCGGTCGGCTAAATCTTTCATAAACTACCCTACTTTAGAACAAAAACGTCGCACATACTATAGTCGAGATTAAAGCCGGTAATTTCTAACTACCCGCAATCTAATTGCCCCATGTCTGGTTGTCAGAGGAGGTACGCCTTTTGCTCATTCTGCCTTAAGTGCCTGAAGACTGTGACGGGGTTTAATTAACTGCGGCACAACTTTGTCGCGGCGACAAACGCGACACGACTGGTGCGACTAATGTGTTACCTGTGTGTGACGAGAATGGAGTGCCTTTCGTGACATTCTTGTTTATACGACATACCGCTTAGACAAAAGGCTTAAAAATTATTTGGGAAAACTTCCCAGTAATATTATAAATGCGAAAGTTTGTGAGGACGGAGGATGGATATTTTTTAGTCTTTCGCTCAAAAATGACTAAACAGATTTGGATGAAATTTGGCAGACAGATAGTATACAGGGTGTAAACAGACTCTTCACGAAGCCGTCAACCAAGCACCATGTACATCAAACTAAGTAACTTTACGCTAAAATAAGTGCTGGGAAACGACTTTTTTTTTTTGGGCTGAAAAATCACGTTTTACGATAGGACTCAATGTAACGCACTCAAAACATTGTGCTGGTGGATGGATTGAATAGTAAGAGGTTCGTGTAGGTGTTTATAGTAAAAATCCTACATTAAAAACATGTATTTAAAAAAAACTTATGAAAAAGTCTGAACTTTGACCCCCGATATCTCCGTAACTAGAAGGTTCCCAGGTATGGTCTAGAACAAAAAAATATTCGCAATGATGAGGAGAACAAGTGCCTTTCGGCTTCGTTAAGAGTCTGTTTACAACCTTTATAACCTGGATACTTTTTTGTCACCGGGATAAGTATGATTCCGTGGGACAGTTACCGAACTTCAAGCGGGAGAAGCCGCGAGCAACAGCTAGTTATTATCAATATTTAATTTGTTATTCTATTTTTACGAGGAGGGTTATTTGGTATTATGATCATTATCGAATTTTGTTTAATGCATAATAATAATATACCAGCTTGTTACCGTCCCATTGCTAGTAAGCAGTCAGTGGCCCAAAAGTATGACAACCAGTCTTACCAAGGGGTATCGTATGACCCAGTACTAACTGGGTTGTGGAAGTTTACAGATAGGCATCCGGTTAGACTGAAAGCCGACCCCAACATAGTTGGGAAAAGGCTAAGCAGAGTATGTTACTGTCTCATTACAGGGCAGAAATCTCTTCTAATGGCAATTTAAAACTTATACGTATTAGTGATTAGGTGTATAATTATTTTTTATTTATAAAAACGGAATCTGTTTTGTCTGATAAGTTAAATGGATCAATTATAGATAAATATACTTATATCATAAGACATAGCGCTCATTTTATTAATATTTATATCTGTACTTTCGTTAATTTATATTTTGATGCTAGTTTAGTTTATTTAATCTATTTAACAGTAATAATGTATACAGTTAGTTTAATAAATTAGTTATTGTTGATTTTATGAGAGAATAAATATCAATAAATCGTTGCGCTTTCAACCGTTTGACAGTTTTATTTTAGGTTTCAACCTCTGTGTGATATAATATCCTACGCGTATCTCTGCGGTTCGCCCACGTTCATATATTCCACCAAACGGATTAAAACTTAAAGGAGCATTGATTTAAACTAAGAGGACTTGTGAAAGATTTACTGAGGCCCCTTGTCGTGCATTTAAAATGTGGTTGACTTAGTAAAAGCCATAAGCTTTGATAATATCGTAGTAATTTAATGCTCTATAAAAGGTCTCATTAAAATTAATGAACAAACTTTCAGAAATCCTTCAGACCACCAAAATAAAGACAATGGTAAAAAAAATAAGAAAAACGCATTAGATACTGCTGGGCAAAGGCCTCCCCCATGGCTTTCCAACCCGGTTTACGATTAGATACTTACAAGAAAAAAAAATCAGCTAACGAAAATACATTGAAAATTCACTTTAAAATATAATGCAAATTATTATTATAGGTAAAAATAAAATCACTATAATCAGTGTTTTTTTTTTTGCTTGGATATCTTTGTTTGGACGTACTGAACGCTGTGTCAAAATTTGTCCATCTATTTGAATGGGACCTTATATAAAATGAACAGTGTGACGAACTCGTGGCTAGATAATAACAGCCGCTGGGATCAATCTTCAGGTTTAGCCGCTCTTGCCTAGGTTGTTCTGTTGATGGGTGACCACCCATTACATACCGAGTTTCCTCCATGCCTCAGAAAGCACGCAATCGTGTACGATCGTTACGTGATCGCGCTTGTCCCCTGAGGGACGTAACTGGAACTGTCAGTTTGTCAACAATTAAGCTGTTGGTCCTGGCTGTCAATCTTTCTTGTAAATCTCTGACAGTAGTTACAGGTAGTCAGTGACCCGAATGTATGACAACCAGTCTTACCAAGGGGTATCGTATTACCCAGTACTAACTGAGTTGTGGAGGTCTTAGGCAGTCGGTCCATGTAAAATACTGGTATTCAGCTGCATCTGGTTAGACTGGAACCCGACCTTAACATAGTTGGGAAAAGGCTAGGCAGGTGATGACACTTTAACTCAACACGGGGCACAATGAATCGAGGTACAGTTTCAAGACGTCTCAACTCCGCTGCGATCAGATCATTGAATGTCATTCTCGCCTGAAGCTGTGAACATCAGGACTCTGTAGAAGCACGCTGTGGCGTTCGTAGACTTCTCAGTAGGGCCCGTGATGTCACCACTGGCGCGCTTGCAATTAATTTTATATCTAAACTAACGACCTGATCCGACATATACATGTGAACTCAGTTTTTGTATATCATTTACACAGGTAACGAGACATTATTTTGTGAAACAATACAATATCATTATCATGTTTGTCACATGACATGATTTTCACAAGTTCGTAATAAAAACTTGTAGAAAACGTATACGTACGTATCTCAACTTTTTTGAGCGTACAACGTAATTAAAATAATATCTTAAAAAGAACCGTCCATTGGATTACTTACCTAATATTACATATTGTAGTAAGCAGCTAAAACAAAAGAGTTCCATTAGCAACACAAAAGAAAAACAACATGAACATAAAGCAATTTCATAAAAATACGCAAGCTTAGCTAAAAAGCGCTTTTCATTAAGCGGTTTGCTGGAAATTTTACCTTGCATGTGCCAGATGTTTAGAAAGCCCGAGTTTTAAGATCAAAATGAGTTAATGAGTAATAAATAGCCGCTTTAAATCAAAAGCTTAAAGGGCTTAATACGGGGCGCTTAAGCTGCTGAGTTGTGGCCTATTTTAAAATGGGGTAAACATTTTCTTGGGGCTGCATTTTGTTTAGATAAAATTAGAAGCACAAGGAACTTTTTTTTTTCATTTCAACTTTATGAATTTTTGTCTGTGTGGTTGCTAAAATTGAAAAAAAAAAAGCATTCCAAGTGTGAGTGTGGATTGCGTACTAAAGATTCTGTTCACTACATTTAACTTGCATCGTTTGCCACTAGAAGTCATAGCAATAGCCATAATCATCATCATCATTCTCCTGCCCTTCTCCGCATTTATTTGGGGTCGGCGCAGCATGTCTTCTTCTTCCATACTTCTCTATTACCGGCCATCTCAGCAGTCACCTCCTTTCTAGCCATATCATCCTTCACACAGTCCATCCATCGTTTCTTTGGTCTTCCTCTACTCTTATACCCATCCACATTCATACTCAAAACTTTCCCCACGACATTTTCCTCATAGCAACAGTATTTTGTAAAAAACTGGCACTGATATACAGCCCTGTGATCCAAAGGTTGCCGGACGAATGGATAGCAGACAGACGAAAGCGACCTTACCTTGTAAAGTTAATTCCATAGATAGTTCACGTCATAACATAACATCACGCCTGTAAACCCTGAAGGGTTAGGCAGAAGTGTACCTAATTGTACATCCACATTTCGCCAGTTATGTTTTTAAGTCCCATGTAATTAGGGGCGAGCCTATTGCTATCAACCGGGCACAAATTCAGACTCCGTAGCTGCTATTGAGAAATTCCTGATGGAAAAACCCAATAGCACTTTGCCCGACCTGGGAATCGAACCCAGGACTCATGCTCAGCAGTTGCAGATAGTTAAATTATAGTCTTCAAGGTTCTCTCCTTAAAACCTATCAAAAGGCAATGCAAAGGTGTTTTCCAAGAAGCTGATATAAAGGGTGTAAAAAGACTCTTAACGAAGCCGAAAGGTACTTGTTCTTATTTTTTTGTTCTAGACTATACCCGGGAACCTTCTAGTTATAGAGATATTGGGGGTCAAAGTACCAGTTTAAATACATGTTTTTTTTTACATAGGACATCTTCACGACCCCGTACTATTCAATCCATCCATCAGCACAATGCAATGTTTTGAGTACCTACGTTACATTGAGTCCTACCGTAAAACGTGATTTTTCACCCCAAATAAAAAGATCCCATCTATAATTTTTGCGTAAAGTAACTTAGTTTTATGTACAGAATGCTTAGTTGACGGCTTCATGCAGAGCCTGTATAAGGAGCCGAACCAAAACAATATTTTCTAGGTATAACATGTATCTGTGTTTAGGCTACCTTTGGAGTTTTAATATCACCAAACTATGTACATAGTTAACAGTTTCTTAGAATATTTCAAACAGAAATTAACTACTTAGTGTAAACCTCAGGTGTAGACGTACTCTTAACGAAGGGCACTTGTTCTCCCCGTCATTGTGTGAGTTTTTTTTGTTCTAGACCATACCTGGGAAATCTTCTAGGAACGGAGATTTTGGGGGTCAATGTTTCTACTTTTTCACAAGTCTCTTTTAAATACGAGTTTTTAATGTTATAATGTCTCTACAACCCCCGTATTATTCAATCGGATGGATTAAATAATACGGGGGTTGTAGAGACATTATATCAGCACAATGTTTGAGTACGTTACATCGAGTCCTACCGTAAAACGTGATTTTTCACCAGAAAAAAAAAGAGTTACTTAGTTTGAACTTGAAGTACAGAATGCCTGGTTGACGGCTTCGTGAATTGTACGTTTACACCTGTTATGTTTTTTAAATATCTCGCCAATCTAGGTAACAGTTTCTCAGAATATCTCAAACAGAAATTAACCCTAGCTAAACCTATAGAGCTTAGGGTAATTTCCATTACAAGATAGAACAATCAACCCTGTACATACACCCGCTACCCGATAGGTTGTGTACGCAATTTAGCATATTGCAATTAATCTAGGCAGTGCTATATACATACATGTAGCCAGCAACTATTCTCTGGGAACTGACTTCTAGCGCGTCTGCTAAGCACGAGGTCCTGGGTTCGATTCCCTGGTCAAGTCAAGTGTTATTGGGTTTTTCATCAGGACTTGCTAAGTAGCAGCCAAGGAGTCTGGATTTGTACCCAGTTGATGCCAACTACTCACCCTCTATTATTAAACATAACTAGTTAAATGTGTGTACTATTAGTTACACTTCCAACTCTGCCTAAGTCTTCGTTAATAACAAGCGTGAAGTTATGTCATACTTAATCTAAGTCACACCCTTGGTTTACTGGTAGAGAATGCCTACTGCAATAAATCCACCTTTGAGTCTAAGGGCCTGTTTCACGAGGTCCGAATATGCATTACTTACCGAATAAATTCAAAAATAGAACAGAATTTGTATAAAATTATCTGCCAAGTAAGTTAACGGGAACGTAATCGAAGATGGTGAAACAGGCCTGCCTGAATGAGGACTTTTGGCGAAAAGTTGTCGTAAATCGACGTTTCCGAGGACGGTTACGCGTCACCTCGCAGCGAATCACGACGCCGTCAACATTGCGTGTGTAGGCATAGTTTTATAAGGTTTTTAATATGTATTAGTTTTTTTATCATCATCATCATCATCAGCCTATAAATGTTCCCACTGCTGGGACACAGGCCTCCTCTCTATGAGAGGGAATGTGCCACCACGCGGGCCCAGTGCGGATTGGTAGATGTCACATGTCTTCGAATTTTTGGTTCTAGGACATGCCGGTTTCCTCACGATGTTTTCCTTCACCGTTTTTGAGAGCAGTGGTGATGAAATAAATTACACAAAGTAATGCGCCTGCCTGGGTTCGAACCCACGACTTACTGTTCGTAAGTCGGGGTCGCTACCACTGGGCCACCGCTGTTCTCAGTTTTTTTATAGTATAAGATTATTACTTTATTTATTTATACGGGGTGTAAACAGACTCTTCACGAAGCCGTTAACCAAGCATTATGTACATCAAACTAAGTAACTACGCAAAAATTATCGCTGGGAAATTACTTTTTTTTTTGGGGTTAAAAATCACGTTTTACGGTAGGACTCAATGTAACGCATTCAAAACATTGTGCTGATGGATGGATTGAATAGTACGGGAGTCGTGAAAGTGTCTAATGTAATAAAAATACATGCAAAACATGTATTTAAAAAAAGACAAGTGAAAAAGTTGGAACTTTGACCCCTAATATCTCCGTAACTAGAAGGTTCCCAGGTATGGTCTAGAACAAAAAAATGATCGCAATGACAGGGAGAACAAGTGCCTTTCGGCTTCGTTAAGAGTCTGCTTACACCCTTTATACATACTTAATAGTTTTTTAAATATTTCAAAAAAAAAAATAAAAAAAATTAAAACTACAACTGGATCAGGGTCCGAGCTACCGGTGGTCAGGGCTGTTGAGAGAGGAACCTCCTAGAAGTACTGCTTTCTGAATCAAGCCCTTGATCCAGCTGCCAAGCGAGAGCCTCCTTAGATGTTGTTATTATTATTTATAACACATTTGCTCGTAAAGGGTCTCTTATTTCACCAATTTCAATATCGTATTGTATCTCATTACGTACTTGTGCGGTAATGTAATGTAAAACGCACGGTTTATCAAGATGATCCGTAAAATCGAACGTACTTTTTTAAATCATAGGAAAGAGTTTTTATGTCAGAAAAGTGGTCAACATTTTATGAATAAAATTAACTTTTGGAGATAAAATATAATAAATAAACATTAAATTCTTTAGTTTAATTAATTTTGACAATAGATTATAAACATTTATCAGTAACAAAAACACAAATATATTAATTTACTGTATTAGTAATACTGGCTGTTTATGTGCCTTTGCCTTAAAAAAAAGCACTGATGGGCGCGGCTCACTAATTTGTGAACAAGTAAAAATTATTCCACGCGCTTTTTCTTTTCACTGTATTGTTTTTATTTGAAAATGTCGTCAAGTAATGATGAATTTATTAATTCGACACCGGCTGAAATCTCAGAGGCAGCCAAAAAGGCTACTCTCAGCCTCTTGCAAGCGTATCAAAATTTCTTTTAAGAAAGTCCGAGTGTTATTTTCTCGCAAATATGTTATAAAACGTCGTATGACATACGTGCGCTTTGATAATTACAGCCTCTGCTTTCTTGTAGGCCTCGCCTACGGCTCGGGCTAGCAATATCGCCTCGGCTGTAATTTTCAACTTACCGCACTTATATCATAATGTACTATTATTATTATAATTATCGTAGCAGGTGGCGTTTTGTAGTTTCAACCTATCCCCACGCAAAAATCGATAACTCGCCTATCCTCACGTACCCATTTTCGAGAAAATAGCAGAGTTCTTCAATTGAAACAGGTAACATTAACCAGTCCCCCGCGAGAGATATTCGTGTACATCGCTTAGCAGTCTCCCCGTGTCTCCTCGTTACAACTATCGTCTGTGTAATTACTGAATCGTACTATGTTACGCCCGTTGTGTTTCCTTGTGTCTTCGGTTAACTTTGGCTGTTTATTACACCGTAATGAAACAAACTTTCTATACCCAAAAGGTAAAAACGGAACCCTATTACTAAGACTCCACTGTCCGTATGTCTGTCTGTCACCAGGTTGTATCTCATGAACCGTAGTTGATATTTTCACAGATGATGTATTTCTGTTGCCGCTATAACAACAAATAAAAATATAAATTAGGGGGCTCCCATACAAGAACCGTGTTTTTTTCGGTTTATGGTACGGAACCCTTCGTGCGCGAGTCCGACACGCACTTGGCCAGTTTTTTAGTTATGTTTTTTCTGCTTATCTACATGGTGTCGGTTAAGTTATTTGCATGAACTGCGTCTGTGACGAGGTTGATTTTACCCTTCAATATTATTATTATAAGCCCATATTGACCACCAATTGCAGAGCAAAGGCCTCCCTTCCCTCCTTCCAATTTTCGTGATTGAATTTGATTGTAGGCCAATCATTTCAGTAAGAGTCCAGCTCATCCCGCCATCTCCTTCTGAGCCTGCCGCGTTGAGTTTTCTTGCATCCACTGAGTGGTAATTTTTGCCGATTGCTCCTCCGACATGCGGCAGACGGGACCAGCCCAGTTCCATTTCAACCTAGCAGCTGCAAGGCCAGCATTAGCAATTTGAGTTTTGCCACGAAGTATCAAGTTTTTAATGCGGTTACCCTTCATCTGAATAAAATTCGCTGTAAAACTGATATCCAATTCGCAGAACCCTCCTTTTTGCGTAACTGTAGTCGGGTAAAAATACAAGCATCAAAATAATATATCAACTATCTATAGGTAACTAAAGAATCCGTTCACTTTTTTACCAATCGGATACGAGTTTCATAGCAAAATTTGTTTAGTGTGGTGGATTCAAATCTTCATAACAATATAACTTGTATTTTTCCTAACCCTGTATTTTAATAGATTATCTACATAACAAAACATAACATCACACTTGTAATCGCCGAAGAGTTAGGCAGAGGTTGTTTCTTTTACTCTGGACGCTCTTAAAACGCACGCCTCTTTACATCGTTCTCACATACATGTATAATCTCAACATGAATGATGTAACCAAGATTTTGTAATAATATTTTGATTGAAAAGAGTGTCCATGGAGTTTCTTGCCCATTCTTCTCCATAGAGATCTACGCTTTGGAATGGGCAACTACAGTACTTTCACAAGTTATTATGCCTTGTGACTGTGACTGTAGCTTAGCCTTCTTTGTTTTTCCGACATTCAAAAGTGCCTGTAAGGGTCTAATTTTAGATTAGTTTAAGTTTGAGTTTGCTTTTGAGTTTGAGTTTGAGTTTGGGTGTACCTAAATAGTACACCCACTGTTGGATGATGATTGAAACGGACGTTAATTTTTATGGATACAAGTTTATTTTCTTTAGCAATTTAATACATATTACACACCGTGACTTTTTAGTCGTCTGACAACGGCAGCCCACTTCATGTATCCAACGACTACTACACATTCATAACAAAAAAAAAAATGGTATTTAAGAGATAAAAAAAAACATTATTCATTATTATGATGCATAACGTAGTTGAAACAGTCTGTTGCGAGTATGTCCTACTGTTTGATACGTAAACATTATTAACAGGATGTTTGATGATTCTAATGTATTATTTATTTTTCTTTGTACCTATTATCTTAATTTATGGTAAAAAAAACACGCCTAGAGGTATTTTATGTCGGATACATTGAGTGGACCACCTTTGTCAGACGACTAAAAAATCATGGTGTTTATAGTTTGACGTGAAGCAGAGACGTGCACACACCACTAAAGCTGTCGTCCGAATAAAAGCCGCGACCCTCGGCAAATGACGTTTGAGACGTGGCGTTATAATTATAAATGAGTGACATACGCGTGTACATCTACATTCCGCCAATTATGTGTAAGTCCCATGTAACTAGGGGCGAGCCTATTGTCATCAACTGGGTACAAATTCAGACTCTGTGGCTACTACTGAGAAATTCCAGATGGAAAACCCAAATATCAATTTACCCGACCCGGGAATCGAACCCAGGACCTCATGTCACGAGAACACCGAGGCAGCTCATCTACTAAACTGAATTAAGAAATATCTAGCCTCTAAAAGCGCAAAAGGATTTACCGTCTGCTAAACCTCGGTGCATCAATGCTACAGGTAAAGGTTACGAATATTGGATGTATCGATGACAATGGCTACGAGATATTGCTACGGGTGCTACGAACTCGTAGCAGATATCGGCTACGGCCTACGCTGTAGCCGTGTCTCACAGTTATCTGAAAGTTTGTTCCCGATTCTTGCTACAAGAAAACAGTTAATTTCAAGGGTCCAGACAAAACGACAATTGCTTTTAAATTGTTTTGTATTTTACAAAAAAACTTTTAACAGGATTTACATAAGATTTCGTTTACTATGTCAATCCAATACATTTTTGACTTTTCTATCATCGCATCGTTATAGAACATTATTTTGGGGTAGATATAGCCTGAATTATTAATTATTTGGAGCTCGTGGGTAAATAGTAAACGCCACTCGGGTCGATCTTTAGGTTAAGCCGCTTGCCTAGGTAGGTCCGTGGATAGGTGACCACCCATTACATACCGAGTTTTCGAAAAGCACGTGTCCCGGTTGTCATTTGTAGATCTTTGACACTCGTTATATCTAGTCAGTGGCCCGGAAATCTCACAACCAGTTTTACCAAGGGATATCGTATTACCCAGGGCTAACCAGGTTTTGGAGGTTAGATTAGCTCACTCTATGTAAAATACTGGTATTCAGCTGATAAGTGTTAGACTCGAAGCCGACCACAACTTACTTGGGAAAAGGCAGATGATGATAGCCTTAATTATTTTGTGAAGGAGTAAAATAACATACTTATATGACGACACTTCACTCACAGAACGTTCTCAAAGAAACCACAAAGTATAAAAACTGAGCAAAGTAACTTAAAGCTGAGCCATTAAACTAATGAACACTCATATTTCTATACAGACACGTTATTCTGTTTAAGCACTAGCTAAGCACTTAGCAAAAGCTAAATCCTAGCATTTTAGTAGCCAACTTTGTACTCCATAATCCTTATTTAATATTATAAATCTGAAAGTGGGTTTGTGCCGTTTTCACGCCTCAAGTAATCGACTGAACTTTGTGGAGAAACAACGTACTGTACAACGTTTGTGTTTTTTTTTTAATTCAATTTTAGAAAAAGTTTAACTACTCGCGTGATAAATACGTTGAAAAATTATGGTATAATGCCTAAGGCAAGGCCTAACACATTTCTCAGTAGTAGCCACTGAGTCTGGATTAGACAAATCAACAATAGGCTCGGAACTAATTAAAAAAAACAACGGGTTGCACTCCGGGAGTGCCGGCCAAAGTGAAAACAACGCCATCTAAGCTAGATGGCGTAGTTTCAAGTTTCATAAATTTCAATAGCTTTCTGTAAGAACGAAAGATGTCGCTGCCAGAAAACAACTTAAAATAACGCCATCTAGCTTAAACGACACGCACACTCTCGCAAGCGCCCTGCGTCGCCGATTCGATCTGACGCGAGTTTAACAGGTTTTACCCATCCCAAAAGTGCACAACGCCGCTAAAGAAGTTTTCATTTCAAAAAATTGAAATCATTATTGGCTAGTGATTACTCACAAACATCAGTGTGGCCTTGGCTCTTGTGCTAGGAGTTCTTGTCTCAAGAGGTAGACATTACATGGGATTTTTTTTATTAATATTTTTTTTTATTATAAGATGGATTTAAACATAACTGGCGAGATATGGCTGTAATATTAGGTTCACCTCTTCACTTTTAATTGGGGGATAACAGGCCTGATGTTATGTAATTCCTAAGGTAACCGAATCGCTATGAAGTCGAGTAAATTAAATGTAAGTTTAGTTCAAGTAGCTAGTTATGTGACCAAACGTCAGACCAAAAATACTCATTAAAGGTCCAGTGAAACCAAGATGGCTGCCTGAAGACACAGAACTTGTCTCTTTTTTTAATACATCAAGGAATTTGGTATAAAACCATTCAGCATGAGCCTCCTCGTTACCTTTGGTTTGACGATGGCAAACTATTAGAAACTTGGCTAAGCTAGCTTTAAGACTTGGATACTATCCTTCAGCAAAACCAGTGTCCAGAATCAAATCTGCCCTCTAGCCCGCTCGGTTAGACAGCACCATTATCTGCGTGGTTCGGGACGACCAATGTGAGAGTGAGCATTACGGTGTTACGCTTCGGTTTGGTAGCCTCTCTACTAATGTTCAAGCCGTTGTTTTTAATGTCAGTGCCAGAGTTCGGTTTGGGCCGCTACATTCATTCTAATTGGCACTCTACCCCTGTTTAATGCACGCTCGGACATCTAAAGTGATAAAATGGGTGTCTATGATCTATCTTTGTGCTTTTCGTGTTGAGAGGAAGTGCCTCCGCGTGCTTCTCCGGAATTCATTTTTGGGTTATTTCTACTTTAGGAGAAATCGTTAAATGGTAGTTTTTGTTGGATGAAGGTTCAGATGAAGATTCTTTATATGATTCTGTATATTCGTTTCGTTCTTACATAAGTGATGGGGACTAGCCATGTTTTCTTAGCTACACAGCTCAAACGCATGGCCTCGAACTTGTGCAGTGCCCCCTCGAGACCCAATTGTCGGATCCTGTCCACGACTATCGCAACCCCGCGTGTCATGACTTCGGCCGCCGCCTCGGGTGACCTCCCTTGTGCCAGCACCAGCGTGTTGTCAGCGTACGCAAAACACGCTGATGTCGCTAAGAAGGTCGGCACGCAGCACCCAGTCGTAACCGATGTTATGGTGGGCCCCAGTTCCACAAGGGCGGCCCTGGGGCCGCCCTTGTGGAACTGGCGAGAGATATCCTGCGGTGTTCCACAGGGATCGGTTCCAGAACCGATCCCTGTGGAACACCGCAGGATATCTTTCGCCAGTTTCATTCTCTGTTGCGACCGGGATAGATGACGACCCTATCTGTCAGATAATCCCCAACCATACGACGAAGGTAGGTCGGCACCCGGTGATACCAGAGTGCCTACCTAATGCAACTCCAAGGCAGGTTGTTGAAGCCGTTGGCGTTGTTAAGAGATACCGCCAAGACGACCTCACACTCAAACCCCACCATGACACCGCATCCCCCGTCATGAGACCTCTCAAGCGCATGATGTATAGTTGTTTTAAAAAGTATCGTATCGTATGCTTTAAAAAGCAGGCCCATAGATAAATTTAATTGCAACTCACCCATTGTTAGTAAAACAAGATCATTCATTCACGTCTGATTCCTATCGAGGGAGTTAGTTTTGTTTGTTTTTAAATGTATTCATCCTTTGATGAATTCACGGTTGAGTGAATACAGGATTACGTTCCGGTTCACAGTTTGATGTTATTGATTGTGTACCGACAAAGGTTTTTTTTTTTTAAATGAGGAAAAAAAATTTATATTGCAGCTCTCGGCACATTCGCTGCACGATAACATTAGTTATTACACACACGTTAAACTATTTTATGGTATCAGATGTTTAAGTGGAAGTGCCAGTTACAGAAAAGTTGAAAAGGAATTGACTTTCTTGGTATGTGCAAGTGATGAGAAGGGACGAATCGCATGTGACTAAAAGAGTGTTGATAAATGAGGTATCGTTGGAAGCGTCTGGATCGTAGCCTGGTAAGCGTTAGCTATGTGACATCACAGTAAATTAAATACCCTCTTTCTGCTTCGCCGTAATCGGGTAAAAAGACAACTATCCATCGTGTTTTCACGGAAAGAAATCCGGATATCCTCCAAAACGCCAAAAAATGGTGACAGCCAAAAACAGATCATCTATAATCGAATATAACCGAACATAAATATAATAACATAATTAAAATTAAAGCTTTTAAAACAATAAAAATGTCAGAGATAGCAATGAGATCGTTCTTCATTAAAGTTGCGCCATTTTCAATTTGGTAACAGCACAGAAACGAATGATTGGAAAAGATTACTGTATACAGGGTGTTATTTAGTTAACTGGATTTTGAATAGGTGCGAATTTGTTGGTTGAGATTTAGTTATTTTTAAGGTTTTATTTTTGTAAATAGTTAAAATTCTCTTAGTTTTAAATTGTTTTGTAGCCTTTATGCTTTGTTATATTAAATTACTTTGTTTGGTTTAACAAAAAAAAACATGTGTTTTTATTATTTTTCCTGTATTGTATTTGCGTTTAAATGTGACATGTGGTTGCTTTCATTTTGTTTGTAAATATATTACTTTGGGAGAGCAATCTACTGGATGCTAGAAATATAGAACCGGTCTTCGTGGTGACGCAGCGCTTGAAAAGTTTGTCGAGAAGTGCAGGACGACTCTCAGATGATAAGCTGATGATGGTGAACTTTGTAGAATCAACTCTATCTGAAAATGTCAAAAACCAAGCACGTAAATAACAATTATTTGCTGAAAAGCATGCAAGTAGCTTGGTACGATGTCCATTACCCTAAAACAACTTCTGATTGTTGAAAATAAATATTGGTATGTCACAATTTGCATGCCAGCTAATTGCATACTCTTTTTTTATTTATTTTTTTCGGATGGGAAGTCATCAAATGACTTCTCCCGCTCTGGGCAGAGCGGAAGGGAGTGTCAGACTTGTACTGACTAAAACCCATCCATGTTCCTTCGTTGCCCTTTGTGTTCCAGGGCCGCACTATCTCTTTCGAACAGTCCCGCAGCCCTATGTTCTTTACCCTAAAACCACTTCTGATTGTTGAAAATAAATATTGGTATGTCATAATGCCAGCTAATTGCATAGTCACTCTTGGACAGACGCCAGCAGGTCAAGCTACCCGAAACTGTCAGATTTTCTAGAGATAAAGTTGAAAATCTAGTAAAGAATTTGGCAGATTGTACAAGAAACAGGCATTCTGTATTCATTGCTTTTTATCCATCATCTGCCTTTTTCCAACTATGTTGGGGCCAGCTTCTAGTCCAACCGGATGCAGCTTAATAACAGTATTTTACATGGAGCGACTGCCTATCTGACCTCCACAACCCAGTTAGTACTAGGTAATACCCCGTGGTAAGACTAGTTGTGAGACTTTCAGGTTACTGACTACCTGTAACGACTATCATAATATATCTACACATGACAACTGGGACCAACAGGTTTCACGTGTTTTCTGAGGCATAGAGGAAACTCAGTATGAAATCGGTGGTCACCCATCATTGGACCAAACTAGGTAAGCACGGCTTAGTCCGAAGACCGACCCGAGCGGCGGTTATTATTAAGCCACGAGCTTACTTTTTAGCATTAGTGCGAAATTCCTACTATACTGAAAATCCTACAAAAATGTAAAAACATTATTAATTAAAATTTCTAGTACAAAAATAAAACAATAATTCACCCACCCTGTGTTAGCTCGCATAGATTGTAATAATATCTTTATCTTAAGTAAATACGTATCAAAGTCCTTTGTTGCGGGCGTCTTGTTACCAACTTAGATTGATTTAGTTTGTTCAGTACTTGATAATCACTTTCGATTTGGTGAGGCTCAGTGCGGATGCTGTTGTTAGGGAGTTCCCTTGGTTTGGTATTCCACATTGTATTATTATCTACTATGTAGGTATGGTACTGTTGAGAACTAATCATTTACCTTGGTATGGACATGTAATGAAAACTAAAAACATGATACTAAAAGAGTGATGGATTTATGAATGTTGATGGATGAAGAATGAGGGGAAGGTCAGAAGAAAAGATTGATTGTGTGAGAAATGATATGAAAGAGAAAGGTGTATAAGGTGTAGGTTGTGATGTCTGCCAGACAAGGAAAGACGTCCACAGCTGGACATAGGACTCCCGCAAGTGTCGCCACATTGACCGGTCCCGTGCGACTCGCATCTAGCGGATCCCCGCAACCTTCACCCGGTCATCGGTCCACCTAGTGAGAGGCCTTCCAACGCAACGTCTTCCGGTTGGCGGTCGCCACTCCAGAACTTTTCGGCCCCATCGGCTATCTGTTCTGCGAGCAATGTGCGCCCAGGAGTCTGCCAGGGGTGAATGGAAGAAAAAAACGTCTAGCAGTGATCCCAAGTAGAATGAGACATGAGCAGGAGGATGACTGTTGAGAACGTCGTAAATAAGAGGTGTATTAGAATTCAATCTACATAACTATTCCTAGAAGAAACAAGGAATATCTTGACGACCACTGTCAGCCTTCCAGGCGTTGTCTATGTTTTTCTATATCTTCGAATTACCTCTACCTAACTAAGTCTTATGAGGTCCAGTGCTCATTAATTTTTTCGGGACACCGCCCGCGGCGGTCATGATTGATTGATATTTCTTTTTAACGAGACAATACTGTCAGACGTTTGGTTTTGCCTATTGACAACGATGCGGATGAATTGTTTGAGACCCGATGTGCTCTTCAATAAAGCCGTGATAACCTAACGGTGTAGCCGCCGGGACTGCAAAGTTCTAGGTTCAAATCCAAGACACACACCTCTAATTTTTCGGATTCATGTGCCTATTGTACAATTATCACTTGCTCTAGCCTGTGAGATATTTCTCGACGGCATGTAAAGCCAAGTCAGAGGCATGGGCCTAAAAACTCAAAAACCAGGTTACGCACCAACCAGACGGAAAAGTGAACTCTTCGTAAAAAATAAAATGGATCCTCCCTTTCGATCAACATAGTTCCATTATACAAGGAGTAAACAGATTCTTCACCAAGTATTATTGACATCAAACTAAGTAACTTTACTCAAAAAATATTGTTGGGAAACGTCTTTTTGTTAGGGGTGAAAAATCACGTTTTACGGTAGGACTCAATATAACGTGTTCAAAACATTGTGCTTATGAATGAATTGGATAGTATGGGGGTCGTCAAGGTTATGAAAAACATTCAAAACATGTGTTTAAAAAAAAAACTTGTGAAAAAGTTGGAACTTTGATCCCCAATATCTCCGTAACTAGAAGGTTCCCAGGAATGGTCTAGAACAAAAAAATGCTCGCAATGACGGGGAGAACCAGTGCCTTTCGGCTTCGTTAAGAGTCTTTTTACATCCTGTATAAGTGCACTGCCTACGCAAAAACATTCAGACGCATTTAAAATCGACATCAATCCCCCTTAATCGTTGCAGACAATCCCGACAATTTCTCTTTCGCTTTAAGTTGAAAAAAAACTGTGGCCTGAAAACAAGATTTTCTGAAGAAGCCATTTCTCTTATCGACCACTATTCATTGGTGTCAATTCCTAATGCTGCTATTTAATACCTAATTTTGGTTTTATAGCCCCTATAGGTCACTTATAGGGTTGGCAATCCATTTGTTTGTTTTTTTTGTTTTATATTAGAGAAAAATAATTTTGACTTTGAGTTTAAAATAATAGCAACATTTTTTTTTAATGTTGCTACACTCTTCGAATTTCTCCTGTATCGTGGGTGCGTTTACAAACATTTAACACCTACACAAACAGCCAGACCCGGAACAACTATCTGTATGCCATACAAATATTTTTTCGTGTAGGGATTGAACCCGTGACATGCAACGGAGCAGCCAACCGTGCCGTTTACAATAAAATACCTTATACATATTACATTCATGTAGATATTCCGTAATGAAAATAGACACAAGGGTTTACATGAAATTTCTGTTACGGTACAGATGGGTGAGACAAATTTAAGATTAGCTGGCTAAACCTAAAAGTAGCTTGACTAAGAATGAAAAATAATATACTCGATGATTTCAACCATCCCCGGATCAACCAAGGCAGGCGCGGCTTACCCTAAAGATTGACCCAAGCCGCTGTTATTATTTAGACACGAACTCCTTATATTTTTTTCGGATGGGAAATCATCAAATGACTTCTCCCGCTCTGGGCAGTGCAGAAGGAAGTGTCAGAGTTGTACTGACACTCCCTTCCTTACCCTCTGTGTTCTAGGGCCGCGGTATCTCTTTCGAACAGTCCCGCAGCCCTGAAACAGTCCCGCAGCTCTGGAGCCACGAACTCCTCCCATTACAATTTATAATATCAGCCGAAAAGGTCTATACTGATGTACGAAGACGTACCCTTTCGTCATTACAATTGTTCTTACTTACTCCAAATTCAATGTCCTCACGATACCTTCAATTAGATTTTATATCCCTTCCCAACAAAGACAACTTTTCCTCGAAACAATAAGACTGTACTTCCATGGTATCTTTTAAACATATCGTTTGCCAACCCTACAGGGACCCTCAAAAGATAAAGAAAGCCTCCATAACGCGATATCGACAGTGGCTATTTGTATTATCGAGCTAGTAATGGCCCATTGGGTACAGTTTATCAATCAATTTAGTTGATTATTTACGGTATAGAGGTTGAAATGGCCGTAAAAAGAGATTGTAGTATTTGATGGAAATTCTGGCTAGCTGATAAACTAAATTTTGTCTGCGTTATGGTTGGAGATAACCTCATGGAACCATCTATACTATCTATACTTCTATATCTATACTATAATATAATATTTATTAATTAATATATTAATTTAATATATAATATAATATTAATATTTAATATATATATATATAAATATATATTTTATATTTATATTATAAAGAGGTACAATTTATTTGTAAGTTTGTATGTTTGTATGTAGGGGGTAATCTCCGGAACTAATGATCCAATTTTAAAAATTGTTCCTTGGGAGAAAGCTACATTATTAGTGAGTGCTATAGGCTATAAATTATATTTATATCATGCAAATTAGCCGAGCTATCTAATATATCGCCCGCGACTTCGTCCACAATAATTGTTATTGTAGACGAAGTCGCGGGCGAAGTGCTAGTTTTTAGTATAGCTATACACTTGAGGATAATCTAGCTTTCCATTAGTGAAAGTATTTTCTGAATCAGATCAGTATTTCTGAAAATTACCCCTACATCAAACTTTAAATAAAATATTTTTTTTTTTAATAAAATTAATTTTAATAAAATCTTTAAATAAATAGGTACTATATTATTTTAAAATTTTATTTAACAATGTTTAATAAAATATTGACGGTACTATAATAAATTGCAACGCGATCAATTGAAATATAAACATCACGCAATCCCCGAAGGGTAAGGCAGAAGTGTACCTAATAGTACACCTATATTTCACCAGTTATGTTTTTAAGTCCCATGTTATAAGGGGCAAACCTATTGCCATCATCTGGGCACAAATCCAGACTCCGTATTGAGAAATTCCTGATGGAAAAACCCAATAGCACTTTGCCCGACCCGGGAATCGAACCCAGGACCTCGTGCTCAGCAGTCACGCTGGCGACCACTAGAATAACGAGGCAGTCTGAAATATAAAACCGAAGGAAAACCGCGATAAAATCAACCACATCATCGATTCAATCATCATCATCAAGAAAATCTGTAAAAAATACCCACAAATGAAACGTAACACGATTCTCTAGTACTGAGAACAAAATAAGAAAGTTCTCTATTTGTGCCAGCCGGAGCGAATTCAGTTTCAGAGTGCGGTCACGAAACTAGCGGTGAGGTGGAGACGAAAGAAACAAAATTCTCGTTCTATTAGGATGCGTAAATTCATATTTGCCTAGTCTTTTCCCAACGATATTAGGGAGGAGCTCATGGCTAAATAATAACAGCTGCTAGGGTCGATCTTTAGGTTACGCCGTTTTTGCCTAGGTTGGTCTATGGATGGGTGGGACAACCCTTACATACCGAGTTTCCTCCGTGCCTCGGAAAGCACGTTAAGCCGTTGGTCCCGGCTGTCATTTGTAAATCTTTGACAGTCGTTACAGGTAGTCAGTGGCCCAAAAAGTCTGACAAGCAGTCTTACCAAGGGGTATCGTATTACCCAGTACTAACTGGGTTGTGGAGGTCAGATAGGCAGTCGCTCAATGTAAAATACTGGTATTCAGCTGCATCCGGTTAGACTGGAGGCCGACCCCAACATAGTTGGGAAAAGGCTAGGCTGATGATGATTGGGGACGGCTTCCTGTCTAACCGGCAGCTAAAACTACCAGTACTCTTGGTAAAACTGGTTTTACCTGGCTTTACAAATAGGTATCAATATAAAATGGATGATCACCAATCCACTACTTACTGCACACTTTGCGCCACCTTTTTTTTTCGGATGGGAAATCATCAAATGACTTCTCCCGCTCTAGGCAGAACGAAAGGGAGTGTCAGACTTGTACTGACTAAAACCCATCCATGTTCCTTTCTTGCCCTTTGTGTTCAAGGGCCGCGGTATCTCTTTCGAACAGTCCCGCAGCCCTGGCAGGCATTTTGCGCCACTTTCAAGCGTGACTATGCAATCATTTTTTCGATGCGTAAGTATTAGCTTACAATACTTTAGAGCCCTCACTAGAATGGAAACGCTACAGTTTCAAGATGAAATCGATAAAGTAACGATGCTTACGTGCGTTTGCAACGCTTCGGTATGGTAATAACACGCGAAATTAGCGATGCGAAGTGCATGTTCGGAACGTGTGACAGTCACCGTTGGCAAAAAGTCTTACTTGGACGCTGCGGCCACAGGCTGTAATGGCTAAAACCGGTCACACCATTTTCAACACCATCGCCCCGCCTTCACTCCGTCACCGCTGATTTAGTGGCCACAGATTCAGACGTTTTGTTTCAATGGCTTTACCGACTCTTGTTTACATTTAAACCTAAATTAGTTCGTGGAAAAACAACTGCGTTATTTTGCTTTGATTTCAATAAGATATGAATGATGATAGATTTGTTTACCATTGGATTGAATTGGAGTGTTTTATACATTTAAGTGGTTCTTAGGCGAGCACCAAGCTCAAGAAGATTTAATTTTGTCTTGTGGCGAAATCTCTATATGTTATGGTATGTGATATGATATAAAATCAATATTATTGTATATTATGCTTCTCAATATTGCTAATGAAAAAGGGGTCTCATAAATACCTTGAGATTCGGGCACACCAATTGTCAAAATAGTAGTAGCATCGCATTGGCGTTAGAGCTGTTAAGATGTTATTTACGAAATTTTAAAATAAATAAATACATAAAATATACCTAACTACGTACCACTAACTAGGTACATAATTACACTGTCAATAATTATGTACGCAGCATACTTCTTAATAACCGCGAAACTTTGTAAGGATGTTTGTAACGCAAAAACTACTGAACGGATTCTGATGAAACTTTACAATATTAATATAGCTCATCATCATCATCAGAACAGCTACATACCAATATTATATTACTTTCTTTTTAAATATAATTGATTTATTAGATATTTTGTAAAAATATTGAATTTACTCACAAAACCGATGGTAGAAATAGTACGCTAGCAAAGCAATATTACAAAACGGATTACAAACGTGCTTGAAAAACAGTTTTCCTGGAACTGTTATATTGTAAATAGAACAGTTCCTGGAAAACTCCTGGAAACTAACTACGTTTTAGCGATTTCCGGGAATTATTTATGACTGCCTCGTTGGCTTAGTAGTAGCTAAGCCGAGGCCGAGCCTAAGGTAAGAGGGTTCGATTTCTAGGTCTGGCAAAGTGCACTTTGGTTTTTCAATGATGAATATCTCAGTAGTAGGTCAATCTAGATTTTTGTTCGGTTTTTTTCCCATGCTAATAAAAACTAATAAATTGTTGAATAATTTTGACAATGCTTTGTTTAGTACAGCCACATAGTTGGATAACATACGTCCTAATTGGCTTAGGAATACATACATAATCAGCCTATAATGTTACCACTGCTGGGACACAGGCCTCCTCTCTATGAGAGGGAATGGGCTATAATCCACCGAGCGGGTCCAGTGCGGGTTGGTAGATGTCACATGAAACGATTGTGTGGCTTAGGAATACGCTTGTTTATACAATTCTATTGTGTATTGATAAAAAAAAATCCTTCCGAGTAACCAATACAATTTAGTTATTTTTATGACGTTTGTCGAGTTCCTGGCTTTTCGTTTTGACTTGAGACGCCCGATTGATGGCAAAACGGTTACCCCACGTTACATGAGACATAAAATTAATCCTTACTATATATATAAATATAATATAAATAAAAATATAATATAATATAAATATATATATATATATACATATATTATTTAGAATAATAATATTATAAATGTGAAAGTAAGTTTGTGTGTTTGTTTGTTACCTTTGCACGCCTAAACCACTGAACCGGTCATCCTAATATTTTGCATATATTGTCAGATGTATAGAAACGAACATAGGATACCTTTCATCCCGAAAAAAGTTCTGTTCCCGAGAAAAACAATAATAAAAGAGACTGTGACCTCTGAGTTTGTTTCGGCTGTTTATTCTCAGAGTAGTCAGGTACGAAACACCGGCCCCATCTAGTTTAAAAAAAACATGCTGTGTAAAAGTGTTTGAAAAACCTATTTGCAAAATAAACATCATTTATCATTGCTGATATCTTTTGAAGCAGGATTGAATTACAAGGAGAGTACAACCCGAACTGATTGTCCAATTCTAAATGAACACGAGTGTAGCCGCGGGCAAAATCTAGTATTCAAATACAATAACAAGTCTGTAAGGTACACTTTTACCTAATCCTTCGGAGATTACAAATGAGATGTTAATAAATTATGCAGAGACATAAAGCAACTGTATTAAATACAACCATTTCAAAAAACGAAAGAAAGTAAATAAATTCCCGGTTTCCTCCATTTTCTCCAAATCTCTCAATAATTTATTTGTGTTCGGTTATGTTTGCATGTACTGTCTACCACATTGCGCACCACTTCGGTCGTCTAAATTATTCAATGCCAGTCAACTCAGAATCTGTGATATTGCACTTATGACATATGTAACGGAGGAATAGGCAATGGAGAGCTCACACCAGTATTTAAAGTCAGTTTTCGTTCATCAGTCGATTGGGTCAGTCGCGTTTTTTGTAAACTTATCAGATATTAAGGACAACCGGAAACTTGTTAGCTGATTGGCTAATATAAGAATCAATTTATATCTTTATCCTGGTTGAAATAGAAATGCCTTGAGTGTAGCTGTTAACCACCAGTGCTTAACGTTAATACTAACTAATTAGCAGTTATACACATGGTTATTGTTCGTAACTTAGTTGCTTTTGGAATAATCCTAACACATTTAAGTATGAAAACGATTCTTCCAATTATTCTGCGATAGATATGATTCTCGAAGCGGTAAACGAAAACATCGTGAGGAAACCGGCATTTCCTGAAACCAAAAAATTAAAACATGACACAGGCCCACTCCCAGCAGTGAAAACATTAAAACTGATTATTCTGCGGTATATGTCTGTTGTTAATACTCTATTCTCTATTTCCTCCGAGTACACTGTACAGCACTCTGTTGCCACTGTGGTATTGTTCGCTCGTTTCTCCCTTTTCAGATTACCGTGGCTTTTTATAAAGCTTATCAGATCTGTTTTTAGTTTTGTTTCGCAAAGTTGTCTGCGAGCAGAATTTCGTGCGGTGAATTAGTTTGGTTATGAATGTTTTTTGACGATTTTATTTGTTATATTATTGTGCGAGTATTATTATATTCATTCATTAATTATCGGCGAATTTAGTGTTTGGATAATGCCAGGATTTTGTGAGCCTATTTAACATTATAAAATATAAAAGCATATATAAATAAATATAATAAATGTAAATAATATAATATATGTAAATAATAATGTAATATATGTATATAATATATGTAAATATATATATATATATATATATTTTTTTTTTTTTTTTTTTCGTAGTACAGTCGCCAGCACATCAAGCTACCACACTGTGACCTTGAGCGCCTTATAAGCAACAACAGCGAGAATCGTGCGAAAGAGATAAATATCTTTTTGTCTGTTCTTGCTTGTAATGTTTCGTGCTGCAGTGCGTGCGTTAGGCTGTGTGCGTATGCGCGTCGTTGTGTAGAATAAGATACTTGCTATGCCAAAATAATAGTTTGGCGGATCGCATACTTGAATGGAATCGAAGTAATGGCATGGTAGTAAAAATAAGTTGGCGGTTACGGTACGCCCGGCGCTTGTGAAATATCTATGTAATATTAGAAAAGGGGATTATTCCTGAGTAAAAAATATGATTACCTACCTATATTTTGTCTGTCACTTAGATTATCGAAAAATATTGGATACGTATTTTGTGTTTTATCAAATCAATAAAAACTTATGAAGATATTAAATGCATCAAAGATCACGAGTGGGGTTGTGATGTCACTTTCCGGTAAAAAGTGTTCCGAAATGTGACGTCACACGAGTTTTCGACACACTGTAGCGTCTTCATTTCTTTTTTATGACTGACGGACTAATAAGTTTTTTTTGGTCAATATTGACGCTTTGCAATTTTGACGGAATTTCGATTTTCATGAATTTGACTGATTACGAGTTTGACCATACGCGACGAAACGTATTCATAGGTAATTAATGACGAAATATGGAGTAAAATAATGAAAAAAAAATGGGTTTCTTTTCGTGTTTGCGTTTAATTAAATCAATTTATTTTTACTTTTATGATAATAATAATATTACATTAGTGGTTTCTTTTACAAGAGCCCTGAATATCGCTAGCTCGGACCCAGTTCCCGATACCGATGGGATTAAATGTTTTTCATATAATTTATTCATTATATTCACTAGCTGATACTCGGGAACTTCGTACGCGTGAAATTATTATAAAAATATACCACCTACTTACTACTATTTGAATCTGATTTTGTTGAGCTACGGGATATTATTTGACGTATCTTACATGATTTCTGTAATAGATAGTGCCTGTGGTGTTAGGAAGGTGTATTGGACGGTATTAAAAAAAATACTGTGGCGGCTTAGGCTAATGATAACTGAAGTAGGTATGTAACATTGTAATCACCTTAATATTGTATTAACAGACTGTAGCAGGAACGTTGATTATTTGTCAATATAATATAATATTCTAAATTACCCATGAACATGCAGCTCATTACTTGCGTGAAAGGAATACGATAGGCACTACAAATAATTGGTTGGATTGGTCGTTTTAATTTTAGTCGCAACTAGCATAATTCACAGATTCTACATTTTAAAATAACTATACCTATACCTTCGTTCTCTAAAGATTTATTTTGCTTTAGGGCAGAAAAAAAATACATTTCGTAATCTGAAATCAAAAATGAACTTTATTTTAATGGGAAAAGGTTGATTTGGCGTGGCATAGAGAGGGCATCATGCCATGACAGCGTCCTGTTTTTGATGTAAAATATAGGCGGCCTGTATCACAGAAGTGGTTCGTGGATGATTGTTTCATCCACGAACCACTTCTAAGAAAGTTCAACTACCTTTAGAATTGTTTTATAGGTGCCTAAGAACCACTCTCTCTAACTCTCTCGGTTATGTGACGCAGACGAAGTTGCGCAGCAGGGTAGTATCAAAATAAAATGCGACATAACAATCTTTAACCTTTTATTTTTAAACATTAATATTACTATAATACAATACTGAGAAACAAAAATACTCTAAATTAAAATATAAAACTAAACCATACAAACAACAAATAGGTATAAAGCTATAAACTATACAAACAACAGAAAATATAAAACTAAACTGACCATACATTAAAAACAACTGGATCATAATATTTATGGATGGGAAATCATCAAATGACTTCTCCCGCTCTAGGCAGAACGAAAGGGAGTGTCAGACTTGTACTGACTAAAACCCATCCATGTTCCTTTCTTGCCCTTTGTGTTCAAGGGCCGCGGTATCTCTTTCGAACAGTCCCGCAGCCCTGGCAGGCATTTTGCGCCACTTTCAAGCGTGACTATGCAATCATTTTTTCGATGCGTAAGTATTAGCTTACAATACTTTAGAGCCCTCACTAGAATGGAAACGCTACAGTTTCAAGATGAAATCGATAAAGTAACGATGCTTACGTGCGTTTGCAACGCTTCGGTATGGTAATAACACGCGAAATTAGCGATGCGAAGTGCATGTTCGGAACGTGTGACAGTCACCGTTGGCAAAAAGTCTTACTTGGACGCTGCGGCCACAGGCTGTAATGGCTAAAACCGGTCACACCATTTTCAACACCATCGCCCCGCCTTCACTCCGTCACCGCTGATTTAGTGGCCACAGATTCAGACGTTTTGTTTCAATGGCTTTACCGACTCTTGTTTACATTTAAACCTAAATTAGTTCGTGGAAAAACAACTGCGTTATTTTGCTTTGATTTCAATAAGATATGAATGATGATAGATTTGTTTACCATTGGATTGAATTGGAGTGTTTTATACATTTAAGTGGTTCTTAGGCGAGCACCAAGCTCAAGAAGATTTAATTTTGTCTTGTGGCGAAATCTCTATATGTTATGGTATGTGATATGATATAAAATCAATATTATTGTATATTATGCTTCTCAATATTGCTAATGAAAAAGGGGTCTCATAAATACCTTGAGATTCGGGCACACCAATTGTCAAAATAGTAGTAGCATCGCATTGGCGTTAGAGCTGTTAAGATGTTATTTACGAAATTTTAAAATAAATAAATACATAAAATATACCTAACTACGTACCACTAACTAGGTACATAATTACACTGTCAATAATTATGTACGCAGCATACTTCTTAATAACCGCGAAACTTTGTAAGGATGTTTGTAACGCAAAAACTACTGAACGGATTCTGATGAAACTTTACAATATTAATATAGCTCATCATCATCATCAGAACAGCTACATACCAATATTATATTACTTTCTTTTTAAATATAATTGATTTATTAGATATTTTGTAAAAATATTGAATTTACTCACAAAACCGATGGTAGAAATAGTACGCTAGCAAAGCAATATTACAAAACGGATTACAAACGTGCTTGAAAAACAGTTTTCCTGGAACTGTTATATTGTAAATAGAACAGTTCCTGGAAAACTCCTGGAAACTAACTACGTTTTAGCGATTTCCGGGAATTATTTATGACTGCCTCGTTGGCTTAGTAGTAGCTAAGCCGAGGCCGAGCCTAAGGTAAGAGGGTTCGATTTCTAGGTCTGGCAAAGTGCACTTTGGTTTTTCAATGATGAATATCTCAGTAGTAGGTCAATCTAGATTTTTGTTCGGTTTTTTTCCCATGCTAATAAAAACTAATAAATTGTTGAATAATTTTGACAATGCTTTGTTTAGTACAGCCACATAGTTGGATAACATACGTCCTAATTGGCTTAGGAATACATACATAATCAGCCTATAATGTTACCACTGCTGGGACACAGGCCTCCTCTCTATGAGAGGGAATGGGCTATAATCCACCGAGCGGGTCCAGTGCGGGTTGGTAGATGTCACATGAAACGATTGTGTGGCTTAGGAATACGCTTGTTTATACAATTCTATTGTGTATTGATAAAAAAAAATCCTTCCGAGTAACCAATACAATTTAGTTATTTTTATGACGTTTGTCGAGTTCCTGGCTTTTCGTTTTGACTTGAGACGCCCGATTGATGGCAAAACGGTTACCCCACGTTACATGAGACATAAAATTAATCCTTACTATATATATAAATATAATATAAATAAAAATATAATATAATATAAATATATATATATATATACATATATTATTTAGAATAATAATATTATAAATGTGAAAGTAAGTTTGTGTGTTTGTTTGTTACCTTTGCACGCCTAAACCACTGAACCGGTCATCCTAATATTTTGCATATATTGTCAGATGTATAGAAACGAACATAGGATACCTTTCATCCCGAAAAAAGTTCTGTTCCCGAGAAAAACAATAATAAAAGAGACTGTGACCTCTGAGTTTGTTTCGGCTGTTTATTCTCAGAGTAGTCAGGTACGAAACACCGGCCCCATCTAGTTTAAAAAAAACATGCTGTGTAAAAGTGTTTGAAAAACCTATTTGCAAAATAAACATCATTTATCATTGCTGATATCTTTTGAAGCAGGATTGAATTACAAGGAGAGTACAACCCGAACTGATTGTCCAATTCTAAATGAACACGAGTGTAGCCGCGGGCAAAATCTAGTATTCAAATACAATAACAAGTCTGTAAGGTACACTTTTACCTAATCCTTCGGAGATTACAAATGAGATGTTAATAAATTATGCAGAGACATAAAGCAACTGTATTAAATACAACCATTTCAAAAAACGAAAGAAAGTAAATAAATTCCCGGTTTCCTCCATTTTCTCCAAATCTCTCAATAATTTATTTGTGTTCGGTTATGTTTGCATGTACTGTCTACCACATTGCGCACCACTTCGGTCGTCTAAATTATTCAATGCCAGTCAACTCAGAATCTGTGATATTGCACTTATGACATATGTAACGGAGGAATAGGCAATGGAGAGCTCACACCAGTATTTAAAGTCAGTTTTCGTTCATCAGTCGATTGGGTCAGTCGCGTTTTTTGTAAACTTATCAGATATTAAGGACAACCGGAAACTTGTTAGCTGATTGGCTAATATAAGAATCAATTTATATCTTTATCCTGGTTGAAATAGAAATGCCTTGAGTGTAGCTGTTAACCACCAGTGCTTAACGTTAATACTAACTAATTAGCAGTTATACACATGGTTATTGTTCGTAACTTAGTTGCTTTTGGAATAATCCTAACACATTTAAGTATGAAAACGATTCTTCCAATTATTCTGCGATAGATATGATTCTCGAAGCGGTAAACGAAAACATCGTGAGGAAACCGGCATTTCCTGAAACCAAAAAATTAAAACATGACACAGGCCCACTCCCAGCAGTGAAAACATTAAAACTGATTATTCTGCGGTATATGTCTGTTGTTAATACTCTATTCTCTATTTCCTCCGAGTACACTGTACAGCACTCTGTTGCCACTGTGGTATTGTTCGCTCGTTTCTCCCTTTTCAGATTACCGTGGCTTTTTATAAAGCTTATCAGATCTGTTTTTAGTTTTGTTTCGCAAAGTTGTCTGCGAGCAGAATTTCGTGCGGTGAATTAGTTTGGTTATGAATGTTTTTTGACGATTTTATTTGTTATATTATTGTGCGAGTATTATTATATTCATTCATTAATTATCGGCGAATTTAGTGTTTGGATAATGCCAGGATTTTGTGAGCCTATTTAACATTATAAAATATAAAAGCATATATAAATAAATATAATAAATGTAAATAATATAATATATGTAAATAATAATGTAATATATGTATATAATATATGTAAATATATATATATATATATTTTTTTTTTTTTTTTTTTTCGTAGTACAGTCGCCAGCACATCAAGCTACCACACTGTGACCTTGAGCGCCTTATAAGCAACAACAGCGAGAATCGTGCGAAAGAGATAAATATCTTTTTGTCTGTTCTTGCTTGTAATGTTTCGTGCTGCAGTGCGTGCGTTAGGCTGTGTGCGTATGCGCGTCGTTGTGTAGAATAAGATACTTGCTATGCCAAAATAATAGTTTGGCGGATCGCATACTTGAATGGAATCGAAGTAATGGCATGGTAGTAAAAATAAGTTGGCGGTTACGGTACGCCCGGCGCTTGTGAAATATCTATGTAATATTAGAAAAGGGGATTATTCCTGAGTAAAAAATATGATTACCTACCTATATTTTGTCTGTCACTTAGATTATCGAAAAATATTGGATACGTATTTTGTGTTTTATCAAATCAATAAAAACTTATGAAGATATTAAATGCATCAAAGATCACGAGTGGGGTTGTGATGTCACTTTCCGGTAAAAAGTGTTCCGAAATGTGACGTCACACGAGTTTTCGACACACTGTAGCGTCTTCATTTCTTTTTTATGACTGACGGACTAATAAGTTTTTTTTGGTCAATATTGACGCTTTGCAATTTTGACGGAATTTCGATTTTCATGAATTTGACTGATTACGAGTTTGACCATACGCGACGAAACGTATTCATAGGTAATTAATGACGAAATATGGAGTAAAATAATGAAAAAAAAATGGGTTTCTTTTCGTGTTTGCGTTTAATTAAATCAATTTATTTTTACTTTTATGATAATAATAATATTACATTAGTGGTTTCTTTTACAAGAGCCCTGAATATCGCTAGCTCGGACCCAGTTCCCGATACCGATGGGATTAAATGTTTTTCATATAATTTATTCATTATATTCACTAGCTGATACTCGGGAACTTCGTACGCGTGAAATTATTATAAAAATATACCACCTACTTACTACTATTTGAATCTGATTTTGTTGAGCTACGGGATATTATTTGACGTATCTTACATGATTTCTGTAATAGATAGTGCCTGTGGTGTTAGGAAGGTGTATTGGACGGTATTAAAAAAAATACTGTGGCGGCTTAGGCTAATGATAACTGAAGTAGGTATGTAACATTGTAATCACCTTAATATTGTATTAACAGACTGTAGCAGGAACGTTGATTATTTGTCAATATAATATAATATTCTAAATTACCCATGAACATGCAGCTCATTACTTGCGTGAAAGGAATACGATAGGCACTACAAATAATTGGTTGGATTGGTCGTTTTAATTTTAGTCGCAACTAGCATAATTCACAGATTCTACATTTAAAAATAACTATACCTATACCTTCGTTCTCTAAAGATTTATTTTGCTTTAGGGCAGAAAAAAAATACATTTCGTAATCTGAAATCAAAAATGAACTTTATTTTAATGGGAAAAGGTTGATTTGGCGTGGCATAGAGAGGGCATCATGCCATGACAGCGTCCTGTTTTTGATGTAAAATATAGGCGGCCTGTATCACAGAAGTGGTTCGTGGATGATTGTTTCATCCACGAACCACTTCTAAGAAAGTTCAACTACCTTTAGAATTGTTTTATAGGTGCCTAAGAACCACTCTCTCTAACTCTCTCGGTTATGTGACGCAGACGAAGTTGCGCAGCAGGGTAGTATCAAAATAAAATGCGACATAACAATCTTTAACCTTTTATTTTTAAACATTAATATTACTATAATACAATACTGAGAAACAAAAATACTCTAAATTAAAATATAAAACTAAACCATACAAACAACAAATAGGTATAAAGCTATAAACTATACAAACAACAGAAAATATAAAACTAAACTGACCATACATTAAAAACAACTGGATCATAATATTTATATTTTACAAGCTCCTATTTTCATTTATATTTATTACAGATTTATTATCTACACTACTAAATCTGCTTGGCAGCCAATGCTATAGTAAGTTTTAACCTGGCTGAGTATAACTTGACTGGGCTGTATAAAGCCCGGCACCCAATGGCGGCACGGCATGACAAGGGATTTTTATAATACTGACAGATGATTTCGAATCTTATATAATACTGTAGACACTCACATTTAATTTTACCTACGGCACAGCCTGCTTTGGTATACTTCGGCACGTTCTAGCTTGCCGGGGCAGCCCGAACGTGAACGCTACGCATGATAACATAAGAACTCAAATCATTTGCGTTTACCTTGCTGGCCTGTGCGGCGAATAGGCGACGGCCGTAACTTAAAGTGTCACCAACAATAGCAAAGAAAACATTATCAAGAATGTAACAATGGTGTGAAAAGAAGTTAATATTTTTTTTATTACCGCTTTAGCATTATTGGAAGAATTATCCATACTAATATTATAAATGCGAAAGTTACTTTGTCTGTCTGTTACGCCTCTTCATCTACAAAAATGACTATATTGTTTGCCCAGTCAAAATTCTAATATTCTAGGCAAAAATTTACTCTTGCCTCCTTATGCGCCTGGTTCATTAATATTTTCTTGGCAGGGCGGCAGCATTTTTTCCGGCGTCCTTTAGGCGCCTTGTAACGGTGTCCATTGAAATCTAAAACAAAGAAAATTTTGTCAATTTCAATACTTACCGATTCTTAATTATGACCAATTGTACGGGTCAATTTAACTATAGGGTGACTGGTAATAGTGACCGATACTTAAACACGTGATTCATGATACTAACAAACAACTTTCTATATATTTTTTTTTTATACTGATTCGCTTTTATCACACACATTACGGAGCGGGCTAGCTAGCCGCGCGGGTGCTCTGCCTAACAGCTGATAGGTCACAGGCTCGTGCGCGCGAATTTCATAAGGCTGTTGTGTTATTGTAATAAAAGTGAAAGCAAATGTTTCTTTGGAAAATTGTTTGTTATCATGAGCAATCACATGTATAAGTATTGGTCACTAATTACCAGTCACACTATATATGAGTATGGGACAGTTTCAAATTATTCCTTTAAATATAAACATATACATAAATAGACAATCCGTCGAATTGAGAACTTCCACCTTTGTTGAGATAGGTGCTAAAGAACTGAAGCTTTATCTAATAGTAATGTCATTCACTGAGTCCAATACGGTTTGCTGCTGTAGCTTGCGCAATTATTAGGTATTGCTAGAACGTCCAGGCCACGCGGTGCGCGTAAAACTATGACTATAAAAAAATGTATACATGGACTCACATTGTATGCAGTTGAGAACACTCTTGTGCTTAAAAACGGATCAGCAGAGTGTGCAGAGACGATAGCCAACGTCTGCTGCCGTCGTTACTCTCGCGTAAAGTTGGCGATGTTGCGCTTTGATGGTTCCGCTTTCATGCCACCGCTGAAGCCAAAAGTAAACTGTTTTTTTTTTCCTGGAACGAAACAAGTAGCTATTGTTTATTTGCACATTATTACTCAATTGGCTACTTATATGCTTTCCTACGATAATTGCTAGCTTATTATTATTTACACACAAACAGCACTAAAAAAGCCTTATCCCTGCAATGTTTCAACAGACAAAAAGAAGTGTCTAATTGCGTAGGTATTTACTTTAAAATCCAACCGGGTGCCGACTTTAAAAAAATAACAATAGCGCTTGGGACAGCGCGCAGTGTTAAAAACTTACTATACCGGGAACTCATTAGCAAAGAACACAAGAAAATAGGTAGGTAAAGACATTTATGGGTGTTTCTCGTATTTCGTGCACATTCCATAATATTTATTTTCATAAGTTTAAATTACCTACTTACAACATTTATGAATTAAAATTTCATTATATTAAGTACTGAGTTATTGTTTTTTTTTATTTTAGGTCTAAAAGCTGCATTTTTGAATGTAGTTTTTTTTATTATGGTTACTGTGTTTAATTTCAGCATGGATATTTTTTTATAAAAAGCAAATGTTTGGGACATTACTAAATAGACATCGAAGGAAATGACAATTAGTTAAGTTTTCATATAATTTAACTAGCGACCCGCCCCAGCTTCGCACGGATGCAATGTAGATACTAATGTGGGGCAGTGTGGAGTGATTTATATAGGTATATATAAACCTTCCTCTTGAGTTATCTATAGCTGACAACAGCATTAATAAATCCGTTGCGTAGATAAAAAGATCTAAGCGTACAGACAGCGGGAGCGACTTCATTAATATTTCTATAATAAAGGAGAGTTTATAAAAATATAACATAAGAACTTTGCCCCACAAAACCGTTTTCTCGGTTTATCTGTGGGAACGGAATAATAAGTATTAAAAATAAGGTTTACTAGTGCTGTCACTTAATTTCCACTTTTTTGACTTATAAAGTAAGTAATAAATAAACAATAATATCTAATCTATGTATGTATGGTCTAATCTATGTATTTAATAAAGGAAATTTGTTTTATACTATGCAATAAAGAAAATAATTGTATTATTTTGACTTATAATGTTCCATGCATGTAAGCACAACTTGATTTGGTTTGGCTTTCTTTATGGGAATATAAATATTAAATGAACTATTCAAGGTTTTTGATCTGGACGAGTAATATGCACGAAAAACGAGAAACACCCTTATTCGTAAGATACGGTAGGCACAAAGTTGTTTAAATATTATGGTTTAGGGCCATCCGCCGACAGTTTTCCAAATAATGTAACACTTTAATGTAATTATCTCACAAATAACATTAGCTCGTATCTATTTTGAAAGTTCTATAGAAAAACACCATTGACACATTTTTTCAATATTAGCTTTTGCTTATTTTAACTTAAAAATTATAACTACAAAAAATATTACTCACCATAATGCCCGTCTGTCGACAAATATCTATTATACGGCATCCACTCAATCGGAGCGCTATAATGCGCCCCCTTTCAATTCTCGTTAACTGAGGCGCCATAATTAATCATTTAAAAAATATAAAAAGTTCGCCACACACTTCCACTAAGTAGCTACAAGCCGAACCAACTTGCTCCGCGAATTTTTAATGACTAGCGTTATGGACTAAGGGATGAATAAACGTGGCCGGTCGGTTGCGTAGGAGCAAGGAGGTGTGGCCTATTCCCCGTGAGGCATGAATTATTGGCTGCTAATTGTTAGTGTGCGCAACCATTGGGCAATTTTGGAAACGTTGAAAAATCCACCAATCACGCCAAGGATACTTTCTTTCTAACACAGCAGTAGCTGTTGTAGTTATAGATATGTATAGGGTTTACCTTGATGTGCTGGCGTCTGTACATACATGCATTCAAACAAGTTTTAGGGTTAAAGCTAAATGGATATTTATTTAAATATCGATTAACTGGTTTCACATTTGTTATCTAAATTGTTTTAAAAACAAAACAAACGACTAAGGAAAACCAACGAAAATATTTTACAATTATAAATTCAGTCTTGACCCAATCTACTAGTATAGATAAAAACGCTTCAAAATATACATGACTGAAAACAAAGCCAATGCTAAAAGCATTCCCCGAACTTTGCACATCTAAATTAGTGTTTCTCTATTTTAATTTTACCCAGTACTAAACAATTTCACAGCTAAACCAATTCGTTGGGAAAAATGAGATTTATGTATCGAAACATGGGAATACAGTTAATTTTTATTAGTTTAAAAAAATATAAAAATATCTTTTACTGGTACAATACAAGTAGGCCTAGTACGACCGCGTGAAGTTAAAACTTAAAATCGATGGAATATAAATTTGAAAATACGCGATTCGCATAGAATCACAACTCACATAGCGTTCTTCCCAGAAAAGCAGACACCTCAGAATCTTTATTTAGGTAGTTTTATGAATTTTTTTGGGGGTATGTAGAACAGGGTGTAAAGTTGTTTGTCCGCCATTGAAAAGGGGGTATCCTCCGACCAGACGGGTGATATGTCTGGTGGGCTAGTGCCTGACAGTTGGTGTGGGGTTCTTCTATAAAGGGTGTAAACAAACTCTTAACGAAGCCGAAAGGCACTTGTACTCCCCGTCATTACTCGCGATCATTTTTTTATTCTAGACCATACCTGGGAACCTTCTAGTTACGGAGATATTGGTGGTCAAAGTTTTTTTTTAAATACTTGTTTTTAATGTAAGATTTTTTACTTAACACACCTTCACGGCCCCCGTACTATTTAATCCATCCATCAGCACAATGTTTTGAATGCGTTACAGTGAGTTCCACCATAAAACGTGATTTTTTACCCTAAAAAAAAGTCGTTTCCCAGCAATAATTTTTGCGTAAAGTTACTTAGTTTGATGTACAGAATGCTTGGTTGACGGCTTCGTGAAGAGTTTGTTTACACCCTGTATAGTCTTAAGTCGCGGATAATTTTTCTTGCGCGATGTATGATTTCGATGTTTAGTTTGTCATCTGTGTCATAGATGGTGTTGTAGTACTTTTTGTAGAGCCGCTTCAAAGTACGAGGCATGACTTTTAAGTTCTGTCGTTTCCATATTTCCCGGCAATTTTGAATTTGGAACTGTTCTATATTCGAATGTGTTTAAATTTTGAATCTCAAAACAGTTGAAAGTATTAGGATTAATGCTATTGTTTAGTCACAGCGTCGATGGAATCTGTCAGGTTACGTACGAAAATGAATCTTTCTACGGAAAATGTTCGTGCAATAATTTTCTACAACTTTAGAAGAGGCTTGACACGGATTCAGTGTTTTAAAGAGCTAACATCTGTGTTCAGTGATGAAGCCCCATGTCTGCGGACTGTTGAACGCTGGTATTTAGAATTCCAGCGTGAACATACTAGTGTTAGTGACAAATCTCGCGAAGGACGCCCAAAATCCGCCTTCACTGAAGATAACATCATTGCTGTGAGACAACTAATTCTCAAAGATCGTCATGTGACGTATCGAAAGATAGAAGCTCTATTAGGCATCTCAGGGACAACCATTCAGAAGATCTTGCATGAAGAGCTTGGTGTGAGAAAGCTAGTTTGCCGTTGGGTACCGCATCTGCTTTCCGAGGATCACAAGGCGGCTCGCGTCAGATGGTGTAAGAAAACTCTGCAAAGGTTCAACCGAGGAGAGACAAATCAAGTCTACGACAGTGGTAATGAATCTTGGATCTATGCCTACGATCCTGATTGCAAACAACAATCTACAATCTGGGTCTTTCAAGACGAGCCAAAGCCGACTAAAGTTGTTCGTTCTCGAAGCACTTCAAAGAAGATGGTGGCCACGTTCGTTGGGAAAACCGGCCATGTTGCGACTATTGCACTTGAAGATCGTAGAACGGTTAACGCAGAGTAGTATACCACAATTTGTTTACCACAAGTCATCGCCGAACTTCGAAAATCTAACTCAAAGCGGCGCATCATCCTGCACCACGACAACGCAAGCTCACACAGCGCTCGTCAAAAGATTGAGTATTTGAAGCAGGAAAAAGTAGCAATTCTTGACCATCCTCCATACAGTCCTGACCTAAGCCCTAACGATTTCTTTACATTTTCTAAAATTAAGAAAAGTCTTCGTGGTCAAAGGTGTCAGTCCGGTGAAGTAGCAGTCGACGCTTTCAAGTCAGCCATTTTGAACACCCCCACTTCAGAGCGGAATAAATATTATAATAACTGGTTAGAGCGAATCGAAAAGTGTATTAAGCTACGTGGTGAATACTTTGAAAAACAATAAATGGTACTATAAAGTTTGAGTTGTGTTTTTCTTCAAAAGACAAAACTTAAAAGGCATGCCTCGTATTGTGCTAGTTGCAAAAAAAAGTTACACCAAAATGCTTTCAGTTGTATTTTCTATTATTGTAGTTGTTTTTCGTCGCGTGTTCGTACTAGTACTTCAGGACATAAAACAAAGGGTATGAAAATTTAGCGCGAAACGGGACTACGAAGCATAATAAATAATTTAGACGAAAAAGTTTAACGGGATACATTTTAGTTTTAGCGTAGACCCCACGTACGGACGGAAAACTTTCTTTATATAGAGGATTAACTCGAAATGAGGTTTTTCACAGATACACTGCGTATTTTTGCGAAAGGATTCATTCAAGTATGTTTTCGTGTTGGTATTTTTAGTAACATAGTGCCTTTATTTATTATTCTCCAGCCTGCCTAAGTTTGATTGGACTATTGGATATTCAGTGCTTTTAGCACTGAATGCTAAAAGCGCTGAATATTGTAGGTAAAGTTTTGCCCTGTTGGGAGTTTGGAGACGCCTATTTTCAGCAGTGGATTGTGATCAAAGTTTGTTTATAGGCATCCACACATAAACTTCAATTGATCGACATTAGACAGTTAATTTCTTACTACCAAAAAAGGATGAGGCTTCATTATAAAATTTATGATTAACTAGCTTATACCCACGGCTTCGCCTACGTGGAGTTTGATAATTTTCCCACGGGATCATACTACGATAAAAAGTATATGTGTTAATCCAGGTTATAAACTATCTCATCATTTGCCTAGCCTTTTCCCAACTATATTGGGGTCGGCTTCCAGTCTAACCGGATGCAGCTGAAATACCAGTATTTTACATGGAGCGACTGCCTATCTGACCTCTACAACCCACTTAATGCTGAGTAATACGATACCTCTTGGTAAGACTGGTTGTCAAACTTTTTGGGCCACTGACTACCTATAACGACTGTCAAAGATGTACAAATGACAGCCGGAGCCAACGGTTTAACGTGCTTTTCGAGGCACGGAGGAAACTCGGTATGTAATGGGTGATCACCCATCCACAGACAAACCTAGGCAAGCACGGCTTAACCTAAAGATCGACTTGAGCGGCTGTTATTATTTCGCCACGAGCTCCTCCACTTATAAACTATCTCTGTGCTAAATTTAATCCAAATCCATTCAGTAGTTTTGGCGTGAAAGCGTAACAAACATCCATCCCTCCATCCTTCCATCCTCAGAAACTTTCGCATTTATAATAATATTAATATAACTAGGAAGTAGGAGATGACATTTATTTATGTAAATTGGTTTCAAACGGTTTAAAAAAAATTGGTTGCCTGTAAAGTCGGTATACGGGCGAAAGTTTTACGTGACAACGACTTTGAGTGGTAAAATAATTTTAATGTGAATATTCATTCGTATAGTAGGAAGAAGGATGAAATAATAGTAACAATTTAAAACATTTATTTATACAAAGAATTATATTTAAAACATTAATTTATACAAAGAATCTCGCACTGAATTTCATATTAACAAAGTGCCTTTCACTTTTTATGTCTGTCTCTCTCGCTCTTAGGCGGGCTAGCGTGCCTCTCACTCGCTCTCATTGTGAGCGCATAACGTGAGCGGAGCGTAACGCAGTTTCTTGAAGTGTCACCCGGCAAACCAATTTATAAGACGTTGTCACGTCAAAAGGTTTGTGATCTGTAAAGGTAATTATATTAATTAATAATTGTATTTAAAACAGAGTTAAGTTCACGTTAATGGCTCGTCAGGGATGGCCCTGATGAGCCATTAACGTAACTAGGAAATATGTTAAATAACTGATGATACGAGTACCTACACTTTATATTACCAGAATTATGATACCGTCATCCTAAACTACGATTTAGTACCACTAAAGGGAAAGACACGTGACGTCAGAGATGGTGAATACACTTCTTGGTAATGTGGGATTTTTCTGAAATCATATTTATTATGTAAATTGTGGGTAAATAATAATATTCAAGTTAAATATAAATATCTTTATATCTAAAATGTTTGGACAACCAACACACCGCCATCTGATCCCAAACTAGGCAGAGCCTGTACTATGGCAACCAGACAACTGATAAACATACTTATATATTTCTAAATACATACATATTATAGATAAATTATACACCCATATACAGAACAAATAATCGTACTCATCGCACAAAGATTTCTCCTGTGTGGGAACCGAACCCACGACCTCCGTCCTAGCAGTCAGGGTCACTAACCACTAGCCAACTGGCCAATCAAGTTAAGCCACGCTTCCCTAGGTTGGTCCAAGGATGAGTGACCACCTATTACTATTACAAAGCACGTTAAGCCGTTAGTCCCGGCTGTCATTTGTAGGTTACCCAGTACTTAATTTCATAATCTCCCTTCACTTTACATGCATGACTGCACATTTGTCCACTCCAAATTCCATCCTGATGGCGTTACTGAAAGTTTCTGTTACCTTCATTAGCTCCGTCAGTTGCAAATTGTTGGGGGCAAAGAGTTTCAGATCATCCATGTAATGAACGTGAGATATGACCTGACCATCTTTCCTCAACCGATAGCCTAGACCTGAACCCTCGAGCAATGTGTTGAGAGGGGTTCAAGGCTAGACGAAACCACAAAGATCTCAGACTATCGCCCTGGAATATACCGCGCTCGATCCTTATGGGTTCGGATCCCCTGGATCTGTCGACATCCTGGATAGCGAACGACCGCTCCTCAGTGCCCCATACATGACATCAGGAAGGTACGCAGAGTTGCATCTACTTTATACAACTCCAGCACCCTCATGAGCTATGTATGAGGTGCAGAATCACAGGCCTTCTTATAATCTATCCAACATGTAGACAGATCCCTTCGGGAGCGGCGAACGTGTTGGCTAATGGACATATCAATGAGGAAAAGCTCCTTAGTACTTGATAGAATTACTCTCAATATGTTGGTTGATTATAGCTCTCAAAATGGATGTAAGAACTTTATAGACCGTTGGTAGACAAGTGATTGGTCTATAATTTTTGGGCTCCGCAGTACTACCTGATTTATGGAGCACGTGGGTAATTTAAAGAGATGTCAGCAAACAGGGAGGGGCCCGCAAGGGCCGATGCCTGCCAGGGCTGCGGGACTGTTCGAAAGAGATACCGCAGCCCTGGAACACAAAGGGCAAGGAAGGAACATGGAAGGGTTTTAGTCAGTACAAGTCTGACACCCCCTTCCGCTCTGCCCAAGGGAGAAGTCATTTGATGATTTCCCATCCAGAAAAAAAGGTGGGTAATTTATTATTATTTTTATATTATAAATGCGAAGGTAAGTTAGTTTGTTTGTTACCTTTTCACGCCTAAACCACTGAAACGAAATTTTTGCATATACTTTGTCAGGTGTACAGAAATGGACATAAGGTACCTTTCATCCCGAAAAAAAGTACTGCTCCCGAGGAAAACAACAATAAATTTCTTATGATAATCGATGACGCCACGCGTCTTTCGCACCATGATTGAATTATATTATTACAGAAACTTCAATAGAGTGAGAGATTAATTGTCAAATTCTAAACTAAGCCGCGGGTAAAAGCTAGTCATTCATAATTTCCTCAAGTCAACAAACCATATATTAAACAAAATCCACTCATTTCACGTAGTCTGGTCCCTCCATTTATATCACTAATATAATTTTATGGTTCATACTTCACCTGTTACGCGCTGAGGTGGGCGCGGGTCCAATTTGGCGGTTTATTAAGCATTTCCTTCGTTACATGGGGGTTAACTTGGACGGCATTCGTTGTGATTGGATCAATGGTCTTCATTCCAAGTATTATGGGAAGAGACTTACGATGGGGAATTATTTTTAGATGACTGATTATGGGAGTTGGAGAGGTTGAAGGTTATGGGTCATGCTATTTTTAGATGATGTTTATGCCTAATGCTCCTGGATTACTGTACACAACAGAGGTTTATCTAATCATTTTTGTTGAAATAAACAAAAACAGAAACGTTTGGCATTCGCCATAGATTTAGTGGTAGGCTGCAGTTCTCACAGTTTATTTTCCATTTACTGCTGTTCTAGTACTGCTGCTGTATGCCTCAGAAACTTGTAGTGACGGCCATGGAATTAAAGTCTAACTTATTATACTATTATAAATGCAAAGTTTGTAAGCATGGATGGATGTTTGTTGCTCTTTTACGTAAAACTAAAGGACGGATTTTTATGAAATTTGGCTCATAGATAGTTTATAACCTGGATTAACACATAAATAAAATAAAATAAAAACTTTAAGGTCATAACGCTGACCTCTTTGGTGAGGTTCCTCAGAAAGGTCAGGTGCGTAGTACTCGCAACCGACGTGCGTGTATGACCAGATGTATGAACGTGGACGATGCAAAAGGAGTATGTAAGGATCGTAGCAGGTGGCGTTCAGTGGTTTCTGCCTACCCCCATGGGAAAATGGCGTGAGTTTATGTATGTATGTTTAATATCATAATAGAATGTTAGGGCAAAATAAGACTTATAATTCCAGTGTTACTAGCTACACAGGACACTTATCGAACTCCACGTGTTCGAAGCCACAGTTATAGTCTAGTATCTACATAAAGAAAACTTAAACTAAACAAAAAGTCATTAAAATAAATTATATCACATTTATGACCACACTATTTCACGTGTGGTTAATTTAGGCGCCATCTTGTTTACCTGTTCGTTCCCGCCCTTGCCGATAAGCATTACCGGCCACTTTACCTCCTAAAAGTAAACATTGTAATCGTTTTAGGGTTAATTTAATGTTGTAATTTATTGAAAGAACACATTACAAAGAGTTACGTGGTCAATTAATTTAAAATTTAACTTAAAACTAGAGTAGTTGATGGGCGCTGTTTTAGAATGATTAACAAGAAAATTATGACGATGAATTATGATAAAGATCGTTGACAGTCGTGACGTGTACTCACAAACTCGAACTAGTTTTCTTCGTTCTCTGTGTCTGTACTTCAAAAAAATCATTTAAAAAGTTAAAGAATTTTTGAATTAGATTTTTGATAAATTGAAGGTAGATGTAAAAGTTGACAATGAAAAGGTAACTTTGTCTGTTACCATTTCACGTTTAAACAGCTGAACGGATTTAGATAGTTAATCTGGGTTTGGCACAAGGTTCGACCGTGACCTGGGTCACGCCAAGACATAGGATACTTTTAGGCCGACATCACGTGACTGTGATATAATATCCGGGTTGAACAAGGGCAAAGTCGCAGACATAAGCTTGTTGTCAAGCTATAGCAAGAAGTATGAAGTATGACTATTTATGTTTCCCAGATACATTTTAAAACTCCTCTCATTGACTCAAAAATAATTATCGTAGGTAATCATAAGTATAATCAGCTTATAATGTTCCCACAGCTGGGATACAGGCCTCTTAAGCTCTATGAGAGGGAATGGGCTATAATCCTCCACGCGGGCCCTGTGTGGGTTGGTAGATGTCACATTTCTTCAATTTTTTTGGTTCTAGGATATACCGGTTTCCTTAAGATGTTTTCCTTCATCGTTTTGAGAGCAGTGGTGATGAAATAAATTACGCAAAGTAACGCACCTGCCTGGGTTCGAACCCACGACTTAGTGCTTGTAAGTAGGGGCCGCCACCGCTGGACGATTGTTGTTCTCTCGTCTGTCTCTGCTCCATTGTAGGTAAGGTTCATCAGGTATCATTTTATTACTGTTTCATTATTTTTGTAAAGGGGTGAATGATTTCAGCTGAACAATAGCGCTTGGCCTCCCCCCTCTAGGAGACCCAAGCATAATGCTGTCGCTTGAACCTTTTGCTTTCGATATTATAGTTTTGTATATATACAGGGTGTAAACGGCCTATTCACAAAGCCCTTAACAAAGCATTATGTCCAGCAAACTAAGTGACTTTACGCAAAAATGATTGCTGAGAAATTACTTTTTGTTTTGGGGTGAAAAATCACGTTTTATGGTAGGACTCAATGTAACGCACTCAAAACATTGTGCTGATGGATGGATAGTACAGGGGGCGTGGAGGTATTAAAAATCTTACATTAAAAACATGTATTAAAAAAAAGACGTGTGGCACTCGGAGACTGCCGCGGTAAAGCTATTGCATAGCATTTCTTATCGACTTATGTAATTATAATTATTTATTTACTTTTTTTAATCTACTGTTGGAGCTAGGAGGTTAGGTTGTGTAGGTTTTACCTATACAACCTAACCTCCTAGCTCCAGCGGTAGATTAAAAATAATAACTTAGGCTTGTCAATATATGACACTACGTGTTAGGTTATTTTCGTTACGGAATTTTTCGCTACGGAATTTCTGGATTCGGTCTCCACGCTCAAGGCCCGCGATAGAAGCTATGCAATAGCTTAAAAAAACATGTGAAAAAATTGGAACCTTGACCCCTTATATCTGCGTATCTAGAAGGTATGGTATGGTCTAGAACAAAAAAAAATGATCGCAATGACGGGAAAAACAAGCGCCTTTCGGGTCCCTTAAGAGTCTTTTTACACCCATTAACTAGTTCTACCTGATGATTTTTCCAGTAATACAGGGTGTAAACAGACTCTTCACGAAGCCTTCAACCAAGCATTATGTACATCAAACTAAGTAACTTTACGCAAAAATTTGGGCTGAAAAATCACGTTTTACGGTAGGACTCAATAAAACGCACTCAAAACATTGTGATGATGGATGGATTGAATAGAAAGGGGTCGCGGAGGTGTTTTAAGTAAAAATCTTACATTAAAAACACGTACTTAAAAAAAAACTTGTGAAAAAGTTGGAACTTTGACCCCCAATATCTCCGTAACTAGAAGGTTCCCAGGTATGGCCTAGTACAAAAAAATGATAGCAATGACGGCAAAAATAAGTGCCTTTCGGCTTCGTTAAGAGTCTGTTTACACCTTTTATAAAGAAACTTCATCACTCCCCTGCCCTTATCACAAATAATTTGGGTGCCGCACAGCATGTCTTCTTCTCCCATACTTCTCTATTACTTATAATCTCAGCAGTCACCTCCTTTCTATCCGTAACATCCTTCACGCATCCTCACGTCCATCCATCGTTTCTTAGATCTTACTCTACTCTTAAAGCCATCCAAATTCAAAATCAACACATTCTTCAGTGACACTGTGAGTTTGTTTTGCCGTGACTTAGTGTCGAGTTCCAGTAGTGCGCGTAGCAAAAGACAAAGAAAGAGGGTAGACAGATTTGTCTGTACCTATCAATTTATTTTCCATCCACTCGCATTTTCCAGTCATCCCACGATTATGGCGCTTGGAATAGCATCGAAATATCGGGAGCTCAAAATAATTGATAATCACTGAAGAAATCCCGTAGGAAGCTCTTCAGCAAATCTCGCAATCGTAGTAAGGTTTGCTGTAAGAAAACCCAATTCTGGGTTAAGCTCACCTTTGTACATAAGCTAGCTAGCTTTGTAGTTTGTAGTTCGATTTGCTTAGCTATATGTTGTAATTTTGTGTGTGTTTCTCTTTTTTTGTATTCAATAAAGAATAAGAATCTAGGTGACAATCTTGTAGCCGCACTACAAAAAGTACTAAGCAATATAGAACAAAAAGTACTATAACGCCATATATGACACAGATGAAGAACTAAACAGCGAAAGACACCTAATTCCTAGATCGCGCAAGTAAAGTTATCCGCGACTTAAGAGTATATAGAAGAACCCCACACCAATTGTCGGGCAGTAGCCCACCAGACACAACACCCGTCTGAGGATCCCCCCTTTTTTATGGGGGATGAAGAGCTTTACACCCTGTTCTCCATACTCACAAAGTTTAAGTTTAGTTCTAAACCGAGATAGCTTCAAGCAGTGTTTGAATAAACATCTATCCTATTCTACCACGTCTTGCTCTGATTTCTCACCGAAATCTATTTTAGCTTAACATAAAGAGATCTTTTGTACATAAGTTTCGCAGACGCATATTGTGAATGTACCAATACGTAGGGAGAAGTTGATAGATGTGATGTGGCCGTGACGTACTCAGCTCACTTCAAGTAATTCGTAGAACGAAACTTTGTTACAGGGTGACCATGAGGTGGGTTAAAAATTGTGTAATACTTCTTGAATCATTGTTTTAAATATTTATTTATAGTTTTATATCGATCTAAAAATGAGTTTTGAATAAAATAAGTTCGATTTACATGTTTGTAATTTTCAAAATATTAATGGTATTCAGCTGCATGCGGTAAGACTGGAAGCCGACCCCAACATGGTTGCGAAACGGCTAGGCAGATGATAGTCTATACTGAAAATTGCATTGCCTGATTGTTAAATAAAACGGACAACTTACAATTCCTGTAGACTTTTCAAGTCATTTATGACTTGGTTTCTTTGTGTTTTATTTTTATGCTATGTTTTTTTTAATAGACTTGGTTTCTACGTGTTTTGTTTTTATAGTATGTTTTATTTTTGAATGCACATCGATGCCAGCGACAATTTTTTTTTGAAATATTAAATATTATAATTAGGAGAGGCCATGACAGCATTCAACAACGTCATCTGCCGGCTAGACTATAAAAGGGCTGTACACCGAGTAGATCGATCTATAGTCCGGTTAAGCAGACGACAACCTCCTAGGTTGAACTGCGAGATGTCATTCACATAAAAAAAGTAGATTGATCGCTTCTTGGTCGGCTCTTGGAGCTCCTGGAAAGGGTGTCAGGTGATCGACGCTATTTGCTCTTTGTATTTCATTTGCCTTGTTTTTATTTTATTGTGTACATGTGTATTAAAAGAAATGGTTGTTTGCTTATGTGATTTTAGTTGTATTTATTTGAATAAGTTAATGTTAATAAAGTTAGCAAAAGCAGTGTTATTATTATTTTCCTTTATTCATATTTCTAACTTATTATCTACATTTTTAAATATTTTTAATACCAGAAATTATATTTAAAAAAAAATATATAAAAAATAGTAGCCCACCTGTATCGGGAACAGGGTCCAAGCTACCGGCAGTCAGGGCTCCAGAGAGGAACCTCCTAACAATACGAGCCGTGTCCAGGAGTACCGCTTTCTGAATCAAACACTTGATCCAGCTCCTAACGAGAGCCTCCTCAGGTGTTGGTTGAGGCTCTTGGCAATTAAGCCATGGGCTGATACGACTACCGGTACAATGATTGCTGCGTCCACATCCCACATGTTGATAACCTCGCGAGCCAAGTATTGCGATACAAGATAATTGATTTGCTTATCTTTCTCGACTTTCATGAGGTTCTCGTCATGCGGGATCGTTCTGTCAACAATCATTGCGCGCCGCCCTTATCGATCCACCACCACTATATCAGGCTTATTGGCAACAATAGTCCTATCAGTGATGATGGATGGATCCCCAGTACAGTGTGATATTGCCATTCTCGAGAACTGGGAATTATTATTATTATTATTTTCTACTTCTGGTTCCTAAACATATAAATTTAAAATAAAATCTATATAATGAGACTTCCTTCCTCAAACACAGTCACACTACCCCAAACACATCCATATCACGGGACGTTGAGTAACTCATGCAATGTACCACTCGCTCGAAGCCACCTTCATAACGTGTGTACGTGACCACCCCGATGTATCTACCTCACGACCATGGACGCTATTACACGATATTTTTGTCACCCTAGCCTTAGTAGCTGTCCCCATTTGCGTTACATTTCCAAAGTCATTCGGGGATTTTCGTCCCGGAATTTGTTTGTGAATTGTGGTATGCCTATTTCTGTGTTTGTTGTTTCTAGATTTTGGTGGCTTCGAATGTGTTTAGGATTTCGGTGTTTGATTATTCTAGAATTATATTTAACTGGATTTGGCTTTTGTGGGATTATTTACTTTTTCGTCTCTTGAGTGTTTGATTCAATTTGTAAGAGATAGTTTTAATGCTCTAAAATAACATTTAACCTATAATCGCCGATGGGTTAGGTGTTTTAATAGTACACCCACATTTAACCAGTTATTTTATGTGTCCGAATTAAACAATTTAAATCTTACTAGCGGGAAACGAATATAATATAAGTGCTACGTACTTATTGTTTTTTTTTGGAATGGGAAATCATCAAATGACTCCTCCCGCTCTAGGCGGAGCGCAAAGGAGTGTCAGACTTGTACTGACTAAAACCAATCCATTCCTTCCTTGCCCTTTGTGTTCCAGGGCCGCGGTATCTCTTTCGAACACTCCCACAGCCTTAACAACCATATTGTAACAACTTTAAAGATAACACACATAAAAATCAGAGATAAAATAGTTAAAGATTTTTTTGAAGTACTAATATCAGTAGCAGTGTAATCTCATAGGACACCTTATAAGCATGGTACGGATTGACTAAAGCGATGCTCAAGGAAGTGCATTGCAGTATGGAATCAAAGAAAGAATTCCGAATTCGCCGGGTCGACGCTAATTTTGTATATCTATCTATACTTATATTATAAAGAGGAAAGATTTGTATTTTTGTATGTAACGAATAAACATAAAAACTACTGGTCCGATTTGAAAAATTCTTTCAGCACTGGATAGCTACATTATCAGCAAGTAACATAGGGTATATTTTATCCCCGTGCTCTCACAGGGACGGAAACTACGCGGGTGAAACCACGTGACGTCCGATAGTTGTTTATAAATGTCGGAAGGTCTTCATTTTCTATGAAGGATAGGGAACTATACACTCTGATTCTCATAACAATAAAGGACCTTTAGTCATACTTTCGCCAGCAACTATACTTTTGACTCAAAATCTACGATCAACATCATCATCTGCCTAGCCTTTTCCTAACTATGTTGGGGTCAGCTTCCAGTCTAACCGGATGCAGCTGAAATACCAGTATTTTAGATGGAGCGATTGCCCATCTGACCTCCACAACCCAGTTAATACTGGGTAATACGATACCTTTTGGTAAGACTGGTTGTCAGACTTTTTGGGCCACTGACTACCTGTAACGACGGTCAAAGAAGTACAAATGACAGCCGGGACCAACGGCTTAATATGCTTTCCGAGGCACCGAGGAAACTCGGTATATAATGGGTGGTCACCCATCCACAGACCAACCTAGGCAAGCACGGTTTAACCTAAAGATCGACCCAAGCGTCTGTTATTATTTTGCCACGAGCTCCTCTGTGACTCAAATTTTACGATATCCAGACGTTAAACACTTACCTTTCAGTAAAGTCTTTACAAAATTAACTCAACAAACGGCTCCAATACCCTCTTCAAAAAAGTTTGTTAAGAAAAATCCCGAAAATCCTTGATTAGGTAAAGGGACGATACATTTTGTAAATCTATTCACGCATTAAAAAGTTTGTTGCCGTTTTTTCCCTTCAACAATTCACTAACAAAGAACGTGATAGCCTGTTGCTATTGACATACGGGTGAGGAAGATGGCGAACGTGGTCATTAAAACAATTAAATCAATCAACAAATATACAATCAGGATTGCGCTTATAAATAGGGTAGTTTACCAAACGAATCTAATTAGTCTAGTAAGATTTTTTCGTTTTTCATATTAACAAAAAATGAAGACGATACAGTGTGTCAAAAACTCGTGTGACGTCATAAAGTCAGTACATTTTTACTGGCGGAGTGACGTCACAAGCCCCCACTCTTTGATGCGTTTTATCTTCGTCAGTTTTTATTGATTTGATAAAACAAAAAATATGTATCCAATATTTTTCGATAATCTAACTCAAAGTCTAAATAAAATCATATATTTTTTTACTCAGGAGACATCCCTATTAGAAAGCGCCATCATGATTGTATGACATGATTGCGCTTTCTAATTGAAAATTTCCCTCTTCTTTTCTGTTATCATTTTCAATGATATCTTTAGTAGATCTCTTTAGTATTTTATTGATTGTAGGTTATAAGATGATCTCCTAGAGACAATTCATTAATAACTACTAGGCAGTAGAAGGTATTACTCTGGATGTACATGGGCACCCTGCAAGAGTGTAACCTTACGCCCGTTTACCACCTCTGGAGATTAGACGACGCAATCGTTGTCGCAACAAGCTTGACGCTTTAGATCTTCGCCAAACGCTTAGCCGTCGTGTAATGTAATCTCACCTGATGGAAAGTGAGCATACATTTTTTTTAACAACAAATTATACATAAGACTTCGTATTAATTAAAAAAAACAAATAAATGAAAACTTCTTTTACTCATTTAAATTCTATTTGACATAACATAACATCACGCCTGTAATCTCCGAAGGGTTAAGCAGAGGTGTACCTAATTGTACACCCACATTTCGCAAGTTATGTTTAAGTCCCATGTAATATATAGTAATAGGAGGCAAGCCTATTGCCATCAACCGGGCACAAATCCAGATTTCAATTTTAAAAGCCAACAAAACCAGAAGTCTCTCCTCTCTGCTCGTCAGTGTGTCACAGCAGTTCTAGATCGACAAACAAGAGGCAAGTTGCCCGGAAGGTTAGCATTCTATCGGTGAACGAGAGTTAATACGAGTCTACGCCACGGTTCCTATTAGTAACAAATAAGTTCTTAGTGGGACTCGGTTTTTACGCAACCTTTTAATTAGCATATTTTGGCATTTCCACTTTTCTTGTTAACTAGTGACCCGCCTCGACGTTGAAATTCCGAAATTAAAAATCCTAACAATTCCGTTCGAAATTAAAAATCCTAACAATTACGTACACAACAAAACAAGTTTCCATATTTTTATACACCCTTCTTACCAGCAATAAATGAGTAGGTACTAAGATTACCATGTCAGTAATTGAATGACATCCCCTTTTTGCAAATCTGTTAAAAGCATCGCAGTTAATCCTCCTTCGTGAAACCTTATACTCTATTTGAAGGGTATGTGATCCGCAAACTCATTGGTGCGTCTGTGACAACACATTTGCTGTCTTCCCATGAATCACAGAGCACGGAGACAACTCGGTGACTGCTGTTAGAGGCGGCTTTATCGACACTTTCCTTGAAAAACCAAGCGAGTCACCGTTTACTCGATCTACGACAAATAATTCTCCTATCCTACATCCTACTATACAGGGTGTAAACAGAATCTTCACGAAGCCGTCAACCAAGCATTATGTACATCAAACTAAGTAACTTTAAGCAAAAAATAGTGCTGGGAAAGGACTTTTTTTTGGGCTGAAAAAACACGTTTTACAATAGGACTCAATGTAACTCAATGTAATTGCAGTGTCACCGCAACACGGTGACACTGCAATGGATCAAAGGACACAGTGGATCACTCGGAAACGATGCGGTTGATGAGCTTGCCAGAAGGGGATCCAGCACAAAAGCCATCGGACCCGAACCCATTGTGCCCATTCCTTTTAAGCAGCTGAGGGGCTGGCTAAAGGAACATACTAAGACACAAGCGGAAAAATGGTGGACCTCGACACCAGGGTGCAGGCAATCCAAGGAGGCTATGCCGTCCCTGGATGCAAAGCTGACCAAGCGCCTTCTGCGCCTGGATAGAGATAGCCTGGGACTGGTGGCGCATGTGCTCCTCGAGTGCACCGGTGTCACCCAGATCCGCGAGGAGACTCTTGGTACACCGAGATCCCTCGCGGATGCCCTGAGAAGACCGGGAAGTCTGATCTGCTTCTGGAGGGAGGTGGGCTGGTTGGAGTAACGGCCACCATGGCTCACGCACAATGGTCCACCTTTAGGGACTAAGTGCGGAAACCAAACCCTTATAGATACATAACTTCTTACGTGCGTAATAAGTACACAAGCACTTTTTTTTAAATATTAGTGCAGATTTATTGATACTGCCATCTCTAAATGCCGTCGGTATGATTCCGTATTCTGTGCCTTGAAAGATGAAGTTTACAAGAATCCTTTCTTGAAAGGTATTTGTGTTATGCTTGGGACGATCTTATTTCATGGGATGGTAGGTAAAATGTGATGGATTTTCGGCAGCCATTTTGGTTTGAGACAAGTCTTTTACATAGTTTACTATATAGAATTAGAGAAAGAAAATTATTTTTATTTGGCATTAATAACACCTTAAAAATTAAACAATATACTAAAAAAAAAAACAAACGACAAATAGTGCCAAAAGGGCCTTTTTTTCGGATGGGAAATTATGATGGATGTGGGAGTGTCAGACTTGTACTGACTAAAACCCATCCATGTTACTTCATTTCCCTTTGTGTTCCAGGGTCGCGGTATCTCTTTCGAATAGTCCCGCAGCCCCGGCAGGAATCGGCCCTTGCGGACCACTCCTTGTTTGCTGACATCTCAAAAGAGATGTCAGCAACGCAGCGACGGGCGGACGCCCGAGGCGTCTGCCGCGGCGGCTGGAACGTAAGGTGTACCACCTGACATACTTTTTCAGTGTGGAGAATGTTACACCTGTTGTTATCGTCTCCATATTGTGGTAATTTAGTCTTTTCATTGGTCTAGTCAAGCTCAGTCAAGCGCGACTGCTGAGCATGAGGCCCTGGGTTCGATTCCCGAGTCGGGCCAAGTGTTATTAGGTTTTTTCTCAGGAATTTTTCAAAAGCAGCCACGGAGTCTGGAATGGTCCCCGCCGGTTGGTGGCAATATGCTCGCCCCTCTTACATCGGCCTTAAATATAACTGGCGAAATGTGGGTACACTATTAGGTACCCCTCTGCCCAACTCTTCGAGGATTACAGGCGTGATGTTGTGTAATTAGTCATAATTTATAATTCGGATATCGCTTTATCAGCTGTTTATAAAAAAAAGACAGGCGGCGCTGGAGAAGAGTACCTGGATCTGGAACGACATAAGTGGGGCCTTTGCCCAGCAGTTAGACATTACAAACTGCTAAAATAAAATTGTTAATTAGTCACACAATAATTATTCATCACCTCCGTTTTTATATGTATCAAAGTGTTATAATTGCAGGTCGCAAACCATCAAAACATTGAGGGATATTTGTTTGTTTTACTCAAAAATCGTTTACACCTCTGTATTCGTAGTAGTAGTAAGATTTTAACCTACGACATTTCTAACATAGAGTATTCAAAGCCGTGGCACCTATCCCAAAAGGACTGTCAATTTCAATCAATGCCACTTTTCGTTGTAAATTTATAACTCAAGAACAGGCTCACCTATCCATACCAAATTTTTAGGCTTTGTTCGGTCTATTTAGTAGAAGGTTTATAGGTATGTAGGGTAGGTAGGGTAGGTAGGGTAGGTAGGGTAGGTAGGGTAGGTAGGGTAGGTAGGGTAGGTAGGGTAGGTAGGGTAGGTAGGGTAGGTAGGGTAGGTAGGGTAGGTAGGGTAGGTAGGGTAGGTAGGGTAGGTAGGGTAGGTAGGGTAGGTAGGGTAGGTAGGGTAGGTAGGGTAGGTAGGGTAGGTAGGGTAGGTAGGGTAGTGTAGTCGAAATATTATTTAATTGGACTATGTGACGCAAACAAAGTTGCGCTGGTCAGCTAGTATTCTATAAACACCGATATTCCAAGAAATTCCAGTGGGCACTCGATCGGTCTGGCTTCAACCGCCTATAACCAGTTCCGACCGGTTTACAGCGGTCCACGGTATCAATTATTACCTGCAAACTCTAAAAGTTAAACTCGAGGTAAATTTTATAGGTTTCCTTGTGAAATTCTAACGGGTTCGGGGTTCAAAGTTATTTAATTATTAAAGGTTGAACGACCGAATAAAATTGTATTCGATACCAGTTTAGATCTATTGTATTCGAAAAAAGGCCGTAAACAGTAAAGAGTTATATTTGCGTATTGTAATTTTGTTCTTATTTGTTTGCTTGTAAAGTTGAAATTTGTTTACACAATCATTGGCAAAGGGTTGTTATTTATGCGTTTGATTCTAGTTCTTATTTCGTGAGAAACAAAGGTGAAGACGGCTTGAACGTGTAAAAAGGTTAATGAATATTGTAGGTTCTTTGTCGAATTCTGATTAAAATATGGCCGTAAGGTTTAAATGACTGATTCTTTTTAAATTATTTCCGTTTTAAAAGCCTGTCTTTGAGATTCTTTTTAGGGTTGCTTTGAATTTACAATCAATATTTTTTACTTTAAAAATCCCTTTTTTATTTACAGCTCTTAAAGCTCTATGGTCCTCTATATCCGAATTATAAATTATGACTAATCACACCTGTAATCCCCGTAGGGTTAGGCAGGTATAGGTACCTAATTATAGTACACCCTCATTTCGCTAATTATGTTTAAGTCCCATGTTATAGGGGGCGAGCCTATTGCCATCAACCAGGCACTAATCCAGACTCCGAGACTGCTACTGAGAAATTCCTGATGTAAAAACCCAAAAACACTTTGCCCGAACTGAAAATCGAATCCAGGACCTCATGCTCAGCAGTCGTACTTGCTTCCAATAGACCAACGAGGCAGTAAACAAATTAAATACCGGAATGATAATACAATATGAAAAGGGGAGATCAGAGTTTCATCATAGTAATGATCAAATATTTTATGTGAGGCCGCCTGAACTTGACGCAGGTCCTCACCGGACACGGTTGTTTCGGGAGGTTCCTGCACCGAATCGGGCGGGAGGAAACGCCCGGGTGTTACCACTGCGTGGATCGCCCGGAGGACACGGTGGAGCACACGGTTGAGGTCTGCCCCGCTTGGGTGGAGCACCGCCGTGTCCTCGTAGCGGCAATCGACGGCGGCGACCTATCGCGTTCGGCCTTGGTCCAAGCCATGGTCTGGAGCGAGAGGGAATGGGACTCCGTCACTTCCTTCTGCGAAGCAGTCATGCTAGCGAAGGAGGTGGCGGAGCATGAGAAGGAGAGAACCTCTCGTCCCAGCCGCGGCGGGAGACGCCTCGGGCGTCGGGGGTCACGTGGTGGCTTCCGGCCACCGTAGACGCGGACCTGTGGACGGAGAGTAATGGGCTAGCTCGCCGTCCGTCCGTCTTTTGACGACAGGGCGTGTAGACGGCGAGTTCGTGTTCCATGCGCGCCTCAAAGAGATGTCAACAATCAGGGGAGGCCCGCAAGGGCCGAAACCTGCCAGGGCTGCGGGCTGTTCGAAAGAGATACCGCGGCCCTGGAACACAAAGGGCAAGGAAGGAACATGGATGGGTTTTAGTCAGTACAAGTCTAACACTCCCTTCCGCTCTGCCCAGAGCTGGAGAAGTCATTTGATGATTTCCCATCCGTAAAAAAAAAAAAAAAACCCTGAACCGTTTATAAAACCGCCTGAACTGTTTATAAAACTAAAATGCGATGGAAAGTAACCATTTGTTGCAGTTTACAGGGCTTATAATATATTTATGTTTAACAAACTTTCAATTTTTTAATAATTTACTGCCGTATTCATCTTATGGCATGAGGAGGAGCTCGTGGCAAAATAATAACAGTCGCTCGGGTCGATCTTTAGGTTAAGCCGTGCTTGCCTAGGTTGGTCTGTGGATGGGTAACCACCCGATTACATACCGAGTTTCCTCCGTAACTCGGAAAGCCGTTAGTCCCGGCTGTCATTTGTACATCTTTGACAGTCGTTACAGGTAGTCAGTGGCCCAAAAAGTCCAACCAGTCTTACCCAGAGGTATCGTATTACCTAGTATTAACTGGGTTGTAGAGGTCAGATAGGCAGTCGCTCCATGTAAAATACTGGTATTCAGTTGCATCCAGTTATACTGGAGGCTGACCCCAACCTAGTTGGGAAAAGGCTAGGCAGATGATGATGATTCATCTTATGGCATATGTTCAGATAGGCAGTCGCTCCATATAACATACTGGTATTCAGCTGCATCCGGTTAGACTGGACGCCGACTCCAACATACATCTCATGGCATAAGCGTGACTGACGCGCGTGTGGTCCTGGTTTCGATGCCCAGGTCACACAAACTGTTATTGGGTTATTCCTTTTTAAAATGAGGGTAGATACATTATATTAGTGCATTATATTTCTTCGTTTACTTGTTCGAAAAGTTTTGTTACATATTCCGGCGTACTTTAAATTAAGTAAAAAAAAACATTATTTAAGTTATTTTTTCAGATATACACCTGCCACTGCTTGTCTTTCATACCAGTAAGCCCATTATGTCCCAGCTTTCCACTTCATCATTTCCATAACCCACTTCCAAAAACCCCATAAACCTTCATACCTGTACAAAAAATTAAACCGTACCTACCTCAAAAAAACAATCCTAAAACTTTTTCTACCTAATCCACTCAGGCTCGCAGCAAAATGAAAAGGTGACTTCATTAAACTCCCATGTGCACCATCAAAAGCTTGAAAATCTGTGAGTGCAACGCACCCGAGCGAACCTTGGATAAACAGCTGGTACGATAATGTAATCCGTCATACATAATTCAGGGAACCATAGGCATTAATTCGAAAGCTTTTTATTTCATCCACCATGTTGTTGTAAGTGGGGAAGGTAGGGATATTGGAGAATTGACTAGTTTCTTGCAGTGATAATTTACGATTGTGATCAGTGTTATTCAAGAGACAGAAAGCTATAGAAGATGTTAGAGGCTACAACAAATAAATGTTCAGGATAAAGTCTTACCAAAGGGTATCTTATTACCCAGTACTAACTGGGTTGTGGAGGTCAGATAGGCAGTCGCTCCATGTAAAATACTGGTATTCAGCTGCATCCGGTAAGACTGGAAGCCGACCCATAGTCAGATAGAAAGACAAATAAAATTACTTCCGCATTTTTTTTTATTTCATACATTTTAAAATATTTATTAAAAAAAAAAAATGTAGCCCGCTCTGGTATCGGGCCAAGCTACGAGTCGGGGCTCCAGAGAAGGGAAACCTCCGAACAATACGAGCTTGTCTAGGAGTACCACTTTCGAATATAATAAATATTAATATTGATTAAAAACAATGTGTTTCATATGTGTATTTAATAAATTACCTAGAAATATAAGAGAACTCCCATTTAAATATTTTAGGAATAAATTGCGTAAATGGTTGACAGAAAATTGTTTTTACAATTTACAAGAATTTCTGCAACACAAAATTTAATTTTAAGATATAATTTATGTATAGTTTTATGTGCAATATGTGTAAAGGTTTTTTTTTTATTTTATTATAATTATTTTACCTATAAACTTTAAAATAGGTTATGGAAATATTTGTAATATTTCACTTAGATACGCATTACATAATAATGTCTAATATTTGCATGCCCCAAAAAGGCAAAATATGGTTTGTGCCTAAACCACCAATTATAACAACTGGTAACACCTGTATTTATTCAAATAAATGATTCTTATTCTTATTCTTAAGTATCTGTAATATTATTATATTTTGCAGATATATGGATTTCTAGCTTTTTCCCGCGGCTTCGCTCGCGTTCATTCAGAATTTGACAATTAATTTGCACTAGTAAAATATATTCTATTCGTATATGGGAACTAGCCAAGTCAGACTAGGCTTCAATATGTTATAAGAAGAAATTATATTTTTAGTTTTTATAAAATATTTTATGTCGTGATAAATAAATTTCAGGACTGACCATTGATCTAGCCACCCATTTAGATCTCACTTCTTTTGTCGTTGAAGTCAACAACCAAGGCATATGTCACAATATTGTACTTGGCTCTCATTTCACATTTATGTTTTTGACGGGTGATGATGATGATGCCATCTAGCCGATTTCGGTCACAGCGACTGCAATCGATGGCTTTCGATTTTGATGGGTACACAATACAAGTAACATTCATAAAAGAAAACATTTCACGTAGAGTGACACAATAGGTGCCACAGAACTTACATTTATTGCAATTTAAATAAAAACACTAACGTAAACTGACAGCTACATCTAATTCTCATTTCAGCACCACCATGAGTCCTGTTATTTCTCATCATCATCATCATCAGCCTATAAATGTTCCCACTGCTGGGACACAGGCCTCCTCTCTAAGAGAGAGAATGGGCTATAATCCACCACGCGGGCCCAGTGCGGATTGGTAGATGTCACATTTCTTCGAACTTTTGGTTCTAGGACATGCCGGTTTCCTCGCGTTCACCGTTTTTGAGAGCAGTGGTGTTGAAATAAATTACACAAAGTAATGCGCCTGCCTGGGTTCGAACCCACGACTTACTGTTCGTAAGTCGGGGTCGTTACCACTGAGCCACCGCTGCTCTCCGCTGTTATTTCTAAGTCAAACAAAATAACTCAACATTAATGAAATGGCTTACTATATTATCATTAGTAGCAGAGAAGAGAATTAAAACATGTGAGGTAGCTTTTTATGATCTGTTAATGTACTTAGACACGCTTTTGAGGATTTTAAAAAAGGACAATTGTGGACTGTTAATCTTGGATAGTGATGATATTGAAGAATTAGATAAAGAATATAAATTTAAATTGACTGTGCTCTTCATTTTAGAATAATTGATAGAATAGAATATTCTTCTATTCTTTTACACCTTATAAGTAACATTCATAAAAGAAAGCATTTCATCAGTACATATTATAAAACAAAGTCCTCTGCCGCGTCACTATAACCTCAAAAACGACTGCACCGATTTTTATGCTGGTTTGACCAATGCATAGAGTGGGTGTCGAGGAAGGTTTTGCGGGAACGGGATCAAAATTTCATGATTACTTTTGGACGCGATAACCGACATCCACGCGGGCGAAGCCGCGGGCATCAGCTAGTTTATGAATAAAAGGCCTTTTAGTAATTATAATATACATTTAAACCTTTATTTACCCGTTACTGTTTTTACTGACACCAAGTGACAACCAAATAAATATCTAAATATTATTATATCTTTGTTCGAATGTCAACTCTGTAATTAGTTAGACGAGCGTTGAAAATTCAACAGTATGCTTTATTTAGGTACGAGTATTAACTTAACAAGCAATGGTAAAGTAAGTTGAGTTTGAGTTTGAGTTTTTGCACAAAAACTAACAACTTTCCATCAACACATTTTTCACACCAAAACACCTAACATAACATCACACCTGTAATCCCCGTAGGGTTAGGTACCTAATAGTGCACCCACATTTCGCCAGTTATTTTTAAGTCCCATGTAATAGAGGGCGAGCCTATTGCCATCAACCGGGCACTAATCCAGACTCCGTGGCTGCTACTGAGAAATTCCTAATGGAAAACCCCAATAGCAATTTGCCCGACCTGGGAATCGAACCCGGACCTCATGCTCAGCAGTCACGCTTGCGACTTCTCCACCCAACAATAAACACCTAACACTTTGCATAAACCATTTAGGTATTACAAAAAACTCCAATATTCCCAATTGCACCGTAACGCGCAGCGCCAGTACGAACACTTTCGTAAGGGAGTGTATTATTATTATTATTTCCTTTATTTATTTATATACATATTTTTTACATTTTCAAATATTTAAATATAAAACGACATAAAAAAACATTTAAAAATATAAAAAATAGTAGCCCACCGGTATCGGGAATAGGGTCCAAGCTACCGGCGGTCAGGGCTCCAGAGAGAGGAACCTCCTAACAATACGAGCCGTGTCCAGGAGTACCGCTTTCTGAATCAAACCCTTGATCCAGCTGCCTAACGAGAGCCTCCTCAGGTGTTGGTCGAGGCTCTTGGCAATTAAGCCATGGGCTGATACGACTACCGGCACAATGATCGCTGAGTCCACATCCCACATGTCGACAACCTCGCGAGCTAAGTCAAGATACTTGATTTGTTTATCTTTCTCGGCTTTCACGAGGTTCTCGTCATGCGGGACCGTAATGTCAACAATCATTGCGCGCCGCTCTGTTCGATCCACCACCACTATATCAGGCTTATTGGCTACAATAGTCCTGTCAGTGATGATGGATCGATCCCAGTACAGTGTGATATTGCCATTATCGAGAACTGGATCGGGCACATACCTATAGTACGGCACTTCCGATTCCACAAGGCTGTATTTTAGAGCAAGTTGCTGATGGATAATCCTGGCTACAAGGTTGTGTCTATGCAAGTACTCTCCGTTAGCCAGACGAGAACATCCGGAGATAATGTGACGGATTGATTCGCCTGGACGGTGGCATGCCCGACATATGTCAATCGTGCCGTCCTTCACAATAAATCTCCGGTAGTTATTCGTCATCATAACTTCATCCATAATTGCACAGACAAAACCTTCGGTTTCTCCAAAGAGGTCCCCGGAACGTAGCCAGGCTACGGACGCTGATAGGTCTACATCGGGCCCATGCAGGGCCCGGAAAAAGCGTCCGTGAAGCTCCTTACTCTGCCATACTTCCCTGCGGTCGTTAGTGTCAAGTACTACAGGTTTGCGCCAGTTCTCTTTAGCCAAGGAGAGCGGGGTGAGGCCCTTGTCCACCGCGACCACATCTCGATGCATCCCCACGTCGGCTTCTAGGAAATATTCCCTGAGACTGCATATCTCGCGATTGTGAAGAGTCTTAGCATTTAAAAAGCCTCGACCCCCACACTTCCGCGGGATATACAGTCTCATAACCGAAGAACGTGGGTGATGCATTCGAAATGCCGTCAGCAATTTGCGGACCTTCACATCCAAGGCGTCTAGTTCTGTTTGAGTCCATTTGAGTATGCCAAAAGAGTACATCAAAACCGGCATGACCCAACCGTTGAAGGCACGCACCTTATTTCCGCCTGACAAAAGACTATTAAATACTTTTTTCAGGCGGCCAAAGAAGCGCTCCTTCAACGATTGCTTCATGTCAGCAACATTGATGCCCAGCGCTTCTGACATACCCAAATACTTATAGGTTTCGGTTTCTGAGAGGGATCTAAGATTTATGGAATCCGTGAGCTTGGTTCCCACAGATTCCACAATCTCCCCTCGCTTTACATGCATGACCGCACATTTGTCCACACCAAATTCCATCCTGATGGCACTACTGAAAGTTTCAGTTACCTTCAATAGCTCCATCAGTTGCAAATCGTTGGGGGCAAAGAGTTTCAGGTCATCCATGTAAAGGAGGTGAGATATAACTTGACCACCTCTCTTCAACCGATAGCCTATCCCTGAATCCTCCAGCAGTGTGCTTAGAGGATTCAAGGCCAAGCAAAACCAAAGCGGACTCAAACTATCGCCCTGAAATATTCCTCGCTCTATATTTATCGGTTCGCTATTCCTCTGGATTTGCCGACATCCTGGATAGCGAAGAACTGTCCTCCATTGCCCCATACATGATATCAGGAAGGTGCGCAGAGTTGCATCAACTTTATACAACTCTAGCACCCTCATGAGCCATGTATGTGGCACCGAGTCATAGGCCTTCTTATAGTCTATCCAACATGTCGACAGATCCTTTCGTGAACGGCGAACCTGTTGACTAATGGCCATATCAATGAGGAGTAGCTCCTTAGTACCGCGGGACCCGTTCCTACATCCATTTTGAGAAGCAGACATAACAGAATTTTCGTCAATATGTTTAGTGATTTTAGCTCTCAAAATGGAGGTAAGAACTTTATAGACCGTCGGGAGACACGTAATCGGTCTATAATTTTTGGGTTCCGCAGTACTACCTGATTTATGGAGCAGGTGGGTTATTCCAGTCGTCAGGAACTCGGGAAGCGACCCTGACTCTAAGGCTGACTGAAATAGGGCTGCCAAGCGAGCGTGCGACCTCTGGATCCATTTAATCCAGAAGTTATGCAGCCCGTCCGGTCCTGGAGATTTCCAATTGGGTAACGGACGGACTGCACTAGCTACATCTTGGGGGCTGATTGTGATCGCCCCCATTTCTGGTATTGAATCGCACGCTCGCTCGACCTCCCGAGTCCATTCACCCTCGGTATGACTGACAGGCACCGACCAGATGCTGCGCCAGAAAGAGCACATGGCGTCATCATCCGGTAGGCACGTGTCAGACACACCTTGGTCCGGTCGCTCCCATGCTCTATAAACCCACCTTTCATCGCTTTGGAATGTGCGATTCTGAGTGTATCGTTCCACCCGCCGCTTATACCTACGAATACGGTTTGCCCATGCATACACTTTCTGCTTCAGGAAGTCGATGCGCTCTGTAATACGGGACATATAGTCTTGAGGACTGATTTCAGTCCCCGCAAATGCCCGCTTCACAAAGCGCATAACTCGAGGGCGAGTGTTGCCCCCCCTGAAGCAGATTAGTTTGCCGATGAGCGTTCTGGCCCCACCAATACGTCGTTCAATCCTGTACTGCCAAGCTGGTACGGCTGGTTTCGGTCGTTTAGCTCTGTCATCTGGAAATTTGACTTGAGCTAAACGACATGCCGCAACAGCCGCACAATACAGGATTGAATGAGCATCAGTGAGGTTTTCGCAGTTATCAAAATAGTTTGACAACTGCGAATCCAGAACAGCCACCAGCATCCTATTTTTATTATGCATGGGCAAACGAGGTAAGCGTGGTCTAAGTTCGGGTGTCATGAACCTATATTCTCGAATCGCACCCTCCAAAGCACTCCTCATATCCTCACTGCACTGGGTACTTACATTAGTAACCATGTCATTACTCACGTCGTTATCGCGATTTCGTGTTGTGGTGGTAGATGGTAGTGGGACCACACCCTGCGACGGCGTGGCAATGACATGGCTACTCTGCATTTCAATCCGCAAGCGATCAAGCACGGTGTCATCCAACATACGATTACGCTGGATGACTCGCACCTGATCCGATAGTCGTTGTGCCGACACGTTGACAGCTGGCTCAAGCACCTGAAACAGAGAGAGCATCCGAACACGGTACGCGGTCAGATTGTTTCCCCCCTCTGTAGCCCCATAGTATGCGCGCATGACGTTTTCATTAATGGATTGCGTCCATCGCATGCGCTGCACACTTCCGCCGGGAGCTGGGACCCTATCAGAGGCCGGTGGGCCTCGAGGTCCTAAGCCGTCCGGTGGCCGGCGTCCTCCCCGTCGACGAGCAGGTGGTGGCGTCGTTGGCGGAGAGAAATACTCGTCGCTGGAGCTCGACGCAACTGCCACGGCCGGTGTCACAGCACTCACGATGGGGCTGGATTCCGGCGGCGGCGAGGCGGAGCTGAGCGGCGGGTCCGGAGGTGGTATGCGTGCATTATTATTAAGTTTATTAATGCTTCAGTTTACATAATATTGTGTTTAGTGTTTGGGGCCTCCTTTTAAGCAAATAATGCCTGTGTTAGGAGACCCCGCTCTTCCAAAATTAGCAATATTCACAAGTACTAATGCTAGGATAATTAAAATTACAATTAAAAAACTTAGAACTAAAAGGTAAAAAATAATAATAATGAGGGCGTTGTTGAAAGTATTTCTCGTGTATGTAGTGTTAGTGGGTGTGTGTGTGTGAGGGTGAATGAGAGCGTGAGTGTAAGTGTGAGGGTGAATGTGGGAGTGTAGGTGAGGGTGAATGAGAGCGTGAGTGTGAGTGTGAGAGTGTATGTGGTGTGGTGTTGTATTTGCTAGTGTATATGCTCTAGAAGTGCCTCCGTGTCATCATAAGTGAGTGTCTTAATATACTTGGTTAAGATTTTCTTACATTCGAAACTAGTTTTGTTGTAAAGGTCAATTTTTTTGTTTAATTTATTATAGAGTTTAGCTGACCTTTGACTAAATTGCCTAGTAGCGAATACAGTTTTGGTTTGTGGGATTTGTGCAACTATATCCGCTCTTCTTTTCTGCAACAACACTGTATCAAATGGCATGGATTTGTGTTGTTTTAAGACTGCTTGGACAATGTACAGCTTTCTTACGGAAAGAAGATCACTATCCCTGTACAAGATCTCAGTGGGGTATATCTTCGCTTTAAAGAGCATGATCTTTAACAGTGCGCGTTGGGCTCTTTCATACATACATACATACATAAACTCACGCCCTTTTCCCATGGGGGTAGGCAGAAACTACAGAACTTGGGCTCTTTCAAGATGTATAAAATTTGTTTTCACAGCGCCTCCCCAAATAGGTATGCAGTATAGCAAGACGGACTGAACCAACGCGCTGTAAATCTCATTTAGAACATTTCTTGGGGGGTCTCGATTACTGGTAAAGCCTTTTGGTACAATATGTCGAAGTGTTTTAAAAATCCAGCTCAGTCTCCTAACTCTGTTTGCGACTTGTTCAAGATGCTGGAACCACGATAGCCGCTGGTCAACAATTACGCCAAGATATTTTGTTTGAGTCTCTTTTTTAATGTTTGAACAACTACAGTTTCTATTATTGGCATCTCCACATGAGTGTATTTTTAAATTGAGATCCTCACTTGGTTGACCACTTTTGCTAATGCTAAAACAAATATAGTTCGTTTTGGATGTATTTAACGAAAGTAGATTATTATTTAGCCAGTTGGCTACTTGCGCCATTCCCATCTCAGCTTTGACTTTAACATCCTGCCAAGTGTTCCCAGAGAAAACGACAGCGGTATCATCGGCGTATGAGAGAATTTTTGCGTTATTAATGGGCAAGTTGCACAGGTCATTTAGATATACGAGAAATAATGTCGGGCCAAGCACACTGCCCTGGGGAACACCGTACGTGACCTCAGCATCACCACTGATCAGATCTCCCACCTTAACTCTTTGCTTCCTAGATGTAAGATAATCTTCAAGTAACTTCAGTGGAGTATCTCTTATTCCAGCTTTTTCGAGCTTACTGATAAGGACAGGAACAGAGACGGTGTCAAAGGCCTTTTTTAGGTCTAGGAAAACAGTCAGGCATTTATAACCAGAGTCAAGTTTTTCAGTTAGTAGAGAACTCAATGCTGTGACTGCATCCTCAGTTGATAAACCTTTTCTAAACCCAAACTGTGTGTTGGAGAGTACACTAAATTTTGCAAGGTAATTGGTTAATCTGATGTTAATTAATTTTTCCAGAATTTTTGAAATGGCAGGTAGAAGAGATATAGGCCTGTAGCTGTTCACGTCGTCTCTGTTTCCCCCCTTATAAATAGGGATAATAATAGATTGTTTCAGTACGCTCGGGAAGATACCGGTTTGGAAGCAAAGGTTTGCGAGATGAGTTATTATAGGGACAACTTCCTGTCGTACGTGTTTTAAAAGTTTTGTTGGAATATTGTCCCATCCGGGGGCACTATCAGACTTTAGACCCATAAGTATTCGATCAACTTCACTGAGATCAGTATCTAGGAGGACAAAACTGTTACATTGTTGAGTTAGTGTGGTATGATGGATTAAACGATGATTATTATTGGATGTAATATTCTGAGCCAACCGTTTACCAACATTAGCGAAGTGATCGTTTACGTAGTTTACCGATTCGAGAGGAGAAGACTTGAAATTTAGTAGTTCAGAGTTGTTATCGTTAGATTTGTTGGTATAAGTGATGTTTTTTATATTTTTCCAAAGCATTTTGTTATTATTGACAGAGTTTGCTAAAAGTTCCCTTTCATATTTACGTTTAAGTTTTTTTATTAAATTATTACAGTAATTCCTATATCTGGTGTAAGTTATCTTTAAAATGTCATTATATGGGTCGGATTTATGTTATTTTTGTAAATTATTGCGATTTCTTATGCAGCGCAGTATTCCTTTGGTAATCCACGGTTTAATAATCTGTTTACTATTTGATAAGTTGCGAGTTGTGGTAGTGTTTTTTAAGGTATCTGTGAGTTTTTTTATGAGAAGGTCAATCAGGAGGTTAGGATCGTTGCAGAATAATAGTTCGGCAAGGTTCTTTTGGTTTAAGTCTTTCCGAGCTGCTTCAAAGTCGATGACAGTCGTCGTTTTTTTAGGTTTATGAGTGTATTTTATTTTAGAAAGGGATAAAAATGTAGTAAAATGGTCAGTGATAGAAGTGTGGAGTATTGCAATAAAGGCCGAAATCTTTTTGTTATTAATTCTTAGCATAAAGTGATCTAAACAGTTACTTTCTCTAGTCGGCAGCGTATGTCCAGGAAGAATTCCATGGAAAGATAACATATTCAGATAACTGTTCCTGGTTTTATGGTCATGTGACGACTCCATTTCCTTAGGTCTAATGTTTATATTTAAATCTCCCGCTAGGATTATGCTCTTGTTTGAGTTTAAATTGTGTAAGTGAGTATTTAAGGACTCTATGAAGTTATCAGTGTTTGTGTTGGAGGGGGAGCGGTATATACAAAACACTATGTTATTTAGAACATCAAGTCGAAGACAAGACGCTTGTGACAACGGAATTTCCTCAACCTTAGGTTTCAAGCACTGTTTTACATATACCACTACCCCGTCATTTTGGTTTAGCTGCCGATTAGTAAAGAAGGCCTCATAATTGATTAATTGCGGAATGGGTTTACCAGCACTTAATCTACATTCAGTCAATATAATAATGTCTGTTTCAGTAATAGTTGATAAGTTGAGCATCAAATCGTCAAAATAACGATAAATGCTCCTTATATTTTGTGAAACAATGGTTAGGTCCTTTTTCTTAATACGTATGTGTCTACGAAGGTCTGAGATACCGCATTCGACTGTGTGAGCAATTTCAATATTATCGATTTCAATTACAGCCGATAGTGCGTCATCCATTTAAAGTCTTAGCAAATAGAATAGATGTTTTTTCGAGATAAGTATTTAGTTTAGTTAGATTGTTATGGGTAAATTGCAATAGGTGACACAGCTTGATGATTGAGCTCAAATATGTATGTGTTAGACTTATATTTGTGAGTGTGTAGTTGTGGTGTGTGACATATGTATGGGGGCGGATGTGTAAGTTGTTCAAGTGAGGATGCATGTGAGTGTTTGTTTGTGAGACAACGTAAATTAAGTTCTGGTATATAGAGATTAAAGTAAACATTAGGCAATAGGGGTATCTTGTAGACAAATTACAACCCAAAAGTATCAATTAAGAACTAAAAATAGAGTTGAAATCAAAATTAGTAAACCGTAGCAACACGAGATGGAACATTTATAGTTAGTCATGGTTTCACTAAGAGTTGATGTATCTGTTCTTCCGAAGAAATGACTATAGATTTCGCTTGCTCATCCTTTTTTACATACACTTTTCCATATGCTGTCCAACAGAACTTGTAAGTCCCTGATTTAGTCAGGTCTCGGGCAAGGAAATGTAATCGCGATCCTTTAGGGGTTAAGTGCTCTGACAGAAAGATTAGAGTGTCTTCTTGGGACTTGAATCCAAGGTGTTTACAGCACAGTTTAGTATGGTTTTTTAAGTTGTAAACCTTACCCATTCTCAGAATCTCGGACTTCAATATAGTGGAGGCTGTTTCCACGATAATAGGGCTATTTTGTTGTTCAGGGTTTTTTCCACGCACTCTGTAGATGTCTTTTATATCATATTTATTTATACTGTATGCATCTGCATTAACAAAATGGCCGACGGTAATAGCATTACATTCTTTTCTCGGATGCGCCTTTCCGTGTCCGGACCGCTTTGTCCCGGATATAATACGTATATACATAGATATACATAGGTAAAAATAAAAAGGTTATCCAAGGCGCAGATGGAAATATTTTTAAATATAGCTTATAACCGCGACTGCGCCCTCGTGGATTTCGCTAATTATTCCACGGGAACATACTACTGTGATAAAAAGTATCCTATGTTGTCAATCGATTCCAAATTTGAACCAAATACGTTCAGTAGTTTTTGCGTGAAAGAAGCGTGAGAGGGGCTCGTGGCGTGGTAGGTCTGTGAATGGGTGACCATTACATACTGATCATACCAACTTAAGGCACTCTCAAGAATGTATGCTGCATACCATGAGCACGAAGTGGATATAGACTATTTAATTCTCGTAAGTGCTCTAAAAAAAGTCGTCCTTGCCATTTAATGGATATATCGACTACAAAAAGTCAGTAAAATGTATCTCGCAAAATAATTAAGTTTGACTTAAGTTAATTTCATGGATACTGCTGTTGTTTTCGTTTTTTGTATTTTTATTCTTTCTCGTTTGTTTTTAATTTTTTAATTAACTCTTTAGGCGCATAATATAATGCATGTGGTGCTCTTCTTTAATTAATAAGTTAGACTTAAGTTTGAAACGTTTTACGATACATGTAATATTATAGTCATGTATTTTAGTCATATAATAAGGTCACAAAACCAAAGTTTGGGGCTGCTACTGAGAAATTCCTGATGGAAAAACCCATTAACACTTTGCTCGACCCCGAATCGAACCCAGGACCTCATGCACAACAGTCGCGCTTGCGATCACAAGACCAAGTGTAAAGCAGTCAAAAATGCGGTATAAATGAGGACGACGCTTAACAAGACTGGCATTGAAAACAAAACATAGCACCAGAATAAACCCTATTCATTGAGCCCAAATAATATATTATAGGTAGGTAACAAACGCTTCCAACCGCACAGAATACCCGGAAAAGCTTAAACGGGACTCACAGATATCCGGATTTATTTGGAAATAACCGGTTCAAACCGGTTTCCAGTACTAATGGGTTCCTAATTCCGATCGAATATGCGTTCGGGGAAGTTGTATGTAGTCGTTTATTGTCAAGTGATTTAGATGATGTTTTTCCGTTGTTATATGGCAGATAGACTGGGAAATTCAGTCTGCCTTATTATACAGTGAAGACTCACTATATAACTATTAAAATGAAAGTATAGTTTTGATAATGTTAATTGTCCATGAGATTGTTATAATAATCCAATATTTTAGGATTTTCATAATAGCGTCTTTCTGTGATTTGCAGACAAAAGGACACGCAAGACACGATATTAAATGTATCCGGCCAGTCCAAACCTATGGTGCTCAGACCTGGTTGCTCACCAAGTACCAGAAGTCCCGCCTTGGAGTGTGCCAAAGAGCAGTGGAGCGCAGAATTCTGGATGTAAAACGATCAGACAAAGTATAGAACACAATCCTGCGCCCCAAAACAGGAATTAATGACGTAGGCAAATATACTGCCAGGCTCAAATGTGCGATCATTGGACAAAAGTCTCCTGGCAATAGGTGCTTGAGCATGGATGTCGCCGCCGAGGCCAGTCGAGAAAGAGGTGGCGAGATGACCTGGACGCGCACAGTGATGGCTGATTCAAGGTGGCGTACGAAAAGATTTGGATAGAGTACCTGAAAAGATTTGGGAACCCTTTGACCAGCAGTGGGACATTAGCGGCTAGTAAAAAAATGGTTGTTTTTAAAGTCGGTTTACGGACGATAATTTTACGTGATAACGTCATAAGACAAAATTGATGAAAAATTGCATACATGAATCGAATTGAATTATTGTCACTGAATTATCATTATTTTGTATAATACATAGATGCGTCACGAGCCGAACGCTTAGGCCGATCGTGCCTCTCTATCGATTGTTCCGCGCTCTCGCTTGCACGCTCGGCTCAGGCGGAACGTGATTACGTGACAGTTTTTCGTGCGTGCAGCCGGCGTTCATTGATTTATAAGACGTTATTACGTCAAAAAATCTTCTACATAACATTTACACTCCAGTAGGGCTATTACGTATCTCTGTTGACAGTTCAAGTGATAATCACTTTGGCTCAGTGTCCATCAATTAACTGTCAAAAGCTTAGTTTGGTATCGGCTATGACCAGTGACTATCAAATATGACGTCATTGGCGCTCATCGTCGCTGATAGTCACCGTGACTCGTTTTGACAGTTGTTTTCGTATCGATACTTGTATTATTGCGATTGTGTAAGCATAGTGGATATCAAATTGATGTTCACTGAGGTTGAAGTTGCTTTCGTGAAAGACAAAAGGTAGTGTTTTTCAAATTCAGTAATGAACACCGAAGCCGGTATTAAATGTTAACATAACGTTTCTTGTTGTTTTATTGTTATGTGTGTTGGTGGTGAAGTATGGCACGTACAATAGTGCTAGAATTTGCTGAAGAAGAGAGAAAAAAAAGTCGCCTGGTGACACCGCGCTGCCTACGCGATTATGGAATGCTAGAGATAATTTATAATATTCTATATATAGCTTGTGCTGTTTTAAAATGTTCATTTTCTTGCTTTAATATTAGTTTTTTTATTGATTTTTTTATGTGAATAAAATCGGAAGTAATGGAATGGTATCGTTAGTTCTGATTTTAACCACACGCCAAAATATCCTTGCACAGTTACAAATGAAAAGGTTTGATTTATTAAAGATGGTAGTTTTATAAATACCTCTTAATACTTTTACCCTAACTTCATTTTTCTACATAATGTAAGTATATTTGTGTTTAAAAGATGTTCAAAAAAAGGCAACTAACCCAATTAATAATAATCCTGAACGAACATTTTATTGTTTGAATTATTTTAATGTAAGTATTATACTAGTTTATATAAAAATTAGTTTACTTTTTGGCCCACAGGGTGCCTGTATTAAACTATGTTAAGCCTCTTCTTCGTGCAGGCATCTTAAGGAGGGTTAAATAAACTTACAGGGTTAGATTGATGATTTTCATGATTATTTCTGTAACTACATACGTGTTACTGGCGCGACTCATTTTTTGTCAACGTACAACCTTACGCTGACTTGCAAATTACAAAAAAACGTAAGAAAATTTGAATTTCGCGGGCTACCCTGACGCAACCACCTTAAGTTGTAAACGTTACTGAATATATTATGTTTGTATAAATTAAGTGGTTTTACTAACATAAATGAAGAAGTTATTCTGAAGTAAACACTGACAACACAAAATAATTTACAATAACCATTTCACATGTCATATAAACCGCCAAATATAAAATGTTCCCTCAAATCTAGTATTATAACGCTCAAAGGGTGCTACTCAACTTAGCCGCATAATAGTCGATAAAAATTAGAGGCGTCAAGTACTGAGACGAAGAGCACCGTACCCGGTCTGTTAGCCACCGTAACGTGATGTCCACTCAATGTGATACGCAATACCAATAATATGACATTCTCGGTTGCCAACAAACTTCGGTGTACAACTGAAGCTTGATAGCCACCGCCTATCAAAAAGATACATAATAGCCCTGCAGGTCAGAGTTGTCTATGGAGTTCAATTGTACCAACTATGCTACTAGAGTTCAAATTATATTTAATTTGTGATCATTTAAACTCGATTCTACATACATACATACATAAACTCACGCCCTTTTCCCATGGGGGTAGGCAGAAACCACAGAACGCCACCTGCTACGATCCTTATATACTCCTTTTGCCTCGTCCACGTTCACACATCTGGTCATACACGCACGCCGGTTGCGAGTACTACGCACCTGACCTTTCTGAAGAACCTCACCAATGAGGTCAGCGTATGTTTTTCTCGATTCTCGAAACTCGATTCTATCGACAAAAAACGCTCATCCTCAAGAGAAACAAATGTCGGAACTCTCATTCGACCTTCCTGCAAATCGTGGTCTTTTATTGTTTCAAACAAATAAAATATTTTTTAACAAAGAATCACTTTACTGCAACAATTCTGCAGTTAACACAAATTTCACTTATACCAACTTTTCGGCATCTTTTATAGGACTCAGTGCGCTCATAAAAGTAACAATAACAACTTTGTAATATTTTTAGTGTATAAAACGTAAGTGTAAGTACGTAGTTTGTGAGGATGTCGGAATGTATAGATGTATGTTACTCTTTCACGCAAAAACTACTGAACGGATTAAGATGAAAGTTAGCACATACATAGTTTATAATCTGGATTATCGTATAAGATACTTTTTATCCCATTAATATGATCCCGTGGGACAATACCGAACACCATGCTGGCGAAGCCGCGGGCATAAGCTATATTATAGTCTTATATATTAGCAGAAATGTAATGAAAATAGTGAATTCCTGTATAGGATGCCCAGCCCATAAAAAACCATATTTTTTATTTAGTTAGAACGACTAGCCGCTTTGTTTTTTCTATCAAATGGTCAAAGTGTTCAGTCAACTGAAAAAATACCTGTGCGTTAGTCTTTTTTTCTCAATATTGTTTTACTTTTTTTCTGGTTTGTGGTTCAATGGATATTGGTCATTGGTTAAGAGTTAGGGTAACATGGTAGTTTTGTGATCGTGGAGGTTGTAAAGTTTTTCGGAGCAGATATTATAGTTGTAGGAAAATATAACGCTTTAGGGCACGTTCCCACTATGTCGTGACGATTCATTTATCGTTGGTTTTTATTTGGCATAAGTCGTGGACGACAGTAAATCATGTCGTCCTATACGTGAATACCTCCATTCCTCCATTTAAATTCACAAACCACGACGTTTAAACGACACGATAATATGTCGTCACAACAAAATGGGAACGCACGTAATTTTGTTAATCACATGGTTGTAAAAGTTGCCGTGTTGACGGCGCGTTCGTGTTCCACGCGCGCCTCAAAGAGATGTCAGCAAATAGGGAGGGGCCCGCAAGGGCCGATGCCTGCCAGGGCTGCGGGCTGTTCGAAAGAGATACCGCGGCCCTGGAACACAAAGGGCAAGGAAGGAACATGGATGGGTTTTAGTCAGTACAAGTCTGACACTCCCTTCCGCTCTGCCCAGAGCGGGAGAAGTCATTTGATGATTTCCCATCCATATAAAAATAATAAAAAAAATGGTTGTAAAAGTTATCCAAACAGTAAACGGTTTATTATCTGCTGGATTTGTAACAAAAATTTAACAATTTTTTTTAATGGACTAGCTGGGCAAATCCATCGACCAGTGGACTAAATTAGCCCTCGATCGAAAGATTTGTAAGTCATGGGGACAGGCCTTTGCCTAGCAGTGAGAAGACAAACGCATAAAGTAACAGTATTAATGTTCATAGTATCTTGTACCCAAAAACATTTTTTTTTTTTAACACAACATTAAGCCTGTAATCCCCGAAGGGTTGGGCAGAGGTGTACCTAATAGTACACCCACATTTGGCCAGTTATGTTTTAAGTCTCATGTAATAGGGGGCGAGCCTATTGCCATCAACCGGGCACAAATCCAAACTCTGTGGCTGCTACTGAGAAATTTCTGAGGGAAAAACAAAAAAAAACTACAAAAATACTGCAATTACTAAATTTTTTTGTTCTCGTTTAAAAAATATTTTTACAAATAAAACGGCACAATTTACTCGCCATACAAGCCATCAAACTCCCTGCAACTAAAATACAAAACCATAGACTAAACAACACCCTTAATTACATAAAATACCTTGCCTAAAAACCCTTTTACCCCCACAATAGAAAATAACACACATTGTAAAGGGATACATATCTCGCCCTTTATTTCTAATGGCACAAAAGATTATCTGGCGTCCATTAATTAATTTAAGGGCTATCTAGTTTACAGCCCAGTGGCGTCTTTTGTCCTTGTAGCCTATCGCACCAGCGCCATTGCTGGCATAGAATATAAAATAAATAGACGTAGATGGGACTCTTTAGCAGAAGATTAGTGACAGACAGATTAATCACACAGTAAGTAATTACTACTAAGCTAAACAGTTGTTTTTGGAGGGAAAACTTCTTTAGCAGCGTTGTGCACTTTTTGGGATGAGTAAAAACTGTTAAACTCGCGTCAGATCGTCAGATTGAATCGGCGGCGCAGGGCGCTTGCGCGAGTGTGCGTGTAGTTGTTTAAGCTAGATGGCGTTGTTTCAAGTTTTTTGCTATGGCAGTGACATCTTTCGTTCTTGCAGAAAGCTATTGAAATTTCTGATATTTAAGCTAGATGGTGTTCCCGGAGTGAAACCCGTTGTTGTTTTTTGAGTACGCTGGTCTGTCTGAATGTACCGGTCAGATTTAGAGATAATTTTAAGCCCATCCTCATTAAATTTTCGTTACGGCAACAATATTTCTAGCAACACCAATGATGCATTATCTGCGAGATAAGCGTATATTCAACATCCCGACGGCAACCGTCGCGGTTGGGCAAACTACCTAATTTCTTACAACCTAAGCTTAATATCATTAAACATGCCTCAAGAGTGCAACCTGTAACTATGTAAAACAAATTGCCTGTAAAACTCTATGAATCCAAATGAATTCAAGACAAAATTAAAGTCATTGTTTTTGAAGAAATGTTATTACAGCATAGAAGAGTTTCTCAAAGATTTAATTCATTAATTAAAAACATCACAAATTAAAGAAAATTGTAATATTTCGGCTCAAGTTTTAGACACAAAATTATCGGCACAGAGATATACGCCCTCAAGAGGTATATCCCACCTGGTGGAAACGAAGTTAGGGGAAGGTGACATTAGCGGAGCAGCCAGGATTCTCTTTAACAGCGATGTGGTGGCACCGTGCTCTCCAGAAACACTCGCGGCTCTGGAGTCCAAACACCCCGCCGCAGCGGATGGCCTTTCCTTTCCCGACCCTCCTGATTCGGATTTGCATTCCCTCACCATTACAGGTCGAGAGTTGGTCATAGCCGTTTGCTCCTTCCGGAGTGGCTCCGTAGGTGAAGGAGCTTACGGCTCTTATTAACCTTATGCTCTCCGGCAAGGTAAACGAGTCCGTCATCGACGTTCTGTACGGGGCCAATCTATGTGCCCTGCGCAAAAAGGATGGCGGAATTCGTCCCATTGCCGTGGGAACTACCTACCGTCGTATGGCAGCCAAGATTTGCTGTAAATTTTATGGTGAGGCTGTTTCGAAAAAATTTCAGCCCCTGCAGCTTGGATACGGCTCTAAAGGGGGCTGCGAGGCTGCCGTACACGCTTTGTCGACCTACCTAAATTCTGGCAAAGGTGATGTCATCCTGAAGGTTGACATAAAGAACGCCTTCAATTCAGTGAATAGGGACACCTTGTTAACAGAAACTAAAAAAGAACTACCCCAAATTTATAGTTTTCTTTGGCAATGTTACAGACACCCATCTAAATTACTGTATCGGGACCACCTTTTGGAATCTGCTGTTGGCTGTCAACAAGGTGACCCCCTCGGGCCAGTGATTTTTAGTTTAGCTATTCACCAAATTGTTCGACAGCAAAATTCCAAATTTAACGTTTGGTATCTAGATGATGGAACCTTGGGGGGCGATGTAGATTCTGTTTTAAAAGATCTAAATTTCCTAAAAAATGAACTTCATTCCATTGGCCTCGACCTCAACCTTTCAGCATGTGAAATTTATGTAGCGGACAGTACCGACAGACAACAGACTCTATCAAAATTTAACGCCATAGCCCCCGGCATCAAAATTACAGAAAAAAGCTCTCTTCGTCTCCTTGGGTCTCCCATCTTTGAAAATTCTTTTCCCGATTTTATCGAGGAAAAAATTCAAAATTTCAATGATGTTTCGGAAAGATTGCTCGAAATTAACATACATTCGGCCATCACAATAATTCGTTACTGCTGTTTCAGTCCAAAATTAACGTATTTCCTTCGTGCTTCCCCTTTATGGAAGCACACTCCCCTTTTGGACAAAATGGATGAAATTATCAGACATACTCTAACGTCAATTTTAAATGTGGCTTTAGACGACCGAGCTTGGGCACAAGCTACTCTTCCTATTCGCATGGGAGAACTCGGCGTCCGCAAAATTTCCAGTATTATCGGCACTAAGGAATTAATCAGGAATATCCTGTCTTCCACACTGATTTATTTTGATGTGCCGCGCATGCCCGAGGCTATCGATGCTTGGAAACTCGCTTGCCCGAATACTGAAGAACCCGACCATCCATTTTCCCAGAGACGGTGGGACGAGCCGCTCTGCAGAGTAGTTCAGAGCAATCTGCTGAACACATCTGCTACTACTGCGGTGAGTGGGAGTCGGGTCTTTGGCTTCACGCACTACCGTCGTCGAGCATAGGCACATTGTTCGACGACACAACCTTTCGCCTCGCTGTTTCTTTACGCCTTGGTGCCGCTTGCTGTTCTCCTCATCGCTGTCACTGCGGTGAAGCTGTCAACAACCTCGGTCACCACGGCCTGTCATGCAGCCGAAGTGCGGGCCGTATTGCACGGCACGCAAATATAAACGACATTATCCGACGAGCTCTTGTCACCGTCGGCGTCCCAGCTGTTTTAGAACCCAATGGCTTGGCACGCGACGATTACAAGAGACCGGACGGCATGTCTTTGTTTCCTTGTACGATGGGTAGGCCTTTATTGTGGGACGTAACATGCGTCGATACTCTTGCGCCATCCCATCTTCCAAGCTCATCGTGCTGTGCTGGTGCTGCCGCTGCGGCTGCAGAGAACCTCAAGCGGCGTAAATATAGAAACCTGTGTGGTAACTATATTTTCGAGCCGTTTGGGGTTGAAACTCTAGGGCCGTGGGGTCCGAGTGCTCATAGCTTATTTAAGGAAATTTCGAAACGCCTAGTTGACGGTTCCCGTGACCCAAGGGCTGGCTTTTACTTTGGCCAGAGGCTAAGTGTTGCCATACAACGTGGCAACGCCGCCAGTCTCTTGGGCACATTACCATCTGACAGCGTTGAGGAGGAGTTTTTCGATGCCCTTTTATAGTTTGTTGTTAGTTTATCTATTTTAGTTTAATAGTTTTTAATTGTCAATGATAATTGTTTATAATTAAATAATTGATTGTTGTCGTTGTAAATCTGTAGGTACTTACTTTTAGTCTTCCTTTTTTTTCTTTAGCATTATTTTTGTTCTATTTGTTTTAATGAAGAATTAATGAAGATAATTTAATTTATTTTGTGTGCAACATTTGTTGTTAAATCTACTGTTCGACACAAATGTACATTTGCTGAGAAAAAATAAATACATAAATAAATACACCAAACATAACTATATATAAATGGCTACATACATATATATGGGTTTCATACCATAATACGCAAAAAAACGGCATCGCTGCTGTGCAGAGTTCGGAGTAGTTGCAACTATATCCTGAAAGCTGTGGAGGAGAGCTATACACCAAATATGAGGCATTTTGGGCCGAGGCTGATTAGGTAGGAAACATGTCTTCCTGCCTGGTCGCCTTTGTTTTAATAATATTATTTATAGATCAATGTTACTAACACTAGAATATAACCTGTTTGTAATACTAACAAAATATGGATCACTGTTGTCTGAAATAAATGAATTTTAATTTAATCTAATAACTAATTTAACGCCATGACGCTCGACATTAGAGGCGTTAGGTCGGATGTATAGATCCGACCAAAATGACTATTCAGTATGGCTATATTATGTTTTTGTTTCTCTTTCTAACAATGTAACCCTAGTATTTCTATCTCTTCCAGTTGTAAAGATCATCATCATCTTCCTGCCCTTATCCCATTCTATTTGGGGTCGGCGCAACATGTTTTCTTCTTCCATTCTCCCCTGTCAGACGTCACGGCATCGTTTACTCCTTTCTCTTTCATATCAGTCTTCACACAATCCATCCATCTTTTCTTTGGCCTGCCTCTCCCTCTCCATCCATCAACATTCATGTCCATCACTCTTTTAGTCACATGCGTTTCATCCCTCCTCATTACAAACGACTTCCTTTCAATTTTTCTGTAACAGGCGCCACTTTCAAACTTCCTCTAATATACTCATTTCTTACTTTATCCATTCTTGTCACTCCACACATCCATCTCAACATTCTCATCTCCGCTACATGCAATCGTCTTTCATCCTTCTTCTTCACAGCCCAGCATTCTGACCCATACAGTAGGACAGGTCTAATCACGGACTTGTATATTTTCCCCTTTAGCTTGAGGGGCATCCTTGGGTCGCAAGTTGTTCCAGTGACCTGTCGCCATTTCATCCATCCTGAGTTGATCCGGTTCGTTACGTCCCGGTCTACTTCTCCAGCCCCTTGCACAAGCGACCCGAGGTACCGAAAATCGGAACAGATCGGTATGGGCGTTCCGGCAAGAGTTATGGGCACTGAACTGGAGAGACCGCCGAAATCGCAGGAGAAGTATTCGGTTTTGGTCCTACTTATTTTCAGGCCAACGTTCTCCAGTCTTTGCCACCACACCTCCAATCTGCTCTGGACCTCTAAGCCGCTCTCGGCAACCAACACAATGTCGTCGGCAAACAGCATGCACCAGGGAGCCTCTTCCTGGATGTCCGACGTAAGTGCGTCCATTATCACCAGGAAGAGGTAAGGGCTTAGAGCCGACCCTTGGTGCAAGCCGACAGCTACAGTTGTAAAGATACACACAGAAAATAAAGCTACAATCTATAATTTAAATCCTACTATCATATAACACAGCTAAACAGTGTAAAGTTTCGAACAGTTACACCAGACATAACTCCATAATGGGGGATGAGGAACTCTTCACTCCGTTCCTCATATCTCAAGTTACCTACATCCAGCAGTAGACTGCGGCTTCGATGATTGATACAAAGTTCGTTAAGTCAGTTTGCTCGTGTACAATCTAGCTTGTCATATCTACACTACCATCATCTACAATTGAGCGACCCCTCCAACATAATATTCGTACTGATATAACTACAGCGTATAGGTCAGTCTGCGTCAATGAGCCTATTATACTAAGTAATCACGTGCGTATTTGCTAACGTTAGATTTGGAATTCTATTAACGACAGATTTGTATGTGAATCAATGTCTAGTTTGTGCTTTAGAGTTTGAGTTTTGACTATTGCGTATTGGGTGTGCAGAAGGTACGGTAGTATGGAAAGTATTCTCCCCGTCATTGCAATAATTTTGTGTTGCAGACCATGCCTGGGAACCTTTTAGTTACGGAGATATTGGTGGTCCAAATTCCAACTTTTTCACAAGTTTTTTTTTAAATACTTGTTTTAATGTAAGATTTTTACTTTTAACACCTTCTCGAACCCCGTACTGTTCAAACCATCCATCAGCACAATGTCTTGAGTACGTAACATTGAGTCCTACCGTAAAACTTGATCTTCACCACAAAAATAAGGGTTTCCCTGCAATATTAACTTTTGCGTAGAGTTATATAGATTGATGTACAGAATGCTTGGTTGACGACTTCATGAACGGTCCGTTTACACTTTGCAGAGGCCTCTTGGTGGTTTTTCGGTCGTGCAACCACTCTCAGCAAAGACTAGAGGAGTGTGCGAACATAATCTTCTTCCCTCGACTTTCGTCTGATGGGACGGCAATCCAACACGACTGGAAAAACATCAGGCAAGGCGTACAACGAATGTATAGAACCAGATTCTGAACGTTGCAGTACGATGCTTTTTTTACCTTTTTAATTCATATCTTTATAACATTACAGACCGACATAATAATACCTAGTGTTGCCCAAAATCGGTCTTGATCTTGGTCTTAGTCTTGAAAAAATGCAAGAACAAGACCAAGACTGCAAGACCAAGTCCGATTTTATCCTTTAGCGGGAACTGCTAAAGGGAAAAATCGGTAGTATGTAATTACTTTCTTCTGTATTTATAAAAGCATACACAAAGCACGTAATGTACAGATTTAGCGAGTTCAAAGCCCAAAATCGATATTGGTCTTGCAATCTTGGTCTTGTTTTTGCAATTTTTCAAGACCAAGATCAAAACCAAGACCGATTTTGGGCAACACTAATAATACCGGAGAAACATGTCTTTGATCCCCGAAAAATATACAACAATTAAATTATGGCTATCTTCTTCGGCAACGCATACTTTATGGTTTCGAGAACTCGCTTAAATTATCATTAATTTATCAAAATTTAAATTGCAAACGGAAACTCCAGTACCAAATACAGGCGGGAAGAAATGTATACCAAAAAGTAACTTTTCCGAAATGTAAAGATGGACGAAAAATTGGTTATCATAAATTTACGTAAACAGGGATACCTCACGGATATGAATATGTAATAAAAATATACTTTAATTCTGCGTTTTAAATACTTTGAATACGACTGTTTTAATTTCGTTATTGATTTTCAACAGTGACAAATTGAAATATCTTTTAATAGAACTTGTCCTCGAAACATAAACATAACATCACGCCTGAAATCCCCAAAGGGCTAGGTAGAGGTATACCTAATTTATAGTACACTCATATCAAGTCCCATGTAATAGGGGATGCGCCATTGCCATCAACCTGATACAAATCCATACTCCGTGGCTGCTACTGAGAAATTTTTGATGGAAAAACCGAATAACAATTTGTGCGATCCGAGAATCCAGGATGTCATGCAAAGCAGCCGAGATTGCAACCACCGAGGCAATCTTCAAAACAAGCCCGCAATATTACAAATTATTCTATTACATTAAGTATAATATAATAGAATAATTAATTTAATCGCGCGAATATGATAGCCCGCAGGTTTGCTCGATGTACTGCAGACGTAAAGGTGACGCTCTTTAGAGCATTCTGCACCACCTTCTACACTTGCAGCTTGTGGGAGAATTATTCGCAAGCAACGTATGGAGCCCTTCGTGTCCAATTCAATAATGCGTTCCGGAAACTGATGGGGTTGCCATGGCGTTGCAGTGCGTCAGGGATGTTTGCGGCGGCGCGTGTAGACTGTTTCTACACAATTATGCGAAAGCGCGCAGCATCGTTGGTAAGTCGCGTCATGGCCAGCCCTAACAGGGTTCTGAGAATGGTTGCTGGCAGAGTGGACTGTCCTTATGTGGTCCACTGCTGTCAGTTACATGTGTCACCGTATCGTGTTGTTTACTAACACTTATTTTTTAAGCATTATGTTACTAACCCTATATGAGCGTTCGCTCGAATTAAAGATTTTTGAATTTGAATTTGAATTAAGTCAATATCACAGGTGACTATCTTTATACAATTATCAATGCAGGCGTAGCAATGACGTAGCGATTGCTACGAAGTGCTACAAGGAGCTACGAAAAGTCTACGGTTAACTGATGCGGATAATCCGCAGACAGCATAGACTGCAAACCAACCGGTGGTGGGATGAACAACTATGATCAATCGGTATTCATTCAAAGATATATATCTGAGTCGCACTGCAGGTCATAGTGTCCTATATTGTCTGAGAGCTCTTGTATCAAGTTCTAAGCGTTGTCTATTATCTATTCTATGCTAATATTATAAAGAGGTGAAATTTGTTTGTTTGTTTGTTTGTAAGTTTGTATGTAGGGGGTAATCTCCGAAAGTTATGATCCAATTCTGATAATTCTTTCACTGGCAGAAAGCTACATTATTCGTGGGTGATATATATATATAAATTATATTTATATCAAGCATATTAGCCGAGCTATCACTATTTTAGCGTAAGGAGTCGCTGGCGAAGTGCTAGTTAACAAATAAAGCAATCATAGTTTATGGATGGTTTAATCATAACGGCAAACTAACATAGTCTTGTAGGTGCTAGACATTGTAAAGTCACATTGAGTTGGTATTTTATAATTTTACAACAAAGCAAATTGCAAAATTACTATAATGTATTTAGTCGTAAGTGCAATCAAAGGTATCGGTAGAGAGGCGTCTATAGTAAACAGACCACACGCTGTCATCTTACTGAAGGACCGGTTAACTTGTAGCACGCGCTTGCACAGATGTTTGACACCCTCTGTAGAAAAAAGAAATTAGAATTACTTATCAACAAAAACAAATAAATTAGCACTTAATAATTTGTCCTCAAAATTGTTGTTCTTACTTGTACAGTTAGTATTCATAACACGCTGAATACAGGCAGCCTTAGCTTCTTCTACGCATATATAAAAATTCTCACATTGTACGCTTGCTATGATGGTGAGTGTTAAATCCTTTATAATACATACGACTACAATACCGGTCATGAGTGCAGCGGTCAAATCTGGCTGGAAATGAAAATTACACAAGCGTTTGCAATGAAAAACATGAAGTATATATTATTTTTCACTGAAATGTATGTAAAACCTCAACTACAACAACAACTGTGTACGAGCAGTTTCAGCTTACCCCTTGGAAAAGTAATGGTGTATTTACGTCTATATGTAAAAACATTAACAACTAGCAAAGAGCGGAGCCGTATCACCCGCGGACTTGACCATAATATGCGGGAGATATGGGTTCGGTCATTGCCAGTGGTTTTTATTTCTGAATGAACAAAATTTGGTACTTACTTTGTGTATCAAAGCCGCTTTTGTCTGCAAATTTACTAAATTAAGTTCCAATAATAATAATGCTCGAAAAAATGATTCGATTGTGCGCCAAAATATCTGTTAAAAAAAATATTTGTAGGAAAGGACCACAAAAAAAATATATATATGGAATTTTAGCAAACACTGACTTACCAATACTCGGAAACAATGTTTATACATTGAGTAGGCTTCCATAATATTCAGATACATTTGAAACAATTTTTCACAATATTCTTTTTTTTCTTCTTCTATATTTATTACAATAAGTACATTTTTACTCCATTCCTTGAGATAAATTATAAGTAATCTCATAAGACGAATTCCATAAATGAAGTTTAAATCAAATCCAAGGATGATTAAACTATTGCTAAGATTCACGAAAGTTAGTGATTTCAGAATCACAAAAAACGAAGTAATCAAAATATTAAAAGTTAACATAGACAAAAGTGTGATCCAATTCCAGATAATATAACTGCTAATGCTCCTGCTAATGTCAATGCTCCTGTGAATTTCTTGGATTCTCATAATAAGAGACATATTGCTCCGACTATAGACAATGTTACAAATAATTAGCAGTATGTAGCCAAAATAATAAAAACAAACCCAGGCTATGGTAAACAATGTATTAATGTAGTTAGAAACGGTAATAATACCATAGACACTTAACAGACTAAAAAACGAAATAATGAAGAACAGCACAATAGGATACTTTTTTTCACATGAAGTGATATAACCATTTCTGATTTTGTATTTAGAAGAAAAAAATATAGAGAGCACAATGTTGAAAGGTTGAACTATCCTTTGGACGTCTTTGTCCAGTTTATTATTAAGTAAAAACTCAACCGGAGTCTTTGATGGTTGCCACATGATTGTTTTTTGTTGTTTTATGTTATATGCTTTTAGATTATAACTGAATTTGATTAGGTTAATTTAATATAGACCAAAGTAATTAATTTTATTGATTATTGAATTATTATTTTTCTTTTGTTATATTGTGACATGTTATCACGATTACTCTTCGTGTAGGTACGCACGACGGCTGATCAAGCTATACCAAATCCAATTTATATGGATCTCTCATTGTACAGAAAATATATGCAAAGCGAGGCCACGTTATACTGGAAATGTAAAGCTTGATGTGCCGCCGTTTGTACTCTATAAATATGGTTATCCTTAATGTATGCAGACAAATAAGTTTGATCGTATTAATTACACTTCCAATTATCTATTTTTATAATTTAGAATACACTGTTCAACAGTTCCGTAAAATCAATGAAAATAAATAATTGAATGTGTTTTTAATGCGATCAACCTTATTTGTCATTTACTACTTATTAGTCTTACATTAACGATAACCATATTTTTAGAGTACATACGGTGGCACATCAAGCTTTACATTTCCAGTATAACGTGGCCTCGCTTTGCATATATTTTCTGTACAATGAGAGATCTACATAAATTGGTTTTGGTATAGCTTGATCAGCCGTCGTTCGTACCTACACGAAGAGTAATCGTGATAACATGTCACAATATAACAAAAGAAAAATAATAATTCAATAATCAATAAAATTAATTACTTTGGTCTATATTAAATTAACCTAATCAAATTCAGTTATAATCTAAAAGCATATAACATAAAACAACAAAAAACAATCATGTGGCAACCATCAAAGACTCCGGTTGAGTTTTTACTTAATAATAAACTGGACAAAGACGTCCAAAGGATAGTTCAACCTTTCAACATTGTGCTCTCTATATTTTTTTCTTCTAAATACAAAATCAGAAATGGTTATATTACTTCATGTGAAAAAAAGTATCCTATTGTGCTGTTCTTCATTATTTCGTTTTTTAGTCTGTTAAGTGCTTATGGTATTATTACCGTTTCTAACTACATTAATACGTTGTTTACCATAGCCTGGGTTTGTTTTTATTATGTTGGCTACATACTGCTAATTATTTGTAACATTGTCTATAGTCGGAGCAATATGTCTCTTATTATGAGAATCCAAGAAATTCACAGGAGCATTGACATTAGCAGGAGCATTAGGAGTTATATTATCTGGAATTGGATCATTCTTTTGGCTATGTTAACTTTTTTTATTTTGGCCTCTTCGTTTTTTGTGATTAAATCATTTACTTTCGTGAATCTTAGCAATAATTTAATTCTCCTTGGATTTGATTTAAACCTCATTTATGGTATTCGTCTTATGAGATTGCTGACAATGTATTTCAAGAAATGGATTAAAAATGTACTGATTGTAATAAGTATTGAAGAAGAAAATAATGAATATTGTAAAAAAATGTTTCAAATGTATCATAACATTATGGAAGCCTACTCAATGTATAAAAATTGTTTCCGAGTATTGGTAAGTCATAGTTTGCTAAAATTCCTTAAAAATGATTATATTTTGTGGCCCTTTCTACCAATTTTTTTTTAACAGATATTATGGCGAACAATCGACTCATTTTTTCAAACATTATTATTTTTGGAAATAAATTTATTACGCTTACAAACAAAAGCGGCTTTAAAACACAAAGTAAGTACGAATTTTGTTCATTCAGAAAAAAAATAAACTGGCAATGACCGAACCCGTATCACCCACATATGGTCAAGTCTGCGGGTGATACGGCTTCGCTCTTTGCTAGTTGTTAATATTTTTATATATAGACGTAAATTCACCATTATTTTCCCAAGAGGTAGGCTGAAACTGCTCATACACAGTTGTTGTTGTAATTGAGGTTTTACTTACATTTCAGTGAAAAATGATATAATATATATTTAATGTTTTTCATTGCAAACGCTTGTGTAATTTTCATTTCCAGCCAGATTCGACCGCTGCACTCATGACCGGTATTTTAGTCGTATGTATTATAAAGGATTTAACACTCACCATCATAGCAAGCGTACAATGTGAGAAATTTTATATATGCGTAGAAGAAGCTAAGGCTGCCTGTATTCAGCGTGTTATGAATACTAACTGTACAAGTAAGAACAACAATTTTGAGGACACATTATCAAGTGCTAATTTATTTGTTTTTGTTGATAAGTAATTCTAATTTCTTTTTTCTACAGAGGGTGTCAAACATCTGTGCAAGCGCGTGCTACAAGTTAACCGGACCTTCAGTAAGATGACAGCGTGTGGTCTGTTTACTATAGACGCCTCCCTACCGATACCTTTGATTGCACTTACGACTAAATACATTATAGTACTTTTGCAATTTGCTTTGTTGTAAAATTATAAAATACCAACTCAATGTGACTTTACAGTGTACTACAAGACTATGTTACTTTGCCCTTATGATTAAACCATCCATAAACTATGACTGCTTTATTTGTTAACTAGCATTTCGCCAGCGACTTCGTTCGCTAAAATAGTGATAGCTCGGCTAATATGATGATATAAATATAGCTTATAGCATCCACGAATAATGTAGCTTTCTGCCAGTGAAAGAAATTTTAGAACTGGACGGAGATAACCCCCTACAGACAAACTTACAAACAAACAAATTTTACCTTTTTATAATATATAAATATAAATGCAATTTTTTTTTTTTTTTTTGCTAGCCTACATGGTGTCCCGCTGCTGAGCAAAGGCCTCCCCTTTCTCCTTCCATACCTCTCTATTCTGTGCGATCTCCGGCCATGTTAGCCCCGCAAACACAATCAGATCGTCACGCCACCTTCGCCGAGGTCGACCTCGACGGCGCTGTCCTTCTTTAGGCGACCAGTGTGTGACGATCCTTGCCCATGTCTCCGGGTGCATCCGTGCCACGTGGCCTGCCTACTCCCACTTCAGTCTGGCTGTTTTTTCTCCAACATCAGCTACTTGAGTTATGGAGCGCAGTGTGGTGTTTCTAACGCGATCTGTTCGCTTAACACCTATTATGCTGCGCTCCTTTGCTCGCTGGCAAATTTTGAGTTTGGACTTCTGTTGTTCAGTTAGTGCCCAACTTTGTGCACCGTAGGTTAGGACGGGCAAGATGCACATGTCGACGAGTTTTCTTTTCAGTGTAAGTGGAAGGCTTCCCTTCATATGTTCCTTCAGGGTTCAGAAGGTCTTTCAAGCATTTTGGATTCGTCTTTCGACTTCCTTGTCTTGCCTGTTTTTGAACAACACTATCTGGCCCAAATAGGTATACTCGTCGACATATTGCAGCGTAGCCCGTCTACCGCGACCCAATGTTTCGTGCTATTGGTCATGATCTGGGTCCTGGATCTGTTCATGGAAAGTCCCACCTCAAGACTTGCTGTGCTCAAATCTTGGAGCATGTGTTCTGGAGCTGATGTGGAGAATAGCACGATGTCATCGGCAAAGCGGAGGTTTGTTAGGTGTTGGCCGCTAACATTTATGCCTTGTGATTGCCACGAATCAGGCAGTATAAATAAATAATAAATAATAATAAATAAATAAATAAGCAATATAAATAAATAATAAATAAATAAATAATAACATATCTAGATCTGGCTCGCGAGGTGGTCGACATGTGGGACGTGAGTACAGCAGTCATTGTGCCTTTAGTCGTGTCGGCCAATGGCTTAATAGCCAATAACCTCGAACAACATTTGAGGAGGCTCTCGTTTGGCAGCTGGATAAAGGGCTTGATCCAGAAAGCAGTAGTTCTGGACACAGCGCGTATTGTTAGGAGGTTCTTCTCCCTGACCACCTGTTCCCTGTTCTCAATGCTAGTGGGCTACTATTTTTTATATTTACTATATTTATTTTTCGAATATATGACTATATGACCTGCAGTGCGACCCAGATATACGTCGTTGAATGTATAGCAATTGATCATAGTTGTTCATGCCACTACCGGTTGGTTTGCAGTCTATGCTGTCTACGGATTATCCGCATCAGTTAATAGTAGACGTTTCGTAGCACCTCGTAGCAGTTCGTAGCAATCGCTACGTCATTGCTACGCCCGTATTGACAGTGGTATTAAGTTAATGTCACCTGTGATATTGACTGGAAGGAGGATGCGCGGGTTCAAGAGAGGTGGAAGGAATGGCAGGAGACCTTTACCCAGGAGTGGGACGAAGCAAGCTAGAAAAAAAAGTTCGGACCGAACCTGTCCAGTTCGTCCCGCCATTTCATTGGTGGTCAAAATTAGTCTACTTTTGAATGTATTGTATCCATAGATCCAGCCTTGTTACTAGATTGTTAGTCTACTTTTCAATCCAGTGCGCCCATTCCAGCACAACTGGAATCTTGTAAACGGCGAACCTCGTGTTAAATTAACTATTGAACAGTGAACAGGCATTTTTGATTTTTGTGAATACGCATTTTGGTTATTCCTTAATACCGAATATAGTCCGGAATAATGTAGACGTAATGATTGATTTCAGCACTCGACTGGATTAACTTGCTGGTTCACTGGACTGGACCAACGTGAATCAGGCATTATTGACTTAAACTGAAATTACTACATCATCATCATCATTTCAGCCGAAAGACGTCCACTGTTGGACATGGCCTCCCCCAAGTGTCGTCACATTGACCAGTCCCGTGCGACGCGCATCCATCGAATCCTCGCAACCGTCACCAGTTCATCGGTCCACCTCGTGGGAGGCCTTCCAACGCAACGTCTTCCAGTTCGCGGTCTCCACTCCAGAACTTTTCGGCCCCATCGGCCATCCGTTCTGCGAGCAATGTGTCCTGCCCACTGCCAATTAAATTTGGCAATTCTTCGGGCTATGTCGGTCACCTTGTTTCTCTTGCGGATGTCCTCATTTCTGATTCGATCACGCAAGGAAACTCCGAGCATAGCCCTCTCCATTGCCCTTTGGGTGACTTTAAGCTTTCTGATGAGGCCCATTGTGAGCGACCACGTTTCGGTCCCGTATGTAATCACTGGCAACACACACTGCTCATAGACTTTTGTCTTGAGACACTGCGGTAAGTTGGACGAGAAGATACCACGCAACTTCCCGAACGCTGCCCAGCCGAGTCGGATTCGACGATTGACCTCTTTCTCGAAGTTAGACATACCTAACTGGACCGTTTGTCCTAGGTAGACATACTCGTCTTCAACTTCGATTGTAGAGTCTCCGATCTTGATAAAGTTTATCGTTGAAATTAAATAAGCTTGATTACATTAACACACATTTAATTACCAAGATAATGATACATATAATTTTAGAATACGTCCTATTAACATTTTTAATAAACGAAAATACTATTAAAGCAAAGCAAACTGCAGCAGTACAATAATATATTTAGTTATGAGTCCTGTCAGAGGTATCGGTAGAGTGGCGTCTACAGCAAACAGGCCACACGCTGTCATCTTACTGAAGGTTCGGTTAACTTGAAGTACGCGCTTGCACAGATGTCTGACACTCCCTGTGAGGTAATAAGCAAATGGTTAATTGTGGACTGCCTCGTTGGTCCAGTGGTCGCAAGCGCGACTGCTGAGCACGAGGTCTTGGGTTCGATTCCCAGGTCGGGCAAAATGCTATTGAGGTTTTCCATCAGGAATCTCAGTAGCAGCCACGGAGTCTGTGTGTGTGTTCGGTTGATGGCAATAGGCTCGCCCCCTATTACAAGGGACTTAAACATAACAGGCGAAATGTGGGTGTACTATTAGGGTACACCTCTGCCTAACCCTACGGGGATTACAGGCGTGATTTTATGTATGTATGTTAACTGTGGATATTCAGAAATAGTTATTTTGTGGTAAACCTCTGCCTAACCCTACGGGGATTACAGGCGTGATGTTATGTATGTATGTTAACTGTGGATATTCAGAAATAGTTATTTTGTGCTAAATTGCTGTAATTTTGTTCTTACTTGGGCAGTTTGTATCCATCACACGCTCTATACAAGCAGACTCAGCTTCCTCCATAGACGCATAGAACTTCTCACATTGCCAACATGTTATTATTATAAGTATCATAGCCTTTACAGTCATTAGTATTAACGCGATGCCGAAGACGAGAAAAATCATCTAAAAGTAGCAAATATCACTTATCCGATTCATTGCGGCACTCAGTTTCGAAAATTTCTTGCTGTGACGGTGAACAATTATTTCATGACACGACTGTCGTGCCTCGTGCCATCCGCAACGAATCGGTTAAATATTAACATGGAGTTGCTCCTTAAGGATACAGTAAAATGAATGAAAGTTGAGAAAGTAGGTCATAATTATGTGTATCATGATAATATTGTAATACCAAATGATTTCAAAAGAGTAACCATGGAGTTTCTTGCCGGTTCTTCTCCATAGGAAACAACCAACCGAACCGTGAATCTTTTTGTCGACGTTTTATAAGTACCCATCTGGGCCTATGTGAAATAAAATATTTTGATTTTCATTTTGATGAGGTACAGGTACAAATATAATGTCGACTTTTCATAATTTTAACAAAAAAAAAACTTTGAATTGTTCATAAAAGGAATCAAATTAAGATACTGAATCATACAATTTAAATCACCATTAAGGTCACATTTTAAGCTGCAAAAACTCAAAACTAACTCATACTCAATTAGACCATTACATGCACTTCTGAATGTCAGAAAAAACAAAGTCGGCTAAGCTACAGTCACAGACACAAGGCATAATAACTTGTGAATTTGTGAATGTACTTACTGTAGTTGCCCATTCCATAGCGTAGATCTCTATGGAGAAGAATGGGCAAGAAACTCCATGGACACTCTTTTCACTATTTTCAATTTCATCTTTTTTCAATTCAAAATATTGTTAAAAAATCTTGGTTACATCATTCACGTTGAGATTATACATACATATTGCATATATATAAGAACGATGTAGAAATACGACCATGTTAAGAGCGTCCAGAGTAAAAGATTAATTATCATCAATTTAAAAACAAAGTAAGTAGTTAAAATAAACCGTGGCCACTTAGTGATGACCAGTCCCAACTGACAGAGCCCGTTCACGAACATGACGCATGGATCAGCCCCATTTAGCTCATTGAAGGAAACTAAATTATCCGACACACCCGCCACCATCAGCGAGACATTTGAGTGAGCATGACATTCTCTCAGCCACCATGGCAAATTCAAGTCAGTGAAAGTTATCTAAATGTAAATGGTAGCTTTACAGTACATAGTACTCACACATGTGCTATGCAATTATATAATACTAAGATATTGAATCTATACAATGCAAATATATTATCATTACAATCTTCTGCAGCTTCCACAATAACTTCACATGGTAATCAATTAGTTTGCCCCTATGGTTGTGGAGCAGGACCAGCATTGAGCCAAAAATTTTTATCATCAATGTGATCCCCCAATTTATAATATGGTTGCCTACATAGTGTGCGTTTTATACAAGATTTAAATTTCGTCGCATTTAGTTGTAGAATGTGGGGAGGTATTTTATTGTTTCATTTTAAACAGTACCCCATGAAAGATGAGTCTACTTTAGCTAGCCTAAAACCTGACTCTACTAGTTGGTCCCTGTTTCTAGTATTAGAGTGGTGCCGGTCCTCCTTTCGGGTCGGTTTTCTGTCCAATTTTCCAAAACGTCTTTATTTTATTATCGGCGGATTTAATCTTGTTGCTAATGAATAAGGCTTTAGCTACCTTAAAAGTGTTTTCAATTTTTTTTTAGTAAGTTGTAACATATTTATTAAAGGTTTCTGAGTTAAAATAATCACTTCCTATTTTTCTTAATACCCTTAGTTGCCCAGTCACTGAACATAAAATTTACGCAAATAGATTTTTTTTAATGTATTATTGAACTCTGTGTAAACTACCGAAAATAATTCATCATAAAGTTGATTTCAATAATATGGCTCGGAATGCCTAAATTACTAATTAAGTTATTATTAAATTGATTCAAATTGCTGGGTGTTATTTGTCTAGATTTTTTGTCATGGTGTGTAGGACTCGAAAACAACGGTTTGACCACTGTGATCGGAAAACAGTTAATTTACGATGGATTTATCTAAGTAGTCGCAGCAACAAAAAACATTATCAATACATGTAGCAAACATGTATTTGTAGTAACTTGAGTTGGTTCCGAAAACACGTTTAACAAATTAAATGATTTAAAAAGATGGAAGAATCTACTGCTATCTGAATTTTTGTCTAAAATATTAACATTAAAATAACCACAGATAACTGGTGATTTGTTTCCAGTTGCAAGTTTTGCTAAAGCATCTTCCATTACTGACTCAAATATGGAGTATTTTTGATAAGCTGGGGGTCTGTAAACGCACACTATTGCTTATCTAGCTCAACACATAACAGCCCAATATTATTTGCATTCTATTTCTGCATAATATTATTTCTGCATTTCCTTCAGCGAAATAAATACGAAGAATACGCAAAATATGCATAATAAATTGTACTTACTATGTTATGTGTCGTAACTTGATTTCGTATATCTATTATTTGTAGCTGCATAAACCCGACACTTCGATAAAAAGTATCAAATGTGTTGAACAATATCTGAAACAGAAGAGATTTTTGGACGAATTGGGGAAACTGGAATACTACAGGGTGTAAACAGACTCTTCACGAAGCCGTCATCCAAGCATTAGGCACATCAAACTAAGTAATTTGACGCAAAAAATTGTGCTGGGAAACGACTAATTTTGGGCTGAAAAATCACGATTTACAGTAGGACTCAATGTATCACACTCAAAACATAGTGCTGATGGATGGATTTTATAGAAAGGGGGTCCTGGAGGTGTTTACATTAAAAACATGTATTTAAAAAAAAACATGTGAAAAAGTTGGAACTTTGACCCCAAATATCTCCGTAACTAGAAGGTTCCCAGGTATGAAAACAAAAAAAAATGATTGCAATGACGAGGAGAACAAGTGCCTTTCGGCTTCGTTAAGAGTCTGTTTACACCCTTTATAATTCTAACCATATCAGCAAACACCGCCTTACCAATACTCGGAAACATTTTGCATACAATTTGTAAGCTTCTAAAATATTGTTATACGTCTTAAAAAAAATGTCACAGTATTCCTCATTTTGTTCTTCACTCTTCTGTATGTTATGAACCCATTCTTTAAGATACATTGTGAGCAAAGTTGTCAGACGAATCCCATAAATTAAATTTAAATCATATTGTATAATCAGTAAGTGATGACTAGTGTCAATAAAATAAATTGATCCCCTTATTATGAAAACTGGCAATTCTGTAAACACAATAATACTGAAAACTACAAAAATTGAGATCCAATTCCAGATAATGTAACTTTGGACATTCGTGCTAATGTCGATACTCCTATGAATTTCTTGGATCTTCAAAATCAGTGAAACGTTGCTAAGCGCAATGTTACAAATAATCAACAATATGTAGTCGAGGCAACACATAGTGTTATGAAAACAAAAAATTATAATCGACATAATATCTGTTTTTATGAACCCAGCAAAACTACTATTGTTATCGCTGAACATGCAATAGATGCAAACCACGTTGAAACATTGAATAGTAAAGAAAAGCAATATTTGAAATTTCTTATAACACGGAGTAATATAACTATTTCTAATTTTGTATTTTGAAGTTAAAAATACGGAAAACATAATGTTGAAGGGTTGCACTAATCTTTGTACGTCTTTGTCCAGTTTCCTATCGCGGAACAATTGAACTGGACAATTTGAGTTTTTCCACATGATTACTATTCAACTTCACCGTTCGATGCCAAATAAATAATATTCCTTCATTTTGTCAATTCATAAGCTCTAACTTATGTAATGGTAATTATTTTAGTAGATCTTAATCATACAGTAGAACATCAATAAAATTATGATGGCTGTCAAATGAAACTAAAAATGAAGCAATATTTTATTTTATTTTGTTCATAAATATAACCAATTAGCTTTTGCCCGCGGTTTCCATTGAGTAAAGGAGACAGTTTTTTTTGTTTGGAGAATAGGCCCACTACGTAAATTTAGCATATAATAATAATACGTATATTGATTTCTTCCTTATGATCTCTAGATTGGTGTGGTAATATTAGTTAAGCTTTGTTTAACCGGAATATTGAGAAATTTGAAAATGAAAACGTGAATCAAACAATAACCTCAAAACGTCAATATTGTCAATTGAAAAGGTTTAACCGATATTTTAAGTTAAAGTAGTGCACTGTTTAATAACAAAAATAGGCACACATTCGTTTCCGTACTACTTGAAAGATTTTGATACGATTGCATAGACTGATTTAAGAGAAAATAATTAAAATATTCATTTCGAAATAGCGCGGCATCGCCCAGCCATTACATTGAAACGTTCCTCGTGAATCAATTTATTTAATCGTGATAATTGCATCAAAATACTTTTAGTAAGAAGTTACGAATTAAATCAAGGAATGACAGACAGACACAGTGTGGAACTTTATTTATTTTAATATTGCCAATTTTAGTATTGCCATACAACGTGCAACGCCGCCAGTCTCTTGGGAACATTACCAGCTGACAGCGTTGAGGAGGAGTTTTTCGATGCCCTTTTATAGTTTGTTGTTAGTTTATTTATTTTAGTTTAATAGTTTTTAATTATTAATGTATATAGTTAGTTTAACCTAATAAATGTATTCGAGATTTTAATATTTATTGATTAATAAGTAAGCATCCCAAAACACCCTTTAAGCCACTATGACTAGAAGATTATCAAAGATATTTATTTAGGTATGATAATTATTATACACTGATAAATATTAGGCAAGTAAGAGGTTCTGCTGGCCGTGTATGGGAAAAAAACACATTTTATTTATACTTCAAAAATATTTATTGCTTTAATAGAATTGCTGAATAAGTTACATAGGAATACATTGCCGAAGAGGTGACTTCTGCTAAGCTATGCCACAACACCAAGTTCTACATCCAGCCTCTGCATGTTTCATCTTTTAGGGTTGCTGGTTCAATGATGTTCTTCTTACACTACAAGACTTAAACTTATATTGTCACTTACGGGATATCTTCCGTGATTGTTAATTATTTTGAGTTCCCGATATATCGACGCTGTTGCAAGCTCCATGATCGCGGGTTGACTGGAGAATGCGGGTGGATGGAAATAACTTGTTAGGAGCAGACAAATCTGTCTACCTTCTTTCAAAATATTTAATTTTGCTGATTTGACACTGCTACCTTGATAGACCTCTTTCTTTGTCTTTTGCTACGCGCACTACTGGAACTCAACACTAACACCCATGTTTTAGCTCCATGTTTAAGTCCATTTTTGAACTTAAATGACATTTGTTGTCATGACAACAGGTGAAGAACGCCCACCAAATCATATTCCTAGAATTTCTTGGCCATAATGGCCAGATCTTCGAATAAGGACCACCTCAGTATACGTACATTGCCTTCTAAACCATCTATCCTTGTCAAACCCATAGTTGTTTTCTGCTTAAATCAATGCTAAAGATGTCATAAGTCACTGTAATCAATGTAGATGACTATAATGTCATTGTATCGAATGTTTTCTTGGTTGTCAACATTTGCTAAAGATTTTACAAGAATTATACTGATTGCTAATAAAATTATAATATTGACGAATTAAATTGATGATAAATTTACCACTGAGCTAGTTTTGGTGCTCTATCAAAACTAGGACCACCACTTTAGTCAAGAATTGCAGTAGCAGTACCCAAAATTTGTTGGTGCTCCATCAAAAGAAATACCATCACTTTAGTCAAGAATTGCAGTAACAGTACCCAACATTTTTTGGTGCTTCATCAAAAGAAGGACCATCACTTTAGTCAAGAATTGCAGTAGCAGTACCCAAAATTTTTTGGTGCTATGTCAAAAAAGGACCATCACTCTTAGTCAAGAATTGCAGAAGCAGTACCCATTTTTTTTTTATTTCCATTGTGAAAAAGTGTCAATTTATAAACAAACTGTAGCCGTCAATATGTCTAATAGGGCGTAATGTAGGCGTTTCAAGTCAGTGTTAAGTTCAGTCCACGACTAAAAATTTAGTCACGGCAAAACACACTCACAGTATCACAAGGTTTTGTGAAATCCTAACGGGAGCTCAAAATAAGTAACTATTACGGATGATATCCCGTTAATAAACGATAATATAAGTTTAGTTGTAAATCGTGAAAGCTTGAAACAGTGTTTACTATAAGACTTATCTGCTCCAGTAGCTACAAGTCCATCTTATTCATCATCGGCCTTTTCGCTAGCCCTCTGCCATCTCATGTTGCTAAATCTACAAGCGAAGTCGGTAACTCCAATCTTACCGGATAGTTTTATTTCTAAGAAAGAAATTGCCAGCACTATATCATAATAAACGACCTTGGATTGGATGATAATTATAAATAATTTTTCATTAAACATTTTTAATTATATTTTGTGTGACACAGTCATCTACTATCATGCGTGATAATACAATTTTATTGGTGTATTGAAGAAATTTCTAGGTGCTGGTATAAAATATATTTAGTAAAGCGTTACTTTACAGCAAAGCTAATTGAAGCAGTACAATAACGTATTTAGCCATAAGTGCAGTCAAAGGTATCGGTAGTGAGGCGTCAATAGTAAACAGACCACACGCTGTCATCTTACTGAAGGTCCGGTTAACTTGTAGCACGCGCTTGCACAGACGTTTGTCACTCTCTGCAAAGAGTAAGACACATAAGGGAATCCGTGAGAGCAATTTTATCAATCTTTATGGAAATGAGGAATGAGGGTATACGGAAACGTTGCGGCTTAAAAGAAGATGTAGTGACAAAAATTTAAAAAGTATGCTTGGATGGTTTGGTCATGTGGAGAGGATGAGTGAAAGGCGACTAACAAAAGGTATTTACAAGGCAGATGTGAGTGGCAACGCCGGGAGGGGACGCCATTTTTTTTTTCTGATGGGTAATCGTCAAATGACTTCTCCAGGTCTGGGCAGAGTGGAAGGGAGTGTCAGACTTGTACTAAATAAAACTCATCCATGTTCCTTCCTTACCATTTATGGTCCAGGGCCGCGGTATGTGTTTCGAACAGTCCCGCAGCCCATGCATCGGCCCTTGCCTTGCTTTCAGAAAGGTCAGGTGCGTAGTACTCGCAACCGGCGTGCGTGTATGAGCAGATGTATGAACGTGGACGAGGCAAATGGAGTATGCAAGGATCGTAGCAGGTGGCGTTCTGTGGTTTCTGCCTACCCCCAGGGAAAAAGGGCGTAAGTTTATGTATGTATGTGTTTATGGAAATATCCGGGTTTCTACTAGTAGTTTGCAAATCTACCCGGAAGTTGATCGAAATGACGCCAGGTGAAAGATGTCTAATTCTAGCACCGAGCGGATTCCCACACCCTTCGCCAGGTTCGCATTGGTTTCGCATTGATCCAGCTTATGGGAGGCCCACTAATACAGAACCTTTCGGCCCATTCGATCATACTTTCGAGCAGTTCGTTTCTTAAGTTTGGCAATCATGAGAATAATGCACGGTTCATATTAAGAAACTATTTCTTTCGTCATCCGTTTATTTTTTAAGTTATTTTATTCTTTTAGTTTTAAGGATTTAATCTAGACACTTAAAAGGCTGTAGTTTTTCTATTAAAAGCTTTTTATTTCTACCTGCACAGTTTATATCCATCATCAGTCGTTATATACACGCCGACTGAGATTCTTCCACAGAAATATGGAACTTCTCACATTGCAAGCTGGTTATGACTATTAAAATGGTGTCCTTCATAATCCATCCAAATATTATTAAGATTGCACACAAAGTGCTTATGTAACGCTGGGAAAAAAATGAGAAGACATTTATGATGACGCTAGCCATTGCACTTCCAACCATGAACTTCTTATAATCCTCACTATTCAGGGCCCTTATCTCAATAAATTGTTTTGAGTCAGTTAAGAGAATATACTACTCTGTCAAGAAAGTACCGGGAAACGATCAATAATACACAAAATGTTAGTTATTCATCCAAAGTTATTTTATCGTATCAATCAAAACATTTTTTAAACGCGTTTTTCTGGAATTGAGTTGAGGTCTCGCCACGAATTCTCCTTTATGCCTTGTACTTAGTAAAAACGGGTGCCACGAAGTGGTAATTTGAGTTTATGAAAAAGAAAGAAGTCGGCTGGAGCCATATCTGGTGAATAAGGTGGTTGATCGATGGTATTTGTAGAGTTTTTGGTCAACAATTCGTTCACTATGATGGCCTTGTGCGAAGGCGCAATATTGTGGTGCAAAATCTAAGATTTTTTTTTCCACAAATCTTGCCATTTTCGTCGAATTTGCTCTCTTATACACCGCATAGCGCTCAAATAATATTTTTTATTTACTGTTTGACCTTCCGGCAATAATTGCGAGTGTACAACACCGCGATAGTCAAACAAACCGGTCAACATGAGTTTGACTTTTTATCGACTTTGGTGTGGTTTTTTCGGTTTCAGTTCAGTTGGAAGGCGGCACTCTGAAGCTTGTTGACTAGTTTGCATGTCAAACTCGTAAACCTACGTCTAGTCGCCGTTGAAGTTTTTGTATGGAAACCAGATCAACACTGTGCGATGGGCTGGGGCGTTTTCTAGTCCGTACGGGTTGGAGTGTGGGGTGAGGCAGGGGGGGTTGAGCTCACCAACGCTTTTCAACCTGTATGTGGACGGACTTATTGCCGAGCTCAGCAGTAACAGGGTTGGATGCTACGTGGACGGTATCAATGTCAATAATATCAGTTATGCTGACGACATGGTGCTGTTGAGTGCGTCAGTTTGTGGCCTGAGAAAATTGGTTACCCAGTGTGAGGAGTACGCCAAAGTACATGGTTTGGCGTACAATTGTAAAGAGTCTGTGGTCATGGTCTTTAAGGCTGGGGGTAAAAGCCCTGACAGAGTGCCTCCTGTACTACTGTATGGCACACCTTACAGAGTCCACAGTTTTAAATACCTTGGTCATATATTGACCCCTGACCTTAAAGATGATGACGACATTGAACGAGAGCGGAGGGCATTGTCAGTTAGAGCGAACATGTTGGCTCGCAGGTTTGCACGATGCTCACTTCCAGTCAAAGTCACGCTCTTTTAAGCGTACTGTACTTCTTTTTACACGTGCAGCCTGTGGGCTAGATATACGCAAAGATCGTACAATGCTCTCCGAGTTCAGTTTAATAACGCGTTTAGGATGCTGGTGGGGCTGCCTTGCTTCTGTAGTGCGTCGGGGATATTTGCAGATGCGCATGTGGATTGTTTTTACGCAACAATGCGTAAAAGGTGCGCTTCCCTGGTGCGCAGGGTGTGGGGCAGCACCAACAGTATCCTAAGCATGATTGCTAGTCGCCTTGACTGTGTTTATGTGAGTCGCTGTTGTGCAATTACTCATTGGTTGTCACAGCAGTAATCCAACGTGTTGTGTTGTTTGTTTTGTCAGTGCTTACTAACATAGTTTTAAGTTTTACTAACAGTTTTTGAATCTTGGACACTCGAATAAAGAAATATTCTATTGTATTCTATTGACATTGACTCGTTCTCGCATAAGATTGGGTGAGGACATCCTCAGCCAATCTTATGCGATTGAGGTTTTGGAGAAAATTCAGATCTTTTGGTACTAACCGAGCGGCAAAATTTTTCATACTCAAGTGATTATTTAAAATGGTACGGATCGACTCGTGAGACACAAAAAGTTCAGCGGCTATCTTTCTCGAACTTGAATGAGGATTTTCAGTCACTAGTTCCTTCAGTTTTGCGCTGTTAACTTCAGTTGAAGACGTTGATGGGCTACCAGAGCGAGGAAAATTTTCCATCACATCTCGACAGCTTTTGAATGCTTTGTACCACTCATAAGCACGTGTTTTTGATTTTCACCGCTAACCTTCTGTAACATTTTCAGGGACTCGAAATTCCATTCATGATGCAAAATGTAAGACAAACTCTGTTTGATGTTTTTATCCATTATGAAATTTGTAATACACACTAGATATGATCTTACTAAAAACAGCACTATATTTAATCTAAATAACAGATGCAATTCAAACTCCGCGCCAAAATGGAAAACAGTTGTGCCAATCTAACAGCAAAAAAAAAACAAAAAATTGAATTTGAAACCATGAACAAATCATCCATTCCCGATACTTTTTTGAATGTAACATTTTACTATGCTACCCCCTTTTCCATTATACTGGTAAGCATGAACACTTTTTTGTCCCATTCTTTTATAATGAAAACACAAATTAACGCAAAACCAAAAGACGCGCTTCATGTAAAGATACGTTGCGGTAAGCCAAGCCAAATAAATGTTAAGAGCCATAAAAACCAAGATGGCGTCTGTAAACATTTCTGGCTTCAGAGGACGGTTAAACCGAAATCGATGTAAAAATTAAAGGCGACTGTTTCGGAAATACTTGACCGCTTGGGTTTATTAACCATGAAGATCTAGGTAGTAGTCATTAGTTCAAAGTGCATTAATGTACAGATTGGAGCAGATCAAGCTACCCGAAACTGTGATTTCTTTCCAATCAACCTTAAACCTAATGCTTTAGCAATAAAGTTGATAGACTATTAAAGAAAGACAGATTGTAGAAGTTCGATGTGCATCTGGTATCTGTACACTATACAAATAGAAGTATAATGTAAAATGTTAATACTAAAATTCTTACTTCCTCTTGTGTTGCTGTTGGATCTTGAAATTTTAATAAAATTACTGCCAAATACCACAAACCACGAATGAATGTGTCTATTGCTCGTCAAGTTATCTGTTTAACAAACAAAAAATAACAAAATTTGATGTAAAAAAATATATCTCTCTCTATCCCTCTCTTTGTCTAACATTAAGTTTTCGATTGATTAGAATTAAGAACGTTAAAAAAACATCAACTTACCAACACTTGAAAAGTTTAGTATTATCAAGCAGCTTGTAAGCTTCTAAAATATTTTGATACAACACAAAGAGTTGTTCACAATTTTCATCATCGTTTTCTTCACGACGCAGTACGTTCTTAGCCCACTCTTCAAGATAAATTCAAATTCAAATTCATTTATTGCAAATATGGGTAGTTATACAGGTGGGTTTTTGAAGAACAGGAAAGTTGTTAGTGTCACCATATTCTGCACTAGGCATGCACCATTTAGTTCGGAACGTGGTTAGTCCCTAAATTAAAAATTTAAATACATTAAAGTTTAAAGTTACATGTCTATTAAATTGTCAATTAAAATCAAAGTAAATAATGTCAAAGTAATAATGCCAAAGTTAAACTATTATGCTAAAATGTCAAGAATTAATCATTGTGAAATACGTAATCCATGTCAAACTTAAGTAATAAACATCATTTAGAGTTTGTCACACAAATATTCATTAACACTATAATAAGATTTTACCCATAACATTTTTTTTTTTAACATTACATTTAAATATGTCGATACTTTTTAAGTCTATATAATACATTTTGGCAAATGGTTATAAAGTCGAGGTGCCATCCAAAAAATACTATTGCTAAACAAAGTAGTTCTACTGCTGTCAGGGAAATATATTTTTTTATTGTTATGTTGACTTTTATAATTTTTGAAATAATGCAAGTTGCGTTTTACAAAGACTACGACTTCCAATATATATAAACATGGTAGTGTTAATATTTTTAAGCTTTGGAAAAAGGGCTTACAACTATCTGTTGGTTTTAAACTACATATTGCGCGGATACATCTCTTTTGCATTTTAAATACAGCTTCCTTTTCTGTAGAATACAGAAGTCCATATCTCAACAAGGACCCTACGTAACCATGGTAAGATGCTAAGACCGCACTGGTACTGACCGTTTTTGTAAGCATATATAACGCATAGGACTGCTGACTTAATTTGAGACACAAGTTTTCTAAATGTGACTCCCAGTTTAGGTTATAGTCTATATGTAAGCCTAAGAATTTTGTTGTATTGATTTGCTCAATCTTCTGTCCTTGGAAATAAACGTCGACGTTTGTTTGTTTGCCATTTCTATTCATAAAAGTCATAATTTTAGTTTTGGTTAAGTTTATTTTTAATTTATTTGATGTCAGCCATTCTATAATAGTAATGTATTTTCTACTTCTTCTTTTAGTTTAGACAGTTCTTTACTGGAGAATACAACAGTGGCATCATCAGCAAACAAAACAGTCGGATGGTTCGTAATGCGCGGCAAGTCATTCACATAGATTATAAATAAAAGTGGTCCTAAAACGCTGCCTTGCGGAACCCTTATTTTTACTTCTCTATATTTTGATGAATAAGTTATTTCTCTTTTAGTCTTAGCACAAATCCTTGTGATCCGAGTCGATTGTCTCCTGTTACTTAAGTAGGACTTTATTGAACATAAGCACTGCCTATAACACCATAAGCAGACAATTTTGATAACAGTATATTGTGGTCTACATTATCAAAAGTTTTGGTAAGGTCCATATACAATGCACAAGCATGATTCTTATTATTTAAATTACGTATTACGTCATTTAAAAAATTATAGACTGCCATATCAGTCGATTTAATTTTTCTAAACCCCGATTGTTCATCTGCAAACAAGTTATTATTATCAAAGTAATTGTAAATATTATCATGTATTGCTTTTTCAAATACTTTTGAAAACACTGGTATAAGAGCTATAGGGCGATAACAATTTACGGACAGCCTATCTCTCTTCTTGAAAAGTGGTTTGATTATTGTTACCTTTAATTTATCAGGAAATACACCATGAGTAAAACATACATTTATAATATGACTAAGAACAGGACTAATTTTCAAGGCTACATGTTTTAGTATACTTGTACAAATGTCATCATATCCAGTGCTTTTGGTATTCTTAAGATTTAATATCAATTTAAGAACATCACCGGGAAGTATTGGATACATATACATAGAATTAAGCTGAGTATGAAGATGAAGACTGCTTGGTGTACTGTGTGGCAACTCTGAATGTATATCAAAAAGTCATTAAATGAGTTAGCTATAGATGATGCATCATTTATTAATTTACCATTAACAGTTAAATTGTGTATTTCGCTATCTGCTATATTGCATTTAGAGTCATTTATTATGTCCCATGTAGCTTTGCATTTATTGCGAGCGGTGTGTATGTAGTGGTTGTTTTGTGATTTTTTTGTTGACTTGATAATGCGATTGAGTCTAAATGAAAGAGCTTTGAATTTTGATTTATCGCTATGGTTTTTAGTAATTCGATATTGCCATAGTAGTTGCCGCTTTCGTTTACAACATGCTCGGATTCCTTTAGTCATCCAATTCAAAAGTCTTCTAGTGTTAATTTTAATATTAATTAGTGGGAAGCATAAATAATAAAATAATTTAAAAATGTCATAGAAATTGTTAAACGCATCATTGGGGTCATCATTTGCAAATACATCATGGAATGATAAAGAACTAATGCATTCTTGGAATTTTTCAATGTTTTCTTGACTATAGTCGCGTCTCTTAATAAACCAATATTTGTTGGTACACGTTGCTTTAACAGGACAGGTGAGCAATTGTGCTGTGTGATCAGATAGTGCTAGCTCAAGAAGTTCACCTTCAAACCTCGAAAGTTTACCATAAAATTGTCCAGACATGTTCCACTAACTATTCGTGTAGGTTCTTTAGTTTTAAATAAATGTAAAATTAAAACTCTTAAATACCCTAGCAAATTCCATAGATGATGCATTTTTTATCAATGTATTAATATTAAAATCCCCACATAAGATAATTTTGCCTTTCGATGCGCACAGGACTCCAAGTAACTGTCTCAACTGTTCCAGGAAGAATAATATAACCTCCCGATTTGAATTTGGTGATCTATAGGGGCATAGGACCCTCAAATACATAAGATACATCGTTAATAATGCCATAAGTCGAAAATTATATACTATAGTCAATTCCACTGCTATGATTTGAAAATTGCCACTTATACTAGCAAAATAAATGACCTCTTGAAATGTATAAAATAACCAAAGAGGCATAACAGCAGTCAAGAATACACTAGGAAGTAAGATCCAGTTCGTAATAATGTACCTTCGGGTGCTTATGTCGCTCTTTCTGTGAATTTCTTGGATCCTTAAAATAAGAGTAATGTGACTGCGGCTTTGCACAACATTAGAAATGACCAACAGTAGGTAACCAAATACGTAGACGAGGTTTCATGTCAGGAATCATGTCACCGCTAAGTCCTTCGTTGAGCATATGATATAAACTAAACACATTGAAAAATGAAATGATTGAGAACAGCATTATTTGAAACTTCTTTTCACAAGGAGTAATATAACCATTTCTTATTTTGTATTTAGAAAAGAACAATATAGAGAGCAGAATGTTGAAAGGTTGTAGTATTTTTTGGACGTCTTTGTCCAGTTTATTATTGAGTAACAATTTAACTGGACGATTAGAGGAGTTCCACATGTTTTGTTTCTCTTTGTCTTATTATTTCGGCCATTTTATGAGTAATGAAGAGAATTTCGTTATTTTTACGGTGACTACCAATCAAAAGTTGAACACTAATCATCTTTGCTGTCAAATTCAATATAGTAATGAGTCTATGTAGTTACTGTTTAAGCTAATAATATAGAAACCTATTATATAACATGTATGTCTGATGGTCAGGATTTAGACCTCGAGGATCGTGGGTTATAATGTTATTGGTGATTGAAGAAATTGCTGTAAGGTGTAACTACTGTTGGTTGGTTGGTTTGTAAAATAGTTATTTTAGACCAATACAAATTGAAGTAGTACAATAACGTATTTAGTCATAAGTGCAATCAATGGTATCGGTATAAAGGCGTCTATAGTAAACTGACCACACGATGTCATCTTACTGAAGGTCCGGTTTACTTGTACCACGCGCTTGCGCAAGTGTTTAACACCCTCTGTAAGAATGAAAGTACAGTAAAGGTCCTATGATGATATATCGTTCTGCAGCAAATTGATACTGGCAGCTTATTTAAGTAAATACATTTTGAATGTAAAAGAAATAAAAATGATAGATTGTCAGAAGGAGACATTGAAAAATAGGAAACAATGTAAAAACATGTATTAATTGATTTTAAAAAGTATAAATATAATGAGTTACCAGTTTATAAGCGTATAATGTGGTAGTGTAGACTCCGAACACATTACAGTACATTAAGAAATCCCGTAGTATACATTACACAAACGATGTAGTTCGGAATCATCATACGCTACGCATTCTTTTACGCTTTTACACTATGTCAGGACTCTTCTGCTTGCTTCAGGTCCATCTTATTCTTCGTGAGCCTTTTCCCAAACATGGCCAGCCCTCTGTCATCTCAGGTTGCTAACTCTACAAGCGAAGTCGGTAACTCCAATTCTTTATCAGATAGTTTTATTTCTAAGAAAGAAACTGCCTGAACCATATCATGATAAACGACCTTGAATTGTATGATAATTAATAATAATTGTTCATTTCACATGTGCGATGTGAGTACAGCAGTAATTGTGCCGACAGTCGTGTCAGCCAATGGCTTCATAGCCAGTAGCCTCGACCAACATCTAAGGAGGTTCTCGCTTGGCAGCTGGATCAATCTAGCTATGCATTCGCAGAACTCGGTAACTAGCGCGAACGTAGACGAAGGTAACTTGTTACGTCAAACTTGTTAGTTACCAAGTTTTGTCGCACACCCGTTAGATTTAAACTGTTAGAATTAAGCTGCACGAGACTTTGTTACTTGAGAGCGGTGGAATAATATGTTCACGACTTGTGCTTTAGGGATTTTGCAGCCTGTTAAGCGTTATACATGTACTCTTCTATACATGTATACTCTATACATCTACACATTAATACAGTACAGATAAGTAAAATTGGAGTGTCTGTTTGTAATATTAAAATAACCGCTTTTTGCTAACTGTATATGAATGATTACACGGTACATATATATACCAAAATAACATTTTTTTTATTTTTCTGTCTGTTTGGTTGTTCCGGCTAATCTTTGAAACGGCTTGACGGATTTTGACGAGACTTTCACTGGCAGATAGCTTACAACAAGGAGTAACTTCGGCTACTTTTATTTTAGAAAAAATAGAATCTCACGAAAAACAATTAAAACCAATGATCGTAAACTCTGCGAACTGAACAATAACTTTTTGTTAAATACCACGCGGATGAAGTCGCGGGTAACAGCTAGTTACAATATTATTCCTCACCCAACCTATCCATCACTTACTTAACTCATAAACTTAGGAGTCATTAATGACAATACTTATCCGTGGTGCTAGGCAACTGTGGAAATTATGGTTTCCCTACTCCTCCGCTGTACTTTCCTGATTAATTTCGTTGCGGGATCCAAGACAGTCAAATTTTTTCTCTGGGACTTCGTCGAGCTTCATTGTTTCTGCGCTTTTCTGGTGGTCGCCACTGTTGATTCTGACTTTCAAGAGTAACAGTGGTTTGGTAATAGAGTAGCAGGCTTGTCCTTAAATAAAATCTCCCTCTCCACTCATCAATATTCGTAAAAAAGAAGCGAACACTCTTGTTTTTTCCCATGTCACTAATAAACAACTAATTACCTTTTTTTTCGGATGGGTAATCATCAAATGACTTCTCCCGCTCTAGGCAGAGCGGAAGGGAGTGTCAGACTTGTACTGACTAAAACCCATCCATGTTCCTTCCTTGGCCTTTGTGTTCCAGGGCCACGGTATCTCTTTTGAACAGTCCCGCAGCAACAACTAATACCTTGTTTTTTTATTACTTTTAGGAGCCCAAACGGTAGACCCGTATATAAATATTTGATTAATTCAAGCACATATACAAACCGATGTCGTGCATAATTAGAAGTTCGTAGGAACTTCTAATTATGCACGTAAGTACATGAAGGTACACACTCGTAGCATGCATGTGTGTACATGAAGGTACACACTCGTAGTTATCAACACGATAAATCAAAAGGCATTAGAAACACACTCTATTACACAGTGGTACGGTGGATAGGTTCTGTCATAGACTGAGGAGTATACAGAGTTGCCAACCACATGTTGTCTTGTCACCTTATTGTTATCCTTACTTATATTATAAACGCGAAAGTTTGTATGTATCAACATCAGCCTATAATGTTCCCACTGCTGGGACACAGGCCTCCTCTCTATGAGAGGGAATGGGCTATAATCCACCACGCGTGCCAAGTGTGGATTGGTAGATGTCACATGTCTTCGAATTTTTGGTTCTAGGACATGCCGGTTTCCTCACGATGTTTTCCTTCACCGTTTTTGAGAGCAGTGGTGATGAAATAAATTACACAAAGTAATGCGCCTGCCTGGGTTCGAACCCACGACCTACTGCTTGTAAGTCGGGGTCGCTACCACTGGGCCACCACTGCTCTCATGGATGTTTGTTACACTTTCAGGCAAAAACTACTGACCGGATTTGGATGAAATTTAGAACACAGATAGTTTATAACCTGGATTAACACATAGGTTACTTTTTATCCCGATAGCATGTTCCCGTAGGACAATTATCGAACTCCACGTGGGCTACGCCGCGGGCATTAAGTTAGTTGGTTGATAATGCCAGTCGTCATCTTCCTAGCCTTTTCCCAACAATGTTGGAGTCGGCTTCCAGTCTAACCGGATGCAGCTGAATACCAGTACTTTACATGGAGCGACTGCCTATCTGACCTCTACAACCCAGTCAGTACTGGGTAACACGATATCCATTTGTAAGACTGATTGTCAGACTTTCGGGCCACAATTAATGATAGCCAGGATCGAGGCATGGAGGAAACTCGGTATTTAAGGGAAGGTCACCACCTATCCACGGACCAACCTAGGTAAACGCGGCTTCATTTTGCATAAGCATAATCAGCTATTGTTCCTATTACCGCGGTACGGGCCTCTATCAGAGGGAGTGGGCTGTAATCCGTCAAGATGTCACGTGATCGTATTTTTAGATATAGGATATGCCAGTATCTTCTGGAGCCACTATGTTTTTCTTCACCGTTTTGAGAGCAGACGTGATAGAATAGAATACACAGTGCTTTTCTGGGCCCTCACCACTAGGCCTTTACTCCTCATTCGTTTCAACGTAGTTGGTAATACATTTTTCCAGAGCATTGCCTTATCGGAATAGTGTACAAGATAAGCTCAATAACAACCTGTACATTTTATTTGAAGTCCTGGAAGATGAAGTTCCTAGTTATCTAAAGGATGTATGAAGACTCTTAACGAAACCGAAAGACGCTTGTTGTTCTCGCCATTGCGATCTTTTTTTTTGTTCAAGACCATACCTCGAAGGCTCAAAAGGACTAAGCCTTTTGAGTTAGTGTAGTGTAACCTATTTGTGATTTTACCGCGAGTGTAATATAGTGCCTAGCTATTTATATGGACACAAGAACAAAGTGACTTCACCTTAACAGACGCTAAGTAAACGCATTGGATGTGCTCTTAGATATAATTACCTTTAGCAAATTAAGTTAGATTAAAATTGCTTATTAGCCTTTTTAGGCTAGATTGTAATATAATAAACAAATATAAAAAATATACCTGGGAACCTTCTAGTTACGGAGATCTTGGGGTCAAACTTCCAATACATGTTTTTAATGTGCTTAACTATGGTCTAGAACAAAAAAATGATTGCAATGACGGGGAGAACAAGTGCCTTCCGGCTTCGTTAAGAGTCTGTTTACACCCTTTATATGTTGGTTGAAAGTCACTGGATCACATCTACCAGTTCCACAGTCTACGGCCACGCACGGCACCGTGTCCACCTATGATTTACAGTATCGCTACTGAAAATAACGTGCACGTGTTTTATTTATAGCCTGCACCTACTCGTATATGGGGCAGGCTTTAACGGAGGTACATGTAAACTTCACCCGCAGACATAGCAGGCCAGCACTGATGAATGTATGAGCGTTCTGCTGTTTGTACATAGGGCGTTTGCGTAAAAGCACGGTCGTTTGTTTATTATTTATCTTAACGTATCTTTTGATGATCTTAGGACAGAGACTTTCAACACTACACTTGACAAGCCGCAACCTAAAGGGAAAAAAAAGTATTTATTACCCCGCAAAGGACGAAACAAAAAAATGGGTGAATTAACAGTAAAGAAAAATAATACTAACGAAAAAACAAGAAAACAAAAATACAAACGAAATCGGTCCTGTGCGAAGCCATGTAAGGCGTATCATCGTTGGGCTGCGGGCTGTTCGAAAGAGATACCGCGGTCCTCGAACACAAAGGGCAAGGAAGGAACACGGATGGGTTTTAGTCAGTACAAGTCTGACACTCCCTTCCGCTCTGCCCAGAGCGGAAGAAGTCATTTGATGATTTTACCATCGGTAAAAAAAAGGCGTATCATCTTTTCGTAGCGTTTAAAAATAAATCAAGACAGATTTGCATCGAAGCTTCGTTTTAATTTTGAAAAACTCCTCTACATTTTGCAATACTACAAAAGCTTGATATAATATATATGAAAAAAATACAACCACTTTCATAATCCCTTAGGACCAAAGAATATTTTGTATGCCACCGCGATTATATTTTGAAGGTGTTGTCTTCCTTTCTTTGGTCTGTTGGGAGGTGTGGTTGGCGCTAAGAGTCTGTTTCATATTTTTCGTGATATAGTTATTTGTAGTGTTGGATTGCAAACTTATGATGACTTGACTTGTGAAATTTCTCAACGAATCATTAATAATTGCTACTTGTCTTTGCGTTATGTGTAACAAGAAAGAGTGAAGTATAAAACTGGGGTATTCAAAGCGCAACTGTTTTTAAGCGCAACCACCTAAGCGCAACTAAATTATTCCTACCATAATACTTAACTAACTATTTGAACAATTTGAATTTGTGAACTAATGGTTGCGCTTCGAGGAATAATTTATTTGCGCTTAGTTGGTTTTGCTCAAAAATAGTTGCGGTTCGAGGAATACCCTAAAAAGCTTAATGAAAATATGTAATAAAGTACTCAAATATTACAGGTCATCTTGCCTGCCTATTCCCAAGTGTGTTGTAGTCAGCTTGCAGTCTAAGCAGATGCAGCTGAACACCAGTATTTTACATGGACCGACTGCCTATCTGACCGGCACAATCCAGCTTGTACTGGGTAATACAATACTCCTTGCGTAATACTGGTGGTCACACTTTCGGGTCTGTAACGACTATCAAAGATCTACAAATGGCAGCCGGAACCAACATGGAGCCTATCTGTCCTCCAAGACTAGATAACAGAATACCCCTTTAAAATACTCTAAATCTATTCCTATCCCCTAAATTAATAACCGTAATTCACCAAGCCACAAATTTCACAGCTACACGTCTAATAATTATTTCAAACTGTTATTATTTGGCCCACTTAAAACTGGCACAAACTATCTTAAGCTTGGATTATTGGCACTATATTAATATCAACTGTCTCTCCGTGTTGCCAACTTTACCAATCATAGTGTACCTATATTATGCTGGGAATTTTATGTATTTTATGGCTGATCCTAAAGCCTCCTATCAGCCAGTTGAGTTGTGGTTGACGAGGACACTGTGCTGATGGGTGACTGTTTTAGAACGGTAAACCGCCGTTGGTTCTGATTCTGATTTTTTGAAAGACACAGAAATGTTTGGCATGTATGGCTGACATTGTCCGATGTTTTTTTTTTTTGTTTACAAGATTTCATATGGTTGTTTCATAGGACGCCCTAGAAGGACTGACACTGACCTAATTGGTGAGGTTCTTTGAAAGGTCAGGTGCGTAGTATTCGCACCGTGCGTGTGTGACCAGAAGAACGTGGACGAGGCAAAAGGAGTACGTGAGGATCCTAGCAGGTAGCGTTCTGTGGTTTCTACCTACCCTCATGGGAAAAAGGCGTGACCTTATGTATGTATGTTTTATAAAAATTAAACAGCGAGGACTCGACAAACCCTCAAAAGGATACTAAATGTTAGATGTATATTATTAACGTTAGACGTTCAGGGAAAATTAAACTACATATTTCAGTTTTCAGAGAAGATAGTACTCAGAAAACGCAATCGGACACAAAAATCCGAATAGTTCACCTACACCAACAGATACAACCAATAATCCAAACATACTTCAACTTTAATAACTTACTTAGCTTTTGTACAACAGACTGCTTCTTATCCAAGAAAATTCATATTATTCTCAGTTTCACCCTTTGAGAGATTTCTTTTGAAGTGGATAGTACTCGGTATACTCCGGTTTCTCCGAGTTCCTCCGACTTCCCCCGATCTCTCCCGACTACCGGGTAGAAGCTTCCTTTTGACCGCGTAGTTATGGTTTAAAAATAGATTAAACTGAAACGCGCTAAGCTGTATCGGTTGGGATATTGCTTTAAGAATACCCTCTTTGTGGCTGTTTATGGTGTAACTAGCTTTCGTTTAGATACGATATTAGATATTATATTCGTTTTCGGTAGATTGGTTTTACAAAATATACTCTTCAGGTGACGCAATATGTATTTTTTACACTTCACTTAACAGTCGTTTGGCATCTGAGTCGTTTCTTCGAAACGCTTTCTTGCCATAACTTTGTTCTCATTGATTCCAGCCATATTTTCAAATAATTTGTCGTAGAAAGAGAATGTACTGGAATTTCATTATTTTTCTAAATGCCAAAAAAATTGTATATTTTCTACAGTTTCTCCTTTTGTTGACAAATTTAAAAATTTTCTTTTCATAAATTTCAGATCATCGAAAATTGTGTCATCACATTCAATTACATGAAAATTCAAATTGTTCCATAAAAAAAGACTGGTTAGTCCAGTCAAATTAGAATCACCTCAGAATGAGGGATACTAAGTGTAATCTCGTTTACACCTCTATTTTGGTGTTCTAAAAGTTGTCTCATAAAATCTTATGTCTGCGTCATAAGTTATTCAAGGTCAAAGGTCACTAAAATCAGTTTAGAATACCAAAATTAAGGTGATCTCAAATTGGTTGACCCCTTTTTTGGGCTAGATTGTCACCAAAGTAACCACCATATAACTATTCCTTAACTACAAAGAGAACAGAACTATAAACTTAATCCATTAAACCACAAGATACCTACACACTCAAATCCATCCATAACCCGCCACTCAATTCTCAACCACACTTCTAACCCCGCGTTTACACCGATGTATCAAACATTTGTGTTCAACATGTTTGTGTAAATTACAATTAAATAAAGTTGTAAAACTTGTTTAATAATTAACAATACTGAACAATAACACAAGTAAACAACGCCAATACATTTTTTTATTTCTTCTTTTTTGGCAAGTAAGCCGAAATCTCAACTATTATGCCAGCATCAACGTTAATACAAGTTTTAGGGCATATTTCACTACTGAAACTGTATGGCTAAGCTGTCAGTGTTCTACAGAAATTATGACAGTTTGAACTCGGTTTAGACGTAGTGATTGCATTTTCATCGTCAAACCACTCTTTTACACAACATGTTTTTGACGACTGTTACAAAACATGTTGCAAACAAATTATAACTTGTTTACATGTGTAAACGCGGGGTAAGGACTACCACACACGACGCCCAAGATATGATTCAAGCTAGCATAGACAGACATAATTCAAAGCTGAAGCACTCGACTGAACCGATACTGTAACTCGATTAGCCGGCAGATCTGAAAGCAATCGATATCATGCTACATATTCCGAAGACGGGAACTTGGTAAGGCATAACTTGAACATATGTATGTTGAGTACTGTCACGTGCACGAATATGTAAACACTTTGCAACTTTAAAAAGGGTTTTCTCCTACTGTTCCGATTAAAATTGCATGTTATTACGCACATAGTATTCTGGAACTCATATTTTTATGAAAAAATATCCTATCTCAAAGTAACAGTCGTTAATTCTCGCGAAAATTGCTTTGATATGTAGAAAATTGTATACATATTGGTGCTCGTGACTGTACCTACTGATGTGAGGGGATTCATTCTAGATATTCTCAAAAGAAACAATTGAACAACGTTTTTTTTTGTTTGTTTCTGCCATTTGAATACCTCCACAGTATCTGCAATGGAATTGATTGAATATTATAAATGCGAAAGTTTGTGACGACAGATCTTTGTTACTCTTTCACGCAAAAACTACTGAACGTATTTAGATGAAATTTAGCACACGGCTAGTTTATAACCTGGATTAATACAAAGGATACATACTTTTATCCCGTGGGACAATTATCGAACTCTGCACGGGCGAAGCCGCAGGCATAATTATGCTACTTCAAAATAAATACCTCTGGACGAACTATGTTTGGGTGAAATATTTCGTATGTTTTCTTATGAAAAATTTAAATATAAGCTGCTAGGGTTACTTGAACATTTTCAAATATATTCAAAAACTCTTACCAGATTTTATTTTCTCAAGTTATTATGCCTTGTGACTGTGACTGCTTCGATTTTTTTTGTTTTTCTGACATTCAAAAGTGCCTATAATGGTCTAATAGAAATAACTGCTTCGAGTTTTTAAGTTTTGAACCCTCTTAGTGTTTGAAGTCGGTTACCGGAAATTCAAATCTCTAAAGCCAAAACTTAAAAAAAAAGTCTTCCTCTTTTAATCACGTAATAAAATACTTCATATCAAAATTATTCGAACTAACGAGAGGTCAGGTGGATTAATTATTGATATGAAATATTTTATATCTTAAACTCTAAAATCAAAGCCTTTCACAAACTAAAATCTCTTAAAAGCTGTTTAATAAACTTTATTACAATTCCCTTTACGAGTCAGTTTTGAGCGAGCAAAAGCTTAAAGCTGGCCTAATGACCTAGCCTGACCTAGCGCCTGGAGCAACTTTGGCTTAAGCTCAGTCCATCGGAAACAGTAAAGGTCAGGTCATAATAAGATATTGGAGAGTTCGATGGCTTTAGAGAGTTTTTATTTATGGGATTGGAAATTCTGAAAATCGTTCTGATCGCTGAATATAAAGAGAAGCTTATACCTATACAGATAAGGTTATAATTATTTTGTCTATCTTTGTTACCTTGACATGGCGAAACCAGTAAAATTAGGAACGATAAAACGTGTGATTTTTTGAATTACTGTTTAGTCGTGGTTGGTTGCTGTGGGCCTAGCACGAATGCACGGAGTAGTCGTACATAAATTCGCATTATTTTTAAACGGAATGCCGTTCGCATGCACCTGTACCAGTATATCTAATTCATCGCATGGAAAGTCCCCATTACCAAATATGTAATTATTTATTAGAAAATTAACAACATAACATCACGCCTGTAATCCCCGAAGGGTTATGCATAGGTGTACCCATTAGTACACCCACATTTCGCCAGATTTGTTTAAGTCCCATGTAACAGGGGGCGAGCCTCTTGCCATTTTTTTTTATTTTTTTTTCGGATAGGAAATCATGAAATGACTCCTCCCGCTCTGGGCGGAGCGGAAGGGAGTGTCAGACTTGTACAAACTAAAACTCATCCATGTTCCGTCTTTGCCCTTTGTGTTCCAGGGCCACGGTATCTCTTTCGAACAGTCCCGTAACCCTGGCAGATAGTCCCGCAACTCTGGCAGGAGCCTATTGCCATCAACCGGGCACAAATCCAGTCTCCGTGGCTGCTACTAATTCCTGATGGAAAAACCCAATAACAATTTTCCCGACCTGGGAATCGAACCCAGGACCTCATGCTCAGCATTCGCGACCAACGATCCAGCTTATTGGCTAACAAATAATGCTTTATCCCATCTCTCCCCTCAAGAAATCATAATGACAGCTGCTTTACTCAAGTCACAGTTTGAAAAGGACGAACTATTTACCAAACACACATACAATGCACGTCATATCACGAAAAATATGCCGAAATTTTCGTCAATTTCGATCGGTGCCGACGTACAGCCATCCGCACAACTTGAAATTTGATTTGTAGGTACGTATTTACTATTGAGAGTCAATATTGAGTTCCAAACTCAATAAGACAAAGCAGATGTTACTTGTTTATGTCATAAACTTGCACAGCGAGACTTGGGTGAGCAGTTGTACACTGCAAGCGATGTGGATGCGATGCTTTCCATGCGTACCTGCCATTCTAACACTGGTTTACGCTCACCTGTTCGCAGAATGATAAATGTCTACAATAGAACATTTGAACACATTGACATTTTTGCATGTTCTCCCAGTAAGTTCAAAGGTCTTATACTCAAAGAGCTCTCTTGATTGATGTGTAAAGTACAGATACACTAAAATATTTTTGAATAGTATTATGTATTATTACCCCAATGTTTAACATAACATGTTTAACATCATGCCTGTAATCCCCGTAGGGTTAGGCAGAGGTGTACCTGATAGTACACCCAATGTTTAATTATTGTATATTCCACAGTTAATCTGTTGATAGCGTTATGGGCTACAATATTTGTGAAATGTTATGTGTATCTCTTTTTTTATACTATATATTGTAGCTGTTTACTGTTCCTCTTGTATAAAATAAAAATCATTCATGTGGTCCCCGAAAGGTTAAACAGAGGTGTACTTTATCGGACACCTGAACAAAAACAAATTTGCTCCAAAAATATAGCTAGAAGCGATTAAACAACTTATATTTCTAGCCTATCTATAGCTTATCACCATGTACTCCATAATCCCAACTCCCAATATTTCACATAAACGCTACAGCATTATTCAAATGGATGTTCAGTGCAGCACATAGCGTAGCGCTGAGCGCGGCGCAAATTATATTCCGATACTGTAGAACAGTTGTTCAGTCGCAGTCATCGGGGAATGGGGGCATGGCACAGCAGTACGGCAGCATAGCAGCGTGGCAGCTGATTATCTGCTAGTCAGATAATGTGGGAGAACGAACCGAGTATGACAGGTTGTGCAAATTAAGTAGGATGACTTTGGTGGAATATTTAGCTTATGTTAGAGAGGAAATATAATGTAGCGGGGCTGTACATGCATTTTGTAGATGCTCAGTTGTTTGAGTTTGTTTTCAGCCTTTTAATAGACCTTTTCTTATGATCAAGGCTCTTGGGAATGGACCTTATACGGGGTGTAAACAGACTCTTCAAGAAGCCGTTAGCCGTTACCAAGCATTATGTACATCAAACTGAGTAACTTTACGCAAAAATTATTGCAGGGAAACGACTTTTTTTTTGGGTGCAAAATTATGTTTTGCGGTAGGACTCAATGTAACGCATTCAAAACATTGTGCTGATAGATGGTTTGAATAGTAAGCGGGTCGTGAAGGTGTCTTAAGTAAAAAAAATACGTTTAAAACATGTATTAAATAAAAACTTGTGAAAAAGTTGGAACTTTGACCCCCAATATCTCCGTAACTGGAAGGTTCCCACGTATGGTGTATAAACAAAAAAAATGGTCGCAATGACGGGGAGAACAAAAGACTCTTTACACCCTTTATATCAAAAAAAGGTTAGTGTAGTTTCTAAAATAAAGGGAAGGATAAACGTTGGAACTTAAGAGTGTAGTCAATGTAATAGGCTTTTTTTTACGAATAGGAAATCATCAAATGACTACTCCCGCTCTGGGCAGAGCGGAAGGGAGTGTCAGACTTGTACTGACTAAAACCCATCCATGTTCCTTCCTTGCCCTTTGTGTTCCAGGGCCGCGGTATCTCTTTCAAACAGTCCCGCTGCCCTGGCCCTTGCGAGCCCCTCCCTGTTTGCTGACATCTCTTTGAGGCGCGCGTGGAACACGAACGCGCCGTCTACACGGTATGTAATAGGCTTCAGAATTAAAGTAAAAAAGATATTCATCTTCTTCTTTTTCGTGTGATTAGTGCCTAACCTGGTGAGTATTTATGCTTATTATGTGTTTTTGTGTGTGTGTGTTATTCTTATAATGTTTTCCTTTACCGAACCAAGTTAAATTATACAATACGCACATATATCAGAAATATCAGAGGTAAAAAAGAGGTTTAATTTAGTCTTTAAACTAAAATAGATAAACTAACAACAAACTATAAAAGGGCATCGAAAAACTCCTCCTCAACGCTGTCAGATGGTAATGTGCCCAAGAGACTGGCGGCGTTGCCACGTTGTATGGCAACACTTAGCCTCTGGCCAAAGTAAAAGCCAGCCCTTGGGTCACGGGAAGCGTCAACTAGGCGTTTCGAAATTTCCTTAAATAGGCTATGAGCACTCGGACCCCGCGGCCCTAGAGTTTCAACCCCAAACGGCTCGAAAATATAGTTACCACACAGGTTTCCATATTTACGCCGCTTGAGGTTCCCTGCAGCCGCAGCGGCAGCACCAGCACAGCACGATGATCTTGGAAGATGGGATGGCGCAAGAGTATCGACGCATGTTGCGTCCCACACTAAAGGCCTACCCATCTTCCAAGGAAACAAAGACATGCCGTCCGGTCTCTTGCCATCGTCGCGTGCCAAGCCATTGGGTTCTAAAACAGCTGGGACGCCGACGGTGATAAGAGCTCGTCGGATAATGTCGTTTATATTTGCGTGCCGTGCAAAACGGCCCGCACTTCGTCTGCATGACAGGCCGTGGTGACCGAGGTTGTTGACAGCTTCACCGCAGTGACAGTGATGAGGAGAACAGCAAGCGGCACCAAGGCGTAAAGAAACAGCGAGGCGGAAGGTTATGTCGTCGAACAATGTGCCTATGCTAAACGACGGTAGTGCGTGAAGCCAAAAACCCGACTCCCACTCACCCACAGCCCGCAGGCGCGCACGCTCTGCAGTAGTAGCAGATGTGTTCAGCAGATTGCTCTGAACTACTCTGCAGAGCGGCTCGTCCCACCGTCTCTGGGAAAATGGATGGTCGGGTTCTTCAGTATTCGGGCAAGCGAGTTTCCAAGCATCGATAGCCTCAGGCATGCACGGCACATCAAAATCAATCAGTGTGGAAGACAGGATATTCCTGATTAAATCCTTAGTGCTACCGGTTAGTAGTTACCGGCTTTTATATCCTCGGTCCACGCCGAGGATATAAAAGCCGGTAACTACTAATACTGGAAATTTTGCGGACGCCGAGTCCTCCCATGCGAATAGGAAGAGTAGCTTGTGCCCAAGCTCGGTCGTCCAAAGCCACATTTAAAATTGACGTTAGAGTATGTCTGATAATTTCATCCATTTTGTCCAAAAGGGGAGTGTGCTTCCATAAAGGGGAAGCACGAAGGAAAAACGTTAATTTTGGACTGAAACAACAGTAACGAATTATTGTGATGGCCGAATGTATGTTAATTTCGAGCAATCTTTCCGAAACATCAGTGAAATTTTGAATTTTTTCCTCGATAAAATCGGGAAAAGAATTTTCAAAGATGGGAGACCCAAGGAGACGAAGAGAGCTTTTTTCTGTAATTTTGATGCCGGGGGCTATGGCGTTAAATTTTGATAGAGTCTGTTGTCTGTCGGTACTGTCCGCTACATAAATTTCACATTTTGCAAGGTTGAGGTCGAGGCCAATGGAATGAAGTTCATTTTTTAGGAAATTTTGATCTTTTAAAACAGAATCTACATCGCCCCCCAAGGTTCCATCATCTAGATACCAAACGTTAAATTTGGAATTTAGCTGTCGAACAATTGGGTGAATAGCTACACTAAAAATCACTGGCCCGAGGGGGTCACCTTGTTGACAGCCAACAGCAGATTCCAAAAGGTTGTCCCGATACAGTAATTTAGATTCATTTCTTCCATTTAGTCTTTTTACATTTGTATAGATTATTTTTAACGATTGTTTGTGAATGTGTGGACAGTTTAGGCCTTGTAGATTTCTAGATGCGTGTTAACTTTTATCTTGTTTTACATTTTTTGTGTAGTAAGCAACGGTCGGCTTATTGTCGGGCCTTTGTTGTCCCCCCATACTTAAGTACCTGGGAATACTGTAACATGATAATATTGTAATACCAAATGATTTTAAAAGAGTAACCATGGAGTATCTTGCCGGTTTTTCTGCATAGGAAACGACCAACCGAATCGTGCACCTTTCTGTCGACGTTTTATATCGGCCTATGTGATATAATTTTTTTGATTTTTTTATACTGATTTTTGGGTTCGAAATCGAGACCTATGACTTGGCTGTCCCATGATTACATTACTAGGCTATCAAAAACATATAAATTCTTAAGATATTAATGTAGAAAAGGTACCTGTCACCAGATTAGTTAAGTTTACCAACTGACTAGTCACCCTCATTTCTTTGAATAATACAATAAGCCAAAGATTACTTCAAAACAAACCTTACAGATTCGTTTCTAAGAAGATTAACATCCTTGTAAGCCTCTCAAAATGGCTACTGCTTAAAAAAACTGCCATTACAGAGATAGCAACGTACAAACGGTCGAAATCAAGATGTCTGCCTAATTACGTCATTTTTCTCTCCCCTCCCTTCTTGATGTAATATGCACTAATTTTAAGAAAAATCATTATGTAAAATAGGGGTGGAAGGCAATTGGTTATGTTTAAGAAGAGCTTTACGTCCGTGTCGGGGATGCAAGATGGACGCACCCTTATTTATTGTCTTGTTAGAAAAATAAAACAAAAATTTTGAAATATAAATTTTTGAGACAATTTTGCGCTCCTGAATCTTGTTGGATGTTTAAGGTGGAAGTGTCAGGGAAGCCCACGAAATTCAAATTTTCTTAGGTTTTTTGTAATTTGCAGGTCAGTTTCTGGTTGTATGTTGATGAGAAATGAGTCGCGCCAGTAACACGTGTGTAGTTATAGAATTACAATCATGAAAATCATCAATACAACCCTCTGAGTTCATGTAATCCTATTCAATGAATATTTCATGAAAAAGTCATTCAGTAGGATTAAATGAACTTACAGGGTTATATTGGTGATTTTCATGATTGTGATTCTATAACTACATACGTGTTACTTGCGCGACTCATTTTTCATCAACATACAACCAGACACTGACCTGCAAATTGCAAAAACTGTAAGAAAATTTGAATTTCGCGGGCTACCTTGACGCTTCCACCTTAATCAATACATCAACAAGCTAATTACTGTTTTATCTTGTCCTAAATAAAGTTTATAAAACAAACAAACCTCTGACTGATAATGCATTGACACTTAGAACTAACACTCTCGTAAAAACAAAGAGGGATTAGCTTTTTCAGGACTTATCAACAAAAACAAAGTGTAAAGAAAGAAGAAGCAATTACTTACGTCCTTACTCAAATAAAAGTCAACTTCAGCAGTAAAATGATACAGCCTAGCCACAGTACAACACGATGCAGAAGACCCACACTTTGCCACAGTGTAGCGGATAAAATACAGTGTACCAACGGAAATATTGCGGAGATTGTGGAGTTAATGGATTGGGCTTAAGTCCATGGTATTCGGATGGACACTGTCTAATTTTGAATGCCGTTTGACATTTAAAGCCGTTTTAATGGAACGAAGGGGCATTATGATTTGCGCCCTACTCGCCATGATCAGCGGCTAATTCAGTCTGATAACGTGATCGGTGGAGACAAATCCTTAATTTCAGAGTAAAGTTACCTACAGACAAGCTCGAACTTAGACGGTTGTCATTTTTTGTGATTAAACCAAATCGAAATATGTACTTCTTTAGCTAATAATATGTTTTTGTCGATCGCCACGCCACAGATTTCTTTTCGTCGATCGTTATGTCAACAGGTGTCTCTCAATTTTAACCCTGATATCCTATCAATCGTTTACAACCGGTCACTTCACTACAAAGCAACTGCCTATATGACCTCCACAACCCAGTTAGTACTGGGTCATACGATATTCCTTGATACTCTCTCCTACCTGTAACGACTGTCAAAGATCTTTAAATGACAGCCGGGACCAACGCCTTAACGTGCTTTCCTTAGTACGAAGGAAACTCGTTATGTAATGGGTGATCCACGGACCAACCTAGGCAAGCGCGGCTTAACCTGGAGATCAATCCGAGTGGCTGTTGTTGTACGAGCTCCTCTTTTTTGCAATATATATAAACTAGCTGATGCCTGCGGCTTCACCCGCGTGGATGTCGGTTATCGCGACCAAAAATAATCATGAAATTTTGATCCTGCTCCCGCAACAAATACTTGACAAATTACATACTAAAACCTTCCTCGAGAACCACTCCACCATTCACCATTGGTGAAAACAGCATAAAAATCGGTGCAGTAGTTTTTGAGTTTATCGCGATCAGATAGACAGACGGAGGACTTTGTTTTATAATATGAAGTGATAGTGAAGATGTCCAGTCCTCACTTAACCTTCTAGATATTTCTTTTCCTTACCTAATACGAATAAAGGTGGCCATCCCAGTGCAATAGCCATAGATTACAGTAACAACCGCCGTACAGATTGCACGGGTCATAACAGATAAACGCTGGTTGTATTTCAAGTTCCCTTCTCCTCAAAAGTGTAGGAGGCCGTCCCTTGTGTAATGGACATAGAGTAGTTTGGGTACTAGAAAGGTTACAGTAATTGAGTGGGCATTGAGTAAAATACCTACCATCATTTATTAATAATATCTAAGATTTTTATATCTATCTAACCTTATATCTTTAATTGACCAATTCTTGTATATATGTATCTATATAGTCTGAATGTCGGAAACGGCTCCAACGATTTTCATAAAATTTAATATGCAGGGGGTTTTGGGGGCGATAAATCGATCTACTTAGGTTTCGTTTTTAGAAAACGTCAAAAAAAAAAGAAAAGTACTGTATATTTAATCATCAAAAACTCACGTAGGTTCTGGAAAGCGCAGCGTGGTTGGGGGGTCCCACGACTTTTGCATTTTTTTAATTTCTGTTCGATGTGCTTCGACAAAGACACATCGCCTCATCGAAGGCGTTAGAAGTGACTTGAAACAGGTTCCTCTTGCTTCTGGAATAGCAACAGAGAGCAGGACAGGAGGTGGATCATCATTAGTGTTACCCCCCCTTTTTTAGGTTGCGAATGAACTTCAGAAGATCGCTGGAATCCGATGGATGTGATAAACATCGGACCAATCAATATGGCGGGGAGGTCCACAACAAGGGGCCATTAGATTGCCCATGAACTTGAGAAGGTTGCAAGAATCCAATGGACGCGATAAGCACCGGACCAATCGATATAGTGGGGAGGTTCACAACAAGAATTGGACCATTTACCGTTGCAGTGACGGTGATAATAAAAATTAAAAGCTAATATCTTTTGAAGTGAAAACTTCTTTAGCATCGTTGTGATTTGAAAGTCGATGAAACGAAAAAGCGACAGTAAAAAGAGACAGACAAAATATTTAAGGTGGGAGAAAATGAGATAGGAAGCATTATACAGTGTTTATCTTGAAGCCAAAATTTTTGAAGGTTTCGCTTCTGCCAGGTGTGAATTGAATGTATTTTTTTTATTTTCGAAATTTGCTTAAAAAAAGTGTAGCTTAAAATAAATCTCTCCTCGTGTTTACTTAAAAGACGGTAAACGGCTTCAATGTCGGAGAATATTTTAGCTTTGAAGTATCCGCCTGTGGCTTGGTGATCGAATCGGGATGGCTTTACATGCTCTTCGAAGCACGAAAGAGTCCTCAAGTGTGAAAAATGTGCACACATCCAAGATGTGATTATGGAACACGTGGGTGCGTCATTCATTAAACAATCCAGGCTGGAAGGGACACCCACGCTCAAACTCGGCGGTCAAAATGTATGTAAAAACTGGTTTTTAGGGTTCCGTACCCGAAAATCAACCAACGGGACCCTATTACTAAGCCTCCGCTGTCCGTCCGTACATCTGTCTGTCAGAGGGCTGTAATTTCATGATCCGAATAGGCAGACAATCGAAAATTTCACAGAATGTGTATTTCAGTTGCCGCTTTAACAACAAAAAATAAAAATAAATTAAAAATTAAATGGATACTACGATGCTACGGATCTCTTAACGCACCTGGCCGTTTTTTTTTAAATGAAATAGATAGATAAAACATTTATTCAGTTCACACAAAAGACAGCACTACACACAGAAGCACAATTAAAATTAAATGATACAACAAACTACATGAATATAAAAACAAGGTAACAATTTACAAAAAGAACAATTAAAAAAAAAAACAAAATTGACAATGAAATATTTCGATGGGTGGTAACCGTTTATCGGTTGTGTCGTGTCCCTTCTACCCTCTACAGGGTGTAAACAGACTCTTCACGAAGCCGTCAACCAAGCATTATGTAAATCAAACTAAGTAACTTTACACAAAAATTAGTGCTGGGAAACGACTTTTTTTTTGGGCTGAAAAATCACGTTTTACAGCAGGACTCAATGTAACGCACTCAAAATATTGTGCTGATAGATGGGTTGAATAAAAAGGGGGTCAAATACATGTTTTTAATGTAAAAATCTTACATTAAAAACATGTATTTAAAAAAAAAAACTTGTGAAAAAGTTGGAACTTGGTCAAAGTTCCAACTTTTTCACAAGTTTTTTTTAATATATATATCCCAATATCTCCGTAACTAGAAGGTTCCCAGGTATGGTCTAGAACAAAAAAATGATCGCAATGACGGGTAGAACAAGTGCCTTTCGGCTTCGTTAAGAGTCTGTTTACACCCTTTATAGTATACAGTTCCTATCAGATGCAACAAAAGAACATAATCAGATTGTTTTATGCTTTCTTGGTAAATTGCTTGATTGTCAGAATCTCTAGCTGTTAGGGACCTAAGTAGGACTTAAAATGCAGTGGACTGTATATAAAATGAATGTAATTTAGATCAAGGTACAATGACTATAAATTGGTAAACGTATGGAGTGCGCGCGCGTGCCGCCGTTGGAGATCGGTCGCGAAGTGGAGTCGATGGCCCGCGTCCCGCACGCCGCACCTCTCGCCGCCCGCCGCCGCCCGCTGTCCCACGACAGCAGCCGAAGATTGCCGAGTAGTTGGAGGTGCCCGAACATCCTCCCCGGGTTGAAGGATTCAAGTGAGAGGAAGTGGGCAGACGTTGTTGTACGCCCGCAGCACCGTTCCTCTCTTCGTCTTCAGCTCCACTACCCGTGTCGTCTCGTCGCAGCCAGGGAAGACCTTGATGACACGCCCCAGTGGCCACACCAAGGGCGGTTGGCCTTTCTCCTTGATGAGCACCAGTGTTCCCGCTGAAAGTCGGCCTGTTGACTCTGTCCATTTTGTTTTTTGCTGGAGCAGAGAAACATATTCTAATTGGAAGCGGTTCCAAAAGTGTTGCTTTAGTTGCTCTACTCTTTGGTAGCGCTCCAGCCGCCCGATGTTGATATCAGTAACCTGTGGATGCGGAACAGATATTAGTGGTCGCCCAATTAAGAAATGTCCAGGAGTGAGCACGGAAAAATCTAGAGGATCAGTGGAAAGAGGGGTAAGAGGACGGGAATTTAAGACGGCCTCTATTTGAGTCAAGCACGTGGCCATCTCCTCGTATGTGAAGTGCGCTAAGCCTAAAAGTCTCTTTAAGTGATGCTTTGTAGATTTGACGGCAGCTTCAGCAATGCCGTTGAAGTGGGGAGAGTATGGAGGCGCAAAAGAAAATTTGATGCCTTGTTGAGCCACATCGGACACGAGATTCGAGTCTTGTAAAAACTTACGTAACTCATTGCACGTACCTATAAAGTTTGTCCCATTATCGGACAAGATGCTTTCGGGTTTACCTCTACGAGCCACGAAACGGTTCAAAGCAGCCATATAGGCTTCTTTCGTAAGGTCTGTAACAAGCTCGATGTGAACAGCCTTAACGGCAAGACAAACAAAAATACACAGGTACGCCTTTATAAGCCTACACCCTCGCCCCTTGCGATCAGCTATCAGCACTGGCCCAGCATAATCCACACTGCAATTTAAAAATGGGTGTTCTAAATGTGTCCTTGAAGAGGGCAACTGACCCATTGTAGGTTGCACAGTTTGAGACTTGTGTTTAAAACATTTGATGCATTTTTTTACTATACATTTAGAAAGATTCCTGCCACCAAGAGGCCAATACATTTGGCGTATGTTTGCTAAGAGTAGCTGAGGGCCAGCGTGTAAATAGTCGAGGTGATATTTATGAAATATAATTTTGGTTATATGGTGCTTACCACATAATAATACGGGATATTTGACATTATAATCATAAGGTGAATTGTCAAGTCTCCCTCCTACTCGTATGAGACCATTCGAATCTGTAAAAGGTGTCAAAGAAATAAGCCTATTCTTTTTTGGTAAAGACTTTCCTGATTGCAGTAAGTTATACTCATCAGGAAACATCTCCATTTGAGCGTAACGTAAAATACAATTTGTAGAATTTGTAAGTTCTTCAAAAGAAAGGGAACCAAGGAATTTATCATGTTTATGTTTTAAATTGTAAATAAATCTTAGTATATAAGCGACGACTCTCTGTAAGTGATTGAAATTGGAATATTTGTGAATAAGTGACTTAATGAATGAGTGATTATTATGATGTGACAAATGATTAGAAGTTACATTGTTGTATGATTGATGATGGGAAGAGTGATCAGTAAAGTGTGATGATACTACTTCAGGTAGATCTTGTTTCAAGTTCTCATTAGGCATTTTTGGCCAATATGTTTCATCATTTAACAAAAACCGAGGACCTGACCACCATAAAGAACACTCGCTGATAAGGTCAGCCTTCAGCCCGCGAGAAACAAGGTCCGCCGGATTCTCCTTCGACGGCACGTAGCTCCACGTGTGCCCTGTGGTGCATTCTTGTATCTCATTGATGCGATTACGGACGAAAGGTTTTAATAAATTAGGTGTCATGGAAAGCCAACTTAACACTATCGTCGAATCGCACCAAAAGTAACATTTATTTATGGGTTTGGTGAAGGAATTACGTACATTAGCACACAGTCTTGCTCCTAATAAAGCCCCACATAATTCAAGTCTCGGGATGGTTGTTGGCTTGATTGGTGCAACACGATTTTTAGACACCAACAGCTGTACTCTTATCAACCCATCCCTAGTACTAGATTTTACATAAATACATGCACCGTAGGCCTTTTCGGACGCGTCAGTAAACACATGTATCTCATTTATAGTTGAGTTGTCACATGAAATCCACCTGGGAATTTTAAGGGTATTTAAACATGGAAGACTATTCACGAACATTAACCAGGACGTATGTATGTTATCTGGTACTTGCTCGTCCCAGTCACACTTAGCCGTCCATAGACTTTGGATGACAATTTTAGCCTCGATAATGCAAGGACCTACTAGACCTAATGGGTCAAAAATTTGACTAATCACAGATAAAATGTGGCGCTTTGTGATTGGTTTGCTGGTATCGACCGATATTGAAAACTCGAGAGAATCAGATTCACACAGCCAATATAGGCCTAACGTTTTAGATGACACGTTTCTATTCTCAGACAAGTTCAATCTGTCAGAATGCCCTGAAACACCGGCTACTTCTGTTAAGATATCTAAGTTATTAGATTGCCACTTTCTCAAATGAAAGTTAGCTGACGCTAAAATAGATGCGACTTCCCTACCCATCTGGACCACCTCGGAAACAGAGTCACCACCACTGAGATAATCGTCGACATAAAAATCTCGTTCGATGGACGATTTTACAATGTCTTTAGAGGCGGTTGTTGCTAGACTGACTAAACACTTAGTAGCTAAATAAGGGGCGGAAGCTGTACCATACGTAACAGTATTAAGACTGTACGTTTGAAGTGGTAGCTTAGGGTCAGCGCGAAAGATGATTTGTTGTAAGCTACGTTGTGGTGGTGTTATCAGAATGGCCCTATACATCTTTTCTATGTCGCCAGAAATAACAAACTTGTGCTGACGGAAACGCAGCAATATAGAAAAGAGATCATCTTGGACAGTGGGCCCCACCATTTGGATGTCATTAAACGACACTCCAGAAGTAGTAGCTGCTGATGCATCGAAGACTACCCTGAGCTTAGTTGTGGTACTGGATTCTCGGATGACTCCATGATGTGGCAATAAATACTCAATTTTGTTACCTGAATGAGGTTTCCTTGTTGAGTCATTCACAGTCATATGCCCTAAGCTCACGTACTCCTCGATGAATGCAACATATCTCTCCTTAAAAGCAGGATCACGTTGGAAACGTCGTTCCAACGATAAAAATCGACGTTTAGCTATTTCATAAGACTCGCCTAATTCACCGGGATCATTTTTGAGAGGTATTGTTACTATGAACTGCCCGTTTTGATCACGCACAGTGTTAAGACGAAAACTTTCTTCGCATCCTCGTTCTTCCAGTGACAAAGAATGCTCAGAAGAAACGGAGTCTAGTTCCCAAAACTTATTCAGGCTGTTATTTAAATCGCACATAGCCATATTACAAAGGTGTGAATGTATATTTTTGGATGGATGTTTTAGAAGAGCTACAGAGCCTGATACTATCCATCCAAGCTTTGTCTCATGTATTTTGGGTTGGTTTTTCCCTAAATTAATGCATGCACTGCCTAGAACATTCCAAAATACCTCTGCCCCAACTAGAATATCAATTTCTGATGGAACGTTGAATGAAGGATCGGCCAGATTTAAATTTAATGGAATAGGAATGCTACTAATGTCGACTAAAGTAGACGGCAGTAAGTTAGTAATTGTTGGTAAAATGAAACAATTGATATCTGTCTTAAAGCTGCCGCTGCACGACTCAATGGTAAGGTTGCAAGACCGTGTACTTAATGTAGTATGGCTGTTTATACCTGTCACCGTGGAGCTCGTGCTACGTCGAGGTAGTCCTAACTGATCGCATAGTTTCTGCGTAATAAAATTAGCTGTGCTACCATTATCGAGCAGGATCCTGGCGTCGCTCCTGATGCCTCGGTGGTTCACCACCTTCACCAAAGCTGTGGACAGTAAAATATGAGAGGTAGTATGTTGCGAGCGAGCGTCACTCGACAAAGAGATGCTTTCCGAGGTGCAACCGTGTGGAGCGACACCTCCAGAAACATCAGTGGGCAATGCTACACTACTGGGCATAGGATCTTGAAAAGGAGTAGACTGTTCCACATGTAGAAGGGTATTATGTCTACCTTTACAATATTTACACCCAGCCAATCTACATCGCTTTGTTAAATGACCACTACGTAAACAATTAAAACAAACTTTGAATTCCTTTGCCTTTAAAATGCGTTGTTCTACGTTTAATTTTCGAAACTCTTCACAAGTGTATAATAGATGACTTTGATTACATAAGGGACATTTTGTTTTGTATTTATGATTTGAACTATTGGTTTGATTAGTTTCTACTATTAATGATTTATGTCTGTTGTCTACTTGATTGATATGAGTGTTAGTACTATTTTCTACATTAAGCGTGATTTTGTTATGTTCTAATGTGTCCAATAAATCTGCTTTTTTACTAATAAAAGAACAAAGTTGAGAAACTGTTGGGTTTGTTGATGTATTATTACGATAAGCTTCCCATTCCCTGCTGGTGATTGGATCTAGTTTAATAGCCATCATATGAATGATCAACGTATCCCAATTGTCCGTTGGCTCGTTCATTGTTTTTAGTGCTCTGAGATTTTTATTAATTAAATCAACTAAACGTCGCAAAGAAGTAGATGATTCTTGTGTAATACAATCTACATTAAACAAAGCCTTTACATGGGTATCTACTAAAAGCCTACTATTATCGAAGCGATCGCATAGTAACTTCCACGCCATCTCATAATTATCACCTTTAAAATCAATGTTTTTTACTATTTCCAAAGCATCGCCTTTAAGCGACGCACGGAGGTAGTGGAACTTACTAATGGCATCTATGCTACTACTATTATGTATTAGTGACAAATATGTATCTCTATACTCAAGCCAGTACTGATAACCACCATCAAAATTGGGCAAATCTATTTTAGGTAAGCGTATAAAGTTACGTTGTTGGAACGATTCACCTGTGTGTTTGTTCACCGAGCCTGTTACAGACCCGCCATCATCGCTACTGGCAAGCAGACCATGCGCCTGCGCTACGAGTGCGTGATACCGGTCCTCGAACTTTGCCCTCTCTGCATACGCCTCGCCAGGATCATCCGAAAGCACCTCAATTTCCATCTGTAAATTGTCAAAATCGTCGTATGTAGCCTCAAATTTTTTAAAACGGCTCTCCCACTCTAAGCGTTGAATATCGGAAACAGTTTTACAACTAAGAAGCACATTCAAATAATTTGTGAAATTTGTAAGCTTTGCCTTAATGGCACTTCGTTTTCTCAATAATACGTCTAAAGAGGCCATAGCGTAATCCAGAAATAAAAGTAATAGACCGTAATATTAACAGTATTTGACTATGCGTAGCAAAGCTTCGTAAAGCAGTTGGCAGTTATATTTGAACAAAACACATAAAAAATGTGAATGAATAGCCGCGTGACCTTGATGAATGTCACAGGCGAGCTACACCGGTCGACCGCACAGCTGTTACTATTATATAAGCACACAGCTGATCATGCACCAAATTAACGGGAGTTCAGCGGAGCGCAAGCGTAAGCAGTGCGTCAGAGTGAAAGAGATAAGTATAATGCTAACACGTATTGACTCAAATATGAACGTGAAAACGGAAACCAATTTGAATTTAACGGAATAAAACACTTGAACTTTGTTTGAAAATGAAAAGGATAAAGAAGGAAATAATTGGAACGAACTCACCCAATACCGAACCTTTATCCACAAGAAACCTGTTCAAAAATTCTTCCAAGCGATGACTCGGCGTAAATCGTACAATGCTGTCGATATAATAAGCGCCGGCGTCGTTATCTAGACTTGGTGAAATGTAGTGTAGTCCCGTTCTTATTCTTCTTGTGTTCTTTCGACTTCGGTAGAAAAAACCGTTGCTCCGGTGACGCAGCGAATTCAATTTTGCTATGAGTCCAAAGTTCACCAACGTCGAGTTGTAATGCCAGTTGCCGCCGAAATTGGTTGTACCAAAACGCGACTTTAAAGAGGCTCGAATGACCATATGTTAGGGACCTAAGTAGGACTTAAAATGCAGTGGACTGTATATAAAATGAATGTAATTTAGATCAAGGTACAATGACTATAAATTGGTAAACGTATGGAGTGCGCGCGCGTGCCGCCGTTGGAGATCGGTCGCGAAGTGGAGTCGATGGCCCGCGTCCCGCACGCCGCACCTCTCGCCGCCCGCCGCCGCCCGCTGTCCCACGACAGCAGCCGAAGATTGCCGAGTAGTTGGAGGTGCCCGAACACTAGCTTAAAACATATCTGACATAATATGTAATGTCGATAATCATAAACATAACATCACGCCTATAATTCCCGTATAACCATACGGCAGAGGTGTACTTAATAGTACACCCACATTTTGCCAGTTATTTTTAAGTCCCATGTAATAGGGGGCGAGCCTATTGCCATCAACCGGGCACAAATCCGGACTCCGTGGCTGCTACTGAGAAATTCCTGATGGAAAACCCAATAGCACTTTGCCCGACCTGGGAATCGAACCCAGGACCTCATGCTCAGCAGTCACGCTTGCGACCACTCGACCAACGAGGCAGTCAGTAGATAATCAATACCATAGCAGTTGTCATGTATCATATCAACACTATTATTCAGCGTCTGCTTAGACGTTTCCCAACACAACGTTAATCAACCTTGGATAGCTAAAATGTTTCACAAAGATTTATTTATTTCTTCACTTAACATATTCAATGCGATAGTTTGGGAGAATGGATGGATGGATGTTTGTTACTCTTTCACGCAGCAAAAACTACTGAACGTATTTGGATGAAATTTGCCACACATATAGTTTATCATCTGGATTAAACATATAGTATACTTCTTATCCCGGTAGTATGATCCCGTGGGACAGTTACCGAACTTCACGCGGTCGAAGCCGTGGGCATAAGCTAGTAATACATACTCGTTGATATCAGTATTTGCTTGTGACAAGACAATATCAGAAAAATAGTTCTTAGGCTCTTGTGGGTTGAGGTAACAAGGTTCAACGAGAACAAAGGTCAAAAATGTCCTAGGAAGAATTTACGCTCGTGTGTCAACCACTTTAGATTAATCTGTCCCATCCATCCCCAACTATTCTATGCCGTGTAAGGGTGGGTCTCGGAAGTGGAACTACGGGTATTGTATACCTATCTGTTATGGGTTCCGGCCTATAAATCGCGATATCGCCCTAAGACGGGAAACGGCTTTCATGTATCCTGTTTCATAATATTATGATCGGAAAAAACTGTGGTTTAAAGTTGGGAAAAGATTCGGATTCTTCTTTGGTAAGAAATATGGTTTGTTAGAACTATTAGACACAGAATATAAATTATGTAGGTTGGGACATTCATTTGTAAAATGGAATTATAATAATATTCTAATTGTTATTTAAAATTATATAACTTTTATTTAAAGAAATGTACATTATTTACAAACTAATACAAATATATAATAAATTAAATTATATTAATTAACTGATTATGATTTGCATGCCCATGAGACGGAAGATCATAGAGAACTAATTTATAAAATAACATCTAGATAATTATGTACCAATTAATTTACCCATGTTTGCAAAGCAATAAATGATTTGATTTGTGAAAAGACTGAAAACTAGTCCGGTCTTTTCCTTACCTTTTTAAATTTATTTATTAATAAAAGAAGATAAGAGAAATAAAGGGTGTTAATAGACTCTTAACGAAGCCAAAAGGCACTTGTTTTCCCCGTTATTGCGATCATTTTTTGTTCTACACCATACCTGGGAACCTTCTAGTTACGGAGATATTGGGGTCAAAGTTCGAATTTTTTCACAACTTTTTTTTTAAATGTATATTTTTAATGTAAGATTTTTACTTTAAGCACCTCCAGGACCCCTTACTATTCAATCCATCCATCAGCACAATGTTTTGAGTGCGTTACATTGAGTCCTACCGTAATACGTGATTTTCCAGCCCAAAAAAAAAAAGTCGTTTCCCAGCACTAATTTTTGCGTAAAGTTACTTAGTTTGATGTACATAATGCTTGTTTGACGGCTTCGTGAAGAGTCTGTTTACACCCTGTATAATAATAGGAAACAATTAGTCTTGGGCATATACAGTTGCCAATTACAGGTTAACTTTTTAACCCCTGAGTACCGTTGCTAAAACCTTTTGAGATTGACGTCTTTTTATAATATCTTACTTATGGAAGAGACACTTTTCGAGATGTGTCCGGTCAAGTCATCCAGCACGATAGAAACTTGGTTGGATTCAGCAGCATTTGGGAAACTTCTTCTATTAAAGTTTTCTAAATAAAGAAAACACTAAAAAGTAAACACTAACACTATCTATGTTTTTCCTACTCTTCCGCTATTCTTTTCCGATTCATTTCGTTGCGGGATCCAAGACAGTTAATTTTTTTCTCTGGGACTTCGACTTCCACGACCCTTTTTTGGTGGTCGCCTCTGTTGATTCTGGCTTTTAGGAGTTGCAGAGGTTTAGAAATATTGTGGCAGGCTAAACACTAACACCTGCCTGTAGTTAATTTACAGTAAACAAAGGCCTCTTTTCATACTAAAAAGGAAGATTATTCAACTGTATCTAGACCGTTTTTTATAAGCGTTTCAAAACTTTTTGTGATCAGTGTCCATGGCAGAAAACCCGCTGAAAACTGGCCAAAAGCTCAATGGATTTGCATTGAAAATGAGACTACAGGTAAAAAGCTTTATAAAATGTGCTAATACCTTCCGCCCTGGTCGGCTTAATACTTTAAAATTTTTAAAAGAGAACGTTGCTTAGAGTTTCTACGTGGAGGAAAAGTGGGGTTGAATATTGCTTTAATAGGATTTAGAATTTACTAGCATGTGCTCGCTTTTCGCCAGCGTGAAGTTCGATAATTGTCCAACGAAAACACACTACCCGGATAAAAGGTATCCTATCTGTTAATCTAGGTTATAAACTATCTGTGTGCTAAAATTTTATCCAAATCCGTTCAGTAGTTTTTGCTTGAAAGAGTAACAAACATCCTTCCATCCATCCTCGCAAACTTTCGCATTTCTAATATCATATAAGAGGAAGTAGGAATAATATTATTAAAAAAACAGAGATTAACGGCAATGTTATATAAAATTCATTAATTGAGATAAAGGAGCGGAGTCTCCCAATACAGGCATAACTTGCTTAAAGGCAGGCTCTAATCACTATTTTTTTTTTTTGTGTAAAATACTTTGCTGAAGAAATAAATGAATTTTGATTTGATTCGAAACTTAATTTTGTCGAACGTAATAAACGTAGGTATGATAAGAGTCTTGGGAGTGAGATAACAATAAATTGTGATTGTGTAGACATTAGTTAAGTTGGTAAATATTTATATTTTCTGAAATACATCCCAGATCGGGCAAAGTTTTATGTGTTTTTCGCATCAGGAATTTCTCAGTAGCAGTCACGGAGTCTGGATTTGTGTCCGGTTGGTGGCAATAGGCCCGCCCCCTATTACATGGGACTTAAACGGACGAAATACGGGTGGACAGAAGAATCTCACTAAACCGGCACTTCAATAAACCGATACGTCCAATAGTCCAACACCCTCTGCCCGTGCCTTTCTCGCCCCTCCCTACGCTATGCACTGCGTATGCGCTCCGACGTCGTGAAGCAGACCTCAATTAAAGATTATTTTAAAACTATGTAATTAGTTGATTTTGAGATATGTTAAAATTATATAAAAAAAAACGGAAATAATATCAACATAATAAATACATTATATTCTCTGTGTCATTTTTTTCTATACAATCCAGTAATCCGAAAATTCCAATAATCCGGCACCCTTTGGTTTTTAATAGTGCCGGCTTAGTGAGATTCTTCTGTATATTAGGTACACCTCTGCCTTTCCCTTCTGGGATTACAGGCGTGATTTTATATGTAACAAATGAATATCTATATTATGTATTACCAATACAATACTGTTGCACTTCGTCGATCTCAACCGCCACATTTGTGCTAAACGGACTCCTGGGCAATGAGCAAGCTAGTCATAAGTGAGGAGCTTCCCGTCATTACTTACACCCGTACATATCGTTGGACGTGACTCCAATGGAAACTAGTTCCTCTTCAATTGGGCTGGCTTATTCAATACCTGGGGGAAAGTTGTGGTATTGGCCATTTTGATATTTGTTAGAGTTGGTTTCTAGTGTAATAAAATTGCAAAAGCAAAATCAGCCTATAATGTTCCCACTGCTGGGACACTCATCCTCTCTATGATAGGGAATGGGCTATAATCCACCTCGCGGGCCCAGTGCGGGTTGGTAGATGTCACATGTCTTCGAATTTATGGTTCTAGGACAGGGGTGGCGAACCTTTATGGATCAACGTGCCATATTCTTTAAAGAAATGTTTAACAAGGCCATAGACGTTACGTGACGCACATAAGTTTGAGTAGTGATTATTGGACAAAATATTGTGTTACGTGCTATCAATGGCACGCGTGCCATTGGTTCGCCATCTCTGTTCTAGGACATGCCGGTTTCCCCACGATTCCTTGACCGTTTTGAGGGCAGAATGAAACAGGCGACTGCCAAATTAGCCTGGTGGTTGCAACCGCTACTGCCGAGCGTGAGGTCTTGGATTTAATTCCCAAGATTCAGCAAAGTGTTATTGGGTTAACATCACGAATTTCTCAGTAGCAGGCCCAAGTTTGGGGTTATTCCCAGTTGTCGCCACTGGTGACGCCACCACTGGCGACAAATGGGAATATTTTTCAAAAAAAATCCCAGTTGTCACCAGTGGTGGCGCCACCAGTGGCGACAACTGGGAATGGCCATTCTTCTAGTTCCCAGTTGTCACCAGTGGCGACAGATGGGAAATATAAAGTGATACGCCTCCGGTGGGGGCGATGCTAGAGCTGAATTATAGTGATGGGGTTTCATTATTGTATCACTAACGAAGTTTTAAATAGGTATATTTTATATTTTCTTAAATAAAACTTTTACACGTTACTTGGGAAGATATATATTTTTATAAATCACAATATTTGTATTCATTGAGATTAAAACTGCACAAGTACAGTTTCCAGTACTACAACTATTACAGATCGTATAATTATTTTACTTAAAACTATATTATTAGGTTCTTATCACAGATTAATCAACGTATGGCATTATGTAGTTCTTAGGTTATTTTTATAAAACAGACTTGTATATATTAACCACAATAATTGACGTTTATAATTTTCTAAATCTACAGGTATATTATTATTACTCATTAATTTACTGCGATGTCTATCACAGATTAATCAATGCATTATTTACAATAATTGATACTTCTACTTTTTTATCACAGATCAACATACTATTTACAATAATTGACTTTACTCTTTCGATTTAGCTAGATGTATTTAAATAGGAATTACTTAATATTATACTCTTATACAAATATATGACTGTGGTAAACAGTATTTTTTGATAAATAAAATCCGAGTAGTTTTTAAGAAAACGACTACCTACCCGTATATTAACATAATACTTAATATTCTTCAATCGCCGTCAGTTTTTATAAAATTACCGCCTCAAACATTCTAAACAATGACCCACTGTCATGTTTCCATGTACTAACTCCATTTGGATATCTTGTATGAACTCATCATTGAGTACATATTTCTTCTTTCTTATTTTCTTTTTATTTGTAATCATATTATTAGAAACTCTATAATATGCCGAATCCTTGACCAAGGTTTTTAAAAAATGTATAATGTTAGGTTTTTTTTTTCCAATTGTATGGTTTAATTTATGATGCCATTGTGGTGTGATGTCAGCACGTCACGTACAGCACGTAGTATAATATGCTAAGGTAGATAGTATGTGAATACGTGATTGTAGATTATCGACATAACATCACGTCGTAACTATGTATATAATGTTGCTAATTAAAGGTGGAAGAGTAATCGACTCTTGGAGTAGTAACTAGCATGTAGTTTACTTTGACCCCTCCATCCCCTCGCATCGCATGGCGACCCTGCCAGTCGGCTGGACGGCGTTATAGTTGCCCGACCAGGAGCTAGTCACGGTTCGTGGTTGGCGGTTTGATTGTCTTCATTGAGTATCACGTCAGTCGCGTCACGTCGCAGGCCATGGGGAGCACGACGTCCAAGGAAGAGGTGATTATCGCTCAGGCGTCTACGAGTGGTGCAAATACCGCAACGGCTACTCAGGAGCAGCTGGCGGCTATCAAGACCGTGTTGCTGTTTGTGGCTGTGTGTATGGCAGTTGTCATCATAGGGTTGGCGGTTCGCATGTATCGGAGATGTCACCACAACTGGATTGAAGAAAAGATGAGACAGCGGGAAGTCCAGAAGGCTGTACAGATGGTTTGACCAGGAGCCGTCGGAGGAACGAAGTAAGTGTTTCTTAAGTGGGAGTGAATAAGTGTGTTTCGGTGCTTGTGTTCATCGTTAAATTTAGACATTAATTTAAATGGAAGTGGAGTTAACGTCGCTATTTGTACAACTTAAGTTATTAAGGGATTGTCAAGTTAGGCCCTAGTAGGCGGAGAGGCAGAAATTTTGATAGTAAGATTAGTGAGGTGAAAGCGCTTTATCGTAAATTTAAGTGTATAGTTTCAGAATCAAGTAAGTTCTCAGAAGAATTGGCTCAGTTAGTATGTAAGATAGAAGCATTATACGTCGACACTATTAAGTTTGAGAGCGAAACCGAAACGGAACAAAACATGGCGGCGGAAAAGTTTTCTTTGAGAACGGCAGTTGGCCTACTCCCAAAGATGAGTGGTGATGAACAAGTTACGCAAGACTTAATTGATGCCATAGGATTATATAGTTCTATGTTAGTGGAAGCAGATAATGCACTTTTAATTAAATTTGTTTTGACTACGCGACTTACCCAGGGTGCTAGGATTCGGTTGTCCTCTAGTTACGCAACGGTAGATTGTCTGTTAGCTGATATGAAGAAGCATTTGTTAACAGTAGAGTCAGACGTAGCTGTGCAAGCGAAACTTGCTCGCGCTAGGCAGAATGATAGGTCGGTCGCGGATTTTGGGGCTGAGATAGAGAAGTTAATGGTTAATTTGACTATTTCTCAAGCCGGGGAAAGTTTGGAAGCATATGAGATTTTGCGGCCATTGAACGAAAAGTACGCGATCAGGAAGTTTGCTGACGGGCTTCGCAATCAGCGTTTGGGTACGATCATTACGGCGCGGAATTTGACTTGTTTGAAGGATGCGGTCAGGGTAGCAGAAGACGAAGGTTGTGCATCGTCGGCACAGGTTATGGCGTATCAGCGTTGGCCCGCAAGGGGTGGTTTTGATAATAGAGGTCGCGGAAATGGTTATAGGCGGTCTACAGTAGGAAGTGGATACGCGCAACATAAAACAGCTGTTGAGCGTGTGGATACGCGCAACATAAAACAGCTGTTGAGCGTACGCGCAAAAATGCCACCGTATGGCATAATCGTGGAATGCGGGGTCGTAGCAATAATGCTCATCGTGGTCATTCGACTCAACAAGGTCGGAGGCGTGTAGCGTATTTCGAGCATGCGCGTAGTGATGCTGACTCAGGCGGAACGTCAATGTCACGACGTAATGAAGCAGCTGACCACCAGTTGCAGTTTTTTCGAGGCTAAGCGTATTTTAGCTTGCGATAGTATTAATTGGGTTAATTTTCTAGTGAATAATGTAGATGCGGAATGGTTAGTGGATACGGGCGCGTCGATATCGGCTGTAAAGAGTGGGTTCTTGTTGAACAATGCTTTGTGCTGTAAGGTAGTTAAGGAAGAATTAGTGATTAATGGTGTAGGAGGTAGTTTGAGGGCTATAGGTTATGTATATTTAACGTTGGAATATGGACGATGTTCTTTCGCGCATAAGTTTTATATATTTGATGATTTGCCATGTAAGTCGGTTGGTATATTGGGTCAGGATTTCTTGCAGAAGTATGGTGGTATTGTAGATTTTTCGGCGGATAGGTTCTCTCTTAGGGATCGTGAACGGCGGGTGGTTTCGATGCCACTTAAGTCCTATGATTACTTGTTGACTATTCCGGCACGTTGTGAGGTGGTTAGGTATTACCCCGTTAACAGAGCGGAAGATTGTGTGGTAGTAAGGCAGGAATTGCGGGAAGGCGTTTTCTTGGCTAATGTGATAGTAAGGCCTAGAAACGGGATGGTACCCGTTAGGATTTTAAATACGAACTCCGAGGAAGTTGTGTGTAGTATGTCCGGTGTGGAAGTTTGTCCGTTGAGTGATTTTGATTGTTGTAATTTCGTGAAGCCAGGGACGGACGTTGGGCGTGTAAAAGGGGTACTTTCTTTACTTAACCCTTTCAGTGCCCAGCACCCGACACGCGGGTCGAACAATAAATTCGTTCCTTCGCACAACCCGTATCCGTAGCTATGGACACGCTAGTCGGGTTCTGGGTATGGATACACGTCCTCTATAGCTTATTATAACGACGACTCGGATACGGGTTGTGGGCACGCGAACGAATTTCGCGAAGTTTTCGCGAAGTACTGGGCAGTGAATGGGTTAAACTCGACTATTTGAACGCCGAGGAGCGGTTGTCGATTGAGCAAGTGTGTGCAAAGTTTTCGGATGTTTTTCATCTCCCGGGTGATAAATTAGCTGTCACTAACGTGTATGAGCAGTCTATACGCTTGAAAGAGAATGCTACTCCGGTGTACAAGAGGCAGTATAGGATACCTTATGCACAGAAGAAGGAGGTTGATAGGCAAGTGCAGGAGATGCTGGAGAGTAATATCATTGAGGAGGCGGTTAGTGAGTGGTCTAGTCCTGTTTTGGTGGTCCCCAAAAAGGCGGATCGTAGTGGAGAGAAGAAATGGCGTGTGGGTATAGATTATAGGCAGTTGAATGAAAAGATACAGGATGATAAGTTTCCATTGCCGAATATAACTGAGATTTTGGATTCGATGTCAGGCGCAGTTTACTTTAGTCACTGTGATTTGTCACAATCTTATTATCAGTGCGCTTTGGAGGAGAGTAGTAGGAAGTACACTGCATTCACAACAGGCAAGGGGCAGTATCAAATGTGTAGGTTGCCGATGGGGTTGAAGATAAGTCCGAGTTCGTTTAGTAGATTAATGACTGTGGCCATGTCTGGATTGAGTTACGATGGGTGTCTGATTTATTTGGATGATCTCATTATTTTTGGACGGAATTTAGATGAACATAATCGAAACCTAATGTCAGTATTTTCACGCTTGAGGGAAGTAAATCTAAAGTTGAATCCGTCTAAATGTGAATTTTTGAAGAAGCAAGTGCTTTATTTGGGGCATGTAATATCGGCGGAAGGTATTTCACCAGATCCGGAGAAGGTAGAAGTTATTAGAGGTTATCCGCGTCCATCGACGGTTGATGAGGTGAAGCGATTTGTAGCGTTTGCGAATTATTATAGGAAATTCATACCACAGTTTGCTGATATAGTGGTACCTATGAATAGGCTGTGTAAGAGAGGTGTTGTATTTAGTTGGTCCGATGAGTGCGAGAAGTCGTTTTTGTTGCTTAAGGAAGCGTTAATGAATCCACCGGTGTTGGATTATCCTGATTTTTCTGATAGCAATACTTTTATATTGCAAACCGATAGTTCTGGATATGCTATAGGGAGTGTGTTGTGTAATGGGAACGGAAAACCCATCGCATATGCTAGTAGGTCGTTAGGGAAGAGTGAGTTAAATTATCCGATAATAGAGAAGGAGTTGTTGGCAATAGTTTGGTCAGTTAAATATTTTAGACCGTATTTGTACGGACGGAGGTTCGTTGTAAAGACGGATCACCGGCCATTACTGTATTTGTTTAACATGACAGATCCATCCAGTAGGTTGACTAAGTTTCGTTTGTGTTTAGAGGAGTATGATTTCGAGGTTGAATATATTAGGGGCAAAGAGAATGTTCTAGCGGATGCACTTTCTAGAATAGTGATAACGAGTGAGGATTTGAAATTGATACGGGAAAAGACGATATCCGTGATGACGAGGGCGCAGTACAAGCAGTTGGGAAAGCCAAATGTTTGTGATAGGGACTCCGTGGTATCTGGGACTGATCACCCTAGGATCGTGGAAGTACTTAAGAAACAAGGAAATGACATTGAGATTTGTTTAGATGATTGGGAGAAAATGTTACGTAACAATAATAATAACAACAATAATAAAAATGGTTGTAGGAAGATATTTTCAAAGTCGCGCAATTTAGTGTATATGCCAGAAAACTCGAGTATTTATGTAAACTATGAATCTTTATCGGGAACTTCGCGAGACGAGTTATCGAAAGACATAGTCAGTTTTTGTATTGAAGAAGGCATTAAAGAAGTAATAATTATGAAAAATCATTATAACATTGATTTTATTACAAGAATGGCAAAATATTTGAAGGAAAATAGAAGTTCGATTTGTGGGGATTTTAAACTGTGTGTAGTGAAGGATTTACGGAGAATAGAAGGGAAAGATGAGAAGAAGGTTATTTTGAATGATTTCCATATTTTACCCACGAGTGGTCATGCAGGAATACGTAGGATGGTGAATAATATAAAGAAGTATTATTATTGGCCTTCTATAGAGAAAGACGTAGTGGAGTACGTTGGTAAATGTGATAAATGTTGTAAGCAAAAGTATTCTAGGAATACTAGGGAACCCATGACGATTACGACTACTGCATCAACATCGTTTGAGAAGGTTTATTTAGACATAGTGGGACCCTTAGATAGAGACGAAAGGGGCAATGTTTACATATTAACTCTTCAATGTGAACTTACGAAGTTTGTAGAGGCTTATCCGTTAAAGAATAAATCCGCAAATGAGGTAGCAAAAGCTTTGGCAGAGAATTTTGTTTTGAGATATGGAATACCAAAAACAATAGCTACGGATAGGGGTAGTGAATTCGTTTCGAAAGTAATGATAGAGCTATGTGATATCTTGAACATCAATAAAGTCATGTCGACGTCGTATCATCATGAGAGTATAGGTTCATTGGAGAATGTACATAAAACATTAGGTGCATATTTGAGGATACAGACGAATAATAACCCATCATCATGGAGTACTTGGATTCCATTTTGGTGTTTTTCTTATAATACGACAGTTAATACTGTTACCAAATATACACCTTATGAATTAGTGTTTGGAAGAATATGCAGATTACCAAGTAGTCTTCAAGGAGAAAGTGTTGAACCATTGTATAATTTTGATGATTATCCTTTAGAATTTAAGTACAGATTGCAAAGGGCACAAAATGATGCAAGGGAGAATTTAATAGCGAGTAAATTAGCTAGAAAACATTGTTATGATAAGAATCTTAATTCTGTAACCTATAAGGAAGGTGATTTAGTTTTGATTAAGAATGAAACTGGCAACAAATTGGAATGTATTTATAATGGACCTTTTGAAGTTGTAAAAGACGAGTCACCAAATGTTGTGATTAAGTATAAAAATAAAATAGATATAGTGCATAAGAATAGAACAAAATTGTATTGTAAGAGTTAGAGTGATAGTTAGTAATGAGGAAAAAAAACCTTGTAATTTAGTTTTTTTTATTTATTTAAGGGGGGTGATGTGGTGTGATGTCAGCACGTCACGTACAGCACGTAGTATAATATGCTAAGGTAGATAGTATGTGAATACGTGATTGTAGATTATCGACATAACATCACGTCGTAACTATGTATATAATGTTGCTAATTAAAGGTGGAAGAGTAATCGACTCTTGGAGTAGTAACTAGCATGTAGTTTACTTTGACCCCTCCATCCCCTCGCATCGCACCATGATTCTAAAGCGTTTGTTGTTCGATGCTGTTCACCGTATACACACCATACTTTAATGAACTGGTCTATCATCCACTGCTTTTCCATATATGCTCTAAATTTTTTAATGTCATCTTCTTGTGTATTCTTGCGAGTAATATATTTCCAGCCATTTAAAATTTCATTCGGCGGCAATAGTGGCAATACGGCGCTTAATGCCACTTCTCTTATCTTGTTTTCATCATTAGATTTAGTTATCCCGAGCTTACGACCCTTCTCCCAAATGGAATGATTAAAATGATAATAGCATCCGGATATAATTACAGACGGAAACACAGTCGTTAAAGCTTTCATTGCAGCTCTTTCATAATCAGTTTTATATTTCTTTGGATCCCAGTCAGGTATTTGGGATTTAATCATGGAAAATAAAATGATGTATGATTCCATCTTCTTGTCACTCATAAGTGCGTAGACAAGCGGCACTATGTTCGTGTGGTTCACAGTACTTCCCAAATCTCCGTGAATGCTATAAAGTTGAATAAAGGGCGAGGGGCAGCTTTTAAAGGTTCCATCGCTATAAAAATCATGTACTTCATTCATAACCTTTTTTGCCTCTTTGGTGCAAAAAGCTATAATACGGTTGTCACCATCAGAATAATCAGCCAATACAAAATTATTAAATTCCGGAGGAATTTGAACATTGATTCCTTGTTTAGATTTAAGGTGTGTTACTCCGGCTGCTGCATTTCTGAATCTATATAGAGATGATTTAATACTTTCAAAGCTCGGTACTTTGCATACTAAGTCCAATCCTGAAGTTTGAAAGGACCCGACCATATCATTGTAACATTGTGGTACCGCTGGGTAATTTTCTTTTGTTAGTTGTTGTTTACAGCCGTAAAGTCGCTCATCTACTTCATTTTTTAAAAAGTCAGGTGTACATGAGTGTGCAGTTTCATGAAGGACATTGTTATCCTAAAATAATAAAAAATATAAGTAATCGTAGCGTACATTAAACAAATAAAATAAAGTGTATTAAAATAATTCATTACAAATTAACGTTCACAATAAGTGACAAACGTGCACAAAATGGCCGCCTGTTTCTCTTTTGTGTTGGCATGAGCGGGCACACAAACGTGTTGGCATGAGCTTTATGTTAAAAGTTTTTTCATATAAATAATAATAATAAATGAAAGCCGAAAACTTACTTTTATCTTTATAATTCCTTTACACTTGTATTTTCGTTTGATGCATTCCCACACAGTTAACCCACTTTTATGTTTCCTTTTTATATGATATTGGAAACCTGCGCGAAGCAGAATAGTCCCGTGACGTCTTTTTATATAAACTAACGAAACTTCACCAGAACTGCACGACGCACTTGACCCTGACATTGTTGGGAATGCACTGGTAAGTGTTACGTCACTGGTCTACGAACCGACAACAGCATAGTGGAGGGGGTTGATCGACAGGATCGGAGCGCGGAAGTTATGGCTGATTGTAAATATATTGCAATTATGTACATATTCATTACTATTTAGTTTGTGATAAGAACCTAATAATATAGTTTTAAGTAAAATAATTATACGATCTGTAATAGTTGTAGTACTGGAAACTGTACTTGTGCAGTTTTAATCTCAATGAATACAAATATTGTGATTTATAAAAATATATATCTTCCCAAGTAACGTGTAAAAGTTTTATTTAAGAAAATATAAAATATACCTATTTAAAACTTCGTTAGTGATACAATAATGAAACCCCATCACTATAATTCAGCTCTAGCATCGCCCCCACCGGAGGCGTATCACTTTATATTTCCCATCTGTCGCCACTGGTGACAACTGGGAACTAGAAGAATGGCCATTCCCAGTTGTCGCCACTGGTGGCGCCACCACTGGTGACAACTGGGATTTTTTTTGAAAAATATTCCCATTTGTCACCAGTGGTGGCGTCACCAGTGGCGACAACTGGGAATAACCCCAAGTTTGGTGTCTGACAATCGACTCTTCTTCTTCAACTTTTGGCCCCCCAATGCTGAGTGAAGATCTCTTCGAAATCTGTTCACTTTTGGTGGTTTTGTTAATCAAAATCAAAGCATTAATTTCATAAAAAAAGCAAGAAGTATTAAAAAAAAAGCATTAAAAAAAATAAACGCAAACAAGGCTTAACGCGTTATGCTTTTTTATAAAGCATTTTTTTTTTAAGTAAGCTATTTACAGGCACTTTTGAACTTTCGACAAGATAACAATGTAATATAGCTACAGTCCCAGTCACAAGGCATAACAACTGTGAAAGTACTGTAGTTGCCCAGTCCCTATCATAGATCTCTATGAAAAAGAACGGGCAAGAAACTCCATGGACACTCTTTTAAATCCGAATATTTTTACAAAACCTTGGTTACATCATTCATGTTGAGATAGTACATTAAGTGAGAACGATGTAGCAAGATGTGTACGTTAAAAGTGTCCATAGTAAAAAACAAAAAAATAAACAATTAAAAATTGTGTCCAGTTTCAATCAATCGACTAGCCCGCTATAAAATGGGACATAATGTAGGTGTGCTAAAAATGTACCTAGCATCTCTGCCTTCAGGGATAACATTATAGTTGTGTTTTTATGTACTTGTTTCAAACTGTCAACTGCTGAATTTTCTTTCGAATAGGCATGAACTGCAAAGTATTCACGGTAAGTTGGTATCATCAACTACAATTGACTGAAAGTAAATGGATGAACGCCAAATATGTAGAAATTTCCCTATATGCTAAGTTTGTTTACAAGTAACCAAGCGATGACTGCCTCGTTGGTCTAGTGGTCGCAAGCACGATTGCTGAGTTAGAGGTCCTGGGTTCGATTCCCGGGTGGGACAAAGAGATACTTGGTTTTCCATCAGGAATTTCTCAGTAGCAGCCACGCTCCACGGAGTTTGAAGTTGCGCCCCGGTTAATGGCATTAGGCTCGCCCACTATTTTAGACTTAAATATTACTTGTGAAACGTGGGTGTACTATGCGGTACACCTCTGCCTAACTCTTCGGGGATTGCATGCGTGATGATATATAAACAAACGATATTTTTACAAATATTTGTGTTATCCATCACTACATTAAAAAACCAACCAATTCTCCAATAAATCCAAACTGCATACTCCATCAAAAACTACCGTATCACAACCACCGATCACAGTAACCTATATCCCCTAGTAAACTCAATTTACCAGTCAAAATTTATCTCAACATCTAAAATATTACACATGGAGGGTGAAAACAGCCCCTAGCTAAAATCTGAGTTAAAAGGAACCCTCTCACTAAAGTCCCGTAACCTTTAACATTTCCCTGTATGTCTAATAAAAAGGCAAGTACAGATTTGAATATGCATTAACGTTATTTTGTTTGCGCCCCTCACGAGAATCGTCCCTAAGGCAGGGCTACCCCACTCGGCACCTTGGGCCTGCATATTTTATTTTTTATGTCGATCACTCATGGCAAGATTGGAGGTGGATAAGTTATATATTAACTTTCTGTTTGTATTTTTAAATTGTGCGTAATTTGAGGACATTGGTATAGATCGGTTTAAATTCGATCATTAAGGTGGTTGCGTCAGGGTAGCCCGCGAAATTCAAATTTTCTTACGTTTTTTGCAATTTGTAGGTTATATTCAGGTTGTATGTTGATGAAAAATGAGTCGCGCCAGTAACACGTATGTAGTTACAGAATCACAATCATGAAAATTATCTTTTGAATGTCAGAAAAACCAAGCAAGCGAAGCTACAGTCACAAGGCATAATAACTTGTGCAAGTAAAAGTATGCTTAGATGGTTTGGTCATGTGGAGAGGATGAGTGAAAGGCGACTAACAAAAGGTTTTTACAAGGCAGATGTGAGTGGCAACGCCGGGAGGGGACGCCCTAGAAGAACATACGCTGACCTCATTGGTGAGGTTCTTCAGAAGGTCAGGTGCGTAGTACTCGCAACCGGCGTGCGTGTATGACCAGATGTATGAACGTGGACGAGGCAAAAGGAGTATGTAAGGATCGTAGCAGGTGGCGTTCTGTGGTTTCTGCCTATCCCCATGGAAAAAGGGCGAGAGTTTATGTATGTATGTATGTAGTACTGTATTTGCCCGTTCCAAAGCGTAGATCTCTATGAAGAACAATGGCCAAGAAACTCCCTGGACACTCTTTTAAATCAAAATATTGTTACAAAATCTTTAAACAATAAAAGTTTTTTTCCAAAAACATGTTAACTCTTTTCAATTTTATTATTTTAAGTGTGTAGCAGCCCTACTAAAAAGCCCCATTAGGTGGAGTGTTATTTTAACGCCTAAAAGTTCTGAAAGTGAAGTTTTGTACTTGGCCGTGTCATTAAGTGGCTCGAGACGGTTAATTATTACTGTTTTTAGATGTTCCCCCTTCTCGGCTAAGAGTTTACGAACCTCGTACGTTGGTATTGTAAAGGCTATTTGCTCTTATGGGGGGATACCGGTTGGGTTTTCCTTTATATCTACTTTGTTATATTCGTACCAATATTATAAATGTGAAAGTTACTCTATTTTTGTTTGTTACCTTTTCACGACTAAACGGCTGATCGGATCGTAATGAAATTTGGTAAGAAGATTGATTATATCCTAGGGAAGGACATAAGGCTATCTTTTTTCTCTCTCTCTCACGAATATACGTAAAAATTTCCACGCGAACGACGGCAACAGATAGTTCTTACATAACAATAGTTATGTACAATTAAATTCTTTAGAACACGTTTTGCAAAATCCTTTTTACTTTCAAATCCACTTTACTTGTACAGTTTATACGAAAAGATTTTGTGAATCGTGTTTAAAATTATTTAGACACATTTTAAGTGTTTTCTGTAAGATTATTACACATCAAACTCACACGTTATGATAATATGACATAAATGTATGCAAGACCGGGCCGAAAGAGAGTCATCTTACAACTTTTTTTTTATTTATTTGTGTTTTGCGATAGTTTTAAAGTCTGACAAACTAAATAGGGTTGTTTTAATTTTGGCATACTATTGACTCAAGTGAATAACATCTTTGTAGTTTCTCATTCTCTAATCTTTACTGCTGAGATTAAAGAATGACAAGAGTCGCATAATATTTTTTTTCTTTTCTTTTTGAAAAACGTTGCCCCACACTAGGAATTTCTTCTGTATCGATAAAAAAATGTGTATGTTGTGTTTGTTTGTGTGAGTGTATATGTGTATTATTAAAAGTACCTGGACGACCAAGGCTTGCTCGTTTTTTTTTTTTGATGTTTACTAAAAATGAAACCTAGCTAGATCGATTTATCGACCCCGAAACCCCCTGCATACTAAATTTCATGAAAATCGTTGGAGCCGTTTCCGAGATTCAGAAAAAATATATATAGGTACATATATACATGAATTGCTCGTTTAAAGGTAAAAGATAATCATCATCATCTGCCTAGCCTTTTCCCAACTATGTTGGGGTCGGCTTCCAGTCTAACCGGATGCAGCTGAATACCAGTAATGGAGCGACTGCCTATCTGACCTCCACAACCCAGTTACTACTAGGAAATACGATACCCCTTGGTAAGACTGGTTGTCAGCCTTTTTAGGCCACTGACTACTTTAACGACTGTCAAAGATCTTCAAATGACAGCCGGGACCAACGGCTTAACGTGCTTTCCGAGGCACGGAGGAAACTCGGTAAGGTAAAAGATAATAATTGATAAAATTGTCAAAGTGGTTTGTGTATCTTTTTCATAGCCTCTTTCGTCACCATTATTATTTAATACCATAACCACATAATGTAACGTCACGCTCTCTAAATAGTCCGATCATTAAGCTGACGTACGTTTCAGATACCGCAGTAAAAAGTGGAACGAAATTTAACTGCTGTTGCCGTTTTGTTGAACGACCGTTCCGAAGCACTCAAAGCATTGTGGAAGACATTATCCACACGTTCGTAGCGTAATGACCCTTCAAGGATGGGGGATGGGACCGGGGATGGAATGAATTGCATTTTTTTTAAATTATCTTTTTAAACGGTCTGTTACACTGATTTTATTATTACCGCGCTTAGGTGAATTGTTTTTATGTGCTGGCAACTTTGTTTGCTGTATGTATGTAAATTAACGTATCCGACCGTTTTGGATCTCATAATATATATTTTATTTACATATTATAGTAAAATTATGTTAACTGTCTGTCAGTTTGGATTTGGTACGCTTCCAAAAAATTTAGGTGTATTCAATATCCTGCCAGGGCTGCGGGACTGTTCGAAAGAGATACCGCGGGCCTGAAACACGGGGAAGGAAGGAACAGGGATGGGTTTTAGTCAGTACAAGTCTGACACTCCCTTCCGCTCTGCCCAGAGCGGGAAAAGTCATTTGATGATTTTCCATCCGAAAAAAAAAGGTGTATTCAATATTGTACCAACTTGATGATCTTTCTATAATGTGTGGTCAGTGTCTAACCGGTTTCGAGAGTTTTAAAGCCGCCCATTAGCCTCTGACTTGGCTTTACATGCCGCTGTCGAGAAATATCTCTCAGGCATGCTGGTTTCCTCACGATGTTTCCCTTCACCGAAGGAAGTGATAATTATACAATACGCACAATTAACCTAAATAACTCATCTTGTCCAAGTTATTTAAGACGTAATCATCCTTGAATTATGTCGGCATATCTTCAGAAATGTACCATAAGAGTTAATTTTTGTATTTTTCATCAGCTCTTTGACATATGCATCTCTTTCAGTCGATGTTTCACAATCGCTTTGAAAGTACAGACGCCAAGCTACTGGAAACTGTCCAATTTTCTCAATCAATCTTGAACTTAAAGCTTTAGCGATAAAGTTGAAAATGTATTTAAGAAATTTGACAGATTGTAGTTGCTGTATGTGCTGGCGTCTGTTTTTAATTGTTTATAATAATTGGGGCAATATAAAATTCTCAGATTAAACTGAACCATTTAACTCACTGAACACTTTTTGATGTGAACCATCTATATGCGCGCCTAGGCAGTAAAATGGACTCGCATGGTCGTTTTAGGATAAATTGAAACACAAATAAACTTCTTTTGAGTAATGAATCGATGTCAAAAATCGTTTAACTAGTCTGATCCACTAATTATCACAATTAATTAATTACAAAATGATTTAACTACGATAAGCGAGCAGCAAACCATTATCCTTGCATTCATAAATCACTAAATAGTGTTTTAATTACAATCAATTTCATAAAACATAAATTAAATTTTACAGTCGCGTTTCCGAACATTCCCGCAAACTGTCAATTCGGAACGTGTCAGTGTCAGCGCGGGTATTCATTTTAAATATTCAAACATGGAATGCTGCCATTAATCATTTTAATAAGTCGAAAACATACAATAAAATGGCATTATTTAAATCGCCATTTATATGTTCAATCTCATTTGAGTTTTGGTTTTTTATTGTTTAATATTTAATCTGATACAGTGGACGGTAATGTTTGGGTAATATTTAACTAATTAATAACTAGCATACATTTAGGCTAAACTCTAAAGCAAAGAGTAGAATACTTATAAAAGGGATGACTCGCACAATAATTTGATTGCTAGCTAATATTGAAGGGTGGCGACATCTATTATTCTGTACCAACAACACTACGTACTTCAATGGTCCTTATAATGATTATTACGTATTTACCTATATCTTATATAATAAGCGACAAAACGTGTAATATCATCCTTAAACAATAAAAAATCGGTGGGGTATGATGAGATCTCCACTCACATACTGAAACTATGCGCTAAAGTGATATCACCAATACTGTGTCACATCATTAATTTATCTTTATTTGAGGGAATCTTTCCTAATATTCTAAAATCTTCAATAGTCAAGCCCCTTCATAAAAGTAAGAGTACACTAGATAAAACTAATTATAGACCTATCACACTCATTTCTATATTTTCTAAAATTTATGAGAAAATAATGCATAGTCGTTTAATTCAATTTATAAACAAGCATAAAATTATTAATGAGGAACAAAATGGGTTTCAAAAAGGTAAGTCAACCACTTTGGCAGCATTCTCTCTAGTAAGGTCCAAAACAGATAATATAGATAAGAAACATTCTGTTTCAGTAATCTTCCTTGATATGAGCAAGGCCTTTGATCTCGTTAATCACGATACACTTCTTGATAAATGCGAGCGCTGTGGAATTAGAGGTCCTGCACTAGAATGGCTAAAAAGCTATCTGAGCAATAGACAACAATGTGTTGAAGTATCCCGTATTAGTGATAATCTTGTTGCAATGCTATACAGACCCTTATTTCGTCACAATGGGTCAGGATTGCCTCAGGGAAGTATCCTTGGGCCACTTCTCTTCCTCTTATATATTGACGACCTACCAAATATTACAAAACATAAATGCATACTATTTGCAGATGATGTGTCAGTAATAATACCAGAGACTGACAAAACACTACACGAAAAAGAAGTAAAACAAACCATTACAGACATAATAGATTGGCTAAATGAAAATAACCTAAAAATTAACCTATCTAAAACAAAATTACACAGAACCCACCAAAAATTAATTTAGAACACAATAATGAAATAATTAATAAAGAAAATAACATAAAATTTTTAGGGTTAACTTTAGACCAAAATTGTAATTGGGGAATCCATAATGACAACCTATGAAAAAAATAAATAGATTTGTATACGCACTAAAAGAGCTACGCAAAACAGCAATTGAAGAAGCCGCACTCAACGCCGATCATGGCTATGTAGCGTCTGTACTGAGATACGGCTTTCTCTTATGGGGTAACTCGACTCATGTCCAACGAGCATTCATAGCGCAAAAAAAATGCTTAAGAGCAATCACTAGGACACCGCCATATGAGAGCAGCAGACCAGTTTTTAAAAAGTTAAAGGTTTTAACTCTAGCTTGTATTTATACAGGGTGTTTGGCGCATGGACCGACACATTTTTTCCAGGGATTTGGGAGGTCATTAGCTAGGTTCTACCCATACAGAAAAACAAAAAACAAAGTTACAAAAAAAAAAAACATAAAAGTTATTTCAAATTAAAGGAAACATTTTGGGCATTTTTTTCATATTTTTTTTTAAATCATATGTAACCTACCGTGACATTTGGGACAAAGGGTGTATGAGTAAAACCTAGCTAATGACTTCCCAAAAATTGTGTCGGTCCATGCGGCAAACACCCTGTATATTAGAAATAGGTACATTTGTTAAAAAAAAATCACACTTCTTCTCCACAGTAGCCGAAAACTACAGATTCACAAAAAGGGACCCCACTAAACTAAAAAACTAACTTTGCAATAGTACACTTCACTATAAAAACAGTTACCTAATGTCTATTAAAATTTACAACCACATTCCGAAAGTAATAAGAGAATCACCACTGCATTTAAAAAAAAAAAAAGATGAAATTATGGCTACTTCAAAAGACTTTTTACACAGTAAAAGAATTTTTTGAATATATTAAATATAAATAGATAGTGTTATTATATATATTTTTTTTAAGTTTTAATAATAATAATGTTAATGTTGTATTTTATTTTATATTAGATTATAGAGTTCGTACATTTTAGTTATGTTTTTTGTTGTTTTATTTTATTAGAATGTTAGTAAACTAGGGTTAGGTATTATGTAAGTAAAATATGTAGCGTATCAAGTACACTTACTTATGTAAATATTCGTATGCCACGTCCAGCGGCGGATATGTCCTGAACTAAGTAAATTTTATTTAACAACTTTGTGAATACCGTATCCTACGAATAAATGTCTTTGTCTTTGTCAACGTTTAGATAGGAATGTATTATAATGTAGCTTTATGATTTCGATTAGACTCGGGTACATGAAACATTAAATATAATAAAACAATTTTAAATAAGTACACTGTCATATCTCGCAGTCTTGTTGTGTTTATGTTTATTAAAATATACCTGTTTATCATTGCCATCAAAGAACACTTTACCGGATAAAACTCGGTTGATTCACAACACTACATCAACTGATTAATTAAACACACAAGGGATTGACTTTGACATTTCATTCTTTCGTTTTCGTTCAGATATTAATTTTTGTAGTTCGATTTAATAAAAATATCTATTTAAATATTATTTGTAACTTTAAATAAATATAGTGAAATTATTCTTTAATAATTATAGATAACAAACATACTAAAACTTCTTATTTTTAGAATATTTTAGCGGTTCTTTCGAAAAGCATCGAGACCTGCCATCTAGTGAGGTTTTGTAAGACTTTTTAGTTGCATAACTTTTTGGTACAAAATTCAAGATGTCGCCACATCCTCACAATAATTGCTTAGTTTTAACCGTGACCCCTCTGGTCTTGTGGGAACTCTATTAAAAGGGTGGCCTAAATGTGACGAGCTGGGTTGCTAGGGTTCGTCTGTCATACGCTGATAGACATGACTTTGAGAAATCGTAGCTCAGTTCTAGGCCAACACAATTTTAGTTGCCGATCAACACGCTAAGAACAAGAAGAACCTTTGAAAATCATTCCACAGAACCAAAAATTATGTACTTTGCAATTCTCATGAGTTGAGCCCTATAATGGCTGGAAATAAAACAAAAAACACAAAGGACCAGATCGACAAATTCAATAGAATCAAATTAACATGCCCCATACTCAGAAAATCCATTTAAAATATGCATAGAATCGAATAAAAATTTCCATTCACACCTAACGTGGAATCGAATTTCTGATAATGAGTACGAAATGTCGGCAACTGAAAGTGCACTTAGCTGCATTACGCATGCAAATCGGAATCGTTCGGCGTCATCTGTGAGCTGGTAATCTGATTATGCGGGACCTGATCGGTATTGGGAGTACTGGCAGAAGTTTCACTTTGATATTGGGGGCAATATTATGTAGCTATATGGTGGGCTGCATGATTGGGTACCTCAGTTGGGAACGTAAGCGCTTTCAAGGCGGGTACCCACAAGGGCTGCGGGACTGTTCGAAAGAGATACCGCGGCCCTGAACACAAAGGGCAAAGAAGGAACATGGATGGGTTTTAGTCAGTACAAGTGTGACACTCCCTTCCGCTCCGCCCAGAGCGGGGAAGTCATTTGATGATTTCCCATCCGAAAAAAAAAACAAATACGGGGTACCCACATCGTGAAACTGACTGTACCTACACTCATACCATCTCAACATTCCATCCCTTGACTCATCCCTTAGGGTTCGATAGATAGTTACTTTTAACTGCCCCGTTGGTCTTACGTTTACAAGCGTGACTTGTGAGTGTGGGGTCTCGGGTTCCTTTACCAGGGAGGAAAAAGGTTTTTTTTATGAGAATGCTCTCGGTTTTTTTTTAGTTGGAAAAGGAATGTAAATATAATTTTCGCTCTGTAACAAATAAAGGGTATAAAAAGACCCTTAACGAAGCTGGAAGGCACTTGTTATCCCTGTCATTGCGATCACTTTTTTGTTCTAGACCATACCTGGGAACCTTCTAGTTACGAAGATATTGGAGGTCAAAGTTCCAATTTTTTCACAGTATTTTTTTTAAATACTATTTTTTAAGGTTATAACTTTAATATAATTACCTCCATGACTCATTTACTATTCAAAGCATCCACCAGCACAATGTTTCGAGTGCGTTACATTGAGTTTTACCGTAAAACGTGATTTTTCAACCCAACAAAAAAGTAGTTTCCCAGCAAAAAAATTTGCGTAAGGTTGTTGTTGATATAAGTCCCCCATGACGAGAACCTCGTGAAAAAAGAGAAAGATAAGCAGTTCAAGTATCTAGATCTGGCTCGCGAGGTTGTCGACATGCGGGACGTGAGTACAGCAGTCATTGTGCCGATAGTCTTGTCGGCCAATGGCTTAATAGCCAATAGCCTCGAACAACATCTGAGGAGGCTCTCGCTTGGCAGCTGAATCATAGGCTGAAGAAAAAAAAACAAAAAAGCAGAACAAAAGAAAAAAAAAAGAAAAGAGAGAAAGCAGTATTTCTGGGCACGGCACGTATCGTCAGGAGGTTCCTCTCTCAAGAGCCCTGACCACCAGTAGCTCGGACCCTGTTCCCCATGCTGGTGGGCTACTGAGTGAGTTTGATGTACATAATGCTTAGTTGACGGCATCGTGAAGGTTTACATCCTGTATGTAATTTTCATTTTATATTTAAACCAAAACTTCTGACCATCACCTGTATACAATGTCACCAATATCGAAGCTTTATGTACACCTACATATCAAAGAACAGAGTATTATCTGATTATGTTAATGAGGATGATTTTAAACTTAATTGTTCCCCTTTGTGTTTTACGTGATGATCAACCGTGCGGTGACAGTGGCGACAGGCAATTTGAAGTGTTTTCAATTTATTTGTGTGATTTTCAATTATAGAGCTGTGTATTATTGATGAAATATCACTTGTTCATAAGCTGTGCAATTTGTGGGATATCTATTTAATTAATTGAAGGGATTTTCAAAATAGAGTTACTTTAATTTTATTCGATAAAGTATATCATCGTGAACAAACGGGCATTTCATCATCTGCCTAGCCTTTTCCCAACTATGTTTGGGTCGCAACCAGTCCGACCGGATGCTGCTAAATACGATGTCGCTATGCTATAGGAAACTTAATATCATTAGGCAATTTCAGTTTTATTAGAAACTTTTTGTTATTCTAAGTATCTACAACTACGCAGTGTGTCGATGGCAATCTCGAAAATAAACAAGTTAATAAACCTAAATATTAATAAAATATATAGATGAAAATCTAGCGCAAAATGTCGAATACACTCATGCGTGAAACACATTTAAATTAACTCACACAGACGTGCCTACCTAAGGCAGAAAGATAAGTGCATCACAAATTGGATATGTGCCCGAATGAAATCAGTCTTCAAGTGAATTCAAAATTCGAATCACGATCGGGCACGTTCGTCCCGTGCCCTCGTCAACCGATGCCTCCCGAACGCACTCGGGACGCACTCGGGCGGTACTTTATTGGATCACTTGACAGTTGACAGTTCACACCCTTGTTAGATACGAGAAGTGTTGTGTTCGAAAATCAATTTAAAATTTGAATGGAAACGGAAACTTTGTCATCATCTGCCTAGCCTTTTCCCTACTATGTTGGGGTCGGCTTCCAGTTAAACTGAATGCGGCTCAATTCTAGTAATTTACACGGAGCGACTGCCTATCTGACCTCCACAATTCAGTTAGTACGATACGATACCTCTAGAATACCTGTAACGACTGAAAAATCTACAAATGACATACGGGAGCAACGGCTTAACGTGCTTTCCAATTAGTATTCAATGAGACTGATACGATATACTTAAGAACCGATAGCGTAAAATGACTTTAAAATACAGCAAATTTAAAGCCGCAATTATATTTAGCCCACGCCGCGTGTCGCAACGCGTGGGTAAGCTATCGGCTACATACATTTAGTACTGGATTGATTACATTAGTCCCATCCCGCGTGTCGCAGAGCCTGCTGACGCCGCGCAGAAAATGTATGTAACCGATAGCTTACCCACGCGTTGCGACACGCGGCGTGGGCTAAATATAATTGCGGCTTTATTTAGAGACATCACACGCGCAAGTTTAACTGGGCTGACATTCGCGTCCAGTAATTTTTTAACATCACTCATCGAGTGACCAGCAAATTGTGCTGGTCACAAAAATATTGCACAACAGTAGAAACGGAAAAAGCTACCAAAAATCACAACAAAGGCAACATCTAACAATACTGAATACTCCAATATTCACTTTGTAAATAAACAAAACGAACAGAAAAACACAAAATCAACACTCCATCGCAACTTTTGCATACAATCCAAACTTTCGGGTTAGAATGTAAATTCGGGCAATTTTTTTTTTCACAATATAAAAAAAGCAAAGTACCCATACATCCACGATACGAGGGTATCGTACGTGGGTAAGTCCGGGTGCTAAACAGTAAATTGTCCAATGGGAGGCCGCGTACGTGTGTGCACAGCCCTCGCCAAACGGATTACACGCGATATAAAAGTGGATATTACATGACACGTGTTTAACTCAGATTATTGTATAATTAGTGACAATTTTTCGCTTTGAATAACAAAATTTATAAAAGGGTGGAAAATGGTAATGTTTATTTCATGTTTTACACATGTTTTCCCTTGGCGGGTTGTGAAATTGTTTGCGTTATGAGTTGGTAAACGGGAGAGGACGTATTATGTTTTATGTTATTAGACTACGGAGAGATGAATGTTATGAATTATTTATATTCACTTCTTTCACTTCAGTTTCACTTTCAATAGATCTATTATAATTAAAGACAACCGTCTGATCGATATATAAAACTCGGCCATGTTGAATTTTCAGCAAATACCTGAATAAAAACCGTCCAAGTGCGAGTCGGACTCACGCATAAAGGGTTCCGTACCATCGTAGGAGCCTCTTTTAATTTGTAGTTAAAGCGGCAACAGAAACACACATTCTGTGAAAATTCCAACTGTCTACCTATTACGGATCATGAGATACAGCCCTCTGACTGACAGACGGACGGACGGACGGATGGACGGACAGCGGAGGCTTAATAGGTTCCGTTGGTTACCCTAAAAACATCAAACTCAGCCTTATTGAATTTTCAGCAAATACCTGGGCAATAAAGTAAGCTGACAAAGAAATAGACAACAGTTCCTTTAAAAAAAACATGTGTGCAATTCACACGTGGTAGAAGTGAAACCATAAAAAAATTTTGGCTTCAACATAAACACTGTATAATGCTTCCTATCTCTTTTTGTCCCACGTTAAATCTTATGAATTTATGTGTCCGTCTCTTTTTACTGTCGCTTTTTCGCTTCATCGACTTTCAAATCACAACGATGCTAAAGAAGTTTTCATTCAAAATTGTTTTCGCCTTAACACCTGTAATAACACTATAAACTGAAAAACATCACACACACTCCAGACTATTAAAGTAAAACGCCATATTAAAGCTAAGAAGCTCAAAGACGTCTGCAGACGACAGCCACCAAGTACGCTATAACTACGCTATAACTACACTTTAACTACTTTTAATTGTTCGCGGAAATAGCTATCACCGGATATTGCCTCCATGTTTCACACACACTCTGTAAACTTATGAGGCTTCAAGTGCAGCGCAAGATTTGAAGAAAATTGAAAACATTGTGCTCGGAATTTGTGTATTTTCGGTAAGATTTTTTCGTCACTGAAGTCAGTTACGAATTTCAACGTGGTTGTACGTGTTGCGGCCTTTGCCGCCTGATCAGTTATAAAAATTTTCGCTTGAATCATGCGGAAGCGCCCCGCCCGTCTGGAGAGCGATTTGCGCGCGTGAGTGCAAGTAAAAATGATCTTACTGGTGATCAGGCGGGAGTGTCCTCGATTCTACGTCGTGATGACAAAGAAGTTTAGGAATTAGCTTTATTAGCGCTTTTTTTACATTATATCAGTATTAACATTCATAAAATAACATCTAATGTTATGTATGTTAATCATAAAATAACATCTAATGTTATGTATGTTAATCCTTATCCTTTCCTTACTATATTTTAGTAGTGACCCACCCCGGCTTCGCACGAGTGCAAACTAGATATAAAGCTTCCTCTTGAATCACTCTATCTATTAAAAAAACCCGCATCAAAATCTGTTGTGTAGTTTTAAAGATCTAAGCATACATAGGGACAGACCGCGTGAAGCGCCTTTGTTTTATACTATGCAATAATATATTTATTTTATATACTACTTTCGCATTTATTATAGGTACTATTATAAAAGCGAAAGTAAGTTTATTTGTTACCTTTATACGCCTAAATCACTGAATCAGTGTACAGCAACGGACATAGCCTTCGCCTTTCAAGCCGAATAAAAGTACTATTCCCGAGGAAAACAACAATGACGTTCTTATGATAAAAGATGGCACCACGTGTCTTCGAATCATGATTGAATTATATTATTACAAGCAGAGTGCAACCCCGAATTGATTATTAAATTCTAAATAAACGCGAGCGAAGCCGCGGGCAAAAGCTAGTACTGATATAATGTCACATCGTTTTAACGCTTGGCCTGGAATTGCAAACACACAGTGTGCAAGCTTGTACCTCTAAGGGTTCTTCTTTTGGCTGCGGGACTGTTCCAAAGAGATATCGCGGCCCTGGAACACAAAGAGCAAGGAAGGAACATGGATGGGTTTTAGTCAGTACAAGTCTGACACTCCCTTCCGCTCCGCTCAGAGCGGGAGGAGTCATTTGATGATTTCACATAAAAAAAAGTCTTCTTTTGTATGCAAAGAGGCAAACATAACCCCGTAAAGCCGAAAAACAACTGGAAAAACACAAGCTTTCTTTCAAAAACAAAACAATTATCGTACTGTCCAGTTTTCCTATCAACACAACTAAAGTCTAAGAGTGTAATGGAAATATGAAACTAGTTAGAAATCTCTATTGAGACTGAAATTGGATCGCTAGTGAACCATTACTAGCGTTCGAACGTCGCGCGGCATCTGAACTTGTGTGCTTTTCTATTTAACCGTTTATGACATATAAGTGAGGAATTTCTGAAGAAAAATTTGAACAAAATACTGTGCTTTCATTTTTATTTTACCGCTAGCTATTAATTTGGCTAACCTGAGATGTGGCTACATATTTTTACACAAACCTCAAGTGGCCCAACTTACACACACTAACAACTTACAGCTTAGATCTAGCTTTAAAATAACTATATAAATATAAGGGCCGGGAGGGCAGGAGGGGCGAGGGAGAGAACCTCCCGTCCTAGCCGCCGCGGGAGACGCCCCGGGCGTCGGGGATCACGTGGTGGCTTCCGGCCACCGTAGACGCCGACCTGTGGACGGTGATTAATGGGCTAGCTCGCCTTCCGTCCGTCTTTTGAGGACAGGCCGTGTTGACGGCGCGTTCGTGTTCCACGCGCGCCTCAAAGAGATGTCAGCAAACAGGGACGGGCCCGCAAGGGCCGATGCCTGCCACGGCAGCGGGACGGTTCGAAAGAGATACCGCGGCCCTGGAACACAAAGGGCAAGGAAGGAACATGGATGGGTTTTAGTCAGTACAAGTCTGGCACTCCCTTCCGCTCTCCCCAGAGCGGGAGAAGTCATTTGATGATTTCCCATCCGAAAAAAGAAAAGAGCAGGAGGAGCAGGCAGGGAGGAGACATACGGAAACCGACTTGGATGAAATTTAGCACACAGATACTTTATAACCTGGATTAACACAAAGGATACTATGGTCATCATCACCGTCCAAAATCACTCATGATCTATCGAGCCTTTTCCCAACTATGTTGGGGTAGGCTTCCATTCTAACAGGCAGCCGAGTACCAGTATTTTACATGATTGTCAGACTTTTGAGCCACTGACTACACTACTATCTAAGATTTACAAATAACAGCCTAGGTTGCCTAGGTTGGTCTCTGGATGGGTGATAGTGATCATAGTGATAACCAGTGGTCGGAGTAGGTAGAGCTGTTTTTGCTACTTGCGACATGCGGACATAACATGGATATGCCAAATATTTCCCGGAATCCCGGGAATTCCTTGTGCAGTAAAGTATATTTAGTATTGTTTCTAACAGTTTTACTTAATTAGTTCATATTTCACGAAGCTACCTCTAACAACATTCCAGGATCCCTGTGTGTGTATATAAGTAAGTATATACTGTTTGGGTGCTCAGGTGAGCAGCGGTGAGTGGGCAGTTATGAGCAGGTAGTAGGTACTACCTGCTCATAACTGCCCACTTACCCATATTAACTCACTTAAATCAATCGACAATTTTAAAATCCCGGGATTTCAGAGGCATATCCATGTTAACATCAATGTTTGCGGTCATTCACACCAAACAGCTCTACCTACTCCGACCACTGGTGATCACCCATAACATACTGAGTTTTCTCTGGAAAAGCGCGTCAAGCCGTTGGTCACGGCTGTTATTTGTTTTGACAGTAATTCCAGGTAGTCCGCTCCCAAAGTCTGACAACCGGTCGTACCAAGGGGTTTTGTATTACCCAGTACTAACGGGGTTCTGGAGGTTAGATAGGCAGTCGCTCCATATAAAGTCCTTGTATTCAGCTGCATCAAAAGCAGTAAAGCTGAGCTAGGCAGAAACTGTGTCCATATCTTCAATGCTAAACTTTGTTTAACCAAATAAAAAAACCAACCAGATAAATTCTTCAGATTAGTCGTGTAAAAGTCCGAGTGTCGAAGGACAATGAATAGTTTGTATATTTAAATTTGTTCTCATGTAAGTGAAATGTAATTTCTTTATGAGAATTAAATGTCTTTAACCAGAACCCGATCGCGACTAACATTTATAAACAGTTATCGTTAGTATCGCTACCCGTTTTACAAAGTAAGTTTACGCGTTAAACTAGGTTTACCCGGTTTATCACGGGAAACTTGTCATTACCCCGGCCCGGAGCGACGCGTGGGGAATACAACTTTTAATAACTTGTCCCGGAAAAACCTAGTGTATTGGAAAAATAGTACGATATTTTGTTGGACAACACGAAAACTGTTCCATAGCAAAATGACAAGAGCTTCGCGTTCGGAACAGACTAGAAGATTTTTTCTTTTATCATCTTGTTTAATTCGTTTATTCCAGCAGTTTCATACATGCTAGCACAGTTAATTATGTGATGCTAATAATACAAGCGAATAAATATAATAGTGAATTTAATTAGTTGATGTAATCTATACATATAATAAAAATGTAACGGATCGCTGTCTGTACATGGAAGATATATGCGAAAAAATATTATGAGGACCTTTATCAACGCAAATAGAACCCAAAACAATGATTGTTAGAATTTTTGTCTGTTTGTCTGTGCGTTTGTGCACGCTAATCTCAGAAATAGACCTCAAAATGCCAACTGACATGAAGCGCCTCTCCAAGCGCTTCTTCGATTCTGCCATTAAGCATCGTAATACCCTGATCGCAACGGCCGATACGAGCCCTCGCGTATTTGTCAGATACTTTAGTCGATCCCGATGACTTTATCACCCTCCTCCAGGAGAGTAGTAGGGAAACTAGCACGCTCAAGAAGCGTAAACAACCGTCTTTCCGTCCTCGCCGTCGAGGCCCTTCGCGAGATGCCGGTCCAAACCGTCCCCGTCCCTTCCCTCTCGAGCCAGCCCGCGTGGCTGAGCCTGTACTTTTATATCAGCCCCTAAATAATCATAATCAGATCCAGCCTGTTCCTTTGCTGCCCTCCCCCAGCGACGCCCTAAGCCGAGGCCCGTACACCACAGGGGGTGCCCTTAGCGTGAAGTCTTGGTTTGTAAGATTTTATGCCCTGGCTGGAGGCCTTTTACTCAAGGCACTCACAGGATAGTCCGGTTAAGCAGACGACAACATCTGTAGGTTGAACTGCGAGATGACATTAAAAAAAAACGCGCTTTATTCAATTATTCGCAGCGAACGCACGTATTCCGGAGGCCCCTCCGGCGTAATATTTTCATTCGATAATTAACTGATTCGATAATTGACTGTTTGCATATTTCTTTTATTTATATTTAAGGGTTTATAGGGTTTGTAAAAATATATCTCAAAAATGCTGCCCAAAGTCACTATTCCACGCGGACGACGTCGCGGGCACAGCTAGTGTATAATATGAGTAATGTTATGCTATTTCGATATTAATGAATTTGGAAAAAAAATAGTTTACGATTGTCAGTCAGCATTCAAAATTGCATATTTACTAGGGTTGCTGAATATATAATTAATTAATGTCAGAAATGATTATGCATGAATATAAAATGTAAGAAATCAAATAAAAGCTTTATTTATTTTATTTTTTATTTTAATAATACTAGGATACTAGTACGATGTTATGTGAAGTCTTGATTGTCATCTCTGTTTTTTTACGTAATAAGCAAGAAACGCTGGCGTGATGATCTGGACTCATTCTTAACGGATTGGTCGGAGAAGGCAAATGACAAAGAGAATTGGAAAACCACTAGGGAGGTCTTTGCCCAGCAGTGGGTCTAGGCTGATTTAAAAAAAAAGGACCTTATTATTCAAAAGACTTTCGCTAAGGAACGTGTCACGAAACTCGACGTCTGAAGCATCTTTTAAAATAACATTTTAAAGAACCTTCTATTTAAGTAACTACTTATGTACACAATTCTAGTTGTATGTAAAATCGTCTTTTTCTCAGTTGAAAAGTACGGTCTAGACCGTGTGCTTCAAGAAAATTCGTTAGTGGTGCCGATTCCCTTGTTTAAAAACTAAACCAAATTTAAGTTCAGTGCATCTTTTTCTTTCTATTTCATTAAGAAAAGGACAGAAGATAAATTTTAGTTTAGTCCTGTCAAATTAACCAGCGCCTGACACAAATTTAGACGTGATTAAAAAGTTGACTACTAAAATTACATCAAATTACGTCAGGTGCTGACTAATTTGACAGGACTAAACTAATATTTATCTTCTGTCCTTTTCATAATTAAATAGAAAGAAAAAGATGCACTTCACTTAAATTTAGTTTAGTTTGTGAACAAGGGAATCGGCACCATTGTCATGTCCACACTCTTTTAGAAGTATAAACGTGATACATTGCACACAGTCAGATAAACTCTCACTATCTCGATTATTCTAAATTCCGCAAATCATACTCATCATCTGCTTAGCCTTTTCCCAACTATGTTGGGTTCGGCTTCCAGTCTAACCGAATTCAGGTAATACTGGGTATAATACGTACGATACCTCTTGGTAAGACTGGTTGTCAGACTTTTTTTTGGGCCACTGACTCCTGTGATGACTGTCAAAGAAGTACAAATGACAGCCGGGACCAACGGGTTAACGCGCTTTCCGAGGCACGGAGGAAACTCGGTATGTAACGGGTGGTCACCCATTCATAGACCAACCTAGGCAAGCACGGCTTAACCTAAAGATCGACCCGAGCGGCTGTTATTATTTTGCCATGAGCTCCGCAAATCATACTAATCCAGACTAATTTAAAAGTACAGAAGTAACTATCAGTCCGTCGATCTGTCTGCCTGTGTGCAACTTTTTCAGCTGAACAAACTTCAATGTAGTTTACACACAGGTATACCTCGACCCAATATATAGTTTTATCCCGATTTCAATATATCGTTCCCGTGGCACTTCCGACGTACACACGGGCAAAACCGCGGGCAAAAGCAAGTACACCAAAAAAAATCATATACACATCCATTCCAGATGTCGAAATCCGTAGTCCCGCACCAATTCGAACTTGTTCACATAGCACCGCAAAAAAACGCGGGTCTCAAACAAAAGGATTTTCCCAAAAAAAATGGCTGCCTTTATTTTTTTCAATAGTTTCTGTGCACTTCGTTTGAAAGCGTCCACGGAATCAGTATGGGATCAGTGACGCGTTTTTGTGGACAAAGAACAAAGTAGTAGAAAAGGTTTTATTCAGTCGTGTTTGTTTGAGTTACCTGTGACGGAGTGCACGAGTGTATTGAACTACCTTTGGTCCATGATATTAAAATTATGAAGCATATAATACACGCAGGTGAAGTCGCATGCAACAGTCAGTTAGAAAATAATTTTATCATAGTAGACCAACCTGATACTTCTTATAAATAAAGTTGAAGAGAATTCTTACAACCAGGTAGGTTGTACTGCCACACACAATTTGTGCAACCGAGCACATTTTCTTTATCCGGCCATAAAGAGCATTACTGCCAGAGTAATTACAAGCATGTGAGGTTTGCAACTTTGTGATCAACCTTTTTTTTAATTTTGTAAAAAATCTTAGAAGTAAAATATGATCCACTTTTTGGTTTCCGACTGAGCTGAAATTTTGCATACATGTTTAATTTGGATGACCAAAGCATGGTTAGCTAAGTGACGTCATTCTAAATCCAACATGGCGGAATAGTTATTGTTTATACATTCCCATGATATGGGTATCAAGTGAAAGGGTTTGCTGAGAAAAATACGAGAAAGCGTGTTTGTAGTTTTTTTTTAAAGATATAATAATATATCTTTTTTTATATGCATCGTGTCTCTGTGGCAAATAAATCTTTTTCTTCTTTTTTAAATGTCTTTCGAAAATCTATAGGACACTCTTCATAGAGATCGCATAGCATTGCTAATCTTAGGAACCAAGCACTAAATGTATCATATTATTTTCCACATGAACCAAAAAAAAAAAGGAAAGTTGGTTGCTTGGTGGTTAGTTTGTTGTTAAAAATGTTAAACACCATTTATTAAAACCACAAAAATACCAATCAAAAAATTACAAAGCAAATCGCGAAAACAACCACACTGTGTCCACAATTCAGTCGAAAAATCCGCGCCAAACAGAGTATCAGCAGAACTGGATCGATTTAATCCTTTTTCAGTGCACCTAGTGTTTGTACTCAGAGCTGGGACATGCCAGCGACGAATAAAATAAAAGGCACAAAAGGTCTTACCTGTTTTTTTATTAATATTGCGTGTGATGGTCTAAAGTTTGAATATCTAATGGATCGTGGCGGTGAGAATAATCTACAGGGTGTAAGGGACAGCCCTCCTCAGACTGATGGGGTGAATTGAGTTTAACATACTAAGATGACCGGTTAACCAGAAAATAGACGTATTTACGTAACATTTACACTGCGCGCTAGTGCTAAGCCATCTGGTCAAACACGCACGCCCGTTGCAAGTAATATGCACCTGAATTTTCGGAAAAACATCACCAATAAGATCAGTGTATGTTACTATGTGTATGTAAAGCTACCGACGACGTAGCCAGAAGAATTGCTAAGCTTAAGTGGCAGTGGGCAGAGCACATTGCTCGCAGAACGGATGGCCGATGGGGCCGTAAAGTTCTGGAGTGGCGACCGCGAACCGGAAGACGTTGCGTTGGAAGGCCTCCCACTAGGTGGACCGATGTCCTGGTGAAGGTTGCGGGGATCCGCTGGATGCGAGACGCACGGGACCGGTCAATGTGGCGAGACTTGGGGAGGCCTATGTCCAGCAGTGAACATCTTTCGGCTGAAATGATGATGATGATGATGTCTTATAAATAAAAATATGTTTATTTTATCAAAAAAACAGTGTCATACGTAAACTGAGGCAGCCCTAGTAAGTTACGATAGTACTTGTGTTGGGGCTGTCTCACTCTTCCCTTAGGGTGGTATCTTAACAATGATAATAAGTAGTTATCCACATATACTAACACACTTATAAATAATTTTACGCATATTACACATTATTGTGCATTATGTATTTTATTTATTATTTTGTCTACACAGTCGAGTTGTGGATAAACTATACCAAGGCTGCACTGAGCGATATGGGAGTGCAGTATAACTACGCGTGGCGTGCGATGTTTCGACTGCCTCGGTGGTGCAGCGCGACCGCCATGTTCGTCGCGGGCCGCGCTCCCTGATGGCAGGCGCTGCTTAGCAGTCGCTCGGCCGCCGCACGCACCGCCATACATCGATCGGCCAAATCCTTGGTGGCCGCAGTATGACGTCCTACCAAACACCGATTACCTAATTCGCTGCAATTGGGGCGCGTGTGTGTGTGTATAATGTCTATGTGTTTAATTTATTTATTTAAGTGTCTGTTTGTGAAAGGTGTATGTGGATTGATATCTGGAAAATAAAGATTTCATTTCATTATGACGCTGGTACGAATACCATGTTCACTTACATTAAAGAGCTAAAAGTCCGATTGGTATTCGCCGAGCAACAGTTTGATCGATGCCCAAAACGTAGGGACCTCGATCACTCTTTTGAATGATTGCTAGCCAATTTACTCGAACGACAGTAGCACGTTTTGTTAAATTAAATATCTACGTTATTGGGTTTAGTTGAGAGCTTATTTGACAAGAAAAATATAAAACATGGTTAGCCTCGTCGCACATGATAATAATATTGTAAAACCAAATCATTTTAAAAGAGTAACCATGGAGTTTCTTGCCGGTTCTTTTCCATAAGAAACAACCAACCTGAACCGTGCGCCTTTTTCTCGACGTTTTGTAAGTGCCTATGTAGGCAGGCCTAAGTGAAATACTCAAGGAAATTTGCAGCAAGGAAAACCTGCTCAGGTGGAGATTCATTAATGACTCTGCCCTGGAGTGTAATTATGGTACTGGTCCACAAACAATGGGGCACTTGATATCGTGTCCTGCGCGTCCTGTTATTTGCTCACTACAGGAACTGATGGACGCTACCGAGAGCGCCAAACTAGTAGCTCGATTCTGGACCGACACTATTTAGATTGCCATCGACACGTTAAGAAGAAGAAGTCAAATAAAATATTTTAATTTTGATGTTCATTTATACAGGGTGTAAACAGACTCTTCACCCAGCCGTCAACCAAGCATTATGTACATCAAACTAAGTAACTTTACGCAAAAAGTAGCGCTGGGAAACGACTATTTTTTTTGGGCTGAAAAATCACGTTTTACATTAAGACTCAATGTAAAGCACTCAAAACATGTGCTCATGGATGGATTGAATAGTAAGGGGGTCCTGGAGGTGTTTAAAGTAAAAATCTTACATTAAAAACATGTATTTAAAAAAAAAACTTGTGAAAAAGTTGGAACCTTGGCCCTCAATATCTCCGTAACTAGAAGGTTCCCAGGTATGATCTAGAACAAAAAAATGATCGCAATGACGGGGAGAACAAGTGCCTTTTGGCTTCGTTAAGAGTCTCTTTACACCCTTTAGGTTACAGTTATATTATAGGCAAGGGTGACTGCTGAGCATGGGGTCCCCAGGGCAAAGTGTCATTGGATTTTTCCATCAGGAATTTCTCAAAGGGACGAAGCTCGAAGTCTTGATTATACTCAAGAACTCTTTGCATTCCATTTGTACCCGATTGTTGACCCGACAGACATTCAAGTAACTGGCGAAATGTGAGTGTGCTCAGGCGCATGAATTGCAGGTAGGCACTGCCTCCTTGCCTTCCTCATAATATCCAACTAAACTATATTTATTTATTTATTAAAACTTTATGCACAAGTAAAAAAAACAATTACAAAGGCGGACTCAATGCCTTGGGCATTTTCTACCAGTCAACCTTTTATTTAACTATCACTACTTAAATAAAACATATCAGCTATCACCCATCATACTAATTACAGTGAGTAAGATAGTTGTACCGAGTTGCATTGTACGCGCCTGCGTATGCTACTAAATACACTCATGCCTAACCTTTCGGGGTTTACAGGTGTGATAAAAATGTTTATCACACTATAAAAAAACACACAAAAAAAAAAACAACAAAAAAAACACATACTAACATTATAACATAATAACTAAACATAATAACTACAACATAATAACATTAAACATTTAACACATACAACACACACATACATTATAACACAACATGTATTAACATTACACACATTATTTAAATTTAACAATTTGAATAAACAACACGACTCAAAAGACTATTTACACTTTTAAAATAAAGGACCAAAAAAATATTCCCTTCAAACGATACAACGAGTGACCTAGGAACGCTCTAAATAACTTGAAATGATGTCTCCTAAAGAATTCTGTTACTCTCTGAACTCTGCTACAATGCCTTTTTTGGCCTCGCAGTGCCTCCATTACATCACAATGGTCACCATTTCTCTTTTGAGACAAAGAAAAATCTCGACAATGAGTCTGAATAATAGAATTATCGGCCTCACTCATTTAGGAGGGGAAATTAGGTTATTTAGTTCTTTAGACGGACATTATTTTATTGGGAAAATGTAGTTGTGGAAGATACAATAGTGTACGTGATTATGTGTTTTTCTTGAAATATTTATGTTTGCAAAAAAGTGGGTAAATCTGTTTTTTTTCCTTGAATAAGAATTACCTGGGTCTTTACTAACCATAAGGTTTATGTGCTAACAGGTAATGATATACAATTGACCAGATATTCATCTGTTACCGTATCATTCTGTAATCTAATAAAAAAGAAAATGATGAATTATCTAGACTTTCCTACGACTCGGCCCACCTATGACCTACCTACTTCCTACCATTTCCAGGGTCAAAGCCTGAGCAGTCCCGGATCTAGGGGGGGGGGGCAAACCGGGGCACCCGCCCCCGGCGGCAGTTTCAGGGGGCGCTAAAATCATAATATAATATGATTAAAATAAAAAAAAACTTGCTCCAAAAAGCGCCTATTATACAGAATCCTGGTTGGCTCACCATAGACTTGTAAGAAAAGGCGCCACACTGGCCCACACCACAAGTGGACTCAAGATTGGCCGAGTCAATAAAATTGACGTCTCTTTACTGAAATTGATGTCATCTAGCTGTTAAAATATCATTTAGAACATTTTATTTGAACTAGTTCCACTAATTTCTTTATTTTAATTATAAATTATTTCGAAAAATGCCAACCATTACATATTTCTGAGTTTTTTTTAAAGTAATTTATCTCAAACACTAGAGAGAGGGGCGCCACTATCAAATTTCTACCCCGGTTGCAAAAAATTGTAGATCCGGGAGTGAGCCTAAGTTGATACCAAATTTCATCTAAATCCGTTAAGCCGTTTGAGCGTGAAGGAGTAACAAACATACACTCATACAAACTTTCGCCTTTATAATATTAAGTTTGATGTAATGACTGGAATTTAACTCTGTTTCTTTAATTTTAATAACATAACATCACGCCTGTAATCCCCGATGGATTAGGCAGAGGTGGACCTAATAGTACACCCCCACATTTCCACCAACAGTTAGGTATGTTTAATTCCGATATAATAGGGGCGAGCCTGTTGCGATCAACCGGGCACAAATCCAAACTCCGTGGCTACTGAGAAATTTCTGATGGAAAAACCCAATAACACTTTGCCCGATCTGTAAATCGAACGCAAAACCTCATGCTTAGCAGTCGCGCTTACGATCGCTAAACCAACGAGGTAAAAGGCGGTCTATAAATCGATAGTCTTTACCACAACTTAGGAAACCTGCAATAGGAGAATGCGATGGATGGATTGTATAACCACTAGCTTATGCTCGCAGCTTCGCCCTCGTGGAGTTCGCTAACTATCCCACAAGTTGTTCGGTGCTGTGCGTTGATCCGTCAGTCATTCAGGACAGAGCATTTTATATATATAGATAGATAGATAGATATATTATAGATTTGAACCAACACAAAGCTTTGCCTTAATGTAGGACTTACTTATTGTTTCACGTCAGATTTGCAACACTTCAACACCGAGCATTGCAAATCGAACGGTGCGGTTTTCTTTAGGCATTACATTACGGCATCCGCATTAGAGACACAATAAAGTACTGTGCATTCCAGGAAATTACCACCAAAAACCCAACAATATTCCAGACATATTCCAGTACCAAAAATTAAGAGTACAAGCACACCTACCTACTAAACCAGGGGTTATCGATTGGCGAATTTAATTTCAGCAACACAGCACGTTCAGCCGATAGAAGGTCCCTTGGGGGCGATTTGGACCCCGGAACATGCTCATCGCAATCGATGCCGGAGTTATGGGGTTCTTGCTCTTTTATTATGATTTGTAGTAACGTTCTTTCTGCTGATGCTGATGGTGTGGAATACGAGTTTTATACAATGTAAGATGAATATGACTTGCGTTCTGACGCCCAAGCGAAACGTGCGATGCTAACGTAACTAAACTTTGAACGATATTTAGGGTTCCGTACCCGTCGTGTCCGTCCGTCCGTTCGTTGGTCCGTCCGTGCATTCGTCGGTCCCTTTTTTTTTCGGATGGGAAATCATCAAATGACTTCTGCCGCTCTGGGCAGAGCAGAAGACAGTATCAGACTTGTACTGACTAAAACCCATCCATGTTCCTTCCTTGCCCTTTGTGTTCCAGGGCCGCGGTATCTCTTTCGAACAGTCCTGCAGCCCGTCGGTCCGTCCCTCCCTCTGTCTATCAGCGGGCTGTATCTCATGATCCGTATATTAAGTGGACAGTTGAAATTTTCAAAGAATGTGTATTTCTGTTGCCGCTATAAAAGTAGTAAAAAAAATTGACGGGGGCTCCCATATTACGATGCTCCGGAACCCTTCATTCGCGAGTCCGACACCCACTTGGCCGGGCTTTTTTTTATTGTATGACTATCGTGAAGAATTTTGGTATATTTATTTTTTTTATCGAAAAGCATGTATATGACATGAACTAAGTCTTAAAACTTAGTAAATGTGTAAATATGTAATTTTTGATGGCTAAAAGAAAGCTGGCTGACTACTGAGATGATGGTTATTTGGAATCTAAAGAAGAGAAAAACAATAGATAAATTGATACAAGTTCAGGATTATGTTGTGGTGCTGAATCTTATCATCATCTGCTTAGCCTTTTCCCAACTATGTTAGGGTCGGCTACCAATCTCACCGGATGCAGCTGAATGCCAGTATTTTGCATAGAGTGACTGCCTATCTGACCTCCACAGCCCAGGTAGTACTGGGTAATACGAAACCCTTTGGTAAGACTGGTTGTCAGACTTTCGAAATGTGCTTACAGTCACGCCACCTTCACTTCGAGAATACTTGGTATTTTATAGACACGTATTCGCAATAAGGATTTCATTACTGTCATAAACATACATAATTATGATTATCTTTTTATGGTAGCAATCAAATAAAACAATTTCGATTTGGGTCTTAAATTAGTAGGCTAAGGCCGACCATAAAGATCTCCAGACATCGACCGATTTCAGGTACTATATTAACAATCGGCTACTTTTATAATAACACGTCTTGACAAACGAATTACGCGAGACAGACATACCTACAGATAAAAATAAATCTAGCTTACCTCGGCACTAAGGCATCGTACACACGGTGAAGGTATTTTAAGGTTCAGTTAACACCGATCTTACATTATCATCATCTGCATAGCCTATTCCCAACTATGTTGGAGTCGACTTCGAGTCTTACCGGATGCAGCTGAATACCAGTATTTTACATGCAGCGACTGCCTATCTGACCTCCACAACCCAGTTAGTACTGGATAATACGATACCCTTGGTAAGACTGGTTGTCTGACTTTTTGGGCCACTGACTACTTTAACGACATCCACAGACCAACCTAGGCAAGCACGGCTTAACCTAAAGATCAACCCGAGCGGCTGTTATTTTTTAGCCACGAGCTCCTCCCGACCAACACCGATCTGACACCACCATACAAATAGATACTACCTACTGATTTCACGTTTTCACTCACCTTCTTTTACTGACTGACTAACTGACATTTTGTCAACCAAAATGATGCCCAAATAAAGTTCTAATGGGGTTGAAATTTCAATAATCAAATAATACGTAGGTATACGTTTAGATGCCGCTTAGTGCTAATCAACACTAGCATAAGTCTATCAATCTAAACCCCAGCCAACATACGGCCAAAACATAAACAACACAAGCAGTAACATACCATCATGTCAGCGCCATGCAAATGAAGCATGACGGCCAACTAGCATGGCATGATATTCTGCCAATTCGTCTGGCACTAAACACTGAATATTTATCCATTTGCGTCCCGGAGTTTGACATTGTTCATTATTTGGAACCACACTGGCAAGTTTTTAATTTAAATCTATGGAGTTTTATGAAAACATAGAGTGGTGCATGCGGATTATTATTGAAGTTTTGAGAAATTCAAGTTCAAGTTACAAATTAGAGATTGCTTTAGGTAGAGACTTTGTGCTTGCTTAGGCCCATTCTGTCACCCTATGTGTAATGTTTTCTGTTATGAACGTTACGTGTATGGTGTATAATCGAGGCTACTCCCGCCTTATCATCATTAAGCTCATTTTTGATTGCACTCGCAACATGAGCGCTGTCTAGAGCACACGGGGTTGTTTTTACCCCGAAAACATTTACTTTTTTATTAACTTATCTGATAGAACAAGCTTTTTTAAAAGTAAGAGTAAATTACTCATGTGACAATTTTATCCCAATCCGGAGATTTAATTTTTTTCAATGACCAATTTTCAAGTCGCAATAACTTTAGATACAATCCGTTTTTGTTACTTATATCTTTGATTGCAATTACTTGATGCTTTATATTAAGTAAATACTCGTATCAAGCAAACGCTCAATTTTTATTGTTAATCGGTATAGTGAGTAAAATCGAATTTTAAATATTTTATTTCGTGGCATTTGGATTCAATATTGAGACAAGCTGTTCCTTGGGCACTAAAAAGTACCGATTTAAAATATTATATCCAAATCTTATGGTATTTAGAATTTACAGTAATCTGAAATTTAGGCGCTAGGGTTGGCAGAAGTCGTATTTTTTAAACATGTTGCTTTATTGTAAAAAAAGATTGTAAAAATGTTTTTGTAAAATTTTATTGTAAAAATGTTGTTTTATTGTAAAAAACATAATGATACGAGTAGGACCGTGTTTCCGATAGCGGTGGGCTACTATTTTTAATATTTTTAAATGATTTTTTAATAATATTTAAAAATATATGCGTAAAAATGAATAAAGGACATAGGAAAGAGAGGCTTTTGTTACATTATAAGGTCTGCTCTTCCATATTTTTTTAAGGCTCGTTCTTTCATGTGAAGATATAATTTCTTCACACTAGAGCGGTAGCTGTAGAGGCGTGACCAGACTAGAACCAATCTAATCGCAAATCATCTCAATCATTAAAGGGGGCTCCCCTACTTCGATGCTACGGAACCCTACATGCGCGAGACCGACTCGCATTTGGCCGGTTATTTTTACTTACCTGGTCTGCACGAGGTCTTCCTCGAAAATACCGTACCATCTCATCATAACCATCACCAACAGCCTGTAATGTTCCCACTGCTGGGACACAGGCCTCCTCTCTATGAGAGGGAATGGGCTATAATCCACCACGCGGGCCTAGTGCAGATTGGTAGATTTCACATGTTTTCGAATTTCACCATCTCATAAAACATTCAAATTATTCCTAAAATCATTACAATGTCATTACAAGAATCATTTCCCCCAAACAAGCCACATCACACAAAACGGTACTCAACTGACACCCACTTAAGTTCACCGCCGCTGAAAGTACCAGTTCACTGAAAGCAGAAAGAATACCCATCCTTAAGGTTTCACCGTCCTACCTCCAGGCATTACGGTAATCAACCCCTGAACACGACACAATACTGCTGGAAAAATGATGCCCTCCTGAAATATACCTTCGTGCGTTGTGATACGGATGTGGGCAAATAAATCGGGGTTTGAGAGCTACAATTCTAAGTTTGTTGCCAATTTGTAAAGGTGTGTATATACTTATGTTGTTAGATGTTCGATTTGTAAGAGATAATGTTATTTCGAAAAAAGCATTTTGACTTCAGATGGTCACTGATTGTTTTACAACAAAATTACAGTTATTTGACAAACTCCACTATAGAGAACTGTTTAAAGATTGCTTTTTGAAAAACATAGAATTGCCTGTCAGGGTCTGTGCTACAAATCCAAGTCCTTCAAGTAATAATTATACAATACGCACATGAATCCGAATAAATCAGAAATGCCTGTCTTGGGTTCGAACTCGAGACCTATGACTTGGCAGTCTGACGGTCATAGCACTAGGCTATCACTGCTAATTGAAAAACTTATATTTTGAATTACTTCACGTCCTTCATCATCATCATCATCATTTCAGCCGAAAGACATCCACTGCTGGACATAGGCCTCCCTCAAGTGTCGCCACATGGACTGGTCCGGTGCGAGTCGCATCCAGCGGATCCCCGCAATCTTCACCAAGTCATCGGTCCACCTAGTGGGAGGCCTTCCAGCGCAACGTCTTCCAGTTCGCGGTCGCCACTCCAGAACTTTTCGGCCCCATCGGCCATCTATTCTGCGAGCAATGTACCCTGCCCACTGCCACTTAAGTGTGGCAATTCTTCGGGCTACGTCGTTCACAACCTTATCACAGAATAATATCAGCCATTGCGTTACGATTCACCAAACACAACTGCTACTTTCACAAACCCCATCCACTTTTACTATCCCTATATTATCCACCAGCTACCCAATTATGGCTACAAAATTCACCCAAAAGAGTTTTAAAGATAAGAAATTTACATACCCATCGACAATAGCGAATCGTATCTGCACGCTGCTTAACCAATCGCTTCGGTGGTTGTGTAAAAACCGCTATAAAAGTGAACGAGTCTCTAACTCCTAACTTCGAGAGTAATAAAGTTTAAGTAAAACCGTTTGAAGCCAAGAATTTACTTAGATTATGTTCGTATGAAGCTTTTTAATCGAAAGATTGTGTTTGGGAAAAATGAGTTCGGTGTTTGTTTGTTTGGGGTGGTTCCAACATTGGTTTGCTTGTTTATTATATGATTGTGGCTATCAGTTTTGTCTATGCAATTTCTGGAAGTATGTTTAATGCCGGTTCAGAGAAAGATAAAAAGTTGGTGCAATAAGTTCGATGCTTACCATGAGCGCTGATTCGAGACAGCGCGGCGTGGAAAAATAGTACTTAGAAGGACTTCGGGTAGGCCTGTGCCCAGCGTAGAATCGCGTGAGGGAGGAAGACCCCCTCGCTGACGCGATTTGTCACAGGAGGGCAGAACGGGGAGGAGGCGCCATGGCGACTTGATGCCGCCCTAGGAGGTGCCAGATCGGGGAGTCTATCGTCGTTGCGTTGCACGGCCCTCCACACGAGTGGTGGCGATATCTCAGGTGAGACTCCAGACATCGCCAAAAGACTCCGGTCCCCGGAGGCGGACTGCGCTGAATGGGTCACGAATGACATGCGTAGCATTTCTCACGGCTCAAGCACCATGGCGTCGGTAGGGTAACGGCGGCGTTTTTTCGTGGGTGCAAGTCCCACATAACCTAACCATCGCCCCGGATGCATGGTGCGAAAAAACGCTAAAAAATGCATGTGCCACCAGTGGGACAGCAAATGGCTTATATTAAAAAAAAAAACAACGGGTTGCGCTCCGGGAGTGCTGGCAGAAGTGAAAACTTGAAATAACGCCATCTAGCTTAAATATCCGAAATTTCAATAGCTTTCTGCAAGAACGAAAGATGTCGCTGCCGCAGAAAAAAAAATAGTTTGAACCCGATTCAGCTTTTGAATATTTTATTCCATGAACACTGCTCCTCAATACAATGCAAAGTGACTTATATCAACCTCTTTAAGTTACAGTCTCATGGTAACCTCGGTCGTTGAGTCAATTCATTGTTTGATTATCATTAGCCGCAAACTGGAGCACAACCACACACACACACACACACCTCCTACACACACTACACTACACCTCCCCCTACAGTACTACTCCTGTTCACTATTCCAATAATTTGATTTGATGTTATAATATAAAATATAATGACTATGGAAAAAACATGCAATTTAAACACAACTGGCAAAATGAGGGATGCTATGGGAACACTTCTGCAGAACCCTATGGGGGTTACAAACGTGATGTTTTATATCTTCTGATTACAGCGCCATCTACAATGTTCTATTAGAACAAATAGGCTGACACTGTACACGAGATACGCCTGTATCAGGGAAGATAAAATGCTGAAAACGCCGTCGTGCTAATGTTGCAAATTGCCGATAGATGGCAGTTCAAGTACTACTAATTTTCATTTATTCTTCATTTTCTTAAAGACTTTTTAAATGAGTGAAAATAGTTAAAGATTCGTAATTACAGGTGTACATGAATCTTTTGGCGCGTGGTAATAATCGGTGAGATCCATGCAGCACTGTAGGGACATTATGTAATTTAAATACCTCTGTACCCATTTTTCTAAACGATTTTCTCCTCGCCTACAACCTCTAAATCTTTGAAATAAAAATAATTAAACATCGACAACTTAAACATAACATCACGCCTGTAATTCCCGAAGGGTTAGGCAGAGGTGTACCTACCTAAATATAGTACACCACATTCGCCAGTTATGTTTAAGTCCCATGTAATAGGGGGCGAGCCTATTGCCATCAACCGGGCGTAAATCAAAACGAGGTAGTCAAACAATCAATCATTATTTTCTGGAAAATCATTGTGAATTGGACTTTTGGACACAAGGACCAAAACATTACCAATAACACAGGTAGTTGATGGTTGAAGTAGGTAGTGGTAGGTATTTCTTGCTACAACATCCATGTGTCCAAAAGTCCAATGATTACACTAGGGCCATGGGGTCCGAGTACCCACCTAGTATTTCGGGAAATCACCAAACGGTTGGTCGACTCTTCACGTGACCAGAGGGCGGGCCTATTTTTTGGCCAAAGAAAAAAAAAACCAGCATCAGCGATGTGGACGAGTTTTTTGACGCTCTGTAACCCTTTTGATACTTGTAAATATTTTTATTACTATTATAGATTTGTAGTTTGTAAATAAAAGAGTGAACTCCAAAGTCAAAGTAATAAAAGATTTGCTTCCAACGAAATATTTTAATTCTTATAATTAAAATAAATTAATACCACTACAGTTTTATTAAGTACTTACACAAATAAACATATTTAATACATTTAAGGGCAATTTTTTTTGGATAGAGTAAAGAAAATTTATACATTGAGAAAAATGAGGATTCTTCTTTCAAAGCCATGGAACAAAAATATTGTCAAATTGGCTTTGAGACTATTAAACAACTGCGTTTTGTTATATTGATTGGATGATCACAAAAATTAACATGAGATTCCCTTTTAACAGGAACTATAAAAAAAAGTCCCACAAAGGAAAAATGCGGATCTAATTTCAATAAGTACCAACATGCCTATGATGTAATAACAAAAGCATGTAGGTACAAGTACGCACACGTTTCCTAAATGAATCCATCAGTTATCACAAAATAATCACCTTTTTATCAGAACATTCCAAAATCAAAACTAATTATTCAAACGTCATATCAATAAGGTGGTCCGGGGACTTTACCACCATGTCTTAGCAGTATTTGTTCAATTTTAGACTGTACCACGACCTCATAAAGAAAAACTTCGATATTACTTGGAGACCCGGACTTCACCGAAGCATAGACAAGAGGAGAGAAGATGTATTGTAAACCACCAATAGAACTTCATGGTGGTAGAAATTCAAATATCCTTACTTTTTTTGCAATTTGCAGGTCGTTGTCAGGTTGTATGTTGATGAAAAATGAGTCGCGCCAGTAACACGTATGTAGTTGAATCATAATCATGAAAATCATCAATTTAACCCTGTAAGTTCATTTAAGCCTATTGATTGACTTTTTCATGAAATATTCATTGAATATTGAATATCATGATTGTAATTCTGTAACTACATACGTGTTACTGGCGCGACTAATTTTTCATCAACGTACAACCTAACACTGACCTGCAAATTACAAAAAACGTAAAAAAAATGAATTTCGTGGGCTACTCTGACGCAACCCCCTTAACACGTCTCGTCTTAGCTTAGCTTTAGTGGAAATAGTTGAGCAGAGAGGAGAGTAGCTGTGTCATATTTGTGGACACGAAAAGAGACGTGACGACGTCCGGTGAGTGGTGTGCGGCGAGCGGTGCGCCAAAGACTACTATATATATAAGGAGATAGACGGTACTCTCAGCTGTATTTCCGTCATCATACAAGCAGCGCCATCTATCCGTGGTGATGGTGAACTAAATCTATACCTATACATACATACAGCTACCACAGTACCTTATATTCTATGTATGCAATTCATTTTGTTACTTTTACTTGCACTTGAGACCATACTTATTGTCATGCGCGTTACATATTTTTTAAAGATTGTTTAACAAGCAAGTAAAATCAAGATAGAAATAACACAATTTATACGGAATAAAAAACGTTTTCAAATTACTAACACACTTTTATTTACGAACTTAGTTAAGGTTAGGGATACAATTTCACCCCTAATCCGAAATGCAAAATACACAAATCAGCAGTGCATTAGTGCAAAACAGAATCTCGATTGAAATCATATTGAAATCAAAATAAGGCATTTTTCTAAGTAACGGACGGTTTACAGTGTAACCATGACTAAAATACGTTTTTGTCGTTGATTTAATTAATTATTTTATTTTTTCTATTTAGTTAGTTAGATTAGTGAAAATTAAATAAATATGGTTTCTTATCCTAAATTATCTATATTGTTATTTTCAATTAAATCATAACACTGTTTTAAAGTGGTAACCCAACCAGTAAATAGTTATCACCATGTGGGATAGATGGCGCTAGTTTCCATACAAAAGTTTCAAGCAGTCTCCAATGTTCTAAGAGAGCATAGCATGCGGTGCGCGACGGTCGCTGAGCTGGGTATAAGTAGCCACGACATCTCTGCTTCGGTCTAGCCAGTACACATCACCCCACAGCTACACCCTAGCTCCTAACCATCTCCTCTCAGCTGCGCACCTCTGCGCTTTGGTGGAGACCTGGCCTAAAGGACTTTTACTTAAAAAGATGTCTGGTTCAGGGCTTATAGTCATATTTATCACTTCAGCGTGCAAAAGAGATAGAGCTATACCTACAGCAGTGGTGAAGGTTCCATACAACTCGTTTCCTACCGGCTCCGGTTTGTATTAGGCAAGTAATATAAGTACATGAAAGAGATGTACTCCGGTTTACCTCTCAAAAATTGATCCTTCGCTACTGACCTACAGGAAAATATAGGGTGACTGGTAATTAGTGACCGATACTTATACACGTGATTGTACTCATGATAACAAACAACATTTCCAAAGAAACATTTTTTTTATTGCATTATCACCATAATACAAAAGCCGTATGAAATTCGCGCTCGCGCGCCTGTGACCTATCAGCTGTCAGCGACGTGACGCCGTTCTATCTCATTACTATCGTACCGTGCAACAGTGGGTAGGCAGAGCAGCCGCGCGGTGAGCAAGCCCGCTCCATAAGCGGCGCCCGACCACAGGCCAGCCGCCAAAAAATGTTTCTTTGGGAAACTTGTTTGATATAATGAGTACAATCACGTGTATAAGTATCGGTCACTAATTACCAGTCACCCTATATCAGTGGTTCTTAACCGGTGGTCCGCGGACCACTGGTGGTCCCTGGAAGCATCCCAAGTGGTCCGCGGAGTTATCCTAATAAATAAGATAGGGGAAAAGGAGTCGACACAACGCCTTTTTGGACCCAAACGGCAATTACTTTACCAAAACTTTGAGTCATTGCTGTACCTTGTTTAGCTAACTTTATTTTCATCGACATTTATAGTGCTGGATTCAACAAGTAGGAAGAGTACCCAGCAATTGCTACGGGCACAAACGGGAGCCGCCCGTGTCAAAACCCACCCATCGCCGCCTGAGCGTAATTTTTTTAATGAAACTTATTCAAAATCTCGGACAGCTATAAAATTTACGAGCTCGCTTCGCTCGCTAATACATCCTGTACTTAGGCACCCAATTCATTATAAGTTAACAGATTTACTCCAATTCTAATTTTTGAATAAATAAGCAATAATAACCTAATTTATCCGAGGAGGGTTGTCAAAAAATGTTCATTAATAAACCAACTGGGTGGTCCATTGCAAGACAGAAATTTTGTTAAATGGTCCCTCATGACTAAAAGGTTAAGAACCGCTGCCCTATATAAATAAACTCCGTCTCTAGCTCACGCTGAGGTAAGATTAAAATAATAATGCGTTATGAGGTGATGGTGCTGGACGCCCCAAACTGCATGCAAAAGGCGGAGGCGGATAGGCTGTTGTGGTGCAGTTTTGGAGACCTATATCCAGCAGTGGACTGCTATAGACTATATCGATTGATCAATAAAATCGCCTAAACAACGCAAGCGCAGCTGCTGACGTCATTACAAGGGTAGAAGTATCCAGCTGATGGCCACTGTTAACCCTGCAAGTGTCTTCAGTATTGTTGAACGTGAAGAACTGGGTGTCTTGAAGACTGTAGTTGGCGATGGCCTGGTCGAGTTTGGCAGCGTCCGTGTCTTTCAGATGCGGTGTACGGGTTAGTTTCCATATCTCGTCTGAAAAAAAGGAAATGAGTATTTGAAAGACGTATATTGTATTAAGTAACACTGAAAGTCCCAATGTCTTAAGAGGGCTATCACAAAATTAAAGAATTCAGTTTAGGTAAATTAGACGGCATGCGGCAGTGGATGTGCAAGTGTGCATCTAGCGAGGTATACTACACATACATGCAAACAGCTATGCCTCGGAGTCCAGGAACAAACCAAAATGACCAAACAAGCTAAGGACCGCCCGTTCCGAGATTTATATTGATTTTTAGCATTGCATAAAACAATTGCGTTCAAGTAGTATTTTACTTTTAAATGGTCTAATTCTTTTTTTCAAGCAAGGTAAGATAGTAACCTTACTTATTAAATATGTTTTCTTTGAATTAGGATTATATCTTCATAGATAAAAAATATCATTTCGGACGAAAAAGGTCAGTATCTTTCTGTTTTCGGTTTTTCTTTTTGGTGTATTTCTGTATGAAACATAAAAAATTGGTAAAAGCATTCCAAAGTACACAACTCAATTGTACCATGGACATTTTTATATAATATAATATTATTATAAGAACAAAGCATCAAAGATGCCCAAAAGTAGGATTTTATGAAACATCCTTGGCAGAGACAAGGTTTTTACTCATGTACGTAAACAAATTGAAATATTTGTTTAAAACATTCCCGAGAAAAATAATCAAACTTTCTCGGACATAATTTTTTTTTTAATTTTGTGGCTATATATCAACCATAATCCCACATCAAAAATTGAGTAAAACGCTCAAATACAAGAAATAATGTGATAGCCCTCTTAACATAAATGTTACGGATAACGAAGTGATACAATAAATGTTATAATTTTTTTTTTAATTTCTAACTTCAAAATTGACGAAGTTTCATTCAAACTATCAATCATAGTTTTAAACCCCTTAGGGGATGAATTTGCAAAAATCCCTTCTTAGTGCGTACTTAAATGCCATTTAAGGAACGTTTGCAAAATTTCGTGCTGCTAGATCCAGCGGTTTCAGCTGTGCTTTGATCGATCAGTCAGTGAATCCAGCCAGTCAGTTTCTTATTTTTTTACCTTCGTTAGGATCCTTCGTAGGATCCTGCCGTTTCTTAAAAAAAAAAATAATCAGATACGTAAAAGGTTACCGAAAATTTTTCGAAATAAAAGTTTTGAATTTTGTTATGCAATCAAATATCTACCATTTATCATATACGGAGCCTTTTAATCCATAATCCTCCGAAATAAGTACCAAATACTGTTTATAGAATGTTGCATATAAACCACTTAAATAATTCTAATCAGAGAGTACTGTTAGTGCAAAACATATCTTTCGATATCTTTTAGATAGGTACCACACTGCGATTAAACTAATTGCTACTAATTCCGATACACACGGCGGCAAAACCACACAGTTGATCAATAATAAGATTATATCTATAAAGTATAATTTCTTGATAAACAAAAAAGTTATTTAGACCATCTAATTCTATGGAAATCACAACGAAAATCGGAATTTACCAGTAATCAAAGCAAGTCGTTGTGTGTGTGCAAGTTAATAGTAAACGACTGATTATTTCAATTAAATGTGTGCTGCCGTATAGCACACATCATCATCATCATCTGCCTAGCCTTTTCCCAACTATATTGGGAGCGACTTCCAGACTTACTGGATGCAGCTGAATAACAGTATTTTACATGAAGCGACTGCCTATCTGATCTCCACAACCCAGTAATAAACCTGTACAGTACATATTTAATTAAAATAATCAGTCATCCAAATATAAGAAATAATTTGTATAAAGAGGTTTAAACTGTATTGGTAATGGGATGCGGAAAAAAACTTTAGATTGGATGTCAGGCACGTGTCAAAGAAGGGTTCAGTTGATTTTAGAACCTCGAATGAAATGACTTGAATCACACTGTAAACATTGTCGAATCTCGACAAAATGAGAAAAATGTCGTGAGGAAAGTTTTGAATGTGGATGGGTATAAGGGTAGAGGAAGACGAAAAAAACGATAGATGAACTGTGTGAAGGATGTGGCACGAAAACAGGTGTCTGATGAGATGACGCGTAATAGAGAAGTATGGATGAAGAAGACATAATACTGCACCGACACCAAATGAATTGGGACAAGGGTAAGAATGATGACATTAAACCGACTGTTGTAAATCTGAAAGTGGACCTTTACTAGACAATCCATTTAGAGTTCGGGTATTTGTAATACATTTATAAAATTTACTTGATAAAAATCTCTCATTCATCTTATTAACAGACAACGCACAGCCTTGAACACTGGGTCTCGAAGCATTAAACAACAATGTTTACACAGGAATCGCCTGTTTATAAAACAATGTGGAAATTCAACTTTAGAAGCAGACACATCAGTAATTAAATTTTGTATAGAAGATTGTTCATATTCTTGCAGGTGCTGAAAACTTCAAATGATTTGGGGTTAATACACTAGGGCCAAGGGGGTCCGATTGCCAAATTTGTCTTTCGGGATATCACCAAGCAGTTGGTCGACTCTTCGTATAAAAAATGACAATGTAGCTAACAAAAAAGGGGCAAGGCTAATTTTAAATTAGCCTTGCCCCTTTTTTGGACTCTATTTCACCACAGATTCACAATCAAATTTTAGGTGCAGCACTGCAAAAGTCGATAACATTACCTTGGTCTGATTAGAATCGCTATATAGGTAAGTGCAATCACTTAGCTTTATAACGATTCTGATCAGCATAAGTAACCTTCCCGTTCGTACCGTATCCAAGTTTTCATTACTTATTTTGTCGACTAGACAAGCCAATAAGTAAATTCTGTTGGAGTAAAACTTGAGTCCGGTAAGAAAAAGTGCCCGTGGTTCACCCAGGTGAACTCAGCAGGTGGACCACGACCGAATCCCGTAAATAAATAATAATAAATTGTTAGGTACAGACAGATTTACTTTTGACTTTTAAAAGGTCTAACACATTAGTAAAAAAAGTCGTGGCGTTTTCAGTTCTTTTTGGATAAAACCTTTTGGGTTTCCTCCAAATAAAAAAGAAAATGCTTTTGAATTTTCTTTGTTTCTTTATAAAAATTAGCCCAAAATGCAAGCATGTAATTATTACTTAGTTATGCAAAAGTAATTTTTTTATCACGTTCACTATATACAATAGACCAACCTTATCAAAATATCATAAACTAGCTTATGCCCGCGGATTTGCCCGCGTGAAGTTCGAAAATTGTCCCACGGCATCGTACTACCGGGCTAAAAAGTCAATCCGATTTGTTAATCCAGGCTATAAACCATCTGTGTGCAAAATTTTATCCAAATCCGTACAGTAGTTTTTGCGTGAAAGAGTAACGATATCCATCCATCCTCACAAACTTTCGCATTTATAATATTAGTAGGATGTACGGAACCTCTAAGACCATTCTAGCAAATGAGCAAGTAATTGAATGGTATATTCCAATCGGTCAAGTTTCCGTGCGACCGCACTTGGCCTCCATTTGAGCGGCCAATTACCGACACTACCGTTTGCCGCAAAAACTTAATGTAATTGACATTTCTCACTTTAGGCTGTACGACTGGATAACCTGCGGTTTTCCCCATTTTCATGGTTGTTTAACCCCTGAGAGTAACCATAAAGCTTATTTTTCTTTTAAAGTGTCACAGGTTTATCATTAGTTATGTAATTACTTAAACATAGCAATAATACAGGGTGGGGAGTGACACCGACGCACAAACAGTTACAACGTATGAACCATCCCAGAAATAAATTTTTCATCGGTAATTTAAAAGAAAAGAAACAGCTGTTCCCTTCAAAACTGCAATGCCTACACGGTCGAAATATATAATAATATAATATAATAATCATTTAATATATAATAATATAATATAATAATCATTTAATATCAGAATAAAAACATTCCATAGATTGTTAGTACATAATACTTATAACTATGTTAGTGCGTTATTAAATTAAACTCAAATATATGGAACAGTTATTTTTTTTCACTTTCCAACCTTTATATTAGCAACTGCAGTGGAGCTCATCACCTGCCTAGCCTTTTCCCAACAACGTTGGGGTCGGCTTCCAGTCTAACCGGATGCAGCTGAATACTACTGGTATTCAGCTGCATCCATTGGAGCGACTGCCGCTGCCGACTGCTGCTGAACTGGGTAATACGATACAACTTGGTAAGAAACCAGTCTTACCAAGTTGTATCGTATTACCCAGTTCAGCAGCAGTCGGCAGCGGCAGACTTTTTTGGACCACTGACTACCTAACGACCGGGACCTACGGCTTAAAGTGCTTTCTGAGGGACGGAGGAAACTCGTATTTGTAATGGGTTGTCACCCATCCACAGACCAACCTAGTCAAGCACAGCTTCACCTAAAGATTGACCCGAGCGGCTGTTATTGTTTTAGCCACGAGCTCACGAGCTGAGTAAAGTTTTAATTTTATTTTCATTTTTTGTTGTTGTGTTTTGCTATGCGATGTATGTTTACTGTTTTTTTTATTTTTATTTTGTATGCACGTCATGTATCTGCGACAAATAAATATTTTTTCTTTCTTTCTTTCTTTTCCTTTCTCTTCAACTGCATCTGAACTGCATCGGCGCTAACCTGCGTTTATTTCAGTGACAGACAAACTGTTATGTTTTATTTACGAAAAGCGTCGAAAGACTAGTAACTGTTCAACTGTTTAAGCACAAACGGTACACCAAGGTTAGTCAGTCGAACACCAACTAGACTAATTATTTTGTACTCAGGCTGAGGTATTACGAGTCTTCCACCCGTATTTGTAGTTAAGTTACAGTCATTAATTGAGTTTAAGTAATCTATTTATCTATCTATACATATAAAATGCTTTGTATTGAATGACTGACTGACTGATCAACGCACAGCCTAAACCGCTGATCGTAGAGACCTGAAACTTGGAGGGTGTGTTCTTTGTATGACGTAGGCATCCGGTGATAAACGATTTTCGGAAATTCTACCCTTTAGGAGGCGAACAATGGGGGCATAGTTTGTATGGGACAACGGGATTTCTTGGTCCAATCTACTTCAAAGCATAAACATTCTTTAACAGAATTGATGGAAGACGTGTTTCATATTTGATTGATACTCATCGCTTAACGGGGTTTAAAAGGGGTAGAAAGTTATTTTGGGGGATACTTTTTATCCCGGTAGTATGATCCCGTGAGACAATTATCGAACTCCATGCGGGCGAAGCTGCGGGCATAAGCTAGTTATTTAAAGAAACACTTTTAAGCAATAGACAAGAATTTAAACGAAGTAGGTAACAACCGTCAAAGAAAGCAAAGTTAATTTGACAGTTCCAACTTTAAATAATGACTAAACCACAGAATAAAAATCGTATCTGAAAAAATATTTTTACTTAAGTAATCACTTAGACAAGTTTATAGATACGGGTGTTGGTGTAGAGATTGCGTATGGGCAAGTGTAACATGGATCGACAATATTTAAAAGGTGGCTGGGGCAGGTTAGATGCAGAAACCAGAGGAAAGGGTGTTATGGGTGATGGGTCATCCCCATAGCACAGCATCATGCTGAGTGGTTTCTGGTTTGTCGCACTCATGACGTGCTGTCAAGTCTTTTTTTTTTTTGTGTGCCAAATGTTTGTATGTATATTTTTTTTTTTTCTAATTTTGTATGCACGTCATGTCTCTGCGACAATTGAATACGTTTGCTTTCTTTCTTTCTTTTATGACGCATCTTAAAAGAGACCTTTATCGAGCAGAGGACGGCGGTGTTGAAGTAAGACCTATTTAGAACTCATCAGCATATTTCAAATCTTTTCCTATGTACAAGAACAGCTGTTGACGCACATATTATGCAGACATAGGTAGGTACGTACTTTATTGACACCACAGTAATGGACACCTTGAAACAGTGCTAAGTAGAATCACGTGTAATTTATGCGCTCCAGCAAACAGCGAGCAATTCACGCGTGTAATCCAATTATATCTCGCGTCTGGTAGCGACAAATCGTGGTAGACTGTATTGAGATAGGCGTATCTATTGTCTCTATGATTTCAATAGCGGGTTTTTTGCGACGTGCTCTTGAACCGTGTTCCGGTCAAAAGACCAAATATCATTGACACTTTCTGTAGCTACTGCCCGACGTCTTATTCGTAAACATGATGATGAGATTCAATGTGAAATTTTGCAGTCTACTTTCTAAAAATTCAGACATCATTTTAAGAAACTAGATTTTATTCCATCATTGCCAGGGCTGCGGGACTGTTCGAAAGAGATACCGCGACCCTGGAACACTAAGAGCAAGGAAGGAACATGGATAGGTTTTAGTCAGTACAAGTAAGACACTCCCTTCCGCTCTGCCCAGAGCGGGAGAAGTCATTTGATGACATCCCATCCGCAAAAAAAAAATGATTATTCCATCATGTCTTTTTCGCGACATGGTTTTTTACAGGTCAAATACATGACCATGACTTTTGATAGAATTATTTGTGCACTATAATGTGTACATTAAAGAGCTAAGAGCTATTAAATAGTTGAAGAGGAGAAGGACAATCATGCTGACATTCACTGAGTCCTATCATCATCTGCCTAGCCTTTTCCCAACTATGTTGGAGTCGGCTTCCAGTCTAACTGGATGCAGCTGAATACCAGTATTTGACATGGAGCGACTGCCTATCTGACCTCCACAACCCAGTTAGTACTGGGTAATACGATACCCCTTGGTTAGACTGGTTGCCAGACTTTTTTGGGCCACTGACTTCGTAACGACTGTCAAAGATCTTCAAATGAGAGCCGGGACCAACGGTTTGATGTGCTTTCCGAGGCACGGAGGAAACTCGGTATGTATTGGGTGGTCACATACCCACATACCAACCTAGGCAAGCACGGCTTAACCTAAAGATCGACCCGAGCGGCTGTTATTATTTAGCCAAGAGCTCCTCACATTCACTGAGTGACACTATACAGAACGGAAACTCTCAGCGGGACAGTAAGGGGAACTATCTTAACCATTGCAGCTACACGAAAATGGTCTTATGAGACAATCCATATTTTTTTGTGAAATTTTGATACCCATTCACAGAATTAAAAAAAAAACAGTTTGCAAGAAAATGGCCATTTCAAAAAGTTTTTTTCACATTCTGACTTTTTTAATACTCCAACCTGGGTTGGTTCCATCGAAGTTTTTGGTCAGTAAAAAGAATCGATAGGCATCAATACAAATAATATAAATGCCACAAGGAAAAAAGTAACTAACAAAGGAATCCGTACAAGCCCCTGGTTTTTCTCTATAGACCGTCGGTCAAGGGCACCGCTTGCATAACCTGTGGCATGTTTACTTTTGTACTACAAGCTATCTGAAACTGTCAATTTTCCCAACCAACCTTGAACCAAAAGCTTTAGCGATAAAGTTGATAATCTATTAAAGAAATTTGACAGATTGTAGTACCTTGACGTGCTGGCGTCTGTACAGCCGCGGCCCTTTTCGCCTGTTCATTTATAAAAAAAATCGCTTGAATCATGCGGAGGCCCCACTCGGCTAGAGAGCGCTTCGTGCGCGAGAATGCAAGCAAAAATGAGCTTAGGCGGGAGTGTCCTCGATTATACCAAGCGGTAATTTTTTTTTATTATTGGTTTGGGATCCTTTGCATGGTCAGTAAATATTAAAGCTAAATACTCACAAGTACTGCTGTTCCCATCGTCATTGTTGTAGCAAGCGAAGACGACTGCGTAGTGTTCGTAGTTCACATCCAGGAATGAGTAGGTTTCAGTCTTTTCATCTGTGAATATAAAAGTATTATACTTAACGTTTTGACTGCCATAGTCACATATACGTGTCAAGCAAGCGCGTGCCCTGTACGCCAAACGACACAAATATGTGACAATAAGGTAGGTGAAATTGTGGCTTGGCGTGGAGGGCACGCGCGTGCGTTTAGGCTTTGGTGGTCAAAAGGTTAAACACTGTTTTAAGTTTTCACGGTTTACAACTAAACTTATATTGTCACTTTCGTAAACCGTGTGATACTGTGAGTGTGTTTTGCCGTGATTTAGTGTCGAGTTCCAGTACAGCGCGTAACAAAAGACCAAGAAAGAGGGTACATAGATTTTTCTGCTCTTAACAAGCTATTTCCATCCACCGGCATTCTCCAGTCAACCCGCGATCATGGAGCTTACAACAGCGTCGATATATCGGGAACTCAAAATAAATCACAATCACAGAAGATTTCCCGTAAGTGACAATATAAGTTAAATATTATACTTAGTTTCTTACCCCGTGTTTACACTATGGTATTAAACATGTATTCTAGATATTGTGCCTTCGATCTTGACGTATATTACGTATATAAAGACTAAATAAAAATAAATAACAAAAAATATACGAAAAGTCTTGTATGTATACCCTTAGATTTGAGGAGTTTAATTGTGTAGTTGTTTAGTTTAGTTTTATTTTATTTCTAGAGCCACTCGTTTTAATTTTATATTCTTACAATGTTATCACTGCTTGTGATTGTTGTACACAGAAGCTGTTGATAAACCTTTATTAATAAATAAATAAAGTCTTTATAACTCGTGTGGGGATAAAATGAATAAGATAAACGAAAATCGGAGGCACAATATCTAGAAAACATGTTTTATACCACAGTGTAAACGCGGGTTTAGTATACTTAGTCACCTAAGATATTCATTGATGATGTAAGGGCAATTTTATTCAAAATGAAATACTTATGATAAATAACGTATTTATTTGGATAAGAATTGTTTATAAAAACATCTTCGCAAATAATGCATTATTTTAGAAAAAAAATGATTGCCATAAAAAAGGCTATAGTAGTCAACCTTAAAAGAGACATATATTATGCTATCTTGGGTTTTTTTTTTAGAGGAGCAATTCCGTCCTACATGATTGTTGCGTAACTTTAACTACACGCATTGCACGCAACGGAAGCTTTCAAAAAGATTACATTTTACCCGTTTTTGCAACATTTTTCTTCGATACTCCGGTCTTATTAATCGTAGCTTGATTTTATATAGCCTAAAGCCTTCCTCGATAAATAGGCTATCCAACACTAAAATATTTGTTCAATTCGAAAAGTAGTTCCTGAGATTAGCACGTTCAACCAAACAAACTCTTTAACTTTACAATATTATAATATATAGAGTAAAATATAGAGTATAATATATAAGTAAATAAGTTGTATAGATTACTGTGCATAACTAAAAATACAATAAGGCTTAGTTAACGTTGCCAAAATGAAGGTCGAACCTGAGGTGTTACTAATTAATTCAATTTGATAGATCCAATTAGTTTATCCTATTAATTAGCAATTCACAAGTACTTTAGATTTGTTAGAGATTTAATACTAATTTAACAGTACCTACGTTATTAATTCAAATAACAAAGGCAAATAAAAATGTTAACCAGACGGCAGTTAACGAGATCCAAAAACTTAATCAGACTTCACAATTTTTAAGTAAAATAAATGTCTATGTGAAATTGAAAAAAGAGATAGGATTAAAAATTTTCAGATCCTTAACAGCTGATGTCTAAGCTATATTGGGTAGAGCTAAATGTATTTCACTGTTAATTCAGTTAACAGTAAGTTGTGTAAATTAGCGACACTTGGTTCACATAGATTGTACCTAGTATGTTTAGAAATATTTGCAGCTATCGTCGTTATCAAATTAATAAATTTATTTGTTCTTCCTTTGTTTTGGACACGAGGGCTCACAAGGCCTAACTAAATAGTAAAAAAGATTCAGATTGAACTGTTAATTTACCACCTTGAATTTATGCCAGCCTAGTACTTTTTACTATGTTGATCCGTTTAAAAAACTTGTGAAAATGTTCCTCACATACCTACCTTCTAATAAAAACATAACCCTTTATTGGCAGTTGGGTAAAAATGAATTGTATAGTTTGTTCATTTGATGATACTTTAGCATCGATGACGAAGCGGTACTACAAAAACAAAAATGGTTGAAACAATTGTGAATCGTGTTCTTTTGTTTTTTGACGACAAACCGGGACAGTGACGAACCGGGCATAAGTCTCTTATTTTCACTAATTTACAAACATTTCCCGCTCTTTTCTAGGATTAATATTTCACAAAAGTTCTAATACCTTACCATCATAAGTCACCAGCAACAGATCCCCAGTACTATTACTATTTGGATCGGGGATCAGAGCAACGGATCCGTTGTAAAACGTCACGGTATGGTTGGTGATCCAGCTGATGGACACGTCTGTCGTGTTCTGGTGATCGAAGTTGACGGTCGCACAGTCTCCTTGAACCACCATGTCTTCCGTTGCTACTGCTGTTAGGTACCAAACACCATCCAGCTGTGGGGATGAAAATATTGAGTTAGGACTACATTTAACTAGCAAGTCTAACTCCAATTGACGTCTAATTGAGTGACATATCGAAATTCCTTAAGTTGATGGAGAGGGAGAGGAAGACCAAAAAAACGATGAATGGGTTGTGTGAGGAACCATATGAAAGATAAAGGACTTAATGGTAGCGTGACGGTTGACAGAGGACAATGGAAGAATAATACGTGATGGGCCGATCACAAGTCACAAAATCAAAATCAAAGCATTTATTTAAAGTAGGCCAGTTACAGGCACTTTTGAGCTGTGAGCTTGGTTACATTATTCATGTTGAGATGGTACATTATGTGAGAACGATGTAGCTACGAGTAGATATGCACGTTAAAAGTGTCCATAGTATGAGCAAAGAAAAAAAAAACAATTAAAAAAAAAAAAAATTAATTCGATGTGATGGGACAAGGGCAGGAAGATAATTATGATCGTGATTCCTAAAGTATCACTGTTGTCATGGAGAATAAAGGAAGAAGTGAGGTAAAGTAGAACATGTTGGGGTCGATCGGTACAATGTAATGTATGCTTAGTCCCCAGGCTGTGCCGGAGCGTGCTGAATCAGCCCTCCGCAAGCAAGTTTGCAGTATGCTTAATTCACCACACGGGCGTGAGTAGGTGGAGGTGCATGTCATTCAAATGGTTGATTCGATTTTTTTGGGGTTTCGTACCCAAAGGGTAAAACGGGATCCTATTACTAAGACTACGCTGTCCGTCTGTCACCAGAGTGTATCTCATGAACCGTGATAGCTAGACAGTCGAAATTTTCACAGATGATGTATTTCTGTTGCCGCTATAACAACAAATACTAAAAACAAGATGAAATAAATATTTAAGGGGTTGTGTAGGAGCCCTACACAACAAACGTGATTTTTTTGCCGTTTTTGTCTAATGTTGTATAGATAATGATACGGAACCCTTCGTGCGCGCGTTCGACTCGCACGTGGCCAGTTTTTTTTACTAAATCACGGAATGGTTAAAGTAAGGATTGATATATTAGAGGAAGTTTGAAAGTGGCGCCTGTTACAGAAAATTTGAAAGGAAGTCTTCTATCTTTGTATGGACATGTAATGAGGAGGGATGAAACGGATGTTTCTAAAAAGTGATAGATATTAATGTTGATGGATGGAGAGGGAGAGGAAGCCAAAGAAAAGATATGTGTGAGGAATGATATGAAAGAGAAAGGAGTCAATGATGCCGTGACGTCTGACAGCGGAGAATGGAAGAAGTAAACGTCTTGCGCCGACCCCAAGTAGAATGGGACAAGTTCAGGAAAATGATGTTGTCACTATTTTCATTTTAAAGTTCTTCTTCTAAAAACAATTGCTTATATCTCATTAACTTCATCACAATTAAGTACAGTAGACCACACGTTAGGGGGTACACTTTGACTTTGAGCAGACCTAAGGACTTACAGAGTTTCAGTAGAACAAAAGACCAGCTTATACTGGTAAACAATGGCGTGCATGTTGCACTGTACAATGCCTTGAGAAAATAGTGACCTTATTTGACAATAGAACAGTTATTGACGATCTAACGGTGGTTTAAAACCAGAACAGATACCGGAAATAGTCTGGTAACTATAACCTCGATTGCCTCTTTGGTCTAGTGGTCGCAAGCGTGACTGCTGAGCATGAGGTCCTGGGTTCGATTCCCAGGTCTAGCAAAGTGATATTGGGTTTTTCCATCAAAAATTTCTCAGTAGCAGCCACGGTGTCCAGATTTGCGCGTGGTTGATGGCAATAGGCTCGCCCCCATTATGGGACTTAAACATAACTGGTGAAATTAAGAAGTACTATTAGGTACACCTCTGCCTAACCCTTCGGGGATTACAGGCGTGTTTTTATGTTGTTGTGTAACTATAACCAAAGGAGGAAATATCTACTAGTTCCACTTTTTGATCCCAATAAATTCCACTGGACTTACCGCTTTCCAATCCAGCTCGCGTGGAGTCACAACAGGACAGCTCACATTCATCATAGCACCATCCACATTTAAAGCCAACACAGCCAACACAAAACATTGGACCAACATTGTGACAAACATAGGCTGCCGATGCTGGCATACAACTGAAACGTAACGCAAAAAGTTACGTCTTTTAAAGAGAATAGTTTTTGTTGGCTTCAGTTTAGAGTTCCGGGGTGGTTTGTTGTGTGGACTGGGGGGTTTTGTGTTGTCGGTGTTAGATTTATTATCACAGGAAAATAAATATATCTGGCTGATGATTTAGAAGTGTATTTTTTTGGAAAATTCACTAGTATACCATAAGAATAACAATCGAATTTATCTCACATTCCCAAAAATTCTTAGTTTGTCCCATATCACTATTGAAGTCCTGCTTCGTCACAAATTACAAGTTCTATAAAGGTACAGTCAAATCAGTCAATTACATCATCTGCCTAGCCTTTTCCCAACTAAGTATGTGGGCTTCCAGTTTAACCGGATACAGCTGAATACCAGTATTTTACATGGAACGACTGCCTATCCGGAGACATGTATACTTATATGTATAAATTCGAAGACATTCTGACATCTACCAATCCGCACTGGGCACGCGTGGTAGATTATAGCCCATTCCCTCTCCTAGAGAGGAGGCCTGTGTCCCAGCAGTGGGAACATTATAGGCTGATGAAGTGAAGAAGACTGCCTATCTGACCTCCACAAACAAGTTAGTACTGGGTAATAAGATACCCCTTGGTCAGACTGATTGTTCGACTTTCGGCCCACTGACAACCTGTAACGATTGTCTAAAAACTACAAATGACAGCTGGGACCAACGGCTTAGCGTGTTTTCCGAGGCACGGAGGAAACTCGGTATGTATTCATTTTATTTATTAAAACTTTATAAAAGTACAGTATACAGTAACAAAAGACAACAGTATAAAAAGCTGTAAAAAGGACTAGAAAATATTTATAACTCAAACATATAAGAATAAAAACAAATATAACAAAATATATAAAGTTAAGAGGGATAGACAAAAACTACAACAACTTAGTTTTGAAACGAATCTGCCAACTTCTAATGGAATGAGATGATGTCTTCTATGTAATGGGTGGTCATGGTCATCCATCCACAGATCAACCTAAGCAAGCGCGGCTTAACCTGGAGATCGATCCGAGCGGCTGTAATTATTTAGCCACGAGCTCCTCCATTGAAGGTCAATGAATAAAAAACCCAAAAAAAATCAGAATAATCCATTACATTTCCCTAGCGAACTTTTAAAAGCATTGTTAATTCTGTTGTTACTAAAAACGGTAACAATTTGTCTGTAATGGCGTCTATTATTATAAGTAAAATAGGAAGTTTACTTCCTATTATTTGAATGGATCGCCTTTTGTTAGCACGTTCTATTAAACTGTTTAAAAAATCTATTAAGGTCTTCTTTTGTTGCGTATTTGTCTATGTTTAGATTGTTTGTTTATTTAAACTTTTGTTCTCTATTATTCGGAGATATCGCTGGCACTTACCAGGGTTTCAGTAGTTTGGCAATACACAATTCAAAATCGGCGGTAATAAGAGCGAACAGAGGCTGCGATTCTCCATACAAATGTATTCCCCTTTTTTATTTCTTCCTGAAAATAAAAATATTTATAAAACTAAGGTCTGCTGTAGACACATCCCTGTCATTTCCTTTTTTTCTGTTACAAATAAGTAAAGAAAATACGACCCTTCAAATATGTCAGAAAATACCCCATATTTACGACCGTGATTAGAGGACTACGCGAAAATTTCAAAAAGTTTTTAACATAAAAGAAATTGGTTGTATGCCTCAAAGAAAGAGGATCAATCATTAAGAAACATGATAGTTTAAATTTTCTTGCTTGCTATTTTTAAAATAAAAACGGTCATTTAAATACATTCTATTTTATATTCTACATAATGGAAGATAACTTCTACATACCAGTGAAAACCATGTCATTAACAGTGATAACCAATTCTCCATCTTTCATATCGACACGAGATAAGGATAGAGAGCAATCTTATCTGACCCAGTCAGATCAGATCACGAAACGACTCACTTAGATCAGACTAAATAAATAGTCAAATTATAATAATATTACTAAAAATTTATAAACAGTACAATATAAATAAAATAAAAAAATATATAAAAAAAAATTGTTGTGTATAATTAATATAAATATCGGTATCTCATTTCAAGTAGATATGTGTATGCAATTGTTTTTAGTTAGTTATTTAGTGGTGACGTGTGGGGTGATGTGTGGTGGACAAGTCCTGCAGTTTGGGACCTGTGCCAACGTTCCAACTATGCAGTATTTTGATTTGGAAGAGGTGAGACGGTTCATCATGTTTTTGGTGTGTTCGTGTGACTGTTTAGGGGTATCAAAAACCTCCGATCAGACGGGTGTTGTGTCTGGTAGGCTTATTTTAGTTCTTCATTTGTGTCATAGATGGCGCTATAGTAATGTTTAGGGTTCCGTACCAAAAGGGTAAAACGGGACCCTATTACTAAGACTCCGCTGTCTATCTGTCCGTCTGTCACCAGGCTGTATATCATGAACTGTGATAGCTAGACAGTTGAAATTCTCACAGATGAGGTATTTTTGTTGCCGCTATATCAGCAAATACTAAAAACAGAATAAAATAAATATTGAAGGGGTAGACGCTTGAAATACACTATACACATACAATTCACTTTCAAAATAAATAATTAAATTAAAATTAAAGGGGGGTTTCCATACAACAGACATGTTTTTTTTGCCGTTTTTGTAGATAATGGTACGGAACTCTTCGTGCGCGAACCCGACTCGCACGTGGCCGGTTTTTATATGATGTTCCTGTAGGGGTATGTCTCCGCCGATCACGTTATCAGACTGAATTAGCCACGGATCATGGCGAGATTTATCCACTGATACCGGGATCCGATTTTCTCAAAAAATAAATTAATGTTTTTACCCACTGACCACGATATCTATCCGCGGCTATAAAAAAAAACGAAACTGATTGATCACAGTGTACAGAGACAAGAAATAAATTATATTATAAGCAACTGTAGATTGTGGTGCTTTAACTTAACTGAAATATGCATGTACCAGTAAAAGTACTTGGCTAGCATAGGTTAAACGTCTGAAAAATCCACCTTGTAGTCGCCTTAAAATTATTTGGGTGGATTTTTGAGACCTTGAACCTATGCTAGCCTAGTACTTTTGCTGGGTCATGCATATTTCAGTTAAATTGAAGCACCACAATCTAAAGTTGCTTATTTTTTAAAGCCACGGATAGATATCGTGATCAGTGGGTAAAACTCGCCATGATTCGTGGCTACTTCAGTCTGATAATGTGATCGGTGGAGACATACCCTCCTGTAGCACTTAATGGCGATACAACTGTGTTCTGATTCTGTAACTTGATCTTCATCTTAGTGTAACTCGTCCTGCGTCTTATCTTTCTCTGGTATTTAAATATAACCCAAAAGTTTATGCATATAGGCTTCTACAATATAACATAATCATCATTATCGTAATGCTGCCGAGACATGGCCCTTTTCTCTGATAGACGTTTCGGACGACAACCTTGACTTAGTTTAGGTTGGCAGATTTCACGTGTTTTATTTTTACGACTTTTGGGTTTCCGAGCAATGTTTCAAAGTTCATTTCGTTTCAATAAAATCGAAATTCAAAAATGATATTCTCATATTGATTACTAGTAGACCAGAGCGAATGAAGTCTTTGAAAATGGTAAAAAGTGAAAAAAAAAATAGTAGGATGGCACTCATTGCAAAAGGAAGAGAATATAACAAAAATGAAAGGAAAAATAATCGGGCGATCTGAGGTCGGGAAGTGGATGGGGTGAGTTTTTAAGGGTAAAAAACGGTTTATCTCGATTTCCGGCAAAACTACAAGTCTTATGGAAAAAAATTAAATGCAAATTATTGCAGGTAATAAAAAGATCTACAACTTTTGTATTTACACTTTTTTCACATTACCTCAAAATTTATGTGAAAAATTCAAATAACCAAGTTTTTGGTTTTTTATTTTATTGTTTTACAAAATGTTTTCTTTTATCATGAAATTTGGTGAAAACTTACCTTTTTATGTCCCAAACACACTGTAATTTTTTTGATTTTTGTTATATTCTCTTCCTTTTCCAATGGGATTCATCCTACTATTATTTTATGGTTTCAAAAATTATCGACCCTGGTCTATAGGTCCTGTGAGATTGTTCTTTTTACAAATAATCGGGCACACACTGCTGACTCTATCTTAGTTACTCAACAAAACCATTTTCTTCTTCCAGTTCTTAGGCCAATGGTACGAAATAGAGCGCTTCCCGACCTGGTACGAAGAGTCGGGAGACTGTGCGTTCAAACGTATCCAGTACTGCGAGCGACGCGTGGAGATCGAGCATGTGTTTGTGAGGGACGGCATACAGTTCGTGTTGCATCTGAACACCACGTATGTGCCCGGGGACGCCGCTATCTTTGTTATACCGGAGAGTAATATTGGTGAGTTTTGATTTGATTATTTTTGTAGTTTGAGATGAGGATGATACCAAGCAAGTAGCGTGCCCTTCAGTCCAGTGCTAGCTGTATAACGGCCCTTCTCAGACTGTAACTACATGAGACAAGGTGCACCCCAGCAGTGAAGGGTGATTGTGATTGTGTTCCCGCACCCCAGCCAAAAGTGGTGGAGCTCGTGGCTAAATAAAAATAGCCTTTCGTCGATCTTTAGGTAAAGCCGTTCTTGCTTAGGTTGGTCAGTGGATAGGTGACCAGCCATTACATACAGAGTTTCCTCCGTGCCTCGGAAAGCACGTTAAGCTGTTGGTCCCGGCTGTCATTTGAAGATCATTGACATTCGTTAGGTAGTCAGTGGCCCAAAAACTCTGACAACCAGTCTTAGCAAGGGGTATTAACCAATACTAACTGGGTTGTGGAGGTCAGATAGGCAGTCGCTTCATGTAAAATACTGGTATTCAGCTGCATTCGGTTAGACTGGAAGCCGACCCTAACATAGTTGGGAAAAGGCTAGGCAGATGATGATGAGTCCAGCCAAAAGTGGCGAGAAGTAACACCGTGAGGTTTTAGTCAGTAGGAGTCTGACATAGGCCCGAGGACATCCATAGAGGTCTTTCACACGACAAAAAAGGTGTGCACAACGAATTTTTGGATGGAAGCTGATCTGACCGCCGTCGCGCGTCAATCTTATCCACTAAAGCTACGTTTCTTAGTAATTTTTATAGTATTATATAAATATTATCCTGCCTCGTTGGTCGAGTGGTCGCAAACGCGACTGCTGAGCGTGAGGTCCTGGGTTCGATTCCCAGGTCGGGCAAAATGTTGTGGGCTTTTTCCATCAGAAATTTCTCAGTAGCAGCCACGGAGTCTGGATTTGTGCCCGGTTGATGGCAATAGGCTCGCCCCCTATTACATGGGACTTAAAACATAACTGGCGAAATGTGGGTGTACTATTAGGTACACCTCTGCCTAACCCTACGGGGATTACAGGCGTGATGTTATGTTATTATCCTATATGTTAATCCAGGTTATTAACTGTCTCCTAAATCCCATCCAAATTCGTTGAGTAATTCTTGCGTTAAAGAGTAACAAACATCCATTCATCCATCAATCCATCTATCATCACAAACTTGCGCATTTTTAATAGTAAGATAGTCAATATGTGCAGAAAGATGACGAATGATGACGCCTGTGTCATTCGTTTTCCTAACGTAACCGAGTTGTGCAATTATGTATGCAAATGATTAAATTATATTTTATTATGAAAATTCGCTGGCCATAAATGTATTAGTTACTACAGTATGTTAAGGCCAAACAATAATAAAGATAATTATTATCGTTTCTTATCAAAAAAAGAGTGATGTTTATCAAATCTAAAATCACTGGTGTACATAACTAATGCAAATATCTAAATCAGTGGATGAGTTATTATTTTTTTATCAGCTTTTATGTATTATTCATACATTGCTGGATAAATGATTTATGGGTCGATAGAGGTACTTTCCTACATACCTACTTAACGTTTTATAAAGTGTGTAAAAAGACTCTTAATTAAGCCGAAAGGCACTTGTTCTCCCCGTCATTGCGAACATTTTTTTGTTCTAGACCATACCTTTTAGTTACGGGGATATTGGGGGTCAAAGTTCCAACTTTTTTACAAGTTTTTTTTTTAGTACGTGTTTTTAATGTAACTTTTCTACTCAAGACACGTTAACGACCCCCGTACTATGCAATCCATCCATCAGCACAATGTTGTAGAAGATGTAAACAACAGGTTTTATATCTAAAATTTTTGCAAAAAGGAATTGATTCATCATCATCATATTTACCTTTTCTCAACCATGCTGGGGGTTAGGTTCTAAAATAACCGGTTGAAACTAAATACCAGTATTTTTATGGAGCAACTGCCTATCTGACCTCTAAAGACCAATAATTCTTAAAATCGTATTTTCCAGATCCAGTCGGCATCCCACTGACAGTGTTAGCAACTGATTACCGGAACTACGCAATCGTGTACGGCTGTAAGCATACTGATGAACTTGGGCTCAAATATAGTGAGTAATATACCTAAATACTATGTTATCACTCATATCAACAAAACAGTGTTTATCTAGAAACGGATATAGCTCCTACATGTTGAGATTGTGGAAAATTTAGTATTACGCTCAAGTTTGTGAGCTGTGGTATTAGCATATGACGTCATCACTTTTCACTTTCGGCTTTAAAATGGTGAAGGAATACTTCGTGAGGAAGTAGACGTGTCTTAAAACAGAAAATAGTCTGAGTAACAAAAAAAAAAAACATGTGTGCAATTCACACGTGGTAGAAGAGAAACCTTCAAATATTTTGGCTTCAAGATAAACACTGTATAATGTTTCCTATCTCATTTTCTCCCACGTTAAATCTTATGAATTTATGTGTCTGTCTCTTTTTCGTTTCATCGACTTTCAAATCACAACGATGCTAAAGAAGTTTTCACTTCTAAAAATAATCCTGATGATTTAACGCGTAATTTACTCTCATAATGCAATAAAATTGGTATAAAAACTTAGAGGCGTAAAATTATTATAGGTCACTATCGTCACCATCATTATTTCAGCCGAAAGACGTCCACTGCTGGAAATAGGCCTCCCCCAAGTGTCGCCACATTGACCGGTCCCGTGCGTCTCGCATCCAGCGGTTCCCCAGAATTTCCGGCCGAAAAAAATGTTCCCGCTTTGAATTTCATCCCAAAATCATCAGCTGGACTGGAACCTACTACAAAGATAAAATATTTTCTTTTTTCCAGTTTCAACCTGGATCCTGTCCCGACAGTCGACCTTACCTGACGGGTACCTGAAGATAGCATACCAAGAGATAAACTCCCTGCCTTCAGTAAGCTCCATATATTTGGAGAAGGTCAATCAGAGTGCTGTGCGATGTCAAGCGCATTGGACAGCGCACGTTGAAACTGTTAATTTTAATAATGATGTGGAACAGGAATAAATGTTTTGAAAATAGTGTGGTGTTATTGATTTTTTATACATCGATAGAGATAAAATATAAAAGAGAAGAGCTCGTGGCTAAACAATAACAACTGCTCGGGTTGATCTTCAGATGGGGGACCCCCTATTAGGTACGTGTCGAGTTTCCTCCGTGCCTCGGAAAGTACGTTAAGCCGTTGGTCATAGCTGTCATTTCTCGATCTCTGACAGTTGTTACAGGTAGACAGTGGCCTGAAAGTCTGACAACCAGTCGTACCAGGGGGTATCATTATTACCCAGAACTAGGTTGTGCAGGTCAGATAAGTAGTCGCTCCATGTAAAATACTGGTATTCAGCTGCATCCAGTTAATCCGGACGCTGCCCGTAACATAGCTGTGAAAAAGCTAGGCAGATGATGAAATAGAGATACATGAATTATTGCATGGAGGCACTTAAACAAAGGTACAGCGAAGCAAAAGCCGTTATCGAGGTAAAGACATATAAGTTGATGCTTTTTTTATTGTTTCTCTTAGCATTTTAATGAGTTTGCCAGGAGAACTCTGTTAGTAACATAGTATAAAGAACCAAGTGGGTAACCAACCTCTACTAACCAGTAGTAGTGGTTATTTCCGACTTTGACTACGAGCTATGCGAACCACGCGGATCTATATTTGCATCAGTGTCAAAAGCGCAGTGTCAATCTTTACTTTTGTTTCATTATGGTTGCTGATGGGTAGCTCACTGCTGCTGTCAGAGGAAAGAGCTGTAAATACAATATTTGCTGGAACAAGAGCATAAAGTTATACTTATTATTGCCACTATGGTTGACATTATGGTGAGTGTGTGTGAGTGACAGGTGTGTTGTTGTTGTAGTTGTGTGTGTGTTGTTGTTTTGTGTTTGTGTTTGTGTGGTGTAGTTCCGGTTCCAGCGCTGTGTGTCACAAAAATATAATAGCATTATGCTGATTATTTCTAATAAGATTATAATTCCAGTAACTTAAAAAAGATAAGAATACATTTCAAATCAGAACGATTATGATATTTAATCTAAAGTAAATTCGTTTTAAGATCCTAAAGAAAATTTTAGGTTTGTTGAATCGATTAAACAAAGGATTAGACTTTCTAATCAAGTGAAGTACAATGAAATCATAAATTCACTGTTTGGCCAAACACAATGAGTACTGATTATGTTAAATTATAAACCAATCAGTGGGGACAAAAAAGAGGGTTTGCCCTACAAAAGGTGGTGTAAAAAATGTATTTATAAGTATAGACTAGTCATGAAAAATGTAAGTTTTTGACCTCGAGAAGTGATTCAATACAGATATTTTTTTGTAAATATAACATTTTCTCCCTCTTATAAATTTGTATGTATAAGACGTACAGAATAAATACAAATTAATATATTAATACAATAATACATTTTTTTTATTGTCTTCATACTGTTGAAGCATTATGTAAACATTTTTCATGACTAGCCAAAACAAATTAAAACATTTTCTACAGCACATTTTGTAGGGTAAAAATACCTGCATACCGGACTATTATAAAATTATCTTATTTTAATCAAGGTTGCCAATCACGGTTACTATCTAACAATTTTATTTCTAACTTTTTATGACCAAGAAAGGAAGCTCAAGTGGCAGTGTGCTGGCAAAGTTTGTCCAAGAACTGAGGCCGATCGAACAGAAAAGTCCTGGAGTGAAGACCGCGTCACGGCAATTGGAGCACAGTACATCCCCACGCCCCCAGGTAGATGTACCTAGTACAGACTAAATGCGGAGTACAGATAGAGTTATGCTCAATTCGTCACTATTCCGATGGGTCACCAATTTGTTTTCGAAACAAAGAGTCCCGAGTCGTTTTCATAAGAAAACAAATTAATTGTTAATTGAATTCCCGATTCGTCTTCAGTGTTGTGGCGCAGTTTGGACTGTGTCTTTGTATCCTTGCAGTGGAAATACTTTCCAATAACAAACTAACATTCTAAGGAATTAAAACAAAATGCACCCCGAATTTTGAAATTCTATTTAATCTAGTTATCTAGACGTGCCCTAATGTAAGACCACAGGGTATCTAAAAGTCGTTGGCTCAGCCTGACGTTCCTCGTAGTACTTGGGAGAGCACCGGGACCAGTCATCTTTGACCAGCTTTTTGGGATCCACTCCGATTCGGGACAGAGATCTGGTGGCCAACTCTTTGGATACGTCGTTCAGGATTTCGTTTCTTGATAAGATCCATACGTAAACTGGAAATATTAAATGTTTTAGTTTATAATTTGTCAAGTTTTTGTTGCGGGAACGAGATCAAAATTTCATGATTACTTTTGGTCGCGATAAGTTAGCGCTAGTTTAATATAAAAAAGGCCCAAATACCATTTATGAATATGATATACAATAAGTGTCCACTTTCTGCCTAACTAGAGTCACACATGGTTTGGACACGTACTTGCTCTTCATCATGCAGAACTACTTTAACCTCCACTTACTTTCTCTGACTGCCTCGTAGGTCTAGTGGTCACAATCGTGACTGCTGAGCATGTGGATTCGATTCCCGGATCGGGCAAATTGTAATCGGGTTTTTCATTAAGAATTTCTCAATAGCAGCCATGGAGTCTGGATTTGTGCCCGTTTAATGGCAATAGGCTCGCCCCCTATTACATGGGACTTAAGCATAACTGCCTAACCCTTCAGTTCCAGTTGTGATGTTAAGTAACTACTCTTAACGACCATATTTCTGGACTCTTGATACTTTCTTATTGAAGATTCAGTGTAAATAACAAGACATTTTCAGTGTTGTATACTTACTAAAATGTTTATCAATAAGCTGACTGTACTCGCAAGTGTAAACAGTCGCGTAGTAGTTGTAGTTGGTGGCCAGCACGTGGAATGGATACCTCCTGTTCATTACTGAAAAACAAAAGATTCAATAAAAACCAAATTACAATATACGGCATCAGTGTTCCCTCTAACATTTAACCCGTCTGCCTTTAAAGCAAGAGTGAACAGGGATCTTCTGGGCACGCACGTTCCATGATAGACTTCATCCGTCGCTTTACATCAGGCGTGATCGAAATCAGGAGCAAGCCCATTTTGTAATAAAAAAATAAAATAAAAAAAGTAATCATAAATAATGATTCTTTTAATAAATAGTCAACAAGTAGGGGGTGGTAGACCCGAGATTAAATAACCTTACCCCTCTAAACCTTAACCCTCTTTCAGCTATTGTACCTTAAATAACTAAAAGACAATACTCACATCTCCTTGGCGCATCTTCAAACCTAAACGTAACATTAAGTTTAGCATCATCCTCAATCCTGATCGGTATGTCGAGTTTCCCTATGCTGTATCGATGGAACAGCCCCCGGTCGACCCTGGACTGGTTCAGGTAGATGCCAGTGGGTCTGGTCTGCAGTTCGATGACTGAGCAGTTGTTCTGGTTCTGGCCATCGCTGGAGTAGTGGTAGGCTTGGTACCATTTGTTGAAAAACTGGCAGGGAGAAAAGAAGAGGGGTTGTTAGGTGTTTAGTTTTGCAAAGATAAAATAACTGATGGTATAGTAAGTATGACCCTAAGTATGGCCAATCAGAAAGGTGGTAGTGAAACTGTCTGCCACGGATTCATTGCACTCACTTTAAAAGCTACAGTTCTGAAGGTGGCCGAAAACGCAGCAGCTTTGCCAAATCACTTTCGTATACGGCGAAATGACTACCAGCCAAATGCGAAAAGCCGAAATGATTTAGCAAGGGATTGTATTACACAGTACTAACTGGATTGTGGAGGTCAGATAGGCAGTTGCTCCATATAAGATACTATAGTCAGCTGGATCTGGTAAGACTAGAACCCAACCCCAAAATTGTTGAGAAAAGGCTTGGCGGATCATGATTATCAAACGAGAAAACTTACATAAGTTAGTCGAAACTCTTCCTGAAGCTGAACACCCTCAGGGCATTTTCCCGGCAAAGTGAAATACCCGTACACACTACAAACAAATAACGAAATGAATAATAACTTTAACATTATTACTTTACTGTCGTTGAATCAGCGTGAAGAAACAAACAGTAATGATTTAAATAATAATGTTTTTGTTTTATCAAATCAATCCCGGGGTTATCTGAAAGTTCAAATAGTGTAAACATTTAATTTCTCAGAAGAAATAAGAGAGTATTTTTAAAGTGATACGGTATTTAACGTAAATTGCTTAATTACTGAGTGATGATAAAATGAAAATAAATATTTTTTTACACCCGACGACCCGTGGGCCGACAGTTAATTAGCCAATCTTCTTTTTCTTCTCCGTCTTGTCAATGATACCCATACTTAATTATTTTTGTCACATTTGCTGCGACCTGAACTCTACTATATCGACGACGTTGGTAGTGGCTTCGGACAGATCCCTCATATCCATGAGGGATCTGTCCGAAGCCCTCAGCGCGGCCCTAAGCGCTGTCTGCTCTTTGTGCAACTTTACATCCGTAAAGTTGCACAAAGAGCAGGCTATTGAAGAGCCATGGTTTGTAATGATGCTCCATAGTCGCAGTCGGACCTTGCTTCACCGGAGTCGGTACCCCACCGGATCAAGTTGCAAGTGATCTACTCACCAGTCCGATTTTGTCAACTGTGATGATTACAAAAAAAAAAGACGGGTTGCACTCCGGGAGTGCCAGCAGAAGTGAAAACTTGAAACAACGCCATCTAGCTTAAATATCAGAAATTTTAAGAGCTCTCTGCAAGAACGAAAGGTGTCACTAATTTAGAAAAAAAACTTGAAACAACGCCATCTAGCTTATACTACACGCATACTCGCGCCCTGCGCTGCCGATTCGATCTAACGGTCTGACGATCTGACGCGAGTTTAACAGTTTTTACCCATCCCAAAAAGTGCACAACGCCGCTAAAGAAGTTTTCTCTTCAAAAACCTTCTATAAAGCAGTTCCTTATAGGGTTGCGCCTCAGAGGGTGCTGCTAAACGTATCAACGATGCCGCGGCGTGCGACAGCATTCCTGCTCTGTTTCTCGCTCTAGAAACTGACGGTTCTGAGTGAAAAAAAAGGAAAGGAACATGAAAAATTGCGATTTCATGCTGTTAGATGAGGTTCAAATTCAACCCTTAAACTGTGATTAGACTTGATATATACTTAAAGATATGCCTTTAAGTAGGATGCGCTAGGGTAGCTCACGATATTCAAATTGTCTTACGTTTTTTGACATCTTTGGTTCAAGATACAACCACTGACCTGCAAATTGTAAAAAACGCTTCCACCTTAAATATAAATGTCTATACTAAACATGGATTTTCTAACTCGTTCGAAACCTAACCTAGTAACATGACTAGATTGATTGTGTGGTTCTCAAAAATAACAGCTGATTCATCATCGTATTTTTCCTCAAGTTTTCCTAATAAGCCCAATAAATTCGCACTTATCATATCCAGTTTTGAAAAACACTTCTCAGTAATACTATAATTTGTTTTGTTTGTTAGTTCTCTGTTCCTCGAACCTGTAATCTGATGAATTAATAGTGTTCATGTGGGCTTGACCCTGTTAGTATAAAGTGGTGTGCATAATATAGCAGGAATTTAAGAATGCCTGTAATATTATTATTTTCTTTTCTATCCAAAGAGTGATAGTTTGGTATGTCTCGTGCATAGTTATTTAAAACATGTCCAATGCTTGTTGCAATGTTAAGCAGCAATGTTTAACATAATAATTTATAGATTTAAAAACTGGCTGAAAATCATAAAACCAAGCTTATCGAAGTTTTCATTGAAGTTTGATTCAGTTGTATCTATTTAATCATTTATTAATCTGCAGATGACATAAAACGACATGGCATTCTTAAAAAATATATATTATGATAGTTGTAAGGTGTAAGCAGTAGGGAAAACAACTGTTACTAGTTCGAAAGAAATATCTTCTTTTAGGAAAAACAATTGGAAAACGTGATCAATTCACGTCCATTGCAGTATTAAACGGCTGGAGTCAGAAGATTGGATAATTACCGCGTAGGACGGGAGAGCTCACTCGCTATTTTATTCTCGGACAATACAGTTGTTTCATAATGTTATTTTTAGTATTCGCCCTGTGTTTGACAGTAGTTCGTGGAGCTGAGTATACCTTGCCTGGTGAATGTCCAGATGTAAAGCTGCAGGAAAATTGGGATCCTACTAAGGTAAGTTTGCTCTCAAAAAGGTGAAGGAATATATCTTGAGAAAACCCATGTCCTAAAAAAATTCGAAGATATGAGACGTCCAGAAACGTGGAATGCTGCTTGCTGCCTTTCACATGGTTTTTGTCATTGTGAATTGTTGTTTGGTTACTTCCTATAAGAGTAGAGGAAGACCAAACCAACGATGAATGGTTGTGTGAAGGATGATATGGCTAGAAAGGAGGTGACTGCTGAGATGACGAGTAACAGAGAAGTATGGAAGAAGAAGACATGCGGCACCGACCCCAAATAAATTGGGATAAGGACAGGCGAATGATGATGATGACTTCTGTTCCTGGAATCAGTATTAGGTTATTAGAATAATCTCTTATCTTTACTTGATATCCAGATTGTATAGAGACGGTTCTCTTAAAAATGAAAATGGTAATGAAAATCACATAAATAAAAAATGTTTTTTACCTCGAACTACTTATTGTCGGCGGCATGCTACGCAAAAAGATTGATGTAAGTAATAATGATGGTGTGTTCGACATGATATTCATCTTTTGTTGAAATATACTGATTGATCAATGTACTGATTAAATTTCGGTACTATTTTAAACTCGCCATTGAATGGCCCTTTAGTAGAACAAAATAAAATAGAGGTATTTTTTTTTTGGAAAAATAATTGCAGGGCCGGATATTGTATTCACAGGTCACGAAGGTTTTATCTATATATTTTTACGTAATACCTACTTGGTTTAATGAATTTTCGGAAATAAAAACACTTTATCACATTTTTAAGCTGATTATGTCGTTTCGGCGGTTCCTATAGATATTTTTCTCTAGATCTTGTTATGTTTTAATTGCACATAGTTCTTGTATTTTATTTTTTTGACTATAATTTTGTTACATAAAAATGTTTTCTCTGCGTCTCCTACGTTGACTGGTAGAATATGATATGCCTGTGGCATCAAGTCCTACACTTGTGTGCTCTTGTGAAGTTATAACATTTCAAATCTATCAATGAATTTTCATTTCATTTTCTCATAACAATATCTTTCTTACAGTTTTCAGGTCTTTGGTACAACGTAGCAAGCTACGCCAGCGATGGCCGGGAGATCTACGACTGTTCCACCATTGAGTTCCAGGAGGACAACCTGGGTTACATGTACAAGGAGACCTATGTTCAAATGAACCAGGGCAACAGGACCCAGAAGATGTACCATGCCAGGGTAGACCCTACTTTTGATACCGGGAAGCATGCCGTGTTTATGATGAGCCATGAGGCTGGTGGTGAGTGTCTTGTGTCCATATTATTTTATGTGATAAGTTTGCAAAAGTAATCAAAAATCAATTTATTTGCTTGTTCAAGCGTTTTAATTTTGGAGCCATAGAATTTTATAAAGAACCTTTTTTTCATATTGACTTCGATTTCAATCAAGTGTTTTTGGAAATACTTTCCTTGAAAGCAGTTCGGGAGCAGTGAGATCAAGACTCTCAGACATCGTTGACACGCGGTCATGTTAATCCTGCAAGCACAACCTCGTCCCCTAACCGCAGCGATCAGTCGCGCGTATACACGATCGCGCTTCCATATTATGATATCTTCATTGGTTGGTAAAACCAGAAAACGCCCGCTATTAGTTAAAAACATAGCTGTGAAGTGTAGCTTTAGCACTGTAATTGAATGACTGTCAATAGTTCTCTTATACTTTATTTATTTATCATAAGTTTATATGCGTCCAAATGAATCCTTCTTTAATAACAATTTCAGATAAAGTACTCCAGCTTTTGTTCTTCATCCTGGCTACGGACTACGACGGCTATGCCATCGCTTACACCTGCAAATGGCTCAAGGAGAAGATCAGGATGCACTACGGTATGGTATTTTATAGCAACTATAGCTACTCTTTTAAAATCTCATGCAGATGCAATCGACGTAAGTACTTCGATGGTTACATTAAGTCCTTGACCTGGTTTTGCGTTATATAGATTTGCAGTAGAATTAGAGGGAAACTTGTTAAATCTGCTGTCCATTATACTAGTATGTGTTCCACCAGCCTATATATTTTTTCCTACTGGAAAAGACATCGTCTTTAAACAGATTATAAACTCACCAAACTGGTTCATCTGGGCCTACTTCATAATAGACCCAGATTCAGTGATGAATAATATCCACTATTCTATATTTTCAGTATTCACATGGGTGTTGACTCGTACCAAGGGAAAGCTCGAAGGAGAACTGCTGAAGAAAGTCGAAGACAAGCTGTCCAAATACACGGACTTGGCTGAGCACAGACAGTCATTTGTTTTCAAAGATTTCTCCGACGCTAGCTGCGCTTACACGAACAAACTTGAATCTGACTTCTTTACTAGCAACTTTTGGTGAAAATTCACCATGTTTTTGTGTTTGACTGTGTTTAATAAAAACTTTTGGAATAACTCTAGGTTTTTTTTTGTTTTCAATTTTATGGAAGACTGTAGTAAGCCTGTTAATCCATTGAAAAGTTACATTTGTTGTTGCATTTGTCAGAGGTCGCAATTTTATTTATTTTATTAAAGTTAAATTCAAGTTTGTGGGGTTGCAACCCTTGTCCCATGGCCACCATCTTGGAAAAAGTGGTTCAAATGGTTTTATGGTTTATCTGACAAACTATAGGTTTCACAAAAAAAAATATTAGCATTTTTGTTGCAAATAAGATTATCTGCAAATTTTGTCCAGTATTTTTTAGTCGTAGAACCAAAAATAAAAACGTTATAAGCGAAAAAAAGATATATAAACCAATAGAAATATTTGTGAGATCTTCAACAGAGCGCTTAAGTTAGTGTGATCCAATTTGTATTGGTGCCGTTGAAATTTTGTGAATGGTACCAATGTTTGTGGTGGTGTCGACTCCAAAGTTCCTCAGAACGTTTTTTAACGCAATAAACTTTCTCAAGACTGGCTGTTTATTGGTTCATCAGTTACAGAGGTAAAGTTGTGATTACTGATAATCCATCACGTAATCATCATCATTTCAGCCGAAAAACGTCCACTGCTGGACATAGGCCTTTCCCAATTCCTCCTCCCTCTCCCGTGCGACTCGCATCCAGCGGATCCCCACAACCTTCACGAAGTCATCGGTCCACTTAGTGGGAGGCTTTCTAACGCAACATCTTCCGGTTCGCGGTCGCATTGCTCGCAGAACGGATGCGACTACGACTTACAGTGGTGCCCACATGTTCTATTTCCGTTCGGTGCAATATGTCTGGACAAAAGTGTTTTCATGACACCAAATGTCAACTTGTTTTGAGTCGTATCGCTGTCCTGACAGACTTCAAATTTTGGCTCAGAACTTCGCTATTCACAGTCGATGGCAGCACAGAGGTCACTTAGACTGTATGATTTGGCGAGAAGACAGAGTAAGAAGTAGCACAAATGTATACTACCAACGAGTTATCTTTGCTGTTCTCCACTGGTATACCCCTGGGTATGTCAATTTACTTACAAACTCCTCTAAAATGCAAATGTTGAGACACTTTAGGCACACCAGAGTGGACCATGATCGGGACACTTTTGCTGTTCTTCGAAGAGTCGATTACAATTTAAATTGGGTCAGGCCAAAAGGCGACGTGTTTGGCATATTCAGTATCTTCTATCAGCTATTGCTCTAAGAGTTTGTATGTGAAAAGCTTTACTATCATCTCTTTACTCTTTTTAAACATAACTGGCGAAACGTGGGTTTATTAGTAGGTAAACCTCTGCTTAACCCTTCGGGGATTACAGGCGTGATGTTGTGTTATGTTTTTACTCTACTTCATGTCGTATTTTTTACCGCATGTATATCAATAGCTATTTTAGGCAAGCCGACAGTGAAACAAATAGCCTAATAGTTTCAAAACCACCTGTAAATGACTGTTCGCAGAATCGAACCCCAACCAGTTATTTCTTGTGCCAGTTCCAAAAACTAGAGCGTGAAAATATCTTCAGCAGGTGTAAACCCACTTTACCTTACCTGATACTGTCCTAATTACGTACAACAAGAAAACATTAGCACATCCTATCCTGCAACGCAAAAACTAACGTAAACATATAAATTAGACGAGAGGAAGTTCACATTACATCGCAAATAGTGGTTAATTCACGTCCATTGCAGTATAAAATGTCTTTATGCGGCTGGGGTCAGATTATTGGATAATTACCGCGTAAGACGGGAGAGCTCACTCGCTATCATATTCTCGGACGACCCAGTTGTTTTAAAATGTTATTTTTAGTATTCGCCCTGTGTTTGGCAGTAGTTCGTGGAACTCAGCATACCTTGCCTGGTGAATGTCCTGATGTGAAGCTGCAGGAAAATTTGGATGCTACTAAGGTAAGTTTGCTCTCAAAAAGGTGAAGGAAATTGTCTTGAGAAAACTCATGTCCTAAACCCAAAAATTCAAAGACATAAGATATTCAGGAACGTCGAATGCTTCCCGCTTCCTTTCGCAGAGAGTATGTCCGCGTCCCAGCAGTGGGAACATTATGGGCTGAATATGCATGATATGCAAGGTTTTGGGTTGGGTTTTGTTATGATATTATTTTCTCGTATCATGCCTGTTGCAAAACAATTTAGAATTTAAGAATCAAATGAGTCTACACTTGTCCCTAAACGTTGTTGTCATTGCTATAATTTGCATATCAATAAACTAATTTGTAAACTAAATAAAGCACAATATAATAACTAACTAATATACTAACTACATGAATTATTTGTGTCCCAAATTACGAACATCTTAAAATTCTGCGACTTACTTCATTTAGAGAGAATAATATTATAACATGGTTTTTGTCATTGTGAATTTGGTTACTTCCTATAAGAGTAGAGGAAGACCAAAGAAACGATGAGTGCCTGTGTGAAGGATGAATATCTAGAAAGAAGGTGACTGCTGAGATGAGTAAAAGAAAAGTATGGAAGAAGAAGACATGCTGCGTCGACCCCAAATAAATTGGGATGACTTGCGTTCCTCGAATCAGTATTGGGTTATTAGAATAATCTCTTATCTTCATTCGTTATCCGGATTATATGGAGACGGGTCTTTTTTTTTGGAGCTCGTGGCAAAGTAATAACAGCCGCTCGAGTCGATCTTTAGGTTAAGCCGTGCTTGCCTAGGTTGGTCTGTGGATGGGTGACCACCCAATACATACCGAGTTTCCTCCGTGCCTCGGAAAGCACGTTAAGCCGTTGGTCCCGGCTGTCATTTGCACATCTTTGACAGTCGTTACAGGTAGTCAGTGGCCCAAAAAGTCTGACAACCAGTCTTACCAAGAGGTATCGTATTACCCAGTACTAACTGGGTTATGGAGGTCAGAGAGGCGGTCGCTCCATGTAAAATACTGGTATTCAGCTGCATCCGGTTAGACTGGAAGCCAACCCCAACATAGTTGGGAAAAGGGTAGGCCGATGATGATGGAGACGGTTCTTTTTAAATTCAGCCCATTTATTTACAGTCCTTGAAGGTACCTGATGAAAATGAGATAAATATATATAAAAACATTTCAACCAACTGAATTTTTCGTCATTTTCTCATAACACTATCTTCTTTACAGTTTTCAGGTCTTTGGTACAATGTAGCAAGCTACGCCAGCGATGGCCGGGAGATCTTCGACTGTTACACCATTGAGTTCCAGAAGGACAACCTGGGTTACATGTACAAGGAGACGTACGTTCAAATGGACCAGGGCAACAGGACCCAGAAGCTGTACCAGGCCAGGGTAGACCCTACTTTTGATGCCAAGACGCATCCCGTGTTTATCCTGAACCATGAGACTGCTGGTGGGTATCTTGTGTCCATATTATTTTATCCGATAAGTTTGCAAAGGTAATCAAACATCAGCTTATTTGCTTGATCATTCTAGTTCGATACGGTCTTTCGTTTTAATTTTGGAGCCAAAGAATTTTCTACAGAACCTTTTTTGCATTTTGGCTTCGATTTCCAACCATTGACCAACTGTTTTTGGAAATACTTTGCTTGAAAGGTTCGGGAGCAGTGAGATCAAAACTCTCAGAGATCGTTGACACGCGGTCATGTTAGTCCTGCAAGCACAACCTCGTGCCCTAACCGCAGCGATAAGTCGCGCGTAAACGCCATCGTCACTTCCATTCAATGATGTCATTCATTTGTTCGGAAAACCAGAAAATGCCCGCTATTAGTCAGAAGCACAGCTGTTAAGTGTAGCTTTAGCATTAAAGTGTCAATTGTTTCATACAAATAATGCAAATCTTCTACTTTATTAATTTATCTTAAGTTTATATTCGTCCAAATTAAACCTTCTTTAATAAAATTTTCAGAAAGAGTACACCAGGTTCCGTTCTTTATCCTGGCTACGGACTACGACGGCTATGCCATCGCTTACCTCTGCGAATGGCTCAAGGAGAAGATCAGGATGCACTTCGGTATGGTATTTTATGGCAACTATATGTATAGCTACTCTTTTAAAAACTCATGCAGATGCAATCGTCATGCCTCGATGGTTACATTAAGACCTTGAGCTGGTTTTGCAGAAGGATTTGCAGGAGACTTAGAGGCAAATTTGTCAAAACTGCTATGCGGTCCACCATCCACCAGGCTATATCTTTTTTTTCTACTGGAAACGACAGCCTCTTTAAACAGATTATAAACCCATCAAACTAGTTCGTCTGGGCCTACTTCATAATAGACCCAGATTCATGGATGAATAATATCCACTATTCTTCATTTTCAGTATTCACATGGGTGTTGACTCGTACCAAGGGAAAGCTCGAAGGAGAACTGTTGAAGAAAGTCGAAGACAAGCTGTCTCAATACGCGGACTTGGCCGAGCACAGACAGTCATTTGTTTTCAAGGATTTCTCCGACGCTAGCTGCACTTACACGAACAAACGTGAATCTGATTTCTTTAGTAGCAACTTTTGGTGAAAATTCACCATGATTTTGTGTTACACTGTGTTTAATAAAAGCTATTTGGAATAGTTCTAAGATTTTTTTTTTCAATTTCATGAAATACTGTCATAGCCCTGTCCCGATAGTACCAATTGACGTGTCTTAGGATCGAACCCAGGCACTTTAATTTCATTTATTACGGGGCCACTACAAAACAGTAAAGTAAACACATCAATCACAACCTCTAAAACGAATAATTCAAAGAAACCACCAGCACTGGGCGCGCGTGGTGAGTTTTGACTCACTCCTTCTCACATATAGGGGACTGTGTCCCAGCAGTGGGGACGTTGTGTGGTTGTAATTGAAAAATATTTACTGGGTAAACACACACTGGAAACGATCCAGGAATCAAACCAGACTATAGTGCTTACTAAAGTTAGTGTGATCCAATTTGTACCTATAATGGTGCCGTTGAAAGTTCCTCAGAAAGTTTCTTATCGCGATAAACTTTCTCGAGATTAGGGCTGTTTATTGGTTCATTAGTTGGGCTGTTTTTTGGTTACAGAGATAAAGTTGTGATTACTGACAACCCATCACGTCATCATCACTATCATTTCAGCCGAAAAACATCCACTGCTGGACATAGGCCTCCCCCCAGTGTCGCCACATTGACCGGTCCCATGCGAATCGCATCCAGTGGATCCCCGCAACTTTCACCAGGTCATCGGTCCACCTAGTGGGAGGCCTTCCAAGGCAACGTCTTCCGGTTCACGGTCGCATTGCTCGCAGAACAGATGGCCTATGGGGCCCTAAATTTCTGGAGTGGCGACCGCGAACCGGAATATAAATATAAGAATTGAAAAGCGGGCTGTAATCTGCCCTTTTTACAAGAATATGACTGCTAGTCTTACCGATGCAGCTGATACGACTTGCCAAACCCCGTTACTGGGAAACATCTTTTCAGCCGAAAGCCATCCACTGCTAGACATAGTCCTTCCCCAAAGGGGGATTTTGCCATAATCGCCACGTTTGGCAGGTGGGATGGCGATCGCAGTATGGTTATTACAAAGACACAGAGAATGCTGCTGCCCATTCTCTGGTAAGTCCCTTAGTCGCCTCTTACGACACCCACGGGAAGATATGGGATGGTGCTATTCTTTATGTCCGACAGTTCTGACACCATACAGTAGTGGGAAACAAGATAATGTAACTCACAATGGCTACTTAGAACAATATTTACAGGAACTCTGACTCACAGTGGTGCCCACAATGTTCTATTTCTGATCGGTGGTACATGTCTGGACAAAAGTGTTTTCATGACACCAAATGTCAATTTGTTCTGAGTCGTATCGCTGTCCCGATCATCTTGAAATGTTGGTTCAAAGCTTCGCTATCCCACAGTGTGGTCGATGGCAGCACAAAGATCACTTTGACTGTATGATTTGGCGAGAAGGGAGTGTAGAAAGTAGCATAAATGTTTACTACCAACGAGTTACTTTTGCTGTTCTCCACTGGTATCAGGGGTATGACAAATTACTTACTAACTCCTCTAAAATGCAAATGTTGAGGCACTTTAGGCACACCAGAGTGGACCATGGTCATTCATCCACAACAACTAAATCTTTGGAAACCTAACCTAGTCACATGACCAAAATTCTCAAAAATTCTAAAAATAATATTTTGCTGGTTTATCATCTTATTTTTCCTCCCCCAATTCACTTAATAAGCCAAATAAATTCGCACTTATCATAGCCAGTTTTGCAAAACACTTCTCAGTAATACTACAATTTATTTTGTTTATTAGTTCTCTGTTCTGCGAAGATGTAATCTGTTGAATTAAAAGTGTTAATGTGGGCTTGACCTTATTATTGTTAAGTGGTGTGCATAATATAGCAGGAATTTAAGAATGCCTGTAATATATTTTCTTTTCTATCCAAAGAGTGATACTTTGGTATGGCTCGCGCATCGTTAGTTGAACCATGTGCAATGCTTGTTGCAATGTAAAACAGCAATGTTAAACATAATTATTTTGAGATTAAAAGAGTGGCTGAATACCAAAACAACCAAGCTTATCCAATGTTATCATTGAAGTTTGACCCAGTAGTACCTACTTAATAATCTATTAATCGGCGAAGACATAAAACGACATTGCATTATTTCCAAAAAGTATTATAATAGGTGTAATGCGTAAACAGTAAGAAAGACAATTGGAGATTTTTCAGAAGAATTCTTTTGCCAGTTCCAAAAACTAGAGCGTGTAAATATCTTCAGCAGGTGTAAACCCTCTTTACCTTACCCGACTCTGTCCCAATTACGTACAACAAGCTAACATTAGCACATCCTATCTTGCAACGCAAAAACTTACGTAAACACATAAATCAGACGAGAGGAAGTCCACATTAATTCGCAAAACGTGGTCAATTCACGTCCATTGCAGTATAAAACGTCTTTATGCGGCTGGGGTCAGAACATTGAATAATTACCGCGTAGGACGGGAGAGCTCACTTGTTATCTTATTCTCGGACGACCCAGTTGTTTTAAAATGTTATTTTTAGTATTTACCCTGTGTTTGGCTGTAGTTTGTGGAGCTGAGTATACCTTGCCTGGTGAATGTCCTGATGTAAAGCTGCAGGAAAATTTGGATCCTACTAAGGTACGTTTGCTCTCAAAAAGGAGAAAGAACATTTCTAACCGAACGAAACCTGTATCCTAGAACTTGTGAATTTGGGTTGGGATTAGTTCTGATCATCATCTGCCTAGCCTTTTCCCAACTATGTTGGGGTCGGCTTCCAGTCTAACCGGATGCAGCTGAATACCAGTATTTTACATGGAGCGACTGCCTTTCTGACCTCCACAACCCAGTTACTACTGGGAAATACGATACCCCTTGGTAAGACTGGTTGTCAGACTTTTTGGGCCACTGACTACTTTAACGACTGTCAAAGATCTTCATATGGGATTAGTTCTGATATATATTAATTTACGTAACAAAACAGTTTAGAGTATAAGAATTATATCCATCCACTTTAATCTAAAGGTTCTTGTCGTTGCTACAATTTGCATATCCATAAGCTAATTTGTAGCCTATTTAAGGAAATTTCGAAACGCCTAGTTGATGCTTCCCGTGACCCAAGGGCTGGCTTTTACTTTGGCCAGAGGCTAAGTATTGCCATACAACGTGGCAACGCCGCCAGTCTCTTGGGCACATTACCATCTGACAGCGTTGAGGAGGAGTTTTTCGATGCCCTTTTATAGTTTGTTGTTAGTTTATTTATTTTAGTTTAATAGTTTTTAATTATCAATGTATATAGTTAGTTTAACCTAATAAAGTATGTATTGTTATTTGTAAACGTAATGACGTGAATTCTTTTTTATCCCAAAGCACGAGCATCTTGAAATTCAGCGACTTATTTAATTTAGAGGGAATAATAAGTACAGTCACCAACACCAATATGTAAACAATTTACAACTTTTAAAAGTGTTTTTTTCCTACTCAACTCATATTTTTATGAAAAAGATGCGATCTCCAAGTTTCAATCATTATTTCTCGCAAAAATTGCTTTTAAAAATTTAGGAAAATGTTTACATGTTGAAGCTCGTGACTGAGCTCGATCATTGAGAGTTATTGGTTGGTTACTCCTTAGAATAGATAGGCAGTCGTTGCATGTAAATTACTGATATTCAATTGCATCTGGTTAGACTAGAAGCCGACCCTAACATAGTTGGGAATAGGCTAGGCAGATGATAAAATACATTCGTTGCGGTCCTCAAATCACTATTAGGTTATTAAAATAATCTCTCATCTTTATTTAATATCCGGATTATATGGAGACGCTTCTTTTCTACTTCAAGCCATTTATTTAGTCCTTGAAAATAATGAAAATCAGATAAATACAAACATTTTCTATACCTACCTACTGTCGGCCATATTACACAAAAAGATTGATGTAAGTAATAATGATGGTGTGTTCGACATGATATTGATCTTTCGTTGAAATATACTGATTGATCAACGTACTGATTAAATCTTAAGTATTTTTGTATTTTTTTGATTGGCCTGTTGGTCTAGTGGTTAGTGACCCTGACTGCTAGGACGGAGGACGTGGGTTCGATTCCCACACAGGACAAATCTTTGTGCGATGAGTACGATTATTTGTTCTGTATCTGGGTGTAAATTTATCTATAATATGTATGTATTTAGAAATATATAAGTATGTTTATCAGTTGTCTGGTTGCCATAGTACAGGCTCTGCCTAGTTTGGGATCAGATGGCGGTGTGTTGGTTGTCCCAAGATATTATTATTATTATTTTTTTTTAAACTTTCAATTGAATGGCCTTTGTTAAACACAACAAAGTAGAAGGTTGTATTTTTTTTAACCAAATAAGTAGGTCCAGGTCCTAAGGATCGTATTGTATACATAGGTTATTAGGGATATCATCCATGCAGTTCTACGTAAATCTACTTGGATTAATTCATTTTGGGAAAAAAATACAATATACACGTATTTTAAGTTGTATAATATGCCATGTTTTGGTCTTTTTATGTTTTAAATTTTGCTCAAAGTTTTATAAAACTGTTTGTCTCTACATATTTGTTGACTGGTAGAATATGCAATATGACATCACGCACAACGTTCCACCTTTTAGGGACTAAGTGCGGAAAACAAACCCTTAATAGATAGTCCCTCTCTACATTTCTGTGTTTTTCCACTCCTTAGCTTTTGGACTCTATGTTTGTACTTTTACAATCCATAACAAATTAAATTATTCGTCATTGTCTCTAATACGATCCTCCTTACAGTTTTCAGGTCTTTGGTACAATGTAGCAAGCTACGCCAGCGATGGCCGGGAGATCTACAACTGTTCCACCATTGAGTTCCAGGAGGACAACATGGGTTACATGTACAAGGAGACGTACGTTCAAATGGACCAGGGCAACAGGACCCAGAAGATGTACCAGGCCAGGGTAGACCCTACTTTTGATTCTGGGAAGCATGCCGTGTTTATCATGAGCCATGAGGCTGGTGGTGGGTATTTTGTCTATATTTATATGATAAGTTTTCAAAAGTAATCCAAAATCAACTTGCTTGCTTTCTTTTTTTTTTGTTTTGAAGAAAGAGATTGTTGTCACGCGGTCATGTTAGTCCTGCAAGCACGACCTCGTGTCCTAACCGCAGCGATCAGTCAGGCGTATATGCGGTCGTTTTCAGAAGATTTCATTCATTTGCTTGGGAACCCAGAAGGCGCCCGCTATTAGTTAGAACCCTAGCTTTGGCATTGTAATTGAATTGTGCAAATCTTCTAATTTATTTAGTTCAAGTTTATATTATTCCAAATTAAACTTTCTTAAATAACATTTTCAGATAAAGTACTCCAGTTTCCGTTCTTCATTCTGGCTACGGACTACGACGGCTATGCCATCGCTTACACTTGCAGATGGCTCAAGGAGAAGATAAGGATGCACTACGGTATGGTATTTTATAGCAACTTTAAGTATAGCTATTCTTTTAAAAACATATACAGATGCAGTCGAGCATACTTTGATGGTTACATTATGACCTTGAGCTGATTTTGCGTAATCTGGAGTGGCAAAAGAATAACAGGCCAGTTTTGTTACCACTGTTGTGCTGCCCAATGTTTCAGAGTCCCACCAGCCTGTATCTTTTTCTACTGGAAAAGACAGCCTCTTTATACAGAGCATAAATCATCAAACTAGTTCATCTGGGCCTCCTTCATAATAGACCCAGATACGCTGATGAACAATGTACCTCTTTCTGCATTTTCAGTATTCTCATGGGTGTTAACCCGTAGCAAGGAAAAGCTCGAAGGAGAACTGCTGAAGAAGGTCGAAGACAAGCTGTCTAAATACTCGGACTTGGCCGAGCACAGGCAGTCATTTGTTTTCAAAGATTTCTCCGACGCTAGCTGCGCTTACACGAACAAACTTGAAGCAGACTTCTTTACTAGCAATTTCTGGTCCTTTTAGATTGTGATTAATAAAAGCAGTTTGGAATATTTTAGGAGTTCATTTATTTACATCCCATGGAGAGCAGTTGAAGTCCAGTGGTTACAACCCAGACACGAACGTCATAATGTATGTACATACGTGCCGTAGGTAGCGGGTTCAGTCTCAGTCAGAGACTTACCTGTTGGAGATAATTATTGAATCGACATTCCGCCAGTTAGTCATGTTAGGAGTCCCTATGGGAACTTCACGTAACCCTATTCAATGAATATTTCATGAAAAAGTTATTCAATGGGGTAATTGAACTTAGAGGGTTGTATTAATGATTTTAATGATTGTAATTCTGTAACTACACACGTGTTACTGGCGCGACTCATAGCGCGACTCAATTTTCATCAACATACAACCTGACACTGACCTGCAAATTGCAAAAATCGTAATAAAATATCAATTTCTCAGGCAACCCGTACGCTTTTGATATTAGTTCTTCATTTGTAAAATAGATGGTGTTATGTACTTTTTGTACTATGTTGCTGTAGTACTTTGTATAATGCCGCTAAAGTATAATCCAACCATTAATAGTGATATCGAAACCCATTCCCTCTCACAGAAAAGAGGCCAGTGTCTCGGTATTGAAAACGTTGTAGGCTGAGTACACTTTTGCTATGATATTGAAGATTTATACATGACATGTTCTTGCTTCTTGCTACTTGTTCTGTATGGTGTCGGACGTAAAGAATAGCACCAGCCCATATCTTCCCGTGGGTGTCGTAAGAGGACTTACCAGAAAATGGGCAGCAGCGTTCTCTGTGCCTTTGTAACAACCGTACTGCGATCACCAACCAGTCTGCCAAGCGTGGCGATTATAGCAAAGCCCCCTCCTTTCAGGGGGGCCTATGTCCAGCAGTGGACGTCTTTCGGCTGTAATGATGATGATGATGATGATACATGATTTACTAAGATATTGGAAACATTTTGACTCTGAGCAGGTCTTGCGTAAATAAAAAAATGCAAAAAATTGCATTGAAATTGCGGAAATTATTAAATGTCTGCAAAAACCGAACCACTCCGGGAGTGCCGACTGAAGTGAAAATATTTTTTTTTTGAAAATTCTTGATTATTTTTAGAAAATACTTTTGCATTAGTCTTTTACTTATACATTTGACTATGCACTGTAGTTTTTTGGGCTTGTAATATGTGGCAATACGGCTAACGCTGCCACAAAAAAAAAAAATTTTTTTCAAGAGTCTGGATTATTTTTAGATAATATTTTTGCTTGGGCATTTTCCTTATACATTTGACTATACACTGTATTTTCTTTGGGCTTGTAATATGTAGCAATACGGCTAACGCTGCAACGAAAAAGGTCGTTTAACGATGTCGCGATTTCAATGTCTAAAAAAATTTCCATCTAAAAATGACTAAACCGCGTAAAGATGTTTTCACTTCAAAATTCAGTTTTGTAACTACACTGCTTCGTCTGCTGTCCAATGTACTAGAGTTTCACCTACCCGATTTTTTTTCTACTAGAATACAAAGGCTTCTTACAGAGCATAAATACCACCAAGTTATTTCATCTGATCCTTCTTTATAATAGACCTAGATTCAATGATAAATAATATCCACCTGTCTACATTTTCAGTATTCACATGGGTGTTGACTCGTACCAAGGGAAAGCTTGAAGGAGAACTGCTGAAGAAGGTCGAAGACAAGCTGTCCAAATATACGGACTTGGCCGAGCACAGGCAGTCATTTGTTTTTAAGGATTTCTCCGACGCTAGTTGCGCTTACACGAACAAACTTGAATCTGACTTCTTTACTAGCAACTTTTGGTGAATATTCGCCATGATTTTGTGTTAGATTATGATTAATTAAAGCTATTTGGAATACTTTTAGAAGTTTTATTTTTCAATTCCATGGAGATCAATGGTAATCCTGTCCTAAAGACACCAACGTACGTGGACTGGGATCGAATCCAGGCTCTTTAATTTCATTTATTTCGTCACCACAGCTCAAAACAGTAAAGGAAACACATCAATCGTAAACCACTCTTAAACCAATAATTCAATGCCTATTAAAATCACTCGTACTGGGCTGTAACTGTAAAAAAATCAACTTGGAAGACCAAAACTCTTCAGATATCGAACCTGACAATCGTACTCCCTAAAGTTAGTGAGATCCAATTTATAATAGAGACGTTGATTTGTGAATGGTACCACGACTGTGTTGGCTCCAAAGTTATCACAACGTTTCTTAACGTAATCAACTTTCTCGAGATTAGGGTTTTTATTAATTCATTATTTACAGAGATAAAGTTGGTATTACTGATAATCCATCACGTAAAACAAATAAATATCTTCCTGTACGACAATAATGTAAGGATTACCTGCATTGATAGCTGAATCCTATAGATTAAATTATTTAGCTCTGATTCACAACAAAAGACATACACAAAAACAACAATGGGTCATACAGCAATGATCAAAATAGTTACGAAATGGGATTTTTGTGATGGTATTTTGTTTAATTAGCGAAACGGGAAAGTTGCCAAACGGGACGTTCCAAAATTCCGGTGCTATATGATACGAATACGTATAAAGCGGGCTGTAGTCTATCATTTATACCAGAATTCGGCTTTTAGTCTTACCAGATGCAACTATATACTAATAATTTAGATCGAGCTACTGGCTATGTGACATGCCGAAGTATTTTTTTTTATATTACTTGATGGGCCGCTGCTCCTGACCTCGATCCCGCCTGATGGAAAGCGATGGATGAGGTCTATGATGGAACGAGCGTGCTCAAAAGATGTCTGTTCACTCTGGGTTTGAAGGCAGACGGGTTAAATATGGGAGGGAACACAGATGCCAGCAGAGAGTTCCACACTTTGGCTGTGCGCATAATAAATATGGAGGAGAAACGCTGAGTATGACTATTACTCGGGATATCAAACAAATGTGGATGGTACGCCGCAGTACGTCTGCTACTCCGGTGGTAAAAGGGTGATGGTGGAATCAGGTCGTGGAGCTCCTGCGCACACTCTTCGAAGTACAAGTCTGTAGAAGACCGACAGGCAGGCAACATGCCGCCGATGAGCTTGGCTGTGAAGCGTGGCTACCAACATCTCGTCGCCTATAAGCTTTTTCTGGGTAACAAGATCTCTAAAGAAGATTAAAGGAACTCCGACTTACATTGGTGCCCTCATGGTCTATTCCGATCCATGATACATCTCTGAACAAAAGTGTTTCCATAATACCAAATGGCTACTTGTTCTAAGTCGTATCACTGTCATGGAAGTTCTTCAAATGTTGGCTCAAAATTTCTACAGCGTCGTCGATGGCCGCAAAGATGCCACTTTTACTGTATGTTTTGGTGAGAAGGCAGATTTCGAAGGCAAAGGTTTACTTTCAACAAGTTACTTTTTAAACTTCTCTGGAATCAATGGTATGTCAAACTACTTTCAAAGTCCTCTAAGTGCAAAGAGACACTTTAGGCACGCCAGTAAGTGGACTATGGTCTAGACATTTTTTCTCTAAAAGCTGGTAAATGGAAGGCAAAGCGTTTTAATTTTCTTAACTCTTGTTCATGGCGTATACTCTGATTTCAGCCTGTCAGAAGTTCCTGGTGTTTCCTCAATAATTTGAGAAAGATAAATAATATCAAAGAAATTTAAATAATTATACTGCCCCGTTGGTCTAGCGATCGGAAACGCGACAGCTGAGCAAAGTGATATTGGGTTTTTCCGTCAGGACAGCCACGGAGTCTGGATTTGCGTCCGGTTGATGGCAACAGGCTCGCCCCCTATTACATGGGACTTAAATATAACTGGCAAAATGTGGGTGTACTATTAGATAAACCAGTGCCTATGCCTTCGGGGATTACCGACGTGATGTTATGTTAAATATACTTACGATAGACTGGAGGCATGGGATTATATTTTTCTATGATATCACCACTTCTGATAGCTTCTTTCATCATCATCAGCCTATAATGTTCCCACTGCTGGGACACAGGCCTCCTCTCTATGAGAGGAAATGGGCTATAATCCGCCACGCGGGTCCAGTGCGGATTGGTAGATGTCACATGTCTTCGAATTTTTGGTTCTAGGACATGCTGGTTTCCTCACGATGTTTTCCTCCACCGTTTTTGAGAGCAGTGGTGATGAAATAAATTACACAAAGTAATGCGCCTGCCTGGGTTCGAACCCACGACTTACTGTTTGTAAGTCGGGGTCGCTAGTACTGGGCCACCGCTGCTCTCAACTTCTTTATCGCTTTATTATCGCTTCTTATAGCTTCTTTAACTTAAAATTCTTGGGATAATATTCACAAAGAAAATACACAAATCATTATATAGAAAAGTTTATTATCCAATAAATAGTCCTAGACTAAACATTAAACACAGTAGTGCTTCACTATTTTATCACAAACGTTAGACCGATTACAATCAGTATTATTTATATAATTAAACATATTTAAATGATAAAGGTTTAACATAATTGGTGATGTTATAAACAGAGTTCAGTTATATGCCACAAGAATATTAGAATTCATAGAGACATTACATAGAAATTGGTCAGTAAATTGATTTCAACAATATAGTAAATTATTCCCAAAATAGATGTTCTGTTGTTTTTCATTAACATAAACACTAATTACGTTTTGTCGAGATACACGCTTGTCTAACTCCAAATATTCATAGACTTAATGTTATAAAAGATTTATAATAGATAGCTTTTCTATATACATCACTATGAGAGAAAACAAGTAGAAAATTTGGAAAAATACCTTACAATATTACACTTATATGGTTGTCATTTAATACTGTTACTCTGAGACTAAGATTTGACGTCAAATTGTATAAAAATAAGTAAAGACAACGTATGTCAAAAATATTCGATCTAAATAAATTATTCGAGAAAGTTGCGTTGATTTTTAAAGTTCAAACACAATTTGACGTCAAAAAACTATCTAAAAGAATCCTTATTTTTGACACCAATGCCAAATAATCACAGCGACCTCCAACATATACATAAGATGAAACTACAATACATATTACGATCTACTACATATAAAATAGAGTTCCAAATGCTACACATAAAACATACGTGTCAAAAATAAGGTCTACATATCACGATGGTTTTATATGGCTAGTTTATTTTTCTTCGGTCCAATTCTTAGGGCTTGGCCGTCTGTTCTGTCATCACGCTTTCGCTAGTGAACTTACAGGCTTGCTCAGAGAAGTCGGTCTGGACCAGCTTGGAAGAGTCAATGATCTTAGCGTTCTCCTTCAGGAAGTCCTCGACGAAGGTCTTGGCTTCACCTTCCAGAACCTTGCTGCGGGACAGAACCCAGGCTTGCTCTGTAAAGAGAAGAGGGTTGTTAGATTACATTTAGGATTTCCAGATATCTGGAAGTCTAAAACGGTTTCCGGTTGAGAAATCTGACAGAAGCAGTCGTACCATGTTGTTGGGAGAAGGCTAAGCAGATGATGAAATCGTTCAAAGAGAGGTACCAAGCGTTTGTATTTTATTCAGTTCTGTTGCTCTAAGGCTCCGCGCAAACGGGCCACCGGTGACCGCCACCTGTGGCTCATTGCCAAAAACTTTATCAAAATAATTGACACTTGCTAAAAAGAAATCGACTTCCATGTGATGGAGTTAACGTCAATACCGGTAATCAAACCTCGATTAATAATGCTTGATTGCGGTTTATCCATCTCGCTGTAAGTTTTCCAATCATATTATCAGTCAAAACTGCCGTTTTACAAATTCTTCATCAGATACTCCATAAACCGGTAAAAAGACCATTCGCAAAAGTTGCTAATCATCACATGCCTAGATATTTCCCGGCTTTCGAGGGTTCCAGTCTAACCGGATGCAGCTGAAAATCTATACTGCCTATCTAACCTCCACAACCCAGGTAGTACTGGGTAATACCCCTTGGTCAGACTGACTATCAGACATTTGGACCACTAACTACCTGTAACTTAAAAAAACTGCTAATAAAATTAAAATTATTATGGACGAAATACTTATTGTAGTCCTAACCAGTTGCAGAAAAATATAACAAAGATTTCCCCGAACTTCGAGTTCTGCGTTCTAGAACATAGTTCTAGAGTATTTCCTCACTCGCCAGTTTGATCATTTCTTTCGCTGATATTAGTATTGCACCCAATGTTTGATATCTATCTTTATCGTTTAGATGACTGCTTATCTTTAAGAGCACCTATAAAATTTTGACGTGAGAAGTAGCTTTATTATTATGTATTTATTACTGGTTTTCTGGGACTGTAAATAAATATGATATAAATAGCCTAATTATTATTATGGCATCATTTCCTTAAATACGTGACGTTGTAAAACTATCGATAGCGATGTGTATTATGTGCAAGTTTATCATCAGCTGATTGAAAATCTTCCTAATAAAAATCAATATCTATTTAGAAATTCTAGGTCAGTACAGGGTGCTATTATATACCAGTATTTTAAAAGTAAGTAAAAGCTGATTATTTTAATTTTAAAAACTGATTAAATGTGTGCACAAATCATGAACCGCAGCATTTGAATATCCGATTTCGAGAGATCATAAAATCTTGGAAGAAGAACAACAAAACCTTGGGATTTCACGGAATGCTGAACGGAACTTCTTGATGCTAACATACGGAAGGACATTATTCTCTGACATAACATAATCAGCCCTTAACTATCTAGGAACGCTGATATGGTATCACTTGGTCTACCATGTCACGTACTGGAAGTAGCGATGTAAGGCCGGCTATTAGATTCTTAATCTTATGAGCCGGCAATACATCCTTGGCTACCCGGATTTTTTTTCTTTAACTTTGATCTAGTATGGCTTTACCTACTCTCTACCTGACTTTGAAAGCGTCCTCCTTGTGAGAAGAAGTGAGCTTTAATCCATCATGCAGGGTAAATTTTAGTTGGAAAATGTCACATACAGGTCTTTTTCTTATCCCGGACATATTGGCAGATTTTCCATCACCGTTCTCAGCATCATCTGATCATCTTGCTCGTATCCTAATTTGGGGTCGGGCCATTCATCGTTTCTCTGGTCTTCCTCTACTCTTATACCCAAATACTTGATATTATTAGCAATCCAAAGTCAGGTAGAGAGTAGGAAAAGCCATACTAGATCAAAGTTTTGATTCAACAACTAAATCCTGGTCAGAAAAAAATCCAGGTAGCCAAGGATGTATTGCCGGCTCATAAGATTAAGAATCTAATAGCCGGCCTTACATCGCTACTCCCAGTACGTGACATAGTAAACCAAGTGATACCATATCAGTCGTCGATTGCTGATAAATAGTACGAGGTCTCAATAAAACTTGATTTTTGCTTGGTAACGGTCTATAAAATGATGGTAGCTACTGCACGTATTTGTAAGCTAATTGGGCTTTGACTTTCAGCTGACCCTTTTGCTAGGTAATCAGATCAAGGAATCCAGAGAGTACGAGCCCGCTATACAATTGCAAACAACCGTAACTTCTATAGGCTAGAATCAGCAGTGACGATTATCACCACGAAGATCGACGATTCCTGGAGAAATGTTTCAAAGGGTTTCAACCCGCAACGAAATGGGTTTTGAAATAGAACTGTCTTTTCTCCATAAGCTGTTCGATCAAAGGATTGATTCAGAAACTACTACAGGTACTCCTGGAAATTTTTAGCTTGCTTGTATCGCTTTCTAGTTTAGACCTAGCTACCTACACCGCTGTAAGCTATGCTTCTCATTTTATAAATTGTGCTTTGTAGGAAATTCTCGTCAGAAACTATGTATGTGTAAACAAATTAATACAAAAAAAATCTAAATGTTTAATGTCATTTATATAATGCAATTCGTAGGTGTAAATTAAATTGTACTACTCTGTCAAGAAAGTACCGGGAAACGATCAATAATTCACAAAATGTTAGTTATTCATCCAAAGTTATTGTATCGCCTTCAAAGTATGCTCCTTCAGAAACGATACACTTACGCCAACTAATAATCCAATCATAAAAACCTTTTTTAAACGCTTTTTCTATCCCTCTCAAACTTGGATGAGGATTTTCAGTCTCTATTTCCTTCACTTTTGCTATGTTAACTTCAGTTGAAGACGTTGATGGCCTCCCAGAGCGAGTCAAATCTTTCTCTTTAACATAAAATGAATGGCCTATACACAAATACCAAAAGGAATTGTAGTCTGTAATCTAGAATTTCTGGGTATTTAATTTTGCGTGCTTGATTAATTCTATTATTTAACTCAGTTTCATCATGTACAACAACGTGCGTCAAAAAACCTGTATTTTTTACTTTGCTCGCGATAAGTATGATAAGACAACTAGATAAATATAGATTATTGGTACCTACAATTCGTTTCTTCTAAACGTTTCATTGCACAATACGAGATAAAGCTTACTGAAGTCAGAAGAATAATCTAATCAAAAACTTCACAATGACTACCACAAATTAAGAGATTATTGGAAAGACCCTAATACACTAACCTAACACTGGTGTTTTAAACGTTGATGATGACAAAAATGATAGAACGAACGGGTTATAGTTTTACGCTATCAAAACCTCAACAGGCTAGTTTACTAGCCCCTGAATGCATAATAGATGCATAATCAGGCTATAATGTTCCCACTACTGGGGGGTATTCCTCAAAGCGCAACTATTTTTGAGCGCTAAGCGTAACTAAATTATTACTCGAAACGCAACCATTAGTTAATAACCCTGTCTTATAACCAAAAATTAGAAGACATACGACTTCTACCAAACTACACTGGGCCCTACGTGTCGCCCCTGTAGTGGGGTATTCCACAAAGCGCAACTATTTTTAAGCGCAACTAAATTATTCCTCGAAGCGCAACTAAATTATTCCTCGAAGCGCTACCATTTGAACAATTTGGATTTGTGAGCGCAACTAATGGTTGCACTTCGAGGAATAATTTAGTTGCGCTTAGTTGGTTGCACTCAAAAATAATTGCGCTTTGAGATACCCCCTAAGACATACTGATTTTCTAACGATATTTTACCTGTTTGGTAACAAGCTAAAGAAAACAAATGACTATCGATACAGGTAGATTCTGCTGGTGATAATATACATTGAGCCCTTGAGCTTAATTACGACTGATTTCAAGGCTTCACAGTCGAACCAATCAGGCATGATGAGAGATACGCGGAAGAAGACTTGAAACTCATTAGTAACCTCGAAAATTTTCAATAAGTAGCTCACTATAGTCGCATCACATGACACCTCGTTTTTCCCGAGGGGTTACGCCCAAAATTAGACAATTATGCTTAAGTCACAGTCACTGTTGATGGTAATAGGCACGCCCCCTATAGGGCCTTTTGCCATAAACAGGGACAAATCCAGACTCGGGGATACTACTGAAAAATTCCTGATGGGAAAACCCCATAACACTTTGGTCGACCTAGGAATCGAACCCAGGATGCCATGTTCAGCAGTAGCGCTTACAACCAACGTAACGATGGCAAGGTCCATTAACTCGTTATAGTGTGGTATCTCTTTCTAAAATCAAAGGAAAGAAAGGGACGGTACGTTAAATGTGCACTTACCGTTGTGAGTCTTGGTCTTCTCGTTGTACTTGCAGTTGTAGGCAATGGAGTAAGTGTTGAAGTCGGTGGCCAGGATGATCAGGGGAGATTCAGAGACGAAATCTAGAAGAAAACCATAACGTTTACTTACTTACAAAGAATATTATTCATTTTTTAAACTTCATGTACAAGAGCACATACATAGGCGGACTTAATGCCACAAGGTATTTTCTACCAGTCAACCTTTGGGTCAAATAGGACAGTATTGTGGTAGAGTACAAAAACAATAAATAAGAAAATTACCATTTAGAGATAAGAGATTCGATTTCAATAATAGTTATCAAAAAAATCGAATTAGTCCGTCAGGTAGATTTCCTAAAAATATTGAAGCGTATTTTTTCTTTTTTTACGTAAACAAAAAATGAAGACGATACAGTGCGTCGAATACTTGTGTGACGTCACTATGTCAGTACACTTTTACTTGCGAAGTGACGTCACAAGCCCCCACTCATGATCATAGATGCATTATATCATCGCCAGTTTTATTGATTTGATAAAAAAAAAAATACGTATCCAATATTTTTCAATAATCTAACTGACGGATTAACTAGAATCATATTTTTTTCACTCAGGAAACATCCTTATTGTTTTCAATACTGTTTACAAGTCAGAATTACCAACCGAAAAAACTATAGCAACTAAATTTAATAAAATCGATGTTGATTTTATCATCGTAGATTATTGAAAATCAGTTAAAATGCATTATCACTAATCAAGATTTTTTTGTAATGCGTTGGTAAGGTAAAAAGATTTTCCCCGATTAAAGCTTCCGCCATTGTAGCATTTTTGGCACCAATGTTCTTTGGAACTGGTGTCAGAATATCACAAAAACTCTCTACATGCGTCCGCTAAACAGTATGAAAAATTTGGTGATACACAGTGATATACATCGTGAAACAAACTTTTTCCATGAATTTAATACATCATTCTAGACCCAACCATACTTGATTTTTCTTGCAACTTAAAAAAAAAAAAAAAACAATTTGCTATGAAACCTCATTCAAAACTGTAATACCCGCGCTGGTAAGTGTAGAATCATGTACTGAATTCGTAGTATTCGTTTCATGATGTATTCAACTCGGTATTCTACTAATGTTAAGACCTTGAAACCTAATATTTAGAACAATGGGGTTTGTTACGCGTAAAATGTAAGTTTTATTCATCATCATCATCTGCCTAGCCTTTTCCCAACTATGTTGGGGTCGGCTTCCAGTCTAACCGGATGCAGCGGAATACCAGTATTTTACATGGAGCGACTGCCTATCTGACCCCCACAACCCAGTTACTACTGGGAAATACGATACCCCTTAGTAAGACTGGTTGTCAGACTTTTTGGGCCACTGACTACTTTAACGACTGTCAAAGATCTTCAAATGACAGCCGGGACCAACGGCTTAACGTGCTTTCCGAGGCACGGAGGAAACTCGGTATGTAATGGGTGGTCACCCATCCACAGACCAACCTAGGCAAGCACGGCTTAACCTAAAGATCGACCCGAGCGGCTGTTATTGTTTAGCCACGAGCTCCTCAGTAAAATGTAAGTTTTATTATGTCATGGTAATTAGAGCTTCTAGCCGGGAGAGCGTTACGAACTGCGCAAGTGCTCGAACGTTCAAGTACACCGTGTGGCTTAATCATTAATAGTCTGACAGACCCCTCCTCCCGCCCAGGACAGAGGAGATCCATCAGGATTATCATACAAAAAAATCAAAGGCACAGCAAAAATAATAGCTTACCTCCGAACTTGAAAGAGACGATGAACTTCGCGGCTTCGTTGGCATCAGCAGCGAACTTGGCAGTTCCTTCGATGAACTTCTTCTCACCGTCGAGGACGTGGGAGTTCTTCACGGTGACCACGTCGCCATTCAGAGTGTACTGAGCCTGGCTGCAGGCGCCTCTGCCTTCCGAAGCGATGGGCAGCTTCGAGATTTCGTACCAGACGCCTTGATACTGAAAAGAGGAGTTTTATTAGCATTCTGGTAATCTTTGATAATATAATCTTTAGAGGAAATAATTATTTCCTTTAGTTATTTATAGACATATTCTTTACATTTTTCAAACATTTGAATACAAAACAACATAAAAAAACATTACTTAAATAACATAACAAAAGTATAAAAAATAGTAGCCCACCGGTATCGGGAACAGGGTCCAAGTTACCGGTGGTCAGGGCTCCAGAGAGAGGAATCTACTAACAATACGAGCCGTATCCGGGAGTACCGCTTTTTGAATAAAGCCCTTGATCCAGCTGCCTAGGCTCTTGGCAATTAAGCCATGGGCTGATACGACTACCGGTACAATGATCGCCGAGCCCACATCCCACATGTCGACAACCTCGCGAGCCAAGTCAAAATACTTGATTTGATTATCTTTCTCGGCTTTCACGAGGTTCTCGTCATGCAGGACCGTTATGTCAACAATCATTGCGCGCCGCTCTGATCGATCCACCACCACTATATCAGGCTTATTGGCTACAATAGTCCTGTCAGTGATGATGGATTGATCCCAGTACAGCGTGATATTGCCATTATCGAGAACTGGGTCGGGCACATACCTATAGTACAGCACTAGAGGAAATAATTATTATTAGGGGAACCGACTTAAAGACAGCCTAGTTTGGGATCCGTTGCTGTATCATTATGATGAATTGTCTTAAAAAAGGATTGATACTTCTTCCAAATCCATACGCATATTATGAATGGGAAAGTCAGTGTCTAAATTAAAAAGTAACTGAAATAAAGACTTGTAAGACAAAGAACAGGGCAAAACCAACAGTTGAAGCTTAAAACATAAACAGACTTAAAAAAGTCTTAATGACCAACACTCAAACTTTAACAAAAGACATCCTAATGTGTTTACAAGACACAATACGTAAGGCTACTTCCCGTATACAGTCATCACCAACGACCTTACACTTATGCATGAACCACTTTAAAATTAACGTAAGTTTCATTATACTAAAACTAGCTGATGCCTGCGGCTTCCCCCACGTGAATGTCAGCTATCGCGACCAAAAGTAATCATAAAATTTTGATCCCGTTCCCGCAACCCATGGGAAATATCATGATGTTTTAGCCAATGTATACAAAAACTTGAAAAATTATATACTAAAACCTTCCTTGAGAACCACTCTATCCATTGGTGAAAACAGCATCAAAATCGGTGCAGTAGCTTTTGAGTTTAATGCGAACAGTCAGACAGCACGGCGGAGGACTTTATTTTATAATATGTAGTGATAAAACGCAAAATAACCGGAAGCGTTAGGGAGATGTACATAAAGGGTGTAAACAGACTCTTAACGAAGCCGAAAGGCATTTGTGATTGTTAAAAAATTATCGCAAAGACAGGGTCTTTGCGATATTTTTTTTTGTTCTAGACCATACCTGGGAACCTTCTAGTTACGGAGATATTGGGGGTCAAAGTTCCAACTTTTTCACAAGTTTTTTTTTTTTTAAACATGTTTTTAATGTAAGATTTTCACGTTAAACACCTCCAGGACCCCCGTACTATTCAATCCATCCATCAGCACAATGTTTTGAGTGCGTTACATTGAGTCCTACTGTAAAACGTGATTTTTCAACCCAAAAAAGTCGTTTCCCAGCACTAATTTTTGCGTAAACTTACTTAGTTTGATGTGCATAATGTTTGGTTGACGGCTTCGTGAAGAGTCTGTTTACACCCTGTATAGTAGGTACCTACAGTGTACCTTCACCCACATTTCACCATAATGTTTAAGTCCCATCGAATAAGGAGTGAGCCGATCGTCATCAACCAAACAAATCCTGACTCTAGCCTGTTTCTAAGAATTTTCTAATAGCAAAACACCATTGAAAGATGGCCGCTGTTTGCCAATATTTGTAGAAATCGTTTTGAACAAAAATAAGATGGCAGAGTCAGGTCCACAACCATGAATTCATCAACATCACCTGCCTAGCCTTTTCCCAACACTGTTGGGGTCAGCTTCCAGTCTAAACGGATGCAGCTGAATACCAGTATTTTACATGGAGCGACTGCTTATCTGACCTCCACAAACCAGTTAGTGATAGGTAATACGATAGCCCTTGGCAAGACTGGTTGTCACACTTTCGGGCCACTGACTACATAACGATTGTCAAAGATCTACAATTGATAGCTGAGACCAACGGCTTAACGTGCTTTCCGAGGCACGGAGGAAACTCAGTATGTAATGGGTGGTCGCTCATCCACGGACCAACCTAGGCAATCGTGGCTTGATAATCGACCCCAGCGGCTGTTATTCAACACAATCTCCTCTAGAACCATGAATATTCTAACTAAAACTGTGACATAATATCAAATGCAAGCAAACTTCATTCGTCCTTCACGGTTCGTTCACAACTTTATGTACAGGTCACCTCGAATCATTCAATTCCGCGGTCTGCGCAGATCCACCGTAACTGACTACCTAATTGATCACCGTTTATCGGTAGATTAGTTTATTGTGTGTGAATCAGCAAGGTTTAATAGTTTAATGGTTTAAGGTCAAATCGCTTTGGCCTTGATCTTGTATCTGGTCGGTGACGTGGTCTGTTATTTCGCGGTTCACCCTCTGGTGATTTGAAAGGTGGGTTTACTTATTTAATTTATTTAATCGAAGTCTAAACTGTTTGTTAAATGATGGTTGAAATGACTCACTAGATTTACAAAAAAAACCTATGACTCTTGTTTGAGCAGCCATGCTTACAACGTAGGTTTTATGTAACTACGAACGCTTACCTAACTATGGCGACATTGCCGCCTGATGCTGTTTTCAAAGAATTACTTGGAAACTTTTGCGGAACCGTTAATGTACTATGAAAAAGGCAAAGTATCTTAAGCTTTCTTATTCTTATCATTTATTGCATACAAAAATTACTTTCATTTTCATGGCCTATCAACGGCTTTACAAATGAGCCTCTAGACACATTTTCTACTATTCTCCTACTATTCGTACGTTTGTCCCTCATTGGTCTAGTGGTCGTCAGCGCGACTGCTGAGCATGGGTCCTGGGTTCGATGCCCAGGTCGAGCCAATTATCTTGGGGTTTCCCAAATGGAATTTCTCAATAGTTTCTCGGCAAAAATCTCGATCCCTACTAGATTGGATTTAACTTATCTGGCAAAATATAGTTGTTCTGAAGTAATACATCCGTACGAAAAATATTACAGTGGATGCCATCAGACTTCGGTAATTCATATGGGAAACCGGATAGTAACGACTTCCCTCTATAGATAGTAACATAAAAAGGAAGGGGGAGATACCGGCAAATGTACTTTTATTGTAACTGCGATATTCACGCAAAATCTATCATCATCTGCTCAGCCTTTTCCCAACAATGTCCCCAACATTGTTGGGAAAAGGCTCAGCCAGTCTAACCGTTAGTGTTAAATAAATAAATAAATAAAGTTGCGGGAATCCGCTGGATGCGAGTCGCATGGGACCGATCAATGTGGCGACACTTAGGGGAGGCCTAAGTCCAGCGGTGGACGTCTTTCGGCTGCAATGATGATGATGGGTGGAAATCTATTGAAGGTTTTACTGTAAAATCTTTCATAGTGATAATGAAAATGGCATGACTAACGAACGTACACACGGCCACACATTAAGCTATATATTTCCAGTATAACATGGCCTCCCTTTGTATAGATTTCCCGTACAATGAGAGATCCGCATAAACTAGTTTGTATAGCTTGATTGGCCGTCGTGTGTACACAATTTCCAAACGTAGAATGTTTTGATCAGAAAGAGATAGTCTCACAAATCCATTGAAAATTGTAAATCGTTAAATCTACTCTCATTATGCATAACCCAATACAGGAAATTAAGCTTTTCCTGATAAAGAAAACAGTTCAAATGAATCCAATTATTCCCAAAGGGTAAAACGGGACCCTATTTCTGGGACTCCGTTGTCCGTTCGTCTGTCTGTCTGTCACTAGGCTGTATCTCATGAACCGTGATAGCAAGACAGTTGAAATTTTTACAGATGATGTATTTCGGTTACCGCTATAATAACAAATAATAAAAATATAAATTATTTAATAATTAATGGGAAAAAACACGTTTCTTGTGTACAAGCCCATACAAGAAACGTATTTTTTTCGGTTTATGGTACGGAACCCTTCGTACGCGAGTCCGACTCGAACTTGGCCCGTTTTTGTGTATCTATTAGTTGTCATTGTTGTGTTGTTTGTTTGTTCGTCTTATATTATTTATTTGATGATTTATGGATGATTATAATAATATTTATGGATGATTATAATAATATTTATGGATGATTATAATAATATTTATGGATGATTATAAATATGATGATGATATTAATCTAAAATGACCGATTATGATATCATGGCCACACCTTTTTATCAGGTTAAAAACAAATGCCTAATTAAACATTGTACAGTCATGTTAAAAAGTAGATTATCATATCGATCCACCACGCCTATGCTTCGAACCTGGACACTCTCGTTAGCAACACGTTATAACGGTAAACGTTTTCGTTTAATAGCTGTTATTAGAATAGGTACCTAATTATGACGATAACAACATATGGAAATATTATAGTGGTTGGCATTATGACTTTAACGAAACAAAATCAATAAGGCCTGTTGGTCTAGTGGTTAGTGACCCTGACTGCTAGGACGGAGGTCGTGGGTTCGATTCCCACACAGGACAAATCTTTGTGCGATGAGTACGATTATTTGTTCTGTATCTGGGTGTAAATTTATCTATAATATGTATGTATTTAGAAATATATAAGTATGTTTATCAGTTGTCTGGTTGCCATAGTACAGGCTCTGTCTAGTTTGGGATCAGATGGCGGTGTGTTGGTTGTCCCAAGATATTATATTATATTATATTATATATTAAAGGAGGAACGATAATTTCAAAAACCATTGAAAATTCATAAAAGCTTTGGTAATTCAATTTTGTAATTTTATGGGAAAGCGAAGTAAAACTTTGAAAGTAAAATAAGACAAACTTGACATTATGACATTATAAGCAAACAATCATCGGAAGTTCTCATCACGGAGATAATGCAAACATAGGATTATCATCACCATTCCAGCCGAAAGAAATCCATTGCAGGACATAGGCCCCCCAAAGGAGAGTTTTCCCATAATCGCCACGCTTGGCAGGTGGGTTGGCGATCGCAGTACGGTTGTCACAAAGGCACAGAGAACGCTGCTGCCATTCTCTGGTAAGTCTCAAAAATAGGATGTTAGTAAGTAATAATTTAGCAGAAACTTGACTAAATTCGTGTTGCTATGCAAAATAACATAACATCACGCCTGTAATCCCCGAAGGGTTAGGCAGAAGTGTATCTAATAGTACAAGCCCCATTTCGCCAGTTACGTTTAAGTCCCATGTAATAGAGGGCGAGCATATTGCCATCAATCGGGTACGAATCCAGGCTGCTACTGATAAATTCCTGATGGAAAAACCCAATATCACTATGCCCGACCTGGGAATCGAACTCAGGACATCATGCCCAACAGTGCTTACAACCACTAGACCAACGAGGCGGTCGTTGCTATGCAAAATCTATACTAATATTATACAACTAGTTGATGCCCGCGTCTTCGCCCGCGTGGATGTCGGTTATCGCGACCAAAAGTAATCATGAAATTTTGATCCCGTTCCCGTAAAAAACTTTGGCAAATTATATACAAAAACCTACCTTGAGAACCACTCTATCCATTGGTGAGAACACCATACAAATCGGTGCAGTCGTTATGAGTTTATCGCGAACAGACAGACGCGGCGGAGGACATAACATAACATCACGCCTGTAATCCCCGTAGGGTTAGACAGAGGTGTACCTAATAGTACACCCACATTTCGCCAGTTATGTTTTAAGTCCCATGTAATAGGGGGCGAGCCTATTGCCATCAACCGGGCACAAATCCAGACTCCGTGGCTACTACTGAGAAATTCCTGATGGAAAACCCAATAGCACTTTGCCCGACCTGGGAATCGAACCCAGGACCTCATGCTCAGCAGTTGCGCTTGCGACCACTCGACCAACGAGGCAGTCAAACGGCGGCGGAGGACTTTGAATTATAATATGTGGTGATAGTGAAAATGCAAAAGTTATAACTGTCTATTACTGTTACACGCCTTTACGGCTGAAAGAATTCCATCCAGGTAGTCAATAACTTAGGTAAGGACAAAGCAACCTTTTCATCGCTCTAGTACAGACCCGTAAGGGGAACATAATTACCGAATTTAATGCGGATGAACCCGCGAGCCAAAGTATGTCATCATCATCTGCCTAGCCTTTTCCCAACTTTGTTGGGGTCGGCTTCCAGTCTAACCGGATGCAGCTGAATACAAGTATTCTACATGGAGCGACTGCCTATCTGACCTCCACAACTTAGTACTAGGTAATACGATACCCCTTGGTAAGACTGGTTGTTAGACTTTTTGAGCCACTGACTTTCTGTAACAACAGTCAAAGATCTACAAAAGACAGCCGGAACCAAAGGCTTAACGTGGTTTCCGAGACACGGAGGAAATTCGGTATATAATTCGTGGTCACCCATCCACAGATCAACCTAGGCAAGCACGGCTTAACCTTAAGATCGGCCCGAGCGGCTGTTGTAAAAGTAAGTGCAATATAAATTATTATATTTTGACTAATCAAATTCGTCTGACGTGTAATGGGCAAAGTGCGAACTTTGTACAGCCTAAAAAGGCTCCAGCATCGGTAACAATGAGTATTACCGAAACTCTGTTACTGAAAGGATTATGACACAAAATGTGTCTAGAATTTTTCTTGAGAGTTTTTTTTATTAAAATTAGGTTGGAAATCAGTATTTTCAGACTGATTAGAATAAATGACTTTTGATATTGTACACTCTAAACTAATTGACGTTGAAAGGTACTGACTTTTAACGTCAATTACTATTACAAATTGACTAACTACCCTATCGGGAGTACGGTAACTGAATAACATAAAATCTCTCGGTGAAAATTATATCAAAAAGAGGTTTGGAATACAAAATGCTTCTGTATAGGCACGTGAATTAAAAAAATATCTGACGTGAGCCAGATATTAAATATAGCATATAAAAAAGTGCCTTTCAGTCCATTACTGACTGAAACTAAACAATATCGATAAAAATATCTATACTCACGGCCGTCAGGTTGAAGTTCGGAACCGGCTTGACTTCAGGGCAGGCTCCATCATGAGAATCAGCCACCGTCACCGCAACAATAGCGCAAAACATAAAATATTTAAACATTTTGAAAATTACTAAAATATTTTTTGGTAAAAAATTAAGTCGTATACGCCTCTGTAGCTTGGACGGTAGTCAGAGATAAACTAGCGGCTGTGGGTACAGACTCATCCTTATATACCCAGAGCCACAGAGGTCACGGACAGACAATTCGTATCTCAGGATTATTTAATTGACAGAATTGCGAACGAGGAGGATGAAGCGATCACAGTTCTAGAGACATCGGGTGCTATGCGTTTGCGCTTTCCTTGTACGTTGTGATTACATCGTAGAAGCTTCGGGATTTTTACTAATTTGGCCGGATCTTCGCTTAAGTTCATTAATATATTTTTGATGTTTTCGTGATGACCTACCTATGCAATTAGGTTTTATATCCATTTCATGTGTTGTACTTGTATAGCTATCGTAATTGCTTCGCAATCCGATCAGTTGTATCCATTGGCCATTCAAATTTTATTTCCAGAATACCAGCACGAAAATGGCTTGGTAACAGTGTAACAATAAAAATCGCCTGAATTGTGCCGATAGTCATTTCAGCCAATGACTTAATTGCCAAGAGCCTCGACCAATACCTGAGGAGGCTCTCGTTAGGCAGCTGGATCAAGACCTTGATTTAGAAAGCGGTGCTCCTGGACACGGTTCGTATTGTTAGCAGGTTCCTCTCTCTGGAGCCCTGACCGCCGCTTGGACCCTCTTCCCTACTGGTGGGTTATTGTTTATATTTTTAAATGTTTTTTTTAGAAATATTAAAAAATGTAAATTGATATGTAAGAAAAGTGTTAAAATCACTGACTGACTATGCACAACCTAGACCAGTGGATCTAGAAGCTTGAAATGTTCTACTAGAGTTGTTTAAAACGAAAATGAACACTGAGGACGTTTTGTACCCCAAAAGGGGTTATAGTAAAGGCATAAAAGTTTGAATAGAAGTTCGTAATTTTCTTTTAATGAGAAATCCCATCGAAAACGGCTTGTCCAGAAAGAAATTTAAAGCATTAAGTGATGGTGAAATCTGCATCAAAATCCAGTTGAAATGTAATTTACACAAACATAAACAATGCTATTTCATACAGTTTTTGGAGATTGAGACGGGAACAAAATTTACAACATTTATAGGCTTTACAGTTAATTCTATCAAAATCTTTTTATCACCATCTATGTATCGACCTCTTAACTCGATCATCCAATTTTTATCAATAAAGGAATTCGAGATTGCAAGTAGATAATGTGATGGGCACGAAAAATGAGTCGGTTTCTGCACAGGCAGATAAAAAAGTATTGCATCATTTAAAAGAAACAGAATGTTATGACCTACTCATGTATGTGTGTTCTTTGAACTTAGTAAATAAATAAAAAAGCCTTTTATTTCTTCCAGTACCAAAAATATGCAATTCAATTTAGTTTTTTTGAGAACCAAAAATTAAAAATTGTTATTAGTTTATAATGAATTAAAAAATTACGATTAGAATTGTTAATTAAAATTTGATTAAATAAAAATATTATGATTTAAAATTGTAATTTTTAAAAAGAACATCTCTTAGTAGAAGGTGAAGCCAAGAGTCAAGAGATGACCAGCGGTCTCTATCTTTTGCTGTTCGCATCCAGCTAGTACCCACGATCTGTACAATGTCATCCGCCCTATATAAAGGGTGTAAACAGACTCTTAACGAAGCCGGAAGAAACTTGTTTTGCCCGTCATTGCGATCATTTTTTTGTTCTAGACCATACCTGGCAACCTTCTAGTTACGGAGATACTGGGGGTCAAAGTTCCAACTTTTTCAAAAGTTTTTTTTTAAATACATGTTTTTAATGTGAGATTTTTACTTTAAACACCTCCAGGACCCCCTAAGTATTCAATCCATCCATCAGCACAATGTTTTGAGTGCGGTACATTGAGTCCTACTGTAAAAAGTGATTTTTCAGCCCAAAAAAAAAGTCGTTTTCCAGCACTAATTTTTGCGTAAAGTTACTTAGTTTGAAGTACATAGTGCTTGGTTGACGGCTTCGTGAAGAGTCTGTTTACACCCTGTATAGGTTTTCCTCTTTTTCTTTGGCCTTTGAACTTAGTAACAGTTAAAGATTATTTCAGTGAAAGAAGGAATCATCATCATTTTTTTCAAACTATGTTGTTTTAAATCTAGACATCCTAAAAATAGGAGTCCCCAGTGGACTCATATTGGAGCCATTTTAGAGGACTAAGTTGAGGTCGGCTTCCAATCTAACTGGATACAGCTGAATACTAGTATTTTACCTTGAGCGATTGTCTATCTAACCCACATAACCCAGTTAGTACTGGGTGATACGATACCCCTTGGTAAGACTGAGAATCAGGCCGTTACGACTGTCAAAGATCTACAAACGACAGCTGGGACCAAAGGCTTAAAAGGCTTTTCGAGGCATGCTGTCATTCGGTATGTAAGTGGTCAATAAAAACATAAATTGGAATACAAACAAGAATTGTTAAAATATTCAGATTTTTTGTGATTTTTTGTTCGTTTAGATCATGTTTGTCTAAAATGTTCGTCATGATCGATCCATCCGCCGATATCTTGGCTTTCGCTTTTCAGCCTTTATCATTTACATCCTGTCAAGATTAAAAATAAAAAAATAAAAATAGCTAAAGATTACAACGTTTACATCGAGAGGTTTCCCACAAAAACATTGTGATCACAAAGGGCCGCAGATCATTCATAACCAATTATGATGTTCATGAGAAATAGAGCGGAAAGAGAGTACAAAGGCAAGACTAATTGCAAACTACAAGCCCTATTGTATTGACAACACAAAGGTGCATTCTGTGGATACAAATATAAAAAAGTGGGATCAACGGAAAGTCCCCAAACAGTCGCTACCAGGGCTGACCCAGAACATGGTGGGACGAACTCGGCTCTTATGTTAAATACTATCTGTGCCCTGTGGTTTCCTGGTGTTAAATAAGCTATAATCTTCCTCAAAAATTAAGCTATCAAAAACCAAAATAGGTCTACAGAAAAGTCCGCGATGGCATAATGTCTATCTCTTAAGGATAACATACAGGGTGTAAACAGACTCTTCACGAAGCCGTCAACCAAGCATTCTGTACATCAAACTAAGTAACTTTACGCAAAAATTAGTGCTGGGAAACGACTTTTTTTTTTGAGCTGAAAAATCACTTTTTACAGTAGGACTCAAAGTAACGCACTCAAAACATTGTGCTGATAGATGGATTTAATAGTAAGGGGGTCCTGAAGGTGTTTAAAGTAAAAATCTTACATTAAAAACATGTATTTAAAAAAAAACTTGTGCAAAAGTTGAAACTTTGACCCCCAATATCTCCGTAACTAGAAAGTTCCCAGGTATGGTCTAGAACAAAAAAATGATCGCAATGACGGGGAGAATAAGTGCCTTTCGGCTTCGTTAAGAGTCTGTTTACACCCTTTATACTATATCCATTTTAATACTTTAAAAAATGGGTAATTATAAAATGGTAATTGGAAAGCTATTTACACAAATACGGTATTAATCCTTATCATTTTAAATAAGTTAGAGGCTTTAAGCCTTTCATGCACATTATTTTACTCTTTTACACCATATAATTTAAAGGAATATTTTAGGAGTAATCACAAAAAAATTACAGATGCGATAATAAAATTCAAGCGCCTCGCTTCGTTGCTGCAATCAGGCTCTAACGGATGAACGGATCTGGCTGAAATTTGGTACAGGGATAGATTATAGCCTGGAATAAAACATAGGCTACTTTTTATCCCTGGAATAGGTTCCCATGGGTTGCGGGAACGGGATCAAAATTTCATTATTACTTTTGGTCGCGATAATCGACAACCACACGGGCGAAACCGCGGGCAATATTATAAAGTAAGGATGAGGATGGAACAGAAAAAACCCCAACAGTGATGTAAAAACTTGCTTGTCCCTCTTATTAATAATTTCAAATCTTAACAAATCGTGTTGGTATGAGTTGATAATTAGATTTTTTTGTTCTTTATCTTACACGTCAATAATCATTATCTGTATTCTGAGATTTCAATTAAAATGTACCTACACAATTTTAATAAATGAGTCTTTATTTAGAATTCGAAACTTCCTAAGTACCTACTTATGTTATCTACGTATTGTGTATTTTCTTTGTTCCTACAAACTCGACTCATAGCTAGTTTAAGACTCAAAAATAATCTTCTGATGGGACCTTTTATATAGGTATTTGTCAGTGGTGAGTTTAGGTATAGTGCATACGGAGACAACAGGACGTAAGCAATGGACAAAAATAAATTGCCAACGTTTGAACTTTGCTTTGTTAGTAAATTACACAACTGCATAATATACGCCCGTCTGCCTCTGTGTGCAATGAGCCTTAAGTGAAGCCAATGTTGGAAAAAGGTCTGGTGATTTTATAACATTAGATACATTAACACAACATTATAACATTCGATTTTTGAAAGTGAAAAAAGAGTTGAAGCAAAATCAAATTTTGTATGGATTTTTATAGTATTCAATATTCATAGAAAGGGCGATTCTTCGTCCTTAATATATAATATTAATAGCCATGCTGTGATTACAATAATATACTGATACTGTCGATATTGATGATCTGGTGAAGGTTGCTGGATCCGCTTGATGCGAGTAGCACGGGACCGGTCAATGTGGCGACACTTGGGGGAGGCCTATGTCCAGCAGTGGACGTCTTTCGACTGAAATTATGATGATGATGCTGTGATTACGTCTACTTAAATTATTATCAAATCATCGATCATAATTTCAGCAAATTAATCACACTACAAATGCGAATATTTCACAATGTTTATTTACTTATTGTGCTATTAGCACTTCGCCAGCGACTTCGTCCGCAAAAATTGTGATATTACGGCTAATATGATGATATTAATATAATATATAGCATGAACAATGTAGCTTTCTGCCAGTGAAAGAATTTTTAGAATTGGATCATTAGTTCCAGAGATTACCTCATACATAGAAACAAACAATATTTACCTTTTTATAATACTTATATTTATATATATCTATACTAATATTATAAAGAGGAAAGATTTGTATTTTTGTATGTAACGAATAAACTTCAAAACTACTCGACTGATTTGAAAAATTCTATCAGCAATGGATAGCTACATTATCAGCGAGTAACATAGGCTATATTTTATACCCGTCCTCCCACGGGAACGAGAACTACGCGGGTGAAACCGCGTGAGTCCGCTAGTATATTATATAGTATAGAAGACTAGCTACTTAATAAAACTGAAAGGAATATAATATGAATGGTTAGTTCTCGATTTAAAACAGCAAGCTGTACGTACCTACAATATTAAAATGAATGGAACTGTTTTTTTGCCATTTTGGTCTAATGGTTGCAAGAGCGACGGAGTCCATGAGGTCCTAGGCTGGATTTCCATTTCAGGCAAGGTGATATTGAGTTTTCCATCAGAAATTTCTCAGTAGCAGCTACGGAGTCTCAATTTGTGCCTGGTTAATAGTCAGTCGGTGCGTCATGTTCGTGAACGGGCGCTGTCAGTTGGGACTGGTCATCTCTAGGCTGCCATGGTTTATTTTAACTACTTACTTTGTTTTTAAATTGTTGATATTATGTTTTACTCTGGACGCTCTAAACGTGCACGTATTTTTACATCGTTCTCACATATGTATAATCTCAACATGAATGATGTAACCAAGGTTTTGTACAATATTTTGTTTGAAAAGAGTGTCCTTGGAGTTTCTTGCCCATTCTTCTCCATAGAGATCTACGCTTTGGAATGGGCAACTACAGTGCTTTTACAAGTTATTATGCCTTGTGTCTGTGACTGTAGCTTAGCCTTATTTGTTTTTCTGACATTCAAAAGTGCCTGTAATGGTCTAATTGAAATAAATGCTTTTGAGTTTGAGTTTGAGTTGGAGTTTAACAGCAACAGGATCGTTACCTAATACATGGGACTTAGACATAACTGGTGCAATGTCGGTATCGGTCGGGAGGTACACTTCTTCGTACCCTTAGGGAATAACTGGATTGACGTTTATGTTACGTTATTAATTTGAACAGCAAAGAACACTCGCTGCTTAAATTCTGTACGGTTTTTCCCAATCCGTTGACAATTAAATTAGTGTACTTACTGAGAATTGCACTATTCACACTTCTTGTTTAGGGTTCGGTAAGTACCCAAAGGGTAAAACGGGACCCTATTATTAAGACTCCGCTGTGCGTCCGTCTGTCTGTCTGTCTGCCACCAGCAGGCTGTCATGATATACATTTGAAATTTTTACATTGTATTTTTGTTGCCGCTATAACAACAAATAATAATTAAAGGCGCTCCCATACAAGAAACGTGTTTTTTACGATTTATGGCTAGTTTTTGATTCCAGTTAAGTGTTTATTAAGATGTTTCACCTTGATTCAGCTGTATACACATTACATCTGTCTTGAAACTGCGATTGAATAAATTTTGTCAATATTATTCAACTGTTGATTTAAAATATTATTAGAGTTTTGCTAATCCTTGGTTAGACTGTCCTTGTCTTGTATGTCTGCTGTATTGTACTGGACTGAGCATAAGTTTTTATTTTCCTAGCCTGGTTGTCCTCATCATATCAGCCCGTTGCTGTCTTCTGCTGAACATAGGCCTCCCCAATCGATTTCCAACGTGTCTGGTCCAATGCCACCTGACTCCCTGAAGTTTTGACACTACTCCTGGTTAAACGTCTCTTTCCACTGTTTCCTGCGTCCTCTTTTCAGTTCTGACAGAACTTGTCTAGTTCGTCCCGCCATTTCCTTCGTGGCCTGCCGTGACCCCGCCTCACAGTGCCTGGGATCAAGCTTCCTGCTATTTTGGGCTACAATTTGTCTGGCATGCGGCAGACATGTCCTGCCCAATCAGCATAATCAATCTAAATTGTTCCCACTGTTGGAATGCAAGACTCCACTCAGTTAGAGGTAGCGCACTATAATACACGCGGATTCAATGCGGGTTGATATTCCATGTTACGTGTCTTAGAATGTTGGACTCTCTATATTTCGAGAAAGTAATGTACTGTATGGTGTCGGACATAAAGAATAGCACCATCACATATCTTCCCGTGGGTGTCGTAAGAGGCGACTAAGGGACTTATCGGAGAATGAACAGCAGCGTTCTCTATGCCTTTGTAACAACCGTACTGCGATCGCCAACCCGCCTGCCAAGCGTGACGATTATGGCAACACTCCCCTTTGGGGAGGCGTCTGTCCAGCAGTCGACGTCTTTCGGGTGAAATGAAGATGATGGTGAAAGTGCTTGGCGGTGAGATGAGCAGATGGCATTATTGCCATTGTGGGTAAAACCTGGATGAGGCTGGTACAAGAGCGTTCGATAGGACATCAAACAGATACAAGTGTAGAATAATACCGAAATTTTCCTAAAACACTAAATAAACATCCATACAATAATGTCCACCAGACCACAAGCCAACAGCTATCAAGATCAATGAATCACATATACCATCACAACAATCGAATCACATAATTTTCATAAGAATAGCGACTGATGGGCACATCACGTTACAATTCATGTGCACTCGACATCGTGGAAAGTTTATAGGATGAGAGTGGTTACAATTTGGATGAGACCAATTGAGTGATCCCAACGGCCAGTACTTAGGGTTGTCAACTGTACTCTAATAATGGAACCGCACGCAAATACGCGCTCGGACATGGAGTTGCGGACCAGCCCGTTATCATCATTATCATCATCATCATTTCAGCCGAAAGACGTCCAATACTGACATGCATGACATCAGGAAGGTGCGCAGAGTTGCATTAACTTTATACAACTCCAGCACCCTCATGAGCCATGTATGAGGCACAGAATCATAGGCCTTCTTATAATCTATCCAACATGTAGACAGATCGCATTTATCATCATTTTTTCAGCATTTCAGCCGAAAGGCGTGCACTGCTGGGCATAGGCCTCCCCCAAAGGGGGGTTTTGCTATAATCGCCACGCTTAGCATGCGGGTTGGCGATCGCAGTACGTTAGTTACAAAGGCACAGAGAACGCTGCTGCCCATTGTCTGGTAAGTCCCTTAGTCGCCTCTTGCGACACCCACGGGAAGATATGAGATGGTTCTATTCTTTATGTCCGACACCATACAATACAACCAGCTCTTTATACAATAATGTATACAGCAAGTATCTAAATGATGTGGAAGAGCTCGTAGCTAAATAATAACAGCCACTTGGATCAATTTTCAGGTTAAGCCGTGCTTGCCTAGGTTGGTCTGTTGATGCTTGACCACCCATTACATACCGAGTTTCCTCAGTGCCTCGGAAAACACCTTAAACCGTTGGTCCCGGCTGTCATTTGTAGATCTTTGACAGTCGTTACAGGTGGCCCGAAAGTGTCTGACAACCAGTCTTACCAAGGAGTATAGTATTTATTACCCAGTACTGATTGAGTTGTGGAGGTCTGATAAGCAGTCGCTTCATGTAAAAACTGGTATTTAACTGCATCCGGTTAGATTGTAAGCCGATCCCAACATAAAGGGTGTCTCAGTACGAGTGCACTTTTTCATTTTAAACTAAAAACAAGTTTTTTATTGCAGAGTTGTGATATTTTTATTGTATTGTAAAGAAGACATGTTCCGATTAAGTATGGCATAAAATATCCGGCAAATGACCCCCACGGCTCCGATGACAGGCCTTTACTCTTTTCATGAAATTTTCCATGACTTTTGCACAGAGATGTTGCTGTATCTCACCGATGACGCGTTGGATTTCCGATTTGAGGTCAGGAATTGTTTCGGGTTTATTCGCATAAACCCGAGATTTCACAAGACCCCAAAGAAAAAAATCGCACGGCGTTAAATCGCACGATCTTGGTGGCCAGCTGACATCAGAATTTCGTGAGATAATGTGTTTTGGAAATCGTTGCTGCAATAAGTCAATTGTTTCAAGCTTCAACTGTCCACCAAGATCGTGCGATTTAACGCCGTGCGATTTTTTTCTTTGGGGTTTTGTGAAATCTCGGGTTTATAAAATAAAATAAATAAATAATAAATAAATCACATCAAACTAGCGGCCCGTCCCGGCTTCGCACGGGTGGACATTTCTTTTTTAAATATAGCCTATGATACTCAAAAATAATGTGGCTTTCTATTGGTATTTATTAGCTTTCTATTTTCAAAATCGGTTCAGTTGATCCAGAGATTACCCCTTACAACCTCACAAACATTACCTCTTTACAATATTATTAGTATATTAGTAAAGAAGCCGAAGTTCCCAAGATAGTTGGGAAAAGGCCAGGTAGATAGATGATGATTAGTAAAGAAGATATATGTGGTCGTAATATTAAAGGATCAGCGGAGAGCAGCGGTGGCCCAGTGGTAGCGACCCCGACTTACGAACAGTAAGTCGGGGGTTCGAACCCAGACAGGCGCATTACTTTCTGTAATTTATTTCATCACCAAAGCTCTCAAAAACGGTGAAGGAAAACATCGTGAGGAAACCGGCATGTCCTAGAACCATAAATTCGAAGACATGTGACATCTACCAATCCGCACTGGGCCCGCGTGGTGGATTATAGCCCATTCCCTCTCATAAGAGAGGAGGCCTGAGTCCCAGCAGTGGGAACATTAGAAGGCTGATGATGAATATTAAAGGATGCATCCTTTAACCAATCAAAATTTATAATTAAATTAACCATCAAATTGAACTACTATCTCTATGGAACCAACATCGTAATTATGTAAAAATAATTACCTAACTCACACATTTAAATCGATTAGGCGTTGAAAGTTTGATCAGAATCAGTAGTTTAGGCGGTACGACGGAACATAAAAAATGTTACAAACATACATAATATGTATGTAAAAGGAAGGGTTTTGATTTTTCCAAGACTATGTAAAGTTGTCAAAAATACAACCCCTCCTTTTGGCTTTACCATTGTCGGGTATAAAAGTTAACAACCCTACCATCCACCCCGCGAAGTTTCTAGATGGATTGAGCTCCAAATCTGTTGTGTAATACAGTTTATATTTACGATTTTTTTCTGTACTACATTGTGTGAACATGAAATCGGGAGCTGGTTTTGGTTAATTAATCAAGCATGTAGTTTTTAGTTACTGAAATTTCGTTAAATATTTTAATCCAACGTAGTGTAACATCATTAGTTTGTACAGATTCAAACAGACCTCCTCTCTATGAGAGTGCAGCTTTGTATCAATGCAAAAATTATTATAAATTTTTGTGATGGTTATAATATAATAAAAATATAGTTTCAAAAAACGCGCGTTCTCGTATTCTTCTAAGTATTAAACCAACATTTGATACCCATATCATGGAAATGCATAAAAGTAACTAGTCCGCCAACGATGGGAGACCGTTATATTGGGTTAAGAATGACGTCACTTATAATAAAATTTAGTTAGACGGCACAGTCGGCGTAGTGGCTGAGCAATTGACTGCTCCTTTGCATGTCGCGGGTTCGATCCCCGCACGGAACAATTATTGGTATGGCCTACAGATAGTTGTTCCGGGTCTGGCTGTTTGTGTACGTGAGTTTAAATGTTTGTAAACGCACCCACGATACAGGAGAAATTACTAGTGTCGGGCAACGTTTTTAAAAAAACGTTTAAAAAAAATAAAGCTACAGGTACCGCTAATATAATTGTTTAAAAAAGGAACGTGAATAATCTGAAATGGACCTGCTTATTTACTTACGTCCACACATTTCTATTATTAGAAGATCATCTTACTAAGTACATATTTACTGTTGAATTTTACACTTAGCTTTGAAAAGCCATTCGCGGTAAACAGAACGTTTGGTTAGCAACAAGGCGTTGTTTTTTTTTTCTCAAATATTATCTCATCCAATTTCATTGCACTTGCCATTGAAACACTTCGAGTCCCTACCTACTCTGGCTCGCGAAATATGATGATATAACCGAGGAAACTTTGTGCGAAACACATAAAATGTTAATAATAATATGTTGCAATAGGTTGTAAATACTGTTGATTTTAGTAATTAGCATCAACAGTATCAGTCAATGGCTTAATCGCCAAGAGCCTCGACCAATACCTGAGAAGGTTCTCTTTAGAAAGCGGACACGGCTCGTATTGTTAGAAGGTTCCTTTCTCTGGAGCCCTAACCGCCGCCGGTAGCTTGAACCCTGTTTCCGATACTGGTGGGCTACGATTTTTTAATGGTTTTTCATTTGTTATTTTTTTTTAAGGATGTCACAATGTGTGTTTGTAAAGAAATACAATCAAGGAAATTAAAGTTTGTTTTGCTTCACTATCGCGTTGATCTAGTAGTCACATACACTACTGCTAAGTATGAGATTATTAGGTACGATTCCCAGGTCGTGCAAAAATGTGATTCAGGGATTTCTCAGCAGCAGCCACGGAGTATGGATTTTTACCCAATTGAAAGTGATAGGCTCGCAAGAGCGACCAACTAGTCACACTTTTCATACCAACTCGTACGTGATTATGCCGCTGTAATACATCTATCTTTGATTTTTGAACTAAAAAGAAGGTGTTTGATCGTTAGAAAACCTAGATATAGTGCACAAAAGGTATTTTGTGCACTATATCTAGGTTTCTATGAAAGTAAAAAATAAAATTTGGAGAAACAAATTCAGTAAGCCGTCAAAAATCTGCTGTTTTGCACAAATATTATCTGAAGTTTGGCTGTTCATAATACACTTTATTAATTGTAAAAGTAAAGAAAACATCTTGATAGAAACCTTGCACATGTAATGGAGATTCTAAATGACAAATAATTATGTATACTTCACAAACTTTTAAGGCTTATTCAAAAACCCGTACTACCTGGAACAAGTTTATTTATTTATTTATTTAGGTTAGCCAACAATTGTTTACACCAAATATTATAATTATACTTGCTTAATAGTACGTTTATAAGTGCAACAATTACTATTTATTTATTGAAATTTAAAAGAAAAAAAAATCTTTCTCACTTCTCTTTCGGAAAATCTTACAACCAGTGTTACCAAGGGTGGCGTATCCCTCAGGAGGTACTAACTGGGTTGTGGAGTTCAGTTGATGCTGATTTTTTTCTAATAATATATCGAGACTAACTTAATCCAAATCCAAACCTAATACACTTATCTACAAAGATTAGAAACAATACAGAATTCGGTGCCTATTGAAAACATTGATATCAAATCATCATAAGATGGTATATCTTCGCCTGCCAAGGCAATGAATTATTGAAGTGAATCTTCTAATGCGACTTCCAACAAGGTTGCGTTAAGCGTTTAACGCTACCATGGATCACAGTCACAGCACACATATCAACTCGGAAAGGGATCGTCACTGTATCAATTCGAGCCATTCAGTATTCTTTGTATGAAACTCCCTGCTGCACACTAATCATCATCATCATCATCATTTCAGCCGAAAGACGTCCACTGCTGGACATAGGCCTCCCCCAAGTGTCGCCACATTGACCGGTCCCGTGCGACTCGCATACAGCGGGTCGCCGCAACCTTCACCAGGTCATCGGTCCACCTAACTGGAATATAATTTAAATAATTTAAAGAATAAAAGGTTTTTTTTTTCTTGACTAAAGAAACAAACACGAAATAACACAAGGGGCAAAAGTAGGAAGATGGTTATGATAAGCTGCCTAAAAGAATTATCCACAAAATTACAGAGCGAGAGCATTAACTTTTTTTTTAAAGCTGTTGTCAGTACTTTCATGAGATTATGTACAAATACCTAGATTGCAGCAAATCCACACAAAAATGCACTTCGCAAAGTTAACGCGGTGCCGCCGTCCCTTTTAAAAAGCAAATTTACACACACGTTTCAGAAAGACGAAAAATGTAAAACTAAAACCTTTTTTTTTTTTTAAAGAAACTTTGCCCCACACTAGGATTTTTCCTGTATCATGGGTGCGTTCACAAACATTTAAACTCACATACACAAACAGACCCGGAACAACTATCTCTAGGTCTAAATATTTGTTCCGTGCGGGGATCGAACCCGCGACACGCAGCGCAGAAGTCAATCGCTCAGCCACTGCGCCAACCGGCCGCCATTCATCCACAAATCTGCCTTTTATTCCAGTTTTTAATAATAACTATGCATCTAAAGCCATGTTGATAATTAAAAAATCACAATAAAGTAATTGGGATTATTTACATCAATCGATTCACTTAGGCTCTCAATAATATTGGTCAATACGATTTTTGTGATTATAGAAACGATAAATATTACTTTGATAAGATTTTATATAAATTAACAGATAAAAAAAATATTTGATTAGTTCGGCAATTGTAATGTGCGGGACAAACATGATCTCATGATGTCGAAAGTGATTGTGTTAGTTTTTAGTCTAGTTGGACTTTTGAGTGTTAGTGTTAGTCAAGTGATACAAGATGGACAGTGTAATGAAAATGTGCCTTTACAACCAGATTTTGACATTCAAAGAGTAAGTACTGTAGTGTGTACGGAGTCTACACTACCAAATTATAAGCTTTTAAACTTTTAACTCTTTTATATTTATACTTTTAAATCAGTTAATACAATATGTTTTTTACATTCATAGATCTTTTTCTATCTGTCCTTCTGACAATCTATATTTAAAAATATAGATTGTTTTTTATTCAAATGTATTTACTTTATTAAGCTGCCAGTATCAATCGGCTGCCAGAACGATATATCATAGGACCTCTACAGTACCTATACTATCAATCAAATCTGTGTGGTTCTTTTTTCAAAAGACCATCTCAGACACTAATCTGCATAGACCTCGTGTGAGTTAACCAAGATTATGTCTGGATCTCAAAATAGACCACTGAGTTTGTTTCAGCTGTTACTTCTCATAGCATAGTTTAAAAAAAATACGTGTAAATGTATTTGCAGAACCTATTTGGAAAATAAAAACAACAGTTTACTATTCGAAGAATGACCAGTGAAGAATGCGGGACGTAGGTAAATCCGAATGATTTTTTCATTGTAAATTCAACGTTATTATCATATAGCATTTGGTTCATTTCGTTTTTGGCTTTTTCTGAAGATCAAAGCCAGATTGCTTTACCTACTTACTAAAATAGAAAAAAAAACTAGTAACAAAATTAAGTTTCACAGTTAAAATCGCCTCCATTTTTACTAAGATGGAAAATTTAAACTGCTCTTAATTATAAGATAGTTTCGTGTAGGTATCTGTCGTTTTATCTCTCGATGTGATTGAGTATAGTAAGTATTATTGAGTCATCATTTCGTTACAATTAAATACGCAGTTACTCAAGAAAAACAAAATACACCAACATGACTCCGTGCACTTGTGCAGTATAAACTACTAAAATAAATAAATTCGGTAGCATAATCTAATCTAGAAGGACAATACCTAATTCCATATCGTTTGCACGTATCCATTAGCGTCATTTCTATCCATAATCTAAAAGTGTATCATCGTCATAATATATAAGTGATTAAAACAATTGCCAGTGATAAGAACGCCATTGTCTAAAGCAACTTGCGCAGTACTCGAAATTTAAATGTCCGAATATGATGACAGCTGCACACTCTCCACCTAGAGCCTTATCTACAGGGTGTAAACAGACTCTTCACGAAGCCGTCAACCAAGTAACTTTACGCAAAAGTTAGTGCTGGGAAACGACTTTTTTTTTGGGCTGAAAAATCACGTTTTACCGTAGGACTCAAAGTTCCGCACTTAAAACATTGTGGTGATGGATGGATTGAATAGTAAGGGGGTCCTGGAGGTGTTTAAAGTAAAAATCTTACATTAAAAACACGTATTTAAAAAAAAAAACTTGTGAAAAAGTTGGAACTTTGACCCCCAATATCTCCGTAACTAGGTTCCCAGGTATGATCTTGAACAAAAAAATGATCGTAATGACGGGGAGAACAAGTGCCTTTCGGCTTCGTTAAGAGTCTGTTTACACCCTTTATGTCTCCACCGAGACGTCTCGCATAAAATCGACTGGGTCGGAGAGTAAGCGAGGAACACCAAGGCTAGGCTAGCGGCTACAAACACTCTCGCACTTGCATTATCTCAGTGTCTCGAGAGTTAACAACCACCATGAAAACTTCATATCATGACAATGTCTTTGGCGAGCAATTGAAAGGACCCCGACATACGTATCTTAGGTGACGGGTTCGAAGTGATCGCAACCAAACAGGTTCTTTACTTTGTATAATTTATTTCATTTGTGAGCCCACTGCTCTCAAATGAAGATCGAAAACATCGTGAGGAAACCTGAACATCATGAAACCGAATATTCAAACACGTAAAGTCTACCTTTTCAGGAAGTCAAGATATTGGTTAAGATATCTAATGTATCCACGGCTCTTATCAATCTTATTATGAAAAATCTCATTACTAACCTTTCTTTATTTTGTTTTATTTAAGGTAGTTTACTTAAAACAAAAATAAAAAAAAAATTGTGCGTGGAGTCCCTCCGCGTGGAAGAAGTGAAACTTCGTAATGTGGAAATGAAAACAGGTATACTACGCGTTCGAGTGCCACACATCACTCTCGCTCTGTCTCTTTCTATTCCCAGTCCATGGTAGCGGTAAACGTTTAAAACAACCTTGTTGGACGTCGCATTAGAAGTTTCACTTCAAAAATACATGCTTAATAGATGGATTGGCCAATAAAGTAAATTCTCGGAAGTAGACGGTGGACTTACCTGTCTATCCTCAAAGATTTAAATAGCAAAACTTATCCTATCGCGTATTTTTATTTGTTTCGTTGACAACAGCATTTGAATGTTAATCTCACTTACTCATACTGAAAATCGGGGTGTGCAAGGTCATTCAACTGAGTGTAATCACTTTTTCGCGGACCATATGAACGATAAGGCCTCATCTAACGATATAGCTTTATTAATCATTTTAATGAACTTTATTATTTTTGGAGTGAAACTTCAAATGCGACTTCCAACAAGGTTGCGTTAAACGTTTAACGCTACCATGGAGGGGGTATAAAAGCACTGTTGCGTTAAACGTTCAACGCTCCTGGGGAGGGGGAATAGAAAGAGACAGATCGAGAGTGAATGCGTCACATTACGAAGTTTCACTTCTTCCGCGTGGAGGGACTCCACGTACTATTTTTATCTTTTCTGGTGATTAGCTTACGATTGATGGGCCAATGGCTGTGGTTTATGGTGGTCGTACACTTAGAAGTAATTGTCACAGTACACTTATCAACTCGGAAAGGAATCGTCACCATATCGCCTTTCGCTTCGCCGTCAAACAGGCGTCAATCTAACGTTAGCAGGTAACCAAAGCGGATCAGTAAGTCCGATACGTCGAATCGGTTACGGTTAGGCGATGATGCGCCTACGGCTTGCCGTTCGTGAGCTTGGTGAGCTTGTCCCGAGGCGAGGCGATTACGTTGCAATTTCGATTATTCGATTAGTGTGCTATTCGTTTGGGGGGTTTTGCCATAATCGCCACGCTTGGTAGGCGGGTTGTCGATCGCAGTATGGTTGTTACAAAGGTAACAACATACGGGACAGGTGATTACATACGGGACCGAAACGTGGTCGCTCACAATGGGCCTCATCAGAAGGCTTAAACTCACCCAAAGGGCAATGGAGAGGGCTATGCTCGAAGTTTCCTTGCGTGCGAATCAGAAATGAGGACATCCGCAAGAGAACCAAGGTTACCGAAGTAGCCCGAAGAATTGCCAAACTTAAGTGGCAGTGGGCAGGGCACATTGCTCGCAGAACGGATGGCCGATCGGGCCGTAAAGTTCTGGAGTGGTGACCGCGAACCGGAAGACGTTGCGTTGGAAGGCCTCCCACTAGGTGGACTGATGACCTGGTGAAGGTGTCGGGGATCCGCTGGATGCGAGTCGCACGGGACCGGTCAATGTGGCGACACTTGGGGGAGGCCTATGTCCAGCAGTGGACGTCTTTTGGCTGAAATGATGATGATGATGATTAGAGTGCAGCAGGGAGTTTCATACAAAGAATACTGAATGGCTCGAATTGATACAGTGACGATCCCTTTCCGAGTTGATATGTGTGCTGTGACTGTGACCATAATAAGTACTAGTCGGCAAATTGTGCGCAGTTACCATGGCAACGCTTTGGTTAACACTCAACACAAGTCTTCTCTTCCATATGCGATTATTCTCTAAACTAATATGCCCTTGCTTTGCAAGAATGACGTCTTTTGATGTCATGTTATTGTATCGAGATTTCTGTTCTTTATATATTTGAAATAATTGTACTTCTTAAAGTACAATTATTTCAATAATACTTATATTATGTACACAAACTTCAATAAATTATATAAATAATTGTAAAAACCGCATCAAAATCCGTTACAGAGTTAAAAAGAACATCATGTTCACAAAGACAGACAAAAAAGTGAGTTTTTTATAGATTTTCTTAGGCAATGTAGCTGAGGTTTCAGGCTACCTATAGCTGGCAAAGTTGCATAAGAAAACCTAAATGACTACAAATAGGTTTATGAATGGAATTGATACAGGGCCCGGATTTTGAGAAAAAGGACGTAGCTATAAATGTGCAAACAGCTTGAGACGGTCTGATATAATATTTGCGTACATAGACTATGCTAAAGATTACCTTTCCGCATTTTATGACGTATGAGATAAGGATAATCTTTAATAGTCACTGGCAAACTGGTAGGTACTGGTATTGTAGTCGAATAATAGGTACTTTCCAAAATGAATCCTTGGAAAGAACCTATTATCCGACTGGAAAGTACCTATTGTCAGCCATTTTGTTGGGCCGCAGCTGACAATTGGGGGCAGAAAAAAGCTTACATTCGCGAAAGAGATAGAGGAATGTACATATTTCTAATCCGTTTACTCTATGTGTGTCCTGCTCTCATTTTAAATAATATTTAGTGACTGTCTATTCTCTCTGAGGGATCGAATTCGGAACGAGGAGATCCAGCAGAGAACCAAAGCTTTTAGCTTTTTTTTTTTTAAATCCTTGCTCCACACTAGGATTTTTTTCTGTACCGTGGGTTCGTTTACAAACATTGAAACTCATATACACAAAAAGCCAGAACCGGAACGACTAGCTAGAGGCTATACAAATATTTGTTCCGTGCGGGAATCGAACCCGCGTCACGCAGCGCAGCAACCAATCGCTCAGCTTCTGTGCCGACCGTACCATCAAAGTTGTCAACATAACTGACAGAATAAGCAAGCTGAAGGGGCCATACTAACCGGCGAACAGATGTCTGTTGAAGTAATCCTGTGTGAGTGGAGTCCGCTTATCGGCAAGCACGATAAGAGTCACCAAGAATGGCGTACGATTGGAGAAGCTTATGTCCAGAAGCTGATGATAACGGCTGTCTATTCTTAATTCACTGTCTACGAATATTTGAAATGGATTGTCTCTGTTTTTCAGTTCTTAGGTACTTGGGAGGAGTATGCTCGGACAGATAACCCGAACCAGCAAGGCGAATGTTCCGCATTTAAATTCACGGATACTAATGGACTAGAAATGTTATACTCTGCAGTCAATAATAACTTTAAAGAAGAAACTACGGGCACAGTGACCCAAGAAGGCAATACTGCCAGACTTCTAATCAACATATCGTCGTTCCAGTATCGTAAGTATCTATAGTTAACTACCTTACGATAAAACCCTCCTCCGCTATACTTTTAAATTGTTTCTCTAGTACTTCATCGAGCTTCATTGTCTCGGCGCTTTTCTGGTGGTCTTCACTCTTAATTCTGACTTTTAGGAGTTACAGTGTGGTTTGAGAATAGTGTGGTGGGCTAACGCTAAAACAGATGTAAAAAGACTCTTTAAGAAACTGCGGAATACATGTATACTCTTTCCTATAAAAGATCTGTACTAGTCCATACAACCGACCTAACCGTATAACCTTCTGGTTATACATAAAGGGTGTAAACAGACTCTTAACGAAGCCGAAAGGCACTCGTTCTTCCCGCCATTGCGATCATTTTTTTGTTTTTGATCATACCTTCTAGTTACGGAAATATTGGGGGTCAAAGTTCCACATTTTTCACAAGTTTTTTTTTATATACATGTTTTTAATGTTTTTTATTTACTTGAGGCACCTTCACGACCCCCGTACCATTCAATCCATCCATCAGCACAATGCTTTAGATGCGTTACATTGAGTCAAAACGTAAAACGTGATTTTTCACCCCAATAAAAAATGTCGTTCCCCAACAATAATTTTTGCGTAAAGTTACTTAGTTTGATGTGCATAACGCTTGGTTAACGGCTTCGTGAAGAGTCTGTTTACACCCTGTATAGATGTTGAAGGTCCAAGTTTTTTTTTGGAATACTACACCTACGATTCAGTACCGTTGCACTTCCTATCCACACCAAAACTTCCCCATCAATTATTTTGTTTTAAGTTTAGTATGTTGTACACAATGTGTAAAAGACAACTTTTTGATGGATCTTTTTACGCGTAGTAAAAACTTCTCAACTGAAAAAAAAAATTAACTGATTTCTAATCGCTTTGTTCAAAAAAATTAAAAAATCAGAATCAGAATATGTATTTGTGAAACACAGGTATTTACTTAAAGGTAAATAAAGAGCGCTATGTTAAAAAATAAATAAAAAATACTGTGATCATTTTACTGTGCAAGTTCAACCAATACTTTTTACGTCATGTGAAATACTGTGCATTTTAATAGTTAAGTAACTAATTTTGAACCTTTTTTTCAGCCGTTGACTTATCGCTGCTAGCAACATTAGACGATATGTATGATACGTTTGCCGTTACATTCTCATGTCGAAACATTGCGGATAATCAAAGGCAGAGTGAGTATATTTTAATAATCTAGTTTTGATATGACATAAAATCATCTAGTTTTTTTTCACACTAGACGAAATATACACAGTGTTAAAAAAAACCAAACACTCCGGGAATGCCGACAGAAGTGAAATCTTTTTTTTTCAAGATTCTGGATTATTTTTAGAAAATATTTTTACATAAGGCTTTTACTTATACATTTGACTATACACTAACCGAGAAGCTAACGGGGTGCCGCCGCCGCGCCGCCCGCACCCCTGTGTTGCCATATAAGTTTCCTCATTTTATTACAATTTATTTAATTTTATCGGGGTATATTTTTTTACTTGTTATCCAAAAAGGATTATATAAATAGAATTTAATCTCGATTCCTAATTATTATTAGGAATCGAGATTCTGTCCGATTCGTGAACCCGTACTATTGTACGGGTTCACGAATCGGACAGGGTTTTTTTTTTACATATTGTGTATTTGCATCCACCATTGTGCTCGTACGAGCACAATCCGTGCACAGAAGGCTAATTCGCGTAATTTTATGACGCGCCGATGAAGTTGTAGTGCAGTTGCAGTTAAGTTCAAGTTTTAGTGTTGCACGGTATTCGTGTAATCTTTGAAGTGCACGTAAGTTGCGCGTGAATTGCACGTCAACTGTACGACAGCCAAAAAATATTACTCACTAAATAATCGAATAGAATTGATTACATTTCTATAATAGTATTAAAATAATACCGAAACTGCACGTTGATCGAATTGAAACTTATAAGCTGTCATTTTGAGACGTCAAACGAATATTAGGATACCGATCATGTTGCGTTCCGAAGCACGCACCAAAGACGCGCAACAGTAGAATTATTATTGTGCTCGCATGACGCGAACTTAACGCGAGTGTGTCTGACAGCGGTAGAGAATACGAAAAGCGTTGTTTTGATCGAAACTTAACTGCAACTGCACCTCTTTAGTTACGTGAATTAGCCCACAGTTCGCGTTACTCGGTATGCTTTTCAAAATGTTCTTCATCCAATTGTAATGTTTTTCTCACAGTTCACATATGGGTGATTAAACGACCAGAAACAATCATTAATGCAATGGGCGTCTTGTTCATAAACCAACAACTTACGAACGCATTTGGCATCGAGTTTTCTACGTTGAGAACTATTGACCGTGACGAAGATACCTGCAGCGTTTTACCAGTAATTGAGCCTGGTGAACCTATTATTTTCCCAGGACAGTGTCCCACAAGCCTACCCGTTGTTCAAGACTTCGATGTAGATAGAGTAAGTATTGACTCCACAAATACACCGTGACTTTTTAGTTGTCTTACAAAGGTGGTCCATTCAATGTATCCGACATAAAATAGGTACCTCTAGGCGTGATTTTTTTTTACCATTACTCAAGATAATAGGTACAAAGAAAAATAAATAATACAATTGAATTATGAAACATCCTGTTAATAATGTTTACGTGTCAAACCGTAGAACATTAGGTATGTTCTCCCAGCGCACGAGTCAAGTAGATTATTATAGGGTGTTTCAACTACGCTATGCGTCAAAATAATGAATAATATTTATATTTTTAAATTATTCAAATCTCATAAATACCTATTTTTTTGTTATGAATGTAATTATAGTAGTCATTGGATACATTAAGTGGGCTGCCATTGTAAGACGACTAAAAAGTCACGGTATATAGTAGACAAATAACTCTACCAGCCGGACGTTTCCACTTCCCGATTGGGTGCGCAGAGATATTAGGCAGGCGCAATAGTCTCATTTAGTCAGCTAGGGAACAAGTTTAAAGTACCCTTAATGACCTCTAACCGGGAAAAATTACACAAAGAAAATTTTTGGTCTTCAGTTTATAGAACACTTGTAAGCACTGCACCAGATGCGCATCCTCATCATCATTTCAGCCGAAAGACGTCCACTGCTGGACATAGGCCTCCCCCAAGTGTGATGAGCATCACCTCACCTTATTTATAAGATTCCGTACCTTTTTGAAAAAACTGGCCAAGTGCGAGTCGGACTCGTGCACGAAGAGTTGCGTACCAGAAACCGGAAAAAAAAAACACGTTTCATGCTGTCTGTCACCAGGCTCTCTCTATCTCATGAACCGTAATAGCTGACAGTTGAAATTAAATAAATACCAGAAACCCGTACCACTAACCGAAAAAAAACACGTTTCTTGTATGGGAGCCCCCTTTAATAATTAAATGATTTATATTTTTATTATTTGATGTTATAGCGGCAACAGAAATACATCTTCTGTGAAAATTTCAACTGTCTAGCTATCACGGTTCTTGAGATATAGCCTGGTGACATACAACCAGACAGACAGACAGACGGACAGCGGATTCTTAGTAATAGGGTCCCGTTTTTACCCTTTGAGTACGGAACCCTAAAAAGTAACTAAACTCTAAGGGACATTGAAATGCAGTTTATGCAGTACCTTGAATCCATAACTAACTTCTCCATTTAGTTTGCAGGTCTTTGGCATCAAATTTCAAATTATGAAACTCCAAATGGTAATAGCGGCTGTGCCAGGGCGGAGTTCAGCCGAGGTGTAAATGGGACTGTGAAGATACTCAACAGTCAAGTGGTCAACCAGGAAGTGGTCACAATCGATGGAGTAGGAGCACTCACTGGTACTGAGGCAAAGCTAGTTGTGCTGTTAGATATTCCAGGAGCTAGTAAGTATCATTTCTTCTCAATTTTTTTTTGAGTGCATGTTTACTGGGTGCAGGCCTTGAAATGGGTGATTCTAGAGCTCATTTGTAACAAAGTTGGCCGATCACTAGGGATCCTATCTGAGTGGTTTCGGAGTAATCGAATATTTAAGTTCTTGTTCGAAAATTTTCCTCCTCTCCACCAAAAATTGGTAATTTTGACAAATCTACGTGACTCAGAGCGTTGATATGATACTTTTTAAAGGCGCATAAACGAATGAATATTCCAAAAACAAATTTATCAAAAAATAACCCAAACCTTTGGTCATAAACTTCATAATAATGAGAAAAATTTAAACTATCCTTGCTTTTCAAAGCAGATTACTCAAAATAAATATCTCAGATAGGACCCTTAGTTATCGGGTCAAATTTGTTGCAAATGGGCTCTAGTGTCACCCATTTCAAGGCCTGCACCCAATTACCAATCACCCTGTATAATGTCCTTTAGGTGTGTGTGTACGGAGAGAAATAAAACACGCTGGAACTAGGATGTGTATTTCCTCATAAAGCGAAATTTTATATCCAACTACAGACAACATCGAAAAATCTAAATTTTTGAGTTATGTCATCCCTGTCGCAAACGACCGATTGTTTCCTACTTAAAATAATAGGATTGAAACTATAATTTCGAATAGGTATATTGATAGCACTGCTTATCTTCTGCATTTTGAACCCAAATAGAGAAACAGCCGACAGGTTCTGTAGTACCACTACCACACGGTTGGGAAGTACCACTTCCCAATCAGATGATTATTCTGCCTACTTTTTCGGATCGAAAATCATCGGATGGGAAATCATCAAATGACTTCTCCCGCTCTGGGCAGAGCGGAAGGGAGAGTCAGACTTGTACTGACTAAAACCCATCCAAGTTCCTTCCTTGCCCTTTGTGTTCAGGGTCGCGGTATCTCTTTCGAACAGTCCCGCAGCCCTGGGTGATTATTCTGCCTTAAATTGTATTGTGTCAGGGTCACCAAGATACAGGCTGTGCTTAGTTTGGGACCCGCTGTTAAACCTGTCAGTATTCTGTTATTTCTAACTTAATAACATATTATATTATATATAAATAACTGTTGTAACGTTTCAGGTTATTGCTACGTTATAACGAAGTTGCATAAAATCTTTTATACGGCTATTTATCTAGTAAAGCCTATCATCCATGATAATACTCATAAAACTAGTTACAAACTAATAGCAAACTAGTTACAAACCAGTTAATAACGCGTCATAAGTTGCGTCGTGTACGGACCGACATTGAAATTACTAGCGCTTTGATATTCTGGCTACTCATTGGTGTGTTTCCCAAATACGTTATTCATACAATAATTATTACATTTTTTTTAGTACCTACAGCAAGGGATCTCTGGATTCTTAGAAGCGACTATGACAACTACGCAGTTGCGTATAGCTGTGTTAATGAAGGAGATTCCAGCAGGCGAGGTGGGTCCTTATCAAATAAAAGTATGTACTCCTGAGGGTTAGACAAAGTGATATTTTATCAGTGGTAAAGATTAGAGAAACGTCAAGAATACATTAGATTGACATTAGCTTACGAAAGCGTATAGCTGCACTAGAATCTTTCGACCTGTGGTCAAAATCGGAAAAAACTCCAACTTCGACTTCATTTCCAAAATTATCAAAAGTGGCAACCACATTCGAGTGCTAAAAGATCCATATAGCACTATATGCCTATCCATTGTTTTCACCCGTTATAGAAAACAAAACACAAAACGTTTAAAATTGAATGCCACAAATTCCAAGCTCTGTCTGCCATCAGATATTTTCATTTAATTCTGAATTGATTGCACTCATTTAAATTGTATTTGTCTTCAGTGTACAGCTGGATTCTCAGCAGGTCTCGGCGATTGTCACCATCAGCCGAAGCGGATGTCGACGAGGCAATAAGGTCTTACTTAGATCTGAACTCCGTGTATTACAAACCAACTGATCAGAGTGATGAAGCCTGCTTCTACTATCCTGAACCTACAGACGAACCCGTAGTTTTTAGAGGACAATGTGAATCAGTTAACGTTAAGCCAATGGAACACTTTGAAGCCGATAGAGTAAGTTTAAAATGACGCCAGCAATTTTTTTGGGGTCAGCGATGCATGTCATCTTTTCCATAATTTTCCATTAGTCGTCATCTGATCATCTCTAGCTATATTTTCCTACATCCATCCATCGCTTCTGGAGAATTTGACTGCTGTATATTTTAGTTTGAACAACAGTATACCAATGGACTTTGACTAATTTTGTAACATAACATAACATCACGCCTGTAATCCCCGTAGGGTTAGGCACTTCCACACCCTAGGAATCACGGATAGCCCTCTGTGCAGAGCGTGCATGGAGGCGGAGGAAACGGTGGCGCATGTGCTCCTCGAGTGCACCGGTGTCACCCAGATCCGCGAGGAGACTCTTGGTACACCGAGATCCCTCGCGAATGCCCTGAGAAGACCGGGAAGTCTGATCTGCTTCTGGAGGGACGTGGGCTGGTTGGAGTAACGGCCACCATGGCTCACGCACAATGGTCCACCTTTAGGGACTAAGTGCGGAAACCAAACCCTTATAGAATAGAATAGAATAGATACCTAATAGTGCACCCACATTTCGCCAGTTATGTTTAAGTCCCATGTAATAGGTGGCGAGTCTATTGCCATCAACCGGGCACAAATCCAGACTCCATGGCTACTACTGAGAAATTCCTGATGGAAAAACCCAATAGCACTTTGCCCGACCTGGAAATCGAACCCAGAACCTCTTGCTCAGCAGTCGCGCTTGCGACCACTCGACCAACGAGGCAGTCTCATTTTAATTCATTTAGCGGAATTGACATTTATCCATCTAATATAATCTGTGGTTCATCTACTCGAAGGCAACAAATCCTAACCCTGTTCATGTCAATCATTTATGCTTAAGATAATATGCGTGCATTGCCAAGCCAAAATGCTAAACATACCTAGATGGCGAAAAATAAAAATTGGTACGCAAAAAACCGCAATACGCTGCGCCAGCGATTTTATGGCTCGTACATAATTGTAAGGCGCGATGTGGCAATAACACGTTTATTGCCACATCGCGCCTTACCCAAAAATAATTTAATGAAATATCAGTCTGGATGCCAAAACTTAGATCAGGATTGATCAAATTGTATCTTCATCATCTTTCTGCCCATTTGTCCATTCTATTTTGGGTCGGCGAAACACGTTTTTTTCATCCATTCTATCCTGTCAGACGTCACGGCATCATTTACTACTTACTCTTTCATATCATTAGTCACACAATCCATTCATCTTTTTGCCTTTCTCTCCCTCTCCATCCATCAACATTCAAATTGTACCACTGAAGTCAGTAAATTAGCAATTAATTTCGGACTTAACAAAGAATTGAAAAACACTTTATAACCTTGGCTTTGAATGACCTGTTGGTCTAGTGGTTAGTGACCCTGACTGCTAGGACGGAGGTCGTGGGTTCGATTCCCACACAGGACAAATCTTTGTGCGATGAGTACGATTATTTGTTCTGTTTCTGGGTGTGTAATTTATCTATAATACGAGTATTTAGAAATATATAAGTATGTTTATCAGTTGTCTGGTTGCCATAGTACAGGCTCTGCCTAGTTTGGGATCAGATGGCAGTGTGTTGGTTGTCCCAAAAAAAAATATTATATTAAATATTAAAAAATAAATATTATAAAATATTTGAAATTTCACGTAGTAGTACATATATTATAATAATAGCTAAATTAAGTTATTTTTTTCTAGTATATGGGCACATGGCACAATATTGAAATGTACCCATCACGCTACCAAGATGGGACCTGCAGCAATGCCTTTTACGATTTAGTGGATGGTCAGCTGACCGTGGTTTACTCTCAAGTAAAAAACGAGAGGCTGGAAACTGTGGAGGGTATAGGCGTCCCTGCTTCAGACGGTTCAGCTAAGCTAGTTGTCACCTTCCCGAATCCTGGATCTGATGGTAGGTTTACCAATCATACAATAATGGGTGTGAAAAGACTCTTAACGAAACCAGTTCTTTCTACGAGTAGTATTTGCAATCATTTTTTTTTTGTAAAAAAACAATATCTGAGATTGATCTCAGATAATTGGTCTGGTAATTGATGGTGCAAGTTCAAATTTATCTAACGTTTTTTCAAGTTTTTAATGTGCTATAGTACCGTTGCATAAAAATAATGATTATGCACCTATGGTATATCCTATGTCTCCGTACAACTGCATATTAGAGGACTTAAAAAAATCTAACCTAGAGTCGTAAAAAAGTGCAATCTTTTGCATCGCTTTGCGCTGCTGTGAACAGTGATTTCTCACACCAAAAATAAAAGTCTTATCCCATCAATAATCTTTGCTCAATGTTCTTTAGTTTGATGAATGAAATACTTGAAACCTATGTGATGGGAATGGGCCTTTTTAAAATGAAAAATACATTTCTGACCCTTTTTTTTTGTTTTTACGGATGGGAAATCATCAAATGACTTCTCCCGCTTCGGGCGGAAGGGAGTGTCAGACTTGTACTGACTAAAACCAATCCATGTTCCTTCCTTGCCCTTTGTGTTCCAAGGCCGCGGTACCTCTTTTGAACAGCCCGCAGCCCTGGCAGGCATCGGCCCTTGCGGGCCCGTCCCTGAGTGCTGACATCTCTTTGAGGCGCGCGTGGAACACAAACGCGCCGTCTACACGGCACATTTCTGAACCTTTTTTTTATTTTCAGAACCTATTTCTACTGAATACTGGATATTGGACACAGATTACAACAATTACGCCCTTGTATACACATGTCAGAATTTGAATGAAAATGACATGCAAGGTATAAGAACTACATTTTTTAAGTACCTTCAAAATATATTTTTTTAATTTTTTTTATACTAGTGACCCGCCTCGGCTTCGCACGGGTGCAATGTAGATATAAATCTTCCTCTTGAATCATTCCATCCATAAAAAAACCCGCATCCAAAAACCGTTGAGTTTTAAAAATCTAAGCATACATAGGGACGGACAGACAGCGGGAGTGACTTTGTTTTATACTATGTAAAAATTTCACTTGCTTACTACTTACTTTACTTTAGTTTGTTATGTATACGACTATACGTGTTTTCCGATAGGGTTAAAACTATTATAAGAATTAACGCCCGTGGTCTAAACAAACATACTAGCTGAGCCGAACCAAGTAAAAAAGCTAAAGAATTGGCCTTACAATGCAAAAAGATTTTTTCAATCTGACTGGCAGCTTTTTAAGATTACCGCGTTCAAATAAAAAAACTCTTCAGCATAATTAAACTAGTATAAAGATAAACAATGCATAATTAAATTCGATTCCACAGTGAATACCTGGAAACTGAGCAAAACAAAGCAGCTTTTACTGGAATATGAACAGGTTATCAACGATTTCATAAGTCCGATACTGTACCTAAATAACATGTACTACAATAAGGAAGATCAGAGTGAAAGAGGCTGTTTCTACTTCCCTGAACCTCAGGTTAACGTACCCGTAGTGTTCCCTGGACGATGCGAGGAGACTGTCGCTGTTGTCGAAAGCTTCGACTTCACGCAAGTAAGTAAAATTCTTCACTTTTCAGAAACTCAATTTAAAAAAGAAAACAACTGTGTTCTTTTTTTGTTTTATCCTGTTTAAATATCGATGCCTCATCAGGTGTTTTTCTTGCGTGTGGAAATGAATCCTCATGGATGTCCTCCACCTTGGGGTGGGAGAAGGGGTCTGTCAGACACTTACTATCTAAAGTCGTGGAGTTTCGCAAACTAATTTAATTTTACCCTGTATAATGTGCAAAATGCACAACTTCCATTTTTTTTTAAATTCTTTAAAAATTACTTATTCTTTACAGTTCTTAGGTACATGGTATGAGATTGAATCATACCCTAAAACTGAACGGACAGGACAATGCGTCAACCACCAGTTCAGTTTCTTAGACAGCGCACGTCTCAACCTGGTGTCTTCTTCTGTAGTCGACCAGTTCAGAGGAGAACTGAACGGAGTTGTTAGTCGGAGCAACGCTACTGACAGCAGTGGCAGACTTGCGATAACCACCACTGATGCCAGCGGGCAAGGTACGAGGAAAAATATTCATATGTCGGGAATGTCAGGATTTATTCCGTTAGGGTCGAGCATTATGTGGGCAGACGATGGGTTTCGTGCTATGAAAACACAATGGGTGCGATACACTGTTGCTAGCAAAACTAACAAAGTACTTGAGATTACAACTTACACGGGGCACATCACAATAACACGGGACACAATGAATCGGGTAAAGTTCAAAGAGGTCTCAACTCGGCCGCGATCAGACACTGACTGTCGTCCTAGCATCGAGCAGAAAACATCAGGGTTTTGCAAAATACGCTGTGGTGTGGTTGTGTGACGTCACCACAGGTGTATTCGATTCATTTTAAGTATACCAATGACCGGATCCGACACATACATAAACTGACGCCTCTTTCCCAGGGTAGGCAGGAACTACGGAATTATACCTGCTACGATTACATTCCTTTTGCTTCGAAAGAACATAATATTATTATGTAAAATATATAAGTCACATTGGTTGTTGCCCGATTGCAACCCACCTCTTGCATAAGAGGCGTCTTAACGACTAGGCTTTCACGTCCAAATGATTTCTTTAAGAGCCTTTTATAATTCACGCAGCTTTAATATACTGATGGCAAAGAGAGTACTTGTAACTAAATAAATAATTTTGTTACAGTTAAAATTATACCATTCTGGGTCTTAAGCACGGCTTATGATGACTACGCATTCGCATATGGTTGCGAGAACATTGATGATGATTTTAGAGCAGGTAATTCTAATATATTTGACTTGACTTTGTCATATAAATAATCATCACCACATCTGTGTTCTGTGGATCACATCCAGTGGATTTTACGTCTTTCATAGGTCTACCATGTAAGGGACCTTTCAAAGCTGAGCCTTTCGGTACGTGGTCGACCCCAGAATCTTTAGGCCCCAGCAAAAAAATATCGACGGTTGATCATCATCTGCCTAGCCTTTTCCCAACTACGTTGGGGTCGGCTTCCAGACCAACCCGATGCAGCTGAATACCAGTATTTTATATGGGGCGACTGCCTATCTGACCTCCACAACCCAGTTAGTACTGGGTAATACGATACCCCTTGGTAAGACTGGTTGTCAGACTTTTTTGGGCCACTGACCACCTAACGACTGTCAAAGATCTTCAAATGACAGCCGGGACAAACGGCTTAACGTGTTTTCTGAGGCAAGCAGGACACTCGGTATGTAATGGGTGATCACCCATCCGCAGACCAACCTAGGCATGCACGGCTTAACCTAAAAATCGACCCGACCGGCTGTTATTATTTAGCCACAAACTCCTCATTATCGACCGTTGATAAAAAAAGAAATCAAGATGTACATGTTTTTTAGTTTGGAGTTGGAAGCTTAGCAGAAACATAGAATTGTCTACGGCAGCCAATACATCCATAAGCAATGCAATGGCGACCAACATTGTATTGGGAGACGAATACTTCGAGAAGATTGATCATTCAAACGACGCTTGCTTCTACTTACCTGAACTTGTACCCGGTGAACCTGTAATACTTCTTGGTCAATGCGATCAAAGTATTGTAGGAGTAGCAGATTTCAACATTGAAAACGTAAGATGCCTCCTAGTTTTACGGCTAGGACTAAATTAGTAATTGAGTACCTAAAACATGCCGACGCCTGAGTAATACCCAGCAACATTGCAAATGGACATGATCACTGAAAATAACATAACATCAATCTGTCTGTAATCCTCGAAGAGTTAGTCAGGGGTGTACTACGGGTTGGAGGGGACACCGACACGAAAACATTTACCACGTATTCAGTTCAACATTCTGAGCACTCTGAGCATTTCATCAATTATTAGAAAAAAATATTCTGTTTCCTACAAAAGTGCAATACCTACAACGTCAAAATGTATGGAACAGCTGATTTTTTTAAACCGATGAATATTTTCTATGTGGCTCAGAATTTTGTACTGAATCTGTGGTAACCGATTTCGCGTTGGTGTCCCTTTCACCCTGTATAGTAGGTACAGTCAACAAAATAGATAAGTATCCATGGTCGTTAGATATAGTTGGAGTTTTTCTAGAAACTGTTGCACATCTTCAAATGAAATTAAATTAATTTAACTAATTGTTTATTTTTCTTCGTTTAACTTTAATTTCATTCGAAAACATCGATCGGTTTTTAGAAAAAAACAATTATATCTTTCGACCCTGGATACTTATCTATTTTGTTGACTGTACATCAAAATGTGCTAGTTATACTTCAGTCCCATATTTTAGCCAATGAGGTAAATCAAAGCAACGGAAGCCCAACCTCATCATCGAACCCAACTCATCATGCTTAGTTGTAGCGCTGGCAAATGCTCCAAACCACCGAACAACATTCTTACTGACCAAATTTTACAACTTGCAGCAATAAGTTGCTTCAATTTGTTTGGTAGCTGTCGTTGCAAAAAAATTATATAAAAAATAATAAAAATAATTATATAAATCAAATACTTTAAACTTTTGCTTGATTACTGTATAAACTAAACAATAAACTTTTCAGTACGCTGGCCGTTGGCGCCTCATTGAAAGCTATGGATCTGATTTCCAACAAGGTACATGCAACGTAGCGCGATACACCCAGCAAGCCAGTAACGTACTCGCCATCACCAACTCTCAGGTTGTGAACGGACAACTGGCATCTATCTCTGGAACTGCTACTGTTACTAGCATCGATGGAAGTGGACGACTAACTTTCAATTTAGGTAAGTTTTGAAAAATAATTTGTAAAGTAACGATAGTCGCAGTAGAAGTTATCACTTAAATAGCAATATCATTTGATGATAATGGTACTATGCTGTAAGAAAACGCAATCGCAAACAACATTGCGACTGCAATTGCGATCACAGCTGACAGAAGAGTCTCAAGTTTCTAAATACTCTATGGAAACGGCAAATAACGGCAGTGTCGCCATCCACAGAAACATGATCATCGAGACAGAATTCTATCCGTGTTGCTGCGGTCGCCTCCAGGTTTACACTTTATTAATTAAAGTGTAACCATAGATAATCAAACATTTAAACCGATTTACGGTGCTAACTATTTGCTTCTTTACAGGAGGCGAATCCTTCGAAGTAATAATACTTGGCACAGATTATGTCTCGTATTCGCTTGGCTACGGTTGCGTCAATCTGCCCGACAATCAAAAGAGAGGTAGATAGCGATCATACATCACTATAGTATTCGTGCTTGTATGGTATTCTTTTCTTTAACTGTTTAAGATTAGTGATGAATTTCCAACACGTCGTTATTATCACCGCTTTCAGTGACGTTAGGTACTAAACACACGATAAAGAAGAAGTGACCTCTAAGAGAAACTTCAAAAGTTCATTAATTTAAATAGTCACATTGATAATTGCTAATTGCTTCACGACCTTGTGCAAGGCAAGAAAAATTTCTAATAATATGTTATTAATATTTAGTCTACAGCTGGAAAATGAGCCGTGAAAATACCCTGAGCCAAGATGCGATCAACAGTATAAATCAAGTCATTGACAGGAATCAGGTCTTGAACAACCGTTTCTACTACCACATTAACCGGACTGACACAGGTTGTTTTTACTTCCCTACACCTGACCCGAATACTAGTGTGAAATTCCGAGGACAATGTGACCAAAACATACCCGTAGTCACCGATTTCAAGCCTGAAAAGGTGCGTGCACAAACCCTTTTGAATTGCATGTACATCGGGTACAGTTTTGTGCAAGTGTCAAAATATTTTAAAAAAATCTTTTGTTTAACTTTGGCAGTATTTAGGTACATGGTACGATATTGAGTCGTACCCAGGAGACTTCCAAAATGGAAAATGCAATACTGCCATTTATAGTGAACACCCTGAGGCAGGTATCGATGTCGATGTGTATAACACGCAAGTTATCAATGAAGCTCTCTTCTCTATAAGGGGTACTGCGGTGCAAGATCCTAGTACTGATGGAAGTGCTAAACTCACAGTAACCTTCAATGTAGGAGGAAATGTTGGTAAGAACAATGACAAAATAATCACTCGCTCACTCTAAACAATTTTTAATGCAGTAGGTATCTACACTCATGTCTACAATTGTTTTACAGTTACTTCAAATTATTGGGTAGTGGCAACCGATTACGACTCATACGCACTTGTGTATTCCTGTCAACCCGTCGATGATGAATACGTGCGAGGTACGTTATTCGAGTAACCAAAAACAGTACAGCCTAATTTTCCAATTTTTTTTTCTAACTCTTTATTTTTAAACAATTTATGATACCGAATACTCACCTTCTTCACAGTTACTAGTTGGAAACTGAGTAGAACGAGAGAGTTAGAGCTTGATGCTAAAATCAAAATCGACGAAGTGATGAACGACATTCGTGCTTTGGACCAGAGATACTTCATAGAACGTGATCACTCCCGCGAAGCGTGTTTCTACTACCCTGAACCCCAACCCGGCGTGCCAGTCGTGTTTCCTGGACAGTGCAATGAGAGTATTGAAGCAGTGCCAGACTTTAACATGAATCTCGTGAGACCAAAGATATTATTTCTTTCTTCACTCTACACGCAATTTAAAAGAGCACCTGTTCAACAAATGCATTTGTCTTTCAGTTCCAAGGCACATGGCACGAAATAGCAGCTTATCCCAAGGCTAACCAGGATGGACAGTGCATCAGCCAACAGTTCGTTGTTAATGCCACCAACAGCATGCGCCTAGATTCATTCAGTGTACTTGACCTGACTCAATCCGCAACTGAGGGGCACGTCACATTCGCCAGCGATGATGACCTTAGTGGAAAATTGGAAATTAACATTTGGGCCAACGGAGAAGGTGGGCACCATTTTCATCAAGATAACAATCTTTTTTGTATTTGTGAAGTAATTTATGTCAAGACCGTTTTTAATTTTCCAGTTCAATCGATACCTTATTGGATTCTGAGCACAGACTACAACAACTATGCGTTGGCCTACAGTTGTGTGAACATCGACAAAGATACTAGAGGAGGTCAGTTTAATTCATTCTGTTTACATTACCGCGGGAAGATCTTTCAGAATATTAATGTCGTTTTTGCTCTAGTGTGGAGTTGGAAGCTGAGTAAAAATAGACAACTGTCAAATGAGAACAACACGGCCATCAACGACGCCATAGCAAAGGTTGATGTACTGAGGAACGATTACTACGAGGACATTCAGCAGACTGACACTGCCTGCTTCCATTTACCTGACATCACACCCGGAGATGATGTTGTTCTTCCTGGACAATGTGACCTTAGCATCGCAGGAATGGCCGATTTCGACATTTCGAGGGTAAGTGTAAAGATTGAATTTGTTATAAAATATTAGAAGAGTAATTACTCGTATGAAAAATAGCTTGTAACATTTTGTACGTTCATATGGACTTGGAGTCAATTTAGGAAACAATACATAATTCATCACTTTTCAAAGATGGAATAAGTTAACATTAATGTAATTTCACAGTATGCTGGAGAGTGGCGCCTCATCCAGAATTACGGATCCCGATACCAAAGTGGCACATGCAACGTAGCGCGTTACACCCAGCAAGCCAGTAACGTACTCGCCATCACCAACTCTCAGGTTGTGGACGGACAACTGGCATCTATATCTGGAACTGCTAGTGTTACTAGCACCGATGGAAGTGGTCGACTAACTTTCAGTATGAGTAAGTACGATGATGGATAATATTATTTCCTGTCTTTTGGACAATCTCATTGTGTGTGACCTTATGTTTACTTTGTCAAGCAAGTCGTTTTCGCTTATGATCGTTTAAGTGTCACACGTGTCGTTACTGCTAGTTACTAAACTTTTATTGACATAAGATTGTTACGTTGACCGCTGCTTCTGAATTTTCATGATTTTAATCCGCAAGTACGGTAAATTGAATGGTTTTTTTTGCAGGAAACCGGGAGTATACTATGTACGTACTTGAAACTGATTATGACTCATACGCACTAACCTACGGTTGTGAAAACAGAAGCGATGACCAAAGAAGAGGTACTTAAATTAAATTTGTTTTAACAAAAAATTACCAACATTATACCTTCATTTCACCATATCTGAGATGAGACAGATTTTTGTTCCACACACACTATTCTAGGATTATTGTTGTTGATCATTCAATCATGTTTTTCTATCTCAGTCCACATTTGGCCTTTACCAAATTGCACCACATCACCGAGATCTTCAGATGCCAAATTTTTGCATGCACTACTCTCACAATTTGACTTAAAAGGTCTATAAATTCTGCTATGTGAGTGTAATTTTAATATTCTATATTCTTTGTTTAGTTACCAGCTGGATATTCAGCCGTTCTAACACCTTGAGCCTAGACGCAAACAACACAATAAATGAAATCATCAACGACATCGAAGTTTTGCACCAACCTTACTACTTCCACGTGGACCGCTCCCCTTATGCTTGTTTCTACTTCCCTGAGCCTGATATTCACACTCCTGTTAGATTCCGTGGGCAATGTGAGCACCACAATGTAACTGTGGTTCCCGAATTTGATGTCGAAAAGGTAAGTCTGCGACTTACAATAAAAAGTAACGCATGAAATAGGGCGATTTTGGTGGAGCATCTATGGCATCACTATAGGATACGTGGTTTTGTTTGTATATTTCATGCTTTATACTGAAACATACAAAAACGAAGCTTATACCGACTATGTTGTTCTTCTTCTATGTTAACTCTTGCTGTGGCCACTGTTTTGTTGTGCTAATGATTAAGTTGAACTAAACATGTTCACAGTATATGGGAGTATGGTATGACATCGAATCATACCCCGTGGTCTTCCAAAATGGCGAGTGTCCCAACGCTCGCTACACTGCACTTGACAACAACACTGTCTCTGTTTACAACACCCACGTTGTTGATCAGAGTCTAAGTGCTGTAAACGGGCTTGCTACAGTAGCATCAACTGACGGAAGCGCAAAACTTAAAGTAATATTCGATGGACAGAATCCAGACGGTAAGAATTTGAAACCAAATAAATCGGAAATTTAAATGTGTGCAGAGACTGATTTCTTCTATTTCTGGTAACTTTGCAGCTGCTTCTGATTACTGGGTATTGTCTACCGACTATGACTCGTACGCATTCGTTTATTCTTGTACCAACGATGGTGAAGACTACATGAACGGTGAGAATTCTCCCCATTTTGAATATCAACAAATTATTCAACAGTTCTGTCATAGTAATTCTAACAACGTCCCTTGCTAATTATTTCCAGTTGCCAGTTGGAAACTGAGTAGAACGAGAGAGTTAGAGCTTGATGCTAAAATCAAAATCGACGAAGTGATGAACGACATTCGTGCTTTGGACCAGAGATACTTCATAGAACGTGATCACTCCCGCGAAGCGTGTTTCTACTACCCTGAACCCCAACCCGGCGTGCCAGTCGTGTTTCCTGGACAGTGCAATGAGAGTATTGAAGCAGTGCCAGACTTTAACATGAATCTCGTGAGACCAAAGAAATTAAAAATATTATTTTTTTCTTCACTCTACACGCAATTTAAAAGAGTACTTGTTCAACAAATGCATTTGTCTTTCAGTTCCAAGGCACATGGCACGAAATAGCAGCTTATCCCAAGGCTAACCAGGATGGACAGTGCATCAGCCAACAGTTCGTTGTTAATGCCACCAACAGCATGCGCCTAGATTCATTCAGTGTACTTGACCTGACTCAATCCGCAACTGAGGGGCACGTCACATTCGCCAGCGATGATGACCTTAGTGGAAAATTGGAAATTAACATTTGGGCCAACGGAGAAGGTGGGCACCATTTTCATCAAGATAACAATCTTTTTTGTATTTGTGAAGTAATTTATGTCAAGACCGTTTTTAATTTTCCAGTTCAATCGATACCTTATTGGATTCTGAGCACAGACTACAACAACTATGCGTTGGCCTACAGTTGTGTGAACATCGACAAAGATACTAGAGGAGGTCAGTTTAATTCATTCTGTTTACATTACCGCGGGAAGATCTTTCTGAATATTAATGTCGTTTTTGCTCTAGTGTGGAGTTGGAAGCTGAGTAAAAATAGACAACTGTCAAATGAGAACAACACGGCCATCAACGACGCCATAGCAAAGGTTGATGTACTGAGGAACGATTACTACGAGGACATTCAGCAGACTGACACTGCCTGCTTCCATTTACCTGACATCACACCCGGAGATGATGTTGTTCTACCTGGACAATGTGACCTTAGCATCGCAGGAATGGCCGATTTCGACATTTCGAGGGTAAGTGTAAAGATTGAATTTGTTATAAAATATTAGAAGAGTAATTATGAAAAATAGCTTGTAACATTTTGTACGTTCATATGGACTTGGAGTCAATTTAGGAAACAATACATAATTCATCACTTTTCAAAGATGGAATAACTTAACATTAATGTAATTTCACAGTATGCTGGAGAGTGGCGCCTCATCCAGAATTACGGATCCCGATACCAAAGTGGCACATGCAACGTAGCGCGTTACACCCAGCAAGCCAGTAACGTACTCGCCATCACCAACTCTCAGGTTGTGGACGGACAACTGGCATCTATATCTGGAACTGCTACTGTTACTAGCACCGATGGAAGTGGTCGACTAACTTTCAGTATGAGTAAGTACGATGATGGATAATATTATTTCCTGTCTTTTGGACAATCTCATTGTGTGTGACCTTATGTTTACTTTGTCAAGCAAGTCGTTTTCGCGTATGATCTTTTAAGTGTCACACGTGTCGTTACTGCTAAGTTACTAAAATTTCATTGACATAAGATTGTTACGTTGACCGCTGCTTCTGAATTTTCATGATTTTAATCCGCAAGTACGGTAAATTGAATGGGTTTTTTTTTGCAGGAAACCGGGAGTATACTATGTACGTACTTGAAACTGATTATGACTCATACGCACTAACCTACGGTTGTGAAAACAGAGGCGATGACCAAAGAAGAGGTACTTAAATTAAATTAAATTTGTTTTAACAAAAAATTACCAACATTATGCTTACATTTCACCATATCTGAGATGAGACAGATTTTTGTTCCACACACACTATTCTAGGATTATTGTTGTTGATCATTCAATCATGTTTTTCTATCTCAGTCCACATTTGGCCTTTACCAAATTGCACCACATCACCGAGATCTTCAGATGCCAAATTTTTGCATGCACTACTCTCACAATTTGACTTAAAAGGTCTATAAATTCTGCTATGTGAGTGTAATTTTAATATTCTATATTCTTTGTTTAGTTACCAGCTGGATATTCAGCCGTTCTAACACCTTGAGCCTAGACGCAAACAACACAATAAATGAAATCATCAACGACATCGAAGTTTTGCACCAACCTTACTACTTCCACGTGGACCGCTCCCCTTATGCTTGTTTCTACTTCCCTGAGCCTGATATTCACACTCCTGTTAGATTCCGTGGGCAATGTGAGCACCACAATGTAACTGTGGTTCCCGAATTTGATGTCGAAAAGGTAAGTCTGCGACTTACAATAAAAAGTAACGCATGAAATAGGGCGATTTTGGTGGAGCATCTATGGCATCACTATAGGATACGTGGTTTTGTTTGTATATTTCATGCTTTATACTGAAACATACAAAAACGAAGCTTATACCGACTATGTTGTTCTTCTTCTATGTTAACTCTTGCTGTGGCCACTGTTTTGTTGTGCTAATGATTAAGTTGAACTAAACATGTTCACAGTATATGGGAGTATGGTATGACATCGAATCATACCCCGTGGTCTTCCAAAATGGCGAGTGTCCCAACGCTCGCTACACTGCACTTGACAACAACACTGTCTCTGTTTACAACACCCACGTTGTTGATCAGGGTCTAAGTGCTGTAAACGGGCTTGCTACAGTAGCATCAACGGACGGAAGCGCAAAACTTAAAGTAATATTCGATGGACAGAATCCAGACGGTAAGAATTTGAAACCAAATAAATCGGAAGTGTAAATGTGTGCAGAGACTGATTTCTTCTATTTCTGGTAACTTTGCAGCTGCTTCTGATTACTGGGTGTTGTCTACCGACTATGACTCGTACGCATTCGTTTATTCTTGTACCAACGATGGTGAAGACTACATGAACGGTGAGAATTCTCCCCATTTTGAATATCGACAAATTATTCAACAGTTCTGTCATAGTAATTCTAACAACGTCCCTTGCTAATTATTTCCAGTTGCCAGTTGGAAACTGAGTAGAACGAGAGAGTTAGAGCTTGATGCTAAAATCAATATCGACGAAGTGATGGACGACATTCGTGCTTTGGACCAGAGATACTTCATAGAACGTGATCATTCCCGCGAAGCGTGTTTCTACTACCCTGAACCCCAACCCGGCGTGCCAGTCGTGTTTCCTGGACAGTGCAATGAGAGTATTGAAGCAGTGCCAGACTTTAACATGAATCTCGTGAGACCAAAGAAATTAAAAATATTATTTTTTTCTTCACTCTACACGCAATTTAAAAGAGCACCTGTTCAACAAATGCATTTGTCTTTCAGTTCCAAGGCACATGGCACGAAATAGCAGCTTATCCCAAGGCTAACCAGGATGGACAGTGCATCAGCCAACAGTTCGTTGTTAATGCCACCAACAGCATGCGCCTAGATTCATTCAGTGTACTTGACCTGACTCAATCCGCAACTGAGGGGCACGTCACATTCGCCAGCGATGATGACCTTAGTGGAAAATTGGAAATTAACATTTGGGCCAACGGAGAAGGTGGGCATCATTTTCATCAAGATAACAATCTTTTTTGTATTTGTGAAGTAATTTATGTCAAGACCGTTTTTAATTTTCCAGTTCAAGCGATACCTTATTGGATTTTGACCACAGACTACAACAACTATGCGTTGGCTTACAGTTGTGTGAACATCGACAAAGATACTAGAGGAGGTCAGTTTAATTCATTCTGTTTACATTACCGCGGGAAGATCTTTCAGAATATTAATGTCGTTTTTGCTCTAGTGTGGAGTTGGAAGCTGAGTAAAACGAGACAACTGTCAGATGAGAGCAACACGGCCATCAACGACGCCATAACAAAAGTTGACGTACTGAGGAACGATTACTACGAGGACATTCAGCAGACTGACACTGCCTGTTTCCACTACCCTGAATTGGGTCCTACTGATCCGGTAGTGTTCCCTGGACAGTGTAATCCTAATATTCCTGTCGTGCAAAACTTCGACGCATCTCGGGTAAGCAATGAATTTCATTGGTCTGATTTCGTTCGTGTAACATTATTAAACATTTGCTTTGATTGAGACATACTTCTCTATATCATACACTAGTATCGTACCGTGCACAAGTATCGAACCTCGTAGTTGTGTGACAGTGACAGAAATACCGCAAGCCAAACCATGTAGAAACTTATATTCACAAACGTCGATTTTTTTTTGACGTCTAAAAAATCGATGGACTCCGGCTGCATGCACGAAAATGTGTCCCGGTCCCGTTACGCTCATTGTACGCATGCACCACTTTCCTAGTGTCAGATATTGACAAGCCTAGGTTATTATTTTTAATCTACTGCTGGAGCTAGGAGGTTAGGTTCTGTAGGTAATTTCTCTCTTCCACTCGATTTTAAGACGTTGTTAAACTATTGTTTTATTTTAGTACCAAGGACGCTGGCGATTACTGGAGTCGTATTATTCCGATTTCCAAGAAGGCGCATGCAATGCTGCTAATTACTCAGTGGCCGATGACGGTTCAGTTATTGTAGTCAACTCGAAGGTTGTGGATGAAGAACTGATCAGTGTCACAGGAACAGCCGTTCCTGAAGCGAGTGGAAGCGGCAAACTGACCGTCACTTTCCCTAACAGTAAGTTTTTCTTATTCATCAGCACAATCTGCTTATAACTTTCCCACAGTTAAGTCATAAGCCACCTTTCTGTGTTAAAGGGTGGGTCGTATGCCACCACAGATGCCTGGTGTGTGTTGAGAGCAGCGGTGGCCCAGTGGCGACGACCCCGACTTACGAACAGTAAGTCGTGGGTTCAAACCCAGGCAGGCGCATTACTTTGTGTAATTTATTTCATCACCACTGCTCTCAAAAACGGCGAAGTAAAACATCGTGAGGAAACACGCATGTTCATGCATGCAGGCATGTTCTAGAACCAAAAATTCGAAGGCATGTGACATCTACCAATCCGCACTGGGCCCGCGTGGTGGATTATAGCCCAACCCCTTTCATTGATAGAGGAGGCCTGTGTCCATGCAGTGGGAACATAATAGGCTGATGATGAGGATGAATTTGGGGTAATTCTAAGAAAAGTTATTGGTACTGACTACTGTCGTTACGTCGACAGGGTTACTGTCAACTGGGCTTACACTCAGTTACATTGAATTTATAATATTTAGATATTTGAGTGTGAATGACAATGTTTTCTTTTATGAAATGTACTTAATTACTCATAAATTGTATTTATTTATTGTACTCAGGTGACCCAACAGAATACTGGATCTTGGCCACAGACTATGAGTCTTACGCATTCATTTACACCTGTGTTGACTTACCCAACGATCAAAGAAGAGGTATGTTATAGTGTTATTTTGTGTTGAAAATGAAAAATAGTCTATCCGTATTTTTATATTTCTTTTGTTTCATAAACCACTTAAAATAGTTATTTTACTTACTTTTATTCATTCATTTTGTTTTTTGTTATTTATTTGTACAGTCAGCAAAATGGATAAGTATCCAGAGTCGAAAGATATAATTTATTTTTTCTTAAAAACCGATCGATGTTTTCCAATGAAATTAAAATTAAATGAAGAAAAATAAACAATTGGTTAAATTAATTCAATTTCATTTGAAGATGTGCAGCAGTTTCTAAAAAAACTGCAACTAAATTTAACGACCATGGATACTTATCTATTTTGTTGACTGTACACCGTGTACCAGGGATGTTATGGAGCTCCGTAACCGTAACCGAAACTATCGGATATCCGAAATAAAAATATATCAGTAACCGTAACCGTCTCCGTTTCACAAGTTTCGGATAGTTTCTTAAAAGGGCGGAGTCTAAATAAAACGACATGTTTCGACAGGTTTTTGTTTCACCGCTCTCGCGTTACGTGGATCTTGCAGTTTGTTTGTTATTTCTAGTCATAACATAACCTTTTTTATAATTAGTTAGTTTTTTATTATATCTGTAACCAAAACTATCCGAAACTAACGGATAATCCGAAATAATTACATATCCGTAACCGTATCCGAAACCGATATAATTTTATTCCTTTATGCTTATCCGTATCCAGATCGGAAATATCATATCCATAACATCTCTGCCTCTGACGTTGTAGAGATGTTTTTTATATGCTACCCACCTGCAACATCAATAAACAAATAAACTATTATCTTCTAGTATGGAGCTGGAAAATGAGTAGATCAAACAGTCTCTCAGTGGGTGCAAATAACGTTATCAATCAGATAATAAACAATATCGATGTCTTACATTACCGTTACTACCAACCTATTGATCGTACAGAAGTTGGATGCTTCTACTACCCGCCTCCTCCAACCCTGGAAAGCATGTTTTACAATCTTAAGTTCCCCGGGCAGTGTGACGAAAATATCCCCGTACAACAAAATTTCGATGCTGAATCAGTAAGTTAATCGCCTCATCAATAATATTTTCCATCTATCTGCTATTTATTTTAATATTTCGCGTCTAGACTAATACATTGGTGCTAATTATTATAAATGCGAAATCGACTCAGTCTGCGTATTTCTTAATTTTTTACGTCTAGGCCACTGAACTGACACTGTACTTTATTATATGGTAAAGAGATAAGATTTTATGGTAGAACTCAATCTTTTTTTCGCTGGGGGGTTATTTGGACCTCTGCTCGTTATGAAATTTGACAGATCGGCAGCCTGGGATCTAGAGAAGGACACCGGTCACTTTTCACTATGGATAAATATTAAAAAATAATACCAAAAACTTTTTCCTTCTTTACTAACAGAATAAATGCGCAAGTAAGTTTGTTTGTTTGTTTGTCATGCCTAAATCACTGAACCAATCATCCTGAAATTTTGCATATAAGTTCTCAGGTACACAAAAACGGTCATAGGGTACCTTCATCCCGAATAAAACTACTGATCCCGAGAAGAATGTCTTTCGAATCATGATTGAATTATATAATATACTAGCACTTCGCCCGCGATTCAGTCCGCGTGGGTTTCGAAAATACAGCCCTTGGCAACCAAAGAGAATGTTTGTCACAGGGATTTGTTAATAGGCAGGGCAAATTATGTTCTTACGGAAAACTGGAGTCGCTTAGAGACTGCCTCGTTGGTCTAGTGGTCGCAAGCTGAGCTGCTGCGCATGAGGTCCTGGGTTCGATTCCCAGGTCAAGCAAGGTGTTATTAGGTTTTTCCTTCAGGAATTTCTCTGTAGCAGCCACGGAGTCTGGATTTGTGCCCGGTTGATGGCAATAGGCTCACCGCCTATTACATGGACCATAAACCTAACTGTTAGTACCATTAGGTACACCTCTGCCTATCTCTTCGGGGATTACAGGCGTGATGTTATGTGTGCAGTCGCTTAAACGATATACGCAGGTCCGTGGGAATCATTGGAAGTCTCGGAATCTGCACCAACTCGCCTGCTCCAGGTCCGATGAGAATGTACCATACCTACCTAGTACCTAACTCCCTAGTCTTACAGCCCTTGTACCTACCTACCCTACCTACCTAGTACCTACCTACCTACGCGACGTGAGCTATCAATTGCGGTAATTTGAAGCGCTTTTATTTATAATTGTGATGTGATAGCTTCGTGTATGCCACCAAGATGTCTTCGGTCATCGTCAGACAGGAGAGAAGTGTATTGCATTGCACCAAGCTCTTATGTGAGTTCAACGTTTTTTGAATAAAATCGATGTGGTTATTTTATGGGTCAATTTCGATGAAAGTCCAGTAACTGTGTATCTACTAAACTGTATCTTTTTTCCTTTTCATTGTATTTCAAATTGATTTTCTGGTATTAAACTGTTATGTATATAATAAAATTCGGATCGGAAAATATGTCTTGTCAATTTGACACTCGGGCCACAGATTTGACAGATTGTTATTAGAATGAAATCGGATTGAATTTTGCACTAAGGAGTATTGATATCAACTTCGATGGAAATCACCCTCAAAATAACTTTCTACCCCTTTTTAACCGCGTTTGACGATGAGTTTCAATAAAATACGAAACACATCTTCCATCAATTCTGTTAAAGAATGTTTATGCAAAATTTGAAGTAGATTGGACCAAGGAATCACGTAGTCCCATACAAACTTCGCCCCCGTTTTTCATCCCCTTAGGGGTAAAATTTCGGAAAATCCTTTCTTATCGGATGCCTACGTCATACAAAGAACACATACTTCAAGTTTCAGGTCTCTACGATCAGCGGTTTAGGCTGTGCGTTGATCCGTCAGTCATTTAGGACAAAGCATTTTATATATATAGATTACAAGCAGAGTACAACCCCAATTGCTAGTCAAACTCTAAATTAACGCGAGCGAAGCCGCGGGCAAAAGCTAGTATTTAATAAATTGATTAGATTATAAGATCCCGAGCAATAACAGCTATTATAGTGACCCATAAATGCAAATTATCAATGGTAACAAATTAAATAACTGTTTTCTTCTGTATTCAGTATTCTGGCCAATGGTTCGATGTTGAATCCTACCCGTCGAACTTCCAAACCGGTACCTGCAATACCGCTAGGTACACTTTGAACCCTGATGGAACACTTACTTTACGAAATACCCAAGTGGTGGACCAACTCCAGCAAACTGTAACCGGATCCGCAGTTTTAACTACATCTGATGGATCAGCAAAATTTGATGTGACTCTAACTGGTGGCAGTGGTACTGGTAAATATATTTTATATGGGTATAAGAGTAAAGGAAGACCAAAGAAACGATGGATGGACTGTGTGAAGGATGATATGGCTAGAAAGGAGGTGACTGCTGAGATGCCGAGTAATAGAGAAGTATGAAACAAGAGAGAGAGAGCAGCGGTGGCACAGTGGTAGCGACCCCGACTTACGAACAGTAAGTCGTGTGTTCGAACCCAGGCAGGCGCATTATTTGTGTAATTTATTTCATCACCACTGCTCTCAAAAACGGTGAAGGAAAACATCGTGAGGAAACGGGCATGTCCTAGAACCAAAAATTCGAAGACATGTGACATCTACCAATCCGCACTGGGCCCGCGTGGTAGATTATAGCCCATTCCCTCTCCTAGAGAGGAGCCCCGTTTCCTAGCAGTGGGAACATTATAGGCTGATGATGTGATGTGATGGAAGAAGAAGACATGCTGCGCCGACCCCAAATAAGTTGGGATAAGGACAGGAGAATGATGATGACTTTTATCTGCTCTGAGTTGAGAATCGAGACAAATGACTGTCGTTTATAGAGCGTTTCGAAATTTCTAGAATTTCACAAAACTTTTTTTTGCCGCTTGAATGACGTTGACAGGTCGCGTTTGTTTTGTGACGTGTGAAGACATTGAGAAAACAAGATGGTGACTGTTTATTTCGGCCACGCACCAAAAGATTCTTTGCAACGCAATTGATATGAAATTTTCCTAAAATGTAAAAAAAATAAAATAAAATACATTGTGTAAGGGACAGCCCTTCACAAACTGACAGGGTGCATCCAGCTCCTTATCTTGAATCATATTTCACCGGAATTTTTCTCCAGATTTTATTTTTTATTACAGTTACTATTCCTTTATTTCAATGTAAAATTACATTCCCTGTACCCAGCACTCCATTTATGTAAATAATACGGCAAAATTAAAAATCCAACAGTGGATGTTGAAATACTCTAACGAACGGCGCGTGAAATCAGCTGTTCACTTGCTGCCTAGCTACAGAGTTCATCTAACTCGTCGTCGCGCTTGCTGTTCGCTACGTGCGTTTTGCCACGGTAACGATACATTGCGTATGAGGAAATTAAACAAATCAAATTTAGAGGATTCCCATAAAATTCCTCAAATAATTTCTTGTACCGGTCATCTTAGTATGTTAAACTGAATTCACCCCATCAGTTTGTGGAGGGCTGCCCCATACACCCTGTATAAAACATTTGCCAGTCTCTTACAATATGGACCTTCCCATAATTATACCATATCGTTTTTTTATGTCCATCCGACTCATGTCGCTGCCCCAGGATGTCGCTTTGTCTAGGTTTTCTTCCCGTTACGAGTTTTCTAGGCATAGACAATGATTTAATATTTATCATTTCCTATTATAGCAATGAAGTACTGGGTCTTGGCTACGGATTATCATACATATTCACTAGTGTACTCTTGCCGAAATGTCGATGACGAATTCAGAGAAGGTAAGTTGTTGATAGATGTTGCAATAAAAGTGGAGTCCACAGGTAAACATTAAACAGCTAAGCCTAATCGATAGCTTAGCTTATATGTCATAAAAACTATTCCCGAGTATGGCTTGAGACTTTTCCTGACTATAAATTACTGGCAATGTGTAACTGAGTTTTTCTATCAGAAATGTCTCAATAGCAGCTGGATTTGTGCGCCTTTAATGGCAATTGGCTCACCCCTATTACATGGGACTTTACATAACTTTTTAAAAGTGGATGTACTGTAAGGAACAGCTATGCCTACCTAACTCTTCATGGGTTGCAGGCGTGATGATATGTTATTACACAATAATTATATGTAGTAAATTCTTGCTTTGCGCCTTTTATTATGTGGCGAGATGCCAAAACATTTAGAACTAAGTTAAACATTAATCTGCTTGACACAAACACTTTCCACAATAATGAATGTTCTAAATTTTAATAAGAAATGCATCAAAAAGCGACTGCGTTTTTCTGTGTGTAATGAAATGTGATATTTTTTTATTTTTTATGTTGCCCCACACTAGGAATTTCTCCTGTATCGTTGGTGCGTTCACAAACATTTAAACTCACATACACAAACAACCAGACCCGGAAAAACTATCTGTAGGCCATACAAATATTGGTTCCGTGCGGGGATCGAACCCGCGACACGCAGCGCAGCAGTCAATCGCTCAGCCGCTGCGCCAATTGTGTCGTCAAATATATTAATATATATACAATACTAGCTGACCCGCGCAATTTCGCCTGTGTCACATAATGCAATTAAATAATATTGGGACTATAAATCTATCCTATCTTTCAAGTTGGATCAAACTACACACGGTGCGCAAAGATTAAAATCGGTTAAGTAGTTTAGGAGTCCATCGCGGACAGACAACGTGACGCGTAATTTATATATATTAAGACATATAATTGTAGAGTTATTAACTATTGAATCATTTTTCAGTGTACAGTTGGAAGTTGGGTAGGGAACCAACCATTCCAAAACTAGCTGAGACCATGATCAACGATGTAATAGATAAAGTGCAAGTGCTAGATAAACAATACTTCATCTCGAGAACACACACCGATAAAGCTTGCTTCTATTACCCTGATATAGAAGACGGAAATGTGATATTGGGTGGCCAATGTCTTCCTGACACGGACGTGCCAGCTATCCCCAACTTTGACCCTAACGAAGTAAGTTTAGTGGTGTACGCATGGTGGCCAATCAAGCTATTCAAAACCAATTTATGTGGATCTCTCATCGTACGGGAAATCTATACAAAGCCAGGCTATGTTGTACTAGATATGTATAGTTTGATGAGTCGCCGTATGCACTCGACAAATCTTTCATTCTTTATCGTGTGTTTAGTGCCTAACCTTACGTAATCTAACTCGAAAGTTGGCCTTCAAGCGCTTATTATTTCTAAAACTAGTTTGTTTTGTAACCGATATGAATCCAATACATTTTGGTTTTTTTTCTACTATAAACATTATTAAAATTTAAAAATTAAAATAATCTAAATTAACTAATTTAACAATTAACTTAAAAAAATGGCGTCAAAAAACTCCTCAACGCTGTCAACTGCTGCAACGCTGTAAGCGGTTTGATATTTCCTTGAAAAGGCTGTGAGCACTCGGACCTAGAGTTTCAACCCCAAACGGCAAAACATAATTAAACATTTTTTTGGCAGGCTTATAAATATGAAATCTCAATGTATGTTCATGTTTAGCTTTTCATTTGGTATCTTTCTCTAGACATGAAGTCTTGCACTGTGAATATAAAATGAATCAAAAGTGAAAAATGAATTAATTTGTGGGTTTTTTTTTCCATTTTCCCCACTATATTCCTAAACCATACTTTTTTTAGTTCTCTGGAATATGGTACGAAATTTCTCGATACCCGTCGCCGCTCCAAAATGGTGAATGTACAGCTACCGAATATGCCCTAAATAGTGCTGGAAATAATATCTTCGATGTTATCCACACAAGTGTGATCGAAGAGGAAGGGTTGAGGACAGATACTCAGGCTTCAGTCGCTTCTAATGGTAGAGGCGTCATCAGTATAGTTAATGGAGGTAAGTGCCAGCATTAAAAAAACAAAATATAAAAAATTATTTTTTGACTTGGGCGATCTTTGAGAAAATGGAAGTCATGGAGAACATGGAATTTATTGTTACTGTCTTATTGATTAAAATACATATTTATTACATTTTAAAATATTCAAATATAAAACAATATAAAAAAAAAAACATTCAATCATATAAAAAAATGGGTCCGAACTACCGGTGGCCAGAGCACTTGAGAGAGGACATAACTCACGCCCTTTTCCCATGGGGGTAGGCAAAAACCACAGAACGCCACCTGCTACGATCCTTACATACTCCTTTTGCCTCGTCCACGTTCATACATCTGGTCATACACGCACGCCGGAAGGAGAGAGAGTGAGAGGAATTTCCTGATAATACGCGCCGTGTCCAGAAGTACTGCTTTCTGAATCAAGCCCTTGATCCAGCTGCCAAGCGAGAGCCTCCTCAGATGTTGGTCAAGGCTATTGGCTATTAAGCCATTGGCTGACACCACTATCGGCACAATGACATGTCGACAACCTCGCGAGCCACATCTAGATACTTGAACTGTTTATCTTTCTCTCTCAAATTCTGTTCCATTTTTGAATTTATTCGGTAAGTAGTGGCTATTCGGATATCGTGAAATAGGCCTTATGTGTTCGTCTTCCTAATTATGTTTAAATTATTCGACATTTTGTTGTTACATTGATGATATTCGAACCTTTGCCGGAACAATATCCATTACCTTACTTCTTACTCACTGGAAGGATGTATGTGAAGTTTGTTACTCTTTCACGCAAAAACTACTGACCGGATTTGGATGAAATATGGCACACAGATAGTTAATAACCTGTATTAACACATAGGATAGGATTTGTCCTGGTAATACGATCCCGTTGGACAGTTACCGAACTTCACGCGGGCGAAGCCGCGTGCATTAGGTACATTTGTTTTAATGAGATTTTTTTTTTTCGTTTTTTGCAGAACCATTCAGTAACGTGTATATTTTGGCCGCCGTATACACGGATTATGCGGTAGCGTACAGCTGTCGGAAGTTCGATGCCAACAGAAAACAACGTAAGAATTATTTATTTAGTTTACTTTTTTCTATAATGCTTTATGGGAAGTAAAATATTGGACGTAAAGCCAGTGTAGTACTCATGACAATCAGAAATCACCAAAATTCATAATGTATGGAACAGCGTATATTTTAGAGTTGATCTACATATTAATTAAACCTTGTTCATTTTTTGAGTACCTACTTCTCTCCGTGAAATTTGCTGTGTTTGACCACATGCTCAGAAAAATGATTTTGTATTAAAATTTTACATAATACCTGAGGCCTGAGATCTATAAGGCCTACTTACGAGTAGATTTGACTAACATTCCAAAAAAAAACCATATTCGTATGAAGTTTATGCAACTATAAGCGACTATGATAAAGCGTTTCACATGAATATGGACATTAACTTCAGTAATTATAAGATTAATTTTCGTATGATAAGCTACTCTCAGCCTAACAACTCTTATTTTGCGCAGTATACAGCTGGAAACTGAGTAGGTCCCGCACAGGACTGTCCGAAGCAGCTAATACCGCTATCAACGAGCTAATCAGCACTAACATAGATCTCCACGAGCCCTACTATCGGAAGACAGGCCAAGACCATGCATCCTGCTTCTACTATCCAGAATTTGATGATCCTCCAAGTATCGAGTTGCCAGGACCTTGCAACGAATCTATCACCGGCTTTTCTGGTTTTAACATGCCTGATGTAAGTTTGAACTTAAAAAAGAAGTAAAAAGTCTGACAAACAATCTTACCAAGGGGTTTCGTATTACCCAATACCAATTGGGTTGTGTACAATACTGGTATTCAGCTGCGTCCGGTTAGCCTGGATGCCGACCCCAACATAGTTAGGAAAAGGCTAGGCAGATGATGATGATGTAACTTTGAACTTTTTAGAAAGTATAGTCAGCTGATCTCCTACTGCCTCGTTGGTCTAGTGTACGCGATAGCTGAGCATGAAACCTTGGTTTCGTTTCCCGGGTCGACCAAAGTTATTAATTTGAGTTTATCCTTTAAATAAAAAAATCTTAATAGAGATTAATAAAGATTAAAAAAAAACATAACTGACAAAATGTGAGTGCCTCTGCCTCACCCTTCGGGGATACAAGCGTGATGCTATTTAAAAACGTTTAGAAACAAAAAACATTTGATTAACCTACTTAACATCCGATGAAACGCCTTGTAAAAACGCTCCGCACAAACTCGAAGCATAGATAAATATGCGTCAAAGCGCCACTCGCTATAGATTTTCGTTAGTTACTAGATTATAACCAGGCGCTGACACTCCGTCGTCGGAACATAATAACAAAAATCTTTATTTGACCAGAAAAATAGACATATGTTCACACAATTTGTCAACAAGCCACACAATATTAATCTTAAAAGTATAACCTCTACAATTATTGTGTCTATTTTTAGCATCTGCTACTGAACTAGGTTTATAGCCTGTGTTTCAGTACGCAGCGCCTCAAGCCCTCGAAAAAAGTAAACAAGTATGAGCTAACGAACAAAAGTAAACATTAAAATGTGTGCTCAAATCAATTTGAAAAAATACTTTAATAACAAAAAAGGTAAAAACTAAAACTAAACTAATTACTTAACTGTCCTCTGGGGGTGTAAAAGATGAAAAAGGGTGAGTGTATGTGTGTAAGAGGGTGTGTAGAATCGTCATTACGATGTGCGTTGACATCCAACGGGGCGAATTAATTATGATTAGTGATGTTTTTGGCAAAAACTTACATCCGATATTCATTGTATTTATCCCACAACTCTGAGAAAAAACACCGAAACAAACTCAGAGGTCAAAATCAAAATCAATCAAAATCAAAGCATGTATTTCAAGTAGGCCACTTAGGTACAGGCACTTTTGAATTGTCGACAAGATAACAATGAAATAAAGCTATAGTCCCAGTTACAAGGCATAAAAAACTGTGAAAGTACTGTAGTTGCCCATTCCGTAGCATAGATCTCTATGGAGAAGAACGGGCAAGAAACTCCATGGACACTTTTAAATCAGTATATTTTTACAAAACCTTGGTTACATATCCTCTTTTGAAGTCCAGACATTATCTTGTACAAGTTCTAAGAAAACAACGCAGTTAAGGGTCTCAGATGGTCTTTTCAGGAAAGGGCCACGTAATTTCGTCCCCGTTTTGTAACCCGTCTAATTGCTGTGCAGCAACGCAAACCTTGGTGTGCTTATATTCGCTTTTTCGATCTAATGTTATTTTTAGTTTCTCGGAACCTGGTACGAAATCGCCAGATACCCACACCCCGCACAGACTGGCCAGTGTAACCGTGCTGTATATGGGCCTGGAGACACGACCAATGTCTTCAACTTTGTGCACCGTCAAGTTACTGATGAGGCTCTGGTTGAAATATCTGGAGAAGCTGCAGTAACAAGCGAGGACGGACAGATAGAAGTTACATTCAATGTTGGCGCGGGTAAGTTATTCAATATTGTCACTTGAGAAAATGGCATAGTCTAAAAATATTCGTGGTAAGAAATTATATTAAAAGGGAAACGGGAATCTTTAGAAAAAGATTCGCAATTGCTATCATAAAATGTTATATGAAATAAAAGTTACCCACTGAATATTTGAACACAAACAAGATACTATGAGGCAGTCATCTCGATCGCGGTATCTTTATTAGGCGGATTATTAAGTGTTTCCATCAGGAATTTGTTAATAGCCCGGAGTTTTAATTTGTGCTGGTTAGACACATCTGGAAGAGCGGCAGACATCTCCATAAAAATCGCGCGTGTATTCGCCGATTAAACCTGTATTTGACGCCTATTTTCGGTGTTAAACGGCAACATACTGCCCTCTATGATATAGCTGACTTGTCAAAGAATTAAAAGTCCCTTCAACAATTTAAAGTTTCATGTTACGTGTTGAATAAGATCTGTCCTATCTAAGTATTAATATTTTGTTTAATTTTATTGTAGAGACCAGAACTTCAAAGTACTATGTACTCACAACCGACTACAACAACTATGCGCTTTTATACAGCTGCGTTAACATAGACGATGGAGAAAGACGACGAGGTAAACCATTTATTTAAATTAAAAAAAAAAAACAAAAATCTTTCTGTTTTATTTTAGATCTAATTTTGACAAATTTCACAGTTGGCAGTTGGAAACTGAGTAAAACGACAGAACTAAGCTGGCAGGCTAATGCCGTCATGGATGACGTCATTACTCGCACTCAAGGTCTCCGACCACAGTATTATCAGGATACAAGTCAGAATGACGCAGCGTGCTTCTACTATCCAGAGTTCGTAGAACCTCCACCATATATCGAGTTGCCTGGACTATGCGATCAAACTATAACCGGCGTTACTGACTTCAACGTTCAAAGTGTAAGACATTGAAAACAAAATGGAGACAAGCTTTCATTCAACGTCAAATTAAATTAGCTAGCGAAACTCCTAGTGATGGGTATGGGGAAAACCCGATTTTTTTAACTAATTTAAAAGGTGTAAACGGACTCTTCACGAAGCCGTCAACCAAGCGTTCCGTATATCAAACTAAGAAACCCCACGCCAAAAAGTATTGCTGGGTAACGAATTTTTTTTGGGGCATGAAAAATTAGTTCACGTTTTACAGTAGGACTCAATGTGACGCACTCAAAACATTGTGCTGATAGATGAATTAAATAATACGGGGACCGTGGAGGTATTTAAAGTAAAGTATAACTTTAAACTAGTATTTTATTATTTTATTTAATGATCGCAATGACGGGGAAAACAAGTGCCTTTCGGCTTCGTTCAGGCTCATTATTTACAACTCAACACTACCAAAGGTCATCGACCCTAAAAATTTACAAATTTTTTTTTTTTTGGCTTTATCTTGTTCAGATATTCAACCCATCACCTCTGCGGGGTTTCGCTACCTAATTCCATATGACCTCGTATTTTAATCATCTTTTCCAATACCAGTTCCTCGGAAATTGGTTCGAAGTCGCCAGATACCCAGACCCGGCACAAACGGGCCAGTGTAACCTCGCCGAGTTCGTGGCCGGAAGTGCTAGTGGTACCTTCTCTATAGAGACCAGCCAAGTTGTTGGTGTGTCTTTGTCGGAGTTAACAGGAACAGCTACGGTTACCAGCAGTGATGGCTCTGGGAGATTAACTGTTACTTACGATGGTGTTGCCGGTAAGGTTTTTTTATTTTTCAAATATTACATCGTTGCATTATTACCCCGCAGTGTATGCGCTTTGTCTTAGAAACCTAACTGGAAATGACTAAGGGCCAAGTTCACCGACAAGATAACGGTCTGATTATCTTTAAACAGCTGTTTACCATGAATTTTCGTGTTCCCGAAAGCAAATCTGATGATTAAACACAGTAATCAACTGTTATCGCTAATTCAATGTCGGTGAACATGGCTCTTAATCATCAGATTTGCTTTTTTGAACACGAAAATTCATGGTAAACAGCTGTTTTCAGATAATCAGACCGTTATGTTGTCGGTGAACTTGGCCCTAAGAGTACAGACCCAAACGCACGAACTCGCGATCAAACGCGTTTTAGAACGCTGTGTTTCTCTTGTTTACTATGTCTCTGAAACACTTGAAACATTTTTAAGCTATTGCATAGCTTCTATCGCGGGCCTTGAGCGTGGAGACCGAATCCAGAAATTGCGTAACGAAAATAACCTAACACGGGAGGTGTTTGGTTATTTTCGTTACGGAATTTACGGACTCCGATGCGCGCGCACACCGACACCAAAAACCTACATCGCTCGTGAAGTTAGCTAGTCAACATACACCCTGAAGTTAGCTTAGTGTCAGATATTGACAAGCCTAGGTTATTATAGGTTAACCTAACCTCCTAGCTCCAGCAGTAGATTAAAAATAAAAACCTAGGATTGTCAATAATAATTTTGAACAATATTAACTTCTCATTTATTTAATTAAAGAAAAAAAAATATTTTCTTATCGGTCACCACGCTCAAAAAGTGTAACTTGAATTAATATCAAAGAAAAACAAAGGAAAAAAAATACTGCATAAATAAAATAAATAAATAATTATAATTACATAAGTTGATAAACAATGCTATGCAATAGCTTTACCGCGGCAGTCTCCGAGTGCCACACGTCTTTTTAATTTTTTTTGTACTCGTTCACTTTTGTCCCAAGAACACAACAGCCGTAAGAAATTCGCGCGCTTGCTTCTGTGGTCTATCAGCTGTTAGCCGCGAGACGCCGTTCTGTCTCATTACTATCGTACTGTGCAACAGTCGTGGGTTGGCCATAGAGTATAATAAGTATATAAAGGAATAGAGAGCCCTCGTGAGCCTTTTTTTTGCAAACTAGGTCGAACTAGTAGCGCCAACTGTGAATTGAAACCGAACTAATATGCCGTCTATATATACGTAGGTACCTATATCAATAAACACAGCTATTATAGCTATACCTATTTATGGATATATTTTACTGCTACTATTCATGATTTCCAAGATATTTGAAATACTCCTGAATATTTATTGAAACTGCTTTACTTTTTGGTTGCATTAATACGGTTTTGAACGATAGAAGCAAGTAAACAGTTCCAATAAATATCAGATAAAGGTGTGTGCACGCACAGAACGTAGTCACCATTTTGAATTTGACATTTATCTAACGAAATTGTATTGGTAACCACTATTGCCAGTATCATAAATAGTGATATTTTATCGATTGATTTGAAAACAATGACATTTTTTATTAACAACTGTGTTTTTTTTTTTAAATAGTCTTCATATTTCTATTTTTTTAATATTTTTCAATTTGTAATTTAATCAACATTTTACTAAACTAGTGACATCTGTTGGCCATGAAACTTACTAAAAACGATATAATTTTCGATTCATGTAATAGATGGCACTACAAACGATTGAATTTATACTAGTAGGCCACTGTCCTACCCCTGGGGTTGGCACAGTACCCGCGCGGCTCACAAGCCCGGTCCGTAAGCGGAGTGAACGAGTTTAAAAAAATGTTTCTTTGGGAAAGTTGTTTGTCATAATGAGTACAATCACGTCGTTACTAATTACCAGTCACCCTAAATATATTAGAACACACAAAATTTAAGTACTCGCATGATAATCACGTTTGATAACGCAAAATACAGAATACACGGTGGAAGTATATTTTTGTAGTGTTTAGTTAAAATTGTGCGTTGCCAACCCAAAAAGATATTGTTTTTTGTTGTTACTCAATTAGGCTTTACCACTGTGATCTGTGGGAAAAATATCTTAATTTGACCCATCCAAAACTATTTTCATTAAACAAAATACCGTTTTTAATTCGTAACCTAAGTATGTATATAATATACTTTATTCCAGAGCCTTATGAATACTACGTACTCGCAACTGACTACACCGGCTTCGCTCTTGTCTACACCTGCATTAATATACCTAATTTAAACAGACGACGAGGTAAAGTATTTTTTTTTTCATTATAATTATGTAAACATAAACATCCCATGAAAGAGCTAATTCTAAAAACTTTTTCACAGTTTTCAGTTGGAAACTAAGTCGAAATACAGAACTGAGCGAGGCTGCTAATAACACCATCAGAGAAGTCATCGATACCACCCAAGGTCTCAAACAAGAATATTACCAGCACACAAGTCACTCTAATGAAGCTTGTTTCCACTACCCTACACAGACTGGGGACAGAGTCGTACTCCCGGGCCAATGCGACAGCGATATTTCTGCAGTGGAATCCTTCAACGTGGCTAGAGTAAGATAATATTTACGTACTTTCTACATGCACTATTATCGATAAAGTATCTATTGTAATTGTAATATCATAGTCAAGTGCCTTTTTAGGGTTCCGTACCCGAAGGGTCAAAACGGAACCCTATTACTAAGGCTCCACTGTCCGTCTGTCTGTCTGGCTTTCTGTCACCTCGCTGTATCTCATGAACCGCGATAGACATCTGATCACAGATGATGTATTTCTGTTGCCGCTATAACAACAAATACCTAAAACAGAATAAAATAAATATTTAAAGGGGGGCTCCCGTACAACAAACGTGATTTTTGCCGTTTTTTTGCTCGATATCAATAAAGGCGACAGGTAGACGCTTGAAATATGTTTTATTATTATAGGCAACCACGGAACCCTACATTGTACGTGGCCCGACACGCACTTGGCCGGATTTAACCTATACTGTCCTGCTGGGCAAAGGTCTTCCCCAAAACATTCCACTCTTTCTTCTGTGCGAATTTCTCCGGCCAATCTCCCACAAACGCCTCATAATGTAAAGTGCCCCATTGCCTATCTGGTTTCAAACCTACTAATCCTAAGTCAGGGCCGTTTCTACCGACCGATCACCGCTCGACCATACGTATGCTCATTCGCGTCAATTTTTTTTTTACAGTTCGCAAATAGTTCCTGGTATCAGATCCGAAGATACGACGCGGTTGGATACAGCTCCTGTGTGGGGACCAGGTTGTCATTCGACGATCAAACGGGTGACATTGGAGTCCTTAACTTCGAAGTCGTTGATGAAGATTTATTGACTACGGAAGGTTTAGCCCGACTCAATTCAAACGATGGCAGTGGAATTTTCTCTCTAGTTCTGAATGATTCCGAAGGTACCTAAATATCAGATTTTTAGAAGTTTCAGCTTGCTGTTATTTCTAAACGCTATGAAGAATCATAGCGTTTAGAAATAACACAACAAACACTTTCTTTACTAACGATAGTATAATTTATTTTTTAACTCTAGACGATGAAAATGCGGAGACGAAGATATACATTTTGGCCACGGACTACGATGGATACGCATTAGCTTTCAGTTGCAAAGATATTAACAGCAATCAAAGAGAAGGTATTTAGTTCACTAACCTTATTATTCTCAATATCTTAAATGTTAAATATTGATACAAAAACATATTAAATATTTTTTTAAGTTTGTTTATCTGTATAATACAACAACATAACATCACGCCTGTAATCCCCGAAGGGTTGGGGAGAGGTGTACCTAATAGTACACCCACATTTCGTCAGTTATGTTTTAAGGCCCATGTAATAGGGGCGAGCTTATTGCCATCAACCGGGCACAAATCCAGACTCCGTGGCTGATGGAAAAACCCAATAACACTTTGCCCGACCTGAGAATCGAACCCAGGACCTGTGGGATCCGTACAATAAGGAGGAGGAGAGAGGATCTGTGAGGATCTGTATAGTAATATATTTTAATTTCTTAGTGTGAATTAGCTATAAACTTGCCGATGCCGAAGAATTATGTAAAAAAAACTTTGTAAAAAACGTATTCATCTACTTGTTCAGTTGGCGCGTGGCAGTTGAGCCGTGGAAGGTCTATGACGGAAGCTGGCAATGCTGCCATCACAGAAATAATCAATGAACGACCAGAACTCCATGAACCGTACTTTAATCTAATCTCACAACATGAAAAATGTCAAGAGCCCAGTTCAGCATTCTTCTTTAAGAGCAGTATTATTTTGATATTTGTATGTACGGTATACCATTTAATATGGTAAATAATAAACAATTACTGAACAAAAAAATTAAGTTTAAGTTTAATACCTAAGTGTATTTTTAACGACTATGTATTTTTTTGCGTGTGTGATTAAATTATTTGTATTTTTAATAAAAAAATATAACAAAAATTAATATAATTTAATCAATACCTAACTGCATTTGTAGTTTTATTCAGTTTTGTCCAGTTTTATTCGCATTGCATGAACATGAACCCGGAAGAAAAAGTTTGCCATTACTTTAACAACACAAATATGGGTAAAACGAGGCTAGCAAAGTTCAGAGGGCAGGTCATATCACTTGAAATTAGTGTCCGACTAAAGCTTCGGTTTTGGCCACCTTCGGTCAAAAAAAAGACTTACGGTTTCGGCCAAAATGCATCCAAGTTTTGGCCGAAGCCGAAGGTTTCCGGCAAATACCGAAATTGAACAAACGTCTAAGAGCGCGATGGAAGAGGTAACGCGCGGGGGGCAGGGGTCACACATTTCGGAGTATTCACATTATTTTTGACAAGTTCTAAGGTCATTTTATTCGTTATAATACAGTCGACATATTGGTTTAAAAAAATATTATGTCATTAACTTGCTGCCAGTATTGAACTGAATTTCTTAGGGTTATTAAGAGGAAATGTGGGTGGTCTTTTTTCCATACAAACACTCTCGCCCGTATTTTCTTTCTGGTTTATGACTTTAAAGCTATGATTTTTTACAGTTAAATAAATATCAACCTCTTCTATGTCCCTATGTACAAACCTACAGGCCTATTGTACAAATTTGACAACTATTAATGAAAACGAAAAACCTAGGGACACAGTATATATCCTTCTTATTCAGGTTATGAAATATATTTTAATTTGGTCGAATATTGGATTAGGAAATAGTCGAGAGCCAAACCTCGAATTATGACATTTTACTATACTTGTCTTTATCGCACCAATGTCGAAATCACGCTCGCAGAGAGAAGGTAATAGTTTTTTCAAATACCTACCATGTTTCCTCTTAAACCTCCACCTTCGGCTCCGGAATTTCACTATGCGATCCAAAGGTTATCAGCAATCTTAATTTCTGAATGACATCCTGTACAATATTAAATAGCTGGCTAAAGAAGCATGGGCATTTTTCTGTGCCACTGGGTGTAAGACCAAAATAATTTAAATATAAATCAAATAGTGGCCTATGGTCAGGGATTTCACTCCGCCGCTGGAGGATAGAAATAGAGCCACTTGAATTTGACTTAGACTTCTGCATTTTGCCAAAGATTTGACCTATTCTTCAAACTATTAAAACTAGTTTAACAAGGCGGTTCCGTAACAGCCTCTACAGTCCTCAGTTGATTGTAGGACCTCGACGACCCAGCTCGGATTCATGTGTTTAGCACGATGTTTTCAACACTCTATCTACTTCAATAAACAAATTACTGATGTAGTCAAATCTTCAACAAAACAAATGGAAATTGCAACATTTTCAATTAGCCGTAGCTCTGGTCTCTGGCGTTTTTGGTACTGGTTGCAATAGTATGATTGTTGTTCTTACACCTATTTTAACCAAAACCCTTAGTATACGGCACACAAAATACACGCATTGGACGTGGAGTTGCGGACACCAGCCCGTTATACAATACAATACAATAAATAAATACCCTTACACAATAAATACCCTACAATAAATACCCTTATTATCAAATATGATACTAGTGAATATCTTATTAAAAGTAAAAGATTGAGTAAATGTTTGTTACTGAATTACTGAACAGACTCGCATAAAAGGCGCCCACATTTCCTCTTAAGCACATGGTGTGCCACGTGTTTCAAGTTATTAGAATATACTGGAGAAGCAGGAAAAACTAGCTTAATCACAGTAATTAAAATGTTCAGAAATATTCATGTGAAAACAATAATATGATAGCTTAAGCTGACTGATAAAATTGATTTTAAGTATATTGTGAAAGTATTTACTGATAATTAGTAACAGATAAGTATGTTTACTAAGTATTACTCACAATGTGGCCATAGTCATTTTATAAGGTTTCTCTAATTTTAGACTCTTTAAATTTATTATAATATACAATGGTGCCGATTCCCTTGTTCACAAACTAAACTAAATTTAAGTTGAGTGCATCTTTTTCTTTCTATTTCATTATGAGAAGGACAGAAGATAAATATTAGTTTAGTCCTGTCAAATTAGTCAGCAGCTGACGTAATGTGATGTAATTTTAGTAGTCAACTTTTTAATCACGTCTAAACTTGTCAGGCGCTGGTTAATTTGACAGGACTAAACTAAAATTTATCTTCTGTCCTTTTCATAATGAAATAGAAAGAAAAAGATGCACTCAACTTAAATTTAGTTTAGTTTGTGAACAAGGGAATCGGCACCAATGTTTAACATAATAATCGCACAACGCCTCGTGTGGTGTCTCGGATTAAGTAACTGAACAATTTTTGTTTCACGAATTCTAGAAAATCGCAAAATAAAATGGACTTTTTATCGGAATGCCGGCTCAGTTAATCAAAGTACCCTCTATTTGTAAATTATAAGTAGTAATGATTATCCATGATTTCATTAACTACATAAAATTTAATTTAAATATTGTATAATACCCTAACAGGGTCCATAATATTGTTCTTAGCTGTAAGCCCATTGTAACACCTTTTTTAGCATTATGGAACGCAATAAAAGAAATATGAAGTAGTATTTTAAAAATAAAAATAAAGTAATGTATTTCCAAAATTCATAGAACAAAACTTGTTCAGTATCATGGTCTGAATCACTACATGAGGGCTTGTGCGTGTATTAGTATGTAACTACATATTAATTTGTGATAACAAAACGATATTTACTTTTTTGGACTTTATCACAATGTCATATTTAACCCAAAGATTGACTGGTAAAGTAGCCAGTCTGACATAGTTATAGTCCAGAAGCATGCTAGAACACGAATAAAATAATCTCTTTGTGACAAAATGATGTGCGATCTGCGCAGCCCGAGCCAGCTCTCAGTATTTAGGTTAACCTTAGTTTATCACTAGAAAGCCAACATTGAGTCTTACAGGGTGTAAACAGACTCTTCATGAAGCCGTCAATCAAGCACTATGTACATCAAACTAAGTTACTTTACGCTAAATAATCTAACGCACTCAAAACATTGTGCTGATGGATGGATTGAATAGTAAGGGGTTCGTGGAGGTGTTTAAAGTAAAAATCCTATATTGAAAACATTTATTTAAATAAAAACTTCGCAATGACAGAGAGAACAAGTGCCTTTCGGCTGCGTTAAGAGTCTTTTTACTCCCTTTATACTACATTTATGGCAAGACCGTATCTTGCCCCTACCGTTTGTTTACCTTTGGCAGTCGTTACAGTTAGTCAGTGGCCTGAAACACTGACAATGAGCCTTACCAAGGGATCGTTTACCCAGTACTAAGGGTGGTTTTCTACCAAAGATGTGCTATGCAGCTATGCTTCGAAGATGGGATAGCTAAGCTGTGAAACTATGTGACCGTTTCCACTGACACTGAGCTATGTAGCGGTGCGAGTAAGATGTGCTATGAAGATGCGCCGCCGCAAAGTAGCTGCGCGAGGAAGATGCGCAGCTCGAGCTATGCGATGTATTGATAGTAAGGACGCGGCGAGGGCGACCATCCATAGCACGCATCCATAGTTTGTATCCATAGCACGCATCCATAGCACACATCCATAGCATGCATCCATAGCACGCATCTTTCCATATAAAAACATATCTTAGTTGAGTCAGGATTATTTTGGAGATAAAGAATAGTCTATTGCATTTCTATGTGGCATTATGATCTCGCGACACTACTATGACGGACAAACAGACGGGGAAACTGCAAAACAATAAACAACAACAATAGATTCATCTGCATAGGCTTATTCTCACAAAGATTTTGTCATTGTTCTTCAGTGTAATATGCAGACAAATAAAATTTAAATAAAGCGCTTATCTGACCTCCACAACCCAGTTAGCACGATACCCCTAATTGATAAGACTGCAACCGTATCACCCAGTAATTGGCTTGAGGATGTTAGATAGTAGTATAAGATCCATACAAATTTCATTTATTCATTCATTTAACAATTCACATTGTGTTTGAAATATATACTTAGTACACTTATTAATATTACATCTAAAACCAATAAAATATCCAAACAAACAGTAAATTTCATTAATAATAAAATCAAGAATACAATACTACAATACTTATGTCAATAGAAATTTAATATAATGTCAAAAAAATTAAATAGTTTAATAGTTTTTTAATAGTTTCATTGTGTTTGAAATATTTAGTACACTTATTAATATTACAGCTAAAACCAATAAAATATCAAAATCAAACAGTAAATTTCATTAACAATAAAATCATGAATAATATACTTATGTCAAAAGAAAGTTAATATATAAGTCAATAGAATGTCAATAGAATTCAAATAGTTACTAGGTATATTATATAATTACTGTATAAATTATCATGTCAAATTATTATAAATCTATTCTCAAAAATTAAATTAAAGAAGTAATGGTAGGTAAATTACTAAAATATAAAAATTATTTATCATCATTTGTCATCAATTCGGATACGGAGTATAAACATTTATTTAACAGGAATGCTTTAAGTTTAGCTTTGAATAGAGTACCTTTGTAAATTAATGATCTTAATTCAGTGGGCAACCCATTAAATAATTCCACTGCTTGATATTTAGAGCAATGTTTAACAATACCAAGCTTAGGAGCAATTTTATTTTTTATAACTTTTCTTCTAGTTTTCTCTCTAGATTCACGTTCTTCTTGTGATTCATATTCGTGTATGTATTTCGCAAAGTGGCTAAGTAACACTAACACATACAAACTTGGAACAGTTAAAATATCTAATTTTTTAAAATACTCTTTACATGACTCCCATTGTGGGATTCTGACAATCGTTCTTAACGCACGTTTCTGCAGTATAAATGCTCTTTGACAATTATACTCGTAACTGCTCCCCCAAAACATAATGCTGTATCGCAACCTGGATTCCACCAATGCATAATATACCGATTTTAGTTGTTTTATATCAATATCGTCCCTGAGGCTTCTTAGCGCGTAACAAGCTGATGATATTGAGGAATCAATGGCTGTGAGTTCTTTTTTCCAATTTAATAGGGAATCTATGTAAACTCCTAAAAATTTCACTTCCTTTACTAGTTCAATATTTTCCTTTTTGAGCTTTATATCTATGCTATCTTTATTACGTGACGTTGTTTTGAACAACATCGCTTGGGTTTTATTTGTATTTATTATTAAATTGTTCGCTGTAAACCAAGAAGAAAGTTTTTCCAAACAGTTATTTACATTTTCTGTCAACTCATTTAAATTTGGTGACCCGATTATGGCGTTCGTATCATCTGCAAACATTACAAGTCCTGCGTCGGGTTGGGCATTATTCATAAAATTCAATAAATCATTAGTGAAAATAATATACAGTATTGGTCCCAAGATTGAGCCTTGAGGCACACCGCGGTTTATTTTGGTCATTTTTGACTTATATATTACTTCAGTCACACACTTGACGTCACCATTGCTTGCTTTAGTGTCTTTTATTTCTACGTACATTCTACGGTTTTTTAAATAAGATGTCATAAGTTTTAACGCTTTACCTCTAATGCCATAATGCTCTAGTTTAGCTAGAAGTAGGTCGTGATCTATTGTGTCAAAAGCGGAACTTAAATCAATAAATAAGCCAGCTACCTTTATTTTGTCATTCAGTTTACTAATAATGTCATTTACAAGATTATCTATTGCGTCAGAAGTACCTATCCCCTTTTGGTATCCAAATTGTTTAAAATTAATTACTCTATTTAACTTTAGGTGGGTCATTAATCTAGTTTTCATTACTTTTTCAAAAAGTTTTGATAGAATTGGTAATAAGGATATTGGCCGGTAGTTTTTGGGATCTGTTTTTGTACCCTTTTTATGTAGCGGAACCACCTTTGCCAATTTAAGTTGATCTGGAAAAACAGACTCTTCAATACATTTATTAATGAATTCAGATAGGGGATATGCTAATACTTCTATGTTGTCCTTGATCACCGATATCGGCACGTCATCGTGTCCACAAGACGCTTTGTTTGTCATCTTACGTACGATTTTTATAATTTCCTGTGGTGTCGTCATATTGAAAGTCATCTCACCTTCCACTCTCACTGTTGAGTTTTTTAAAAAAGACAACGCTCTTTCTTCTTCTATTTTTAAAAGTGATGATTTAAGCACAAACTTATCAACAAAAATATCTGCTATTTCTTGTGGATCTGAAACTACTTTGTTGTCAACGTTTAGAATAAGTTTTCTTCTTACTTTATTTTGCATTCTCTTTGTCCGATTATTTACAATTTTCCATGTCTCTTTTACTATATTTTTGGCTTTATTGAGATGACGTGATATGGCTAACTTTCGTGCATTCTTTAAAACTCTTCTATAGACTCTTATGTAATTCTTTTTGTAGTTAATTACACTAGTATTATTGGTGTTGCCCGAACACAAAATTCTTTTCATTTTGCTTGACACCTTAATTCCCTTGGTAATCCACTTAATCTGATTATTGTTCCTCAGTTTTACTTTACTAGTTTTCCTTGGGTAACACTCACGAAATTTTTTATTAAAATAATTGAGAAATGTATTGATGCCTAGGATATCAGTATTTGTATTGTGAAAGCTCTTTTTAAATGCAGCATTATTTTTTGGGTTAAATGTTCTTTTATTAATCAATATGGTATGTTCAGATTCGTTTGTCTTTGTATCTATCCTATCAAGAATTGTATTACAAAGAAGACCGCCATGGCCATCTGCTAAACCGTTATGATCTACGAAACATTGCTCTATATCATCATCAGAAAGATTAGTCAAGACATTGTCAATGCAAGAGTATGATTGGTTTCTAATAAAAGTTGGAGTATTTATAAGGGGCCTAAAATTGTAAGATGTTAATATGCTTATAAATTCAGAAGATTTTTTACATTCCGCAAGTATGTCAACATTAAAATCACCACATATGGCGCACTTCCTGTCAATAAAATGTTCCAACAATTTTTCTAGACTCCTTAGGAAACTATCAAAATTCTTGTCATTTGGACTTCTGTAACAACAGCAAATATTTAATCCTGTCTCAAGATCTTTTACACCACAAACCTCAAAGCTTTCTGATCTGTATAACTTCTGTATTGCATCAATATTTTCACACGTTTTATTAATATTCGCTAAAATAAGACTACCACCTCTTTTTTTGTTTTTCCTTGTGTTATGAGATACTAAGTTACAATTGCTCAATTGAAATAAATTAATAGATTTATCATTCAAAAAATGTTCCGTTATACACACATAGTCCAAGCATTTACAAAAAGTTTCAAAATATGATTCTAGTTCAAGTGTTTTATTACTTATACCACAAACGTTTTGGTGAAATAATTTTAGGCAGATCGTATCCGATAACAAGGGATCCGGAAGATTGTGATTTCGTGGTTCTACTTTATTCTCGAAAACAAACGATTTTTTCGAAACTCAGGGAATTATTAATCTGTGTAGGAGTAGCAGAATCTATTAATAATCGAGATGTTCCATCGTCCAATTTTTCCTTGCCGTCAAAGTTACAATCTGTCTGTATGCATGCATCTCGTGATTGAACTTTTAATGTGTTTTTCTTATTATTGAGCACATTGTTTCTGTAATTGGAATATGTAATTGCGTATTTGACATGTAATATGTCCCTATATATTAACTTACATGCAATTTGCTTATTAAAAGTTCTCCGATCATTATCATGGTCATTGTCTAATACAATAAATTTAGAATGATTGCAATTGCTGCAGATAAATTTTAACATATCATTCAGTTTCAACACGTTTAAATAATTGTTACGATAGACCTTACCGACTAAGACATTTGTGTTTGGCATGTTCTGCAAAGCGTGATGTAGAGAGCTTAAAACTTGTAGGGGATTGTTGTCATTGGAACCAGCTATTAATACCACGAAATCTGAGTCGGTAAAATCCTTACACAGAGACACACTTAAGCTTAAAATATCACCAAGAGGCGCATTCGATTTAATAAAAGACGACACTTGAAATGAATCGCCCACCAAGTCCTGCAGATTTTCTCGTATTCCGTATCCCGCCTGATCGGCGAATATAGCAATTCTGTGCTTCGGTGTCGTAACGGACTCCGTTTGTACTTCCTTTGAACTTTTGTCCATTTGGTTTTGTGTGTTTGTAATCGAACTTGAGTTATGTTTTGTAGGTGTTGAAGTACAACTGTTTGCCTTTGCTAATGGAACAGTGGAAATAAGGTAATCTTCAGTATGCATGTCGTCCTGCAATAGGGGTAATTGGTGAACGTGTAACTTCTCTTCTGTGTCGTTGCGATTGAAGCACCTTTGTGTCGAGGAAACAGGTGTACCATTGTTGCTAGAAAAGTCTATTTGCCTGGGAAGTGAACTGCGTATATTACTCTTTTTCGATATCCTTTTGTTCGAAGAACATATCAGCGTAAGGTTATTGATTTTATTTTGTTGCTCCTTAATTGTTTTTCGAAGACACGTATTTTCTGATAGAAGTTTTTCAATTTCGGCATCTGCACTGTCCATACGAGCCCTTAATTCCTTTATTATATCCCTTAGTTCTGTGATTGCCTCCGTGTTGTTATTTTTAGGCAAGTCTGGTAAACTCGTTAGACTATTGCTCAATGATAATTGACTGTCATTTGCGTCTGGTAATGAATTACATGACCTATTTACCAAGTTTTGCTTCCGACGAATGGTGATATTGTTATCCTCCATAATGAGTGGTTATAAATTATGTAATATACTTAGGATACGATTTGTTTTTTTGAACGAATTCTTATAATCGTTTTTTATGAGCCTTGTAACGCCCTCGTTTACTCGCCGATAGGAACTACTGGTAGTGAATGTGCTGTCCTCTTTTAGTTGTGGAGAGAATTAGCAAGTATCGATTGAGCTATCATGCAATCGTGTTACCGCTATTGCACTGTAGAGGTCGCTAATGATGTAGTTGAGTCAAGTGATTTCCGTAGTACATTAATCGAGTCTTGCTTCTTCAAGGTTCAGCTATTTGCCGATAGGTGTCACTGCCAAAGACCTGTATAGTCCCATATAAAGTGCTGCCATCTGTCTTATAGATTTCGATTTATAGCTTAATACATAGACATTTAGCTATTCACCGCTAGGTGTCAGTAATGACGTATATTGATTTTTGACTAAGAAAGTGCTGCTATCTACAATTCGTGTCGGGAACAATTCTTCGTAACGGTATACAGTTCAAATCGTTGATTCCACTATTGCCCACTAGGTTTTATTCTTGATAAATGTTCTTCGTTTTTAAGCACTTTAGTTTAAATTTAAAGTTATTACTAGTTATTCCTCACGATACCTGTTACTGCTTGATGATAATGACTATTTAAAGAAGAAAATAACAGTAAATTGGTGTTTAAAAGTCGTTTAAGTCATCTTGATCACAGCACGAATAACTTTTGTCACAGGGTAATTTAGTCTCAGATAACGTTTCTGCACAATCTTTTCTTCACTATAGTTGTTTTAATTGTTCACAATATACTTTCACTACACAGCTTCTATTTTTAATAAATTTTTAGAAAATCTTTGACAGGAGCCAATGTTTACTCTATAAGCGCCCTCTAGTAGGTAAAAATACCAGCTTGCAGCTACATTCGGTCAGACTGGAAGCCAATCAGAAAATAGTTAGAAAAAGATGAGGTTATGATGATTATTATCGGGTCTTAGTAATAGGGTCCCGTTTTTTTTGGTTATTGCCTAACCTTTTTTTTTCCGGATGGGAAATCATCAAATGACTTCTCCCGCAGAGCGGAAGGGAGTGTCAGACTTGTACTGATTAAAACCCATCCATGTTCCTTCCTTGTACTTTGTGTTCCAGGGCCGCGGTATCTCTTTCGAACAGTCCCGCAGCCCTTGTCGGGCTTACTCACTGTCAAAGATCTACGAAATTATAAAACTATCTACTTCTGTTCAGTTTCGATAGTATTTAAATTTTATTGACCTAATACTTTGGCACTTCTACGATGTCATCTGTGGCAGCACAGCGGTCGTTTTTACTACAAGCTTTTGGGGCAAAGAGGGCTGTTAAAAAGTGGGCATAGTTTTTGACGCAGTTCAATATGCTTGAGACGCTTCGTCGAAGTAGAGATAAAATAGGGTGACACCCCCGACACAGTCAGAACCCTTCTTCATAAGTTGAAATACCTACATTATACAATTTCACGTGCGTTCGCATGAAAGCGAGTGATGACACACAAGGAAATTATATCCGTTTTTGACTCAACTAGTGCTCACGTTATTTGATTGTAAATATAAGCGATTAATGTAATCAACGATAAGTAAAAAGATATTGTTGGTGACTGTTTTACTACAGTTATACGTTCAGGGAAATACATTAGTTATACTTTATGTTAAGGAAAACATTTCATTATTATTTTTAAATTACTTGTTTTGAAAACTTTCTGACTTGAAGACCCTTATTTTAGAGACCGAATAAGCAAACCTGGCCAGGTTCTTTTTTTTCATTAGCCGAGACTGTCCCACGCCTGGGCCTCGCCTTATCCCTTTTGCAGTATAATTCCTGTTTTAAAGCGCAGCGTAGTGCTCTGTGTTCTATCAGTTCTCTTTAAGGTGGTTGCGTCAGGGTAGCCCGCTAAGTTCAAATTTCTTAAGTTTTTTTGTAATTTACAGGTCAGTGTCAGGGTACACCCTGACTTTGACGAAAAATGAGTCGCGCCAGTAACAAGTATGTTGTTACAGAATTACAATCATAAAAATCATCAATACCACCCTCTCAGTTCATGTAACCCTATTCAATGAATATTTAATGAAAAAGTATATTTAATAGGGTTAAATTCCAAATAACGTAAGAAAATTTGAATTTCGCGGGCTACCCTGACGCAACCACCTTAAACGCAGATTACTGCGCTCTATTGCTTTTTGGCACACTCCAAGGTGGAACTTTTACGGTTCGATGTGTGTTCACTCACCGAATCGCAAAAGTTTGACCTTGAATATATTTTTTTGCAAATGTCGGATCGATGGGGACTTTTCATATTTCATTTGTCATGGTGTTCCCTAAATTTTTACCAATTTTTAGCTCTAATTAAATTATTGTAACTTTACCCTTATTTTTTGAGCTAACTTAACCGGACTAGTCTGTCATAACTAGAAGCATATGGATATTCGAATGCATATATTAACTAAAGTACGTTTATCGAAGCTCGAAGTAAAACAATAAAATGAAGAAAAAAAACGGGACTTTTTCCGTAATGACGCACGCTCAATAGGTTTTATTAGTCAACACTCAAACTTTAGGTATTGTCTATCTACATCTATCTTCTATCTACATCTACACTATTATAAAAGAGGAAAGATTTTTTTATTTGTTTGTTTGTACCGAATAGGCTCCGAAACTACTGAACGGATTTGGATGAAATTTGGAGCACAGATAGTTTATAACCTGGATTAACACATAGGATACTTTTGATCCCGATAGTATGTTCCCGTGGGACAATTATCGAACACCACGCGGGCGACGCCGCGGGTGTAAGCTAGTATTGTATAATAACGAGCTGCCACGACCACTAGCGGCTGTTCGTATAGCATCCTTTTTCCAGGCCTCCTGTATCTGTGAGCCTTTTATGCGAGTCTGTTCAGTAATTCAGTAACAAACATTTTCTCAATCTTTCACTTTTAATCGATATTCAGTAGTATCATATTTTATATACTAAGGGTATTGTATTGTATAACGGGCTGGTGTCCGCAACTCCGCGTCCAATGCGCGTATTTTGCGTGCGGGTGTTCCCACTGCTGGGATACAGACCTCCTCTCTATGAGAGGGAATAGGCTATAATCCACCACGGGACAAATGCGGATTGGTAGATGTCACATTTCTTTGAATTTTTGGTTCTAGGAGATGCACGTTTCCTCACGATGTTTTTCTTGACCGTTTTTGAGAGCAGTGGTGATGAAATAAATTACACAAAGTAATGCGCCTGCCTGGATTCGAACCCACGACTTACTGTTCGTAAGTCGGGGTCGCTACTACTCGGCCACCGCTGCCCTCAAATCTATTCGATCCACCCCAACTCCTCGAGAAAAACCAGCAGCGCCTGATGTTGCTGACAATCTTACGGAGAGTACCTGGGTTACCGAAGTACTTCGCCCTGTATGGTGCAACCTCTGGGGCAGTGCAGAAGCACGTGGGCTGCTGTGTCATCTTCCTCCATGCAGGCTCAGCACAGGGGGCTGTCTGTGATTCCTATGACAAAGAGATGTTTGTTAAAAGAGCCGTGTCCAGTGATGGCGGCTGTAACTGTGCGCAGCTGTAACTTGGTCAGCCAAAGCGCCCGTTTGGCGAAGCGGCTGTCGATAGTAGGAATTACTTCCTTGGCATGCCTGCACTCGCCATGGTCTAGCCACAGTTTGTGGTGTTGTTCATTTGTTTGTTTCCTTACCAGTGTGCGTAGGTACCCGAAAGGTAGTGGCACGTCCCACTGCTGCCATATTCGATCCCCTTCTAGCGAGTTCGTCTGCTGCATCGTTTCCCCGGGACTCGCTGTGTCCTTTGATCCACTGATTGGATATGTTATTGAGATTACCAACCTGGTTCAGGCGTTGATAACACTCGTGAATTAAACCAGAGTTGACTGTGTAGTTGTTTAGTGAAAAAAAAATCATCATGAAAATCATCAATACAACCCTCTAAGTTAATTTAACCGTCCATTTAAGTGAATGACTTTTTCATGAAATATTTATTGAAGGGTTACATGATGATTTTCATGATTGTAATTCTATAGCTACACGTGTTACTGGTGTGATTCATTTTTCATCAACATACAACCTGACACTGACCTGCAAATTGCAAAAAACATAAGAAAATTTGAATTTCGTGGGCTACCCGTAAGCTTCCAATTTAAGAAAGAAGAAGAATTAGAACTGCGTGCCAAGATATATAAGAGATTGGAAGATGTTTGCAAAATTGAAAATATGAAGAAAAATAATCGACTTCTATAGCGTAACGTCTAAAATTAAATTCATAACGAATTACGAACTGAATTCTTTTACACTATCGTCATACGTAGATAAGACAATCAATAGGAAGCGTACTTATCGTAGGTAGGTAATGAAAAAAATATGGTTTTGGGCATTTTATACAAAGTTACCTACTTGCCTAATTAAAGATACATGTTATTGGTGCTTAATGATAATAGACAGTCGTATAGAAAAATGGCATCAATCCTCGAAGCATTGCTTTCATTTCGAGTTCCAAATGACCAGCACTATAGTGTAGGTTAGTTAAGAATTAACGTTGATTTTGCCATAAAATTAGAAAACCAACAGCGCCATGAAAAAAATACCTGGGCAAACCTTTATGCACAACGTAATCACTCATTTCCATAAACATTTATTAGGTTTGGTGTCCTACTTGGATAAGACCCAGATAATAATGTAGATCGATACGTTCGCTGCGTGCTGGGACGAACTTTGAAATTCGGAGAGCGCTATTTTATTTAGGAACCGCTTGTTGGTGATGGAGCATTCTAGACCTTAAGTACCTATACGCAACACCACACTGCTAGTGCTAGGCAAACACGCGACACGACACGACACATTTGTCACATGCCCAATGAGTGTGGGCCAAAACTGCCAAAACAGCTACTTTCTGGAGCCCTGACAATAGCCAGAAGGCGTCCAGACAAATGATGGTGGGACAAGCCTGCACATTAGCCCTGAATAGAAGAAACTGGGGCTACGTTACGCAGGCTCACGCCATACATATAAATCCTTTCTCTAAAATTAGTCTATCCAATCGTGGAAATCGTATCAAAATCTTTCAAGTAGTACGGAGATGTATGAGAGACTATTTTTGCTATTAAACAGTGCACTACTTTAACTTAAAATACCGGCTAAACCTTTTCAATTAGACAATATTGACGTTTTGAGGTTTCTGTTACACTCACGTTTTCATTTTCGAATTTCTCAATATTCCGTTTAGACCAAGCTAATATAACCACTTTAATCTAGAGATTATAAGGAAGAAATCAATATACGTTTCATTATTATACTAAAATTTACGTGATGGCCCTCTTCTCCAAACGAATAAAACTGTCTCCTGTATTTAAAATAAGTAGTTGGCTCATTAAAAGAAATGCCAAAGCGTGTGCTCTCTTTTAACCGGTCCAGAGTCGGCACTCTCCTCATAAGAAAGAGCTCCGTACATGGTATATTATTTAAACTAGCTGACCCGCGCAACTTCGTTTGCGTCACATAATGCAATTAAATAATATTGCGACTACCCTACCCAACCTACTCTTCCTATCCAACCTACCCTACCTACCCTACTTACCCTACCTACCCTACCTAAACTACCTACCCTACTTACCCTACCTACCCAACCTACCCCACCTGCCCTACCCTACCCTACCCTACCCTACCTACCCTACCCTACCTACCTCCCTAGTACCTACCTACCCTACCCTACCTACCCTACCCTACCTACCTCCCTAGTACCTAGCTACCCTACCTACCTCCCTAGTACCTAGCTACCTACCTACCTCCCTAGTACCTACCTACCTTAGCCCTACCTACCTCCCCAGTACCTACCTACCTACCCTGCCTACCTACATTCCTAGTACCTACCGACCCTACCTCCCTTGTACCTACCTACCTACGTGACGTGGGCTATCAGTTGCGCTAATTTATTTAAAAACGTTTTGGTTTATTATTGTATTAACTATATACATTGATAATTAAAAACTATTAAACTAAAATAGATAAACTAACAACAAACTATAAAAGGGCATCGAAAAACTCCTCCTCAACGCTGTCAGATGGTAATGTGCCCAAGAGACTGGCGGCGTTGCCACGTTGTATGGCAACACTTAGCCTCTGGCCAAAGTAAAAGCCAGCCCTTGGGTCACGGGAAGCGTCAACTAGGCGTTTCGAAATTTCCTTAAATAGGCTATGAGCACTCGGACCCCACGGCCCTAGAGTTTCAACCCCAAACGGCTCGAAAATATAGTTACCACACAGGTTTCTATATTTACGCCGCTTGAGGTTCTCTGCAGCCGCAGCGGCAGCACCAGCGTTGAAACGTTTTTATTCATATTTTTTTTGCGTGAACGCGGTCGTCGGGATAAAAAGTATCCTATGTCCGTCTCCCGGTTCTAGGCTACCTCCCCACCAATTTTCAGCCAAATCGGTTCAGCCGTTCTTGAGTTATAAATAGTGTAACTAACACGACTTTCTTTTATATATATAGATTGGAATACTATACATGTTTCTTACGAGCTGCCGATTATGAGCTGCGGTTCATAATACATTAATTGACAGGTTAAACTCCAAACATTACATTATGAAATTATGTGAGCTTTACAATGCAGGGCCTTCGAAATGACCTGTCCTGCGACATTTTTTATTATTACACCTAAGTCGTAAGTCAATTTACTGAGAAATTATTCAACCACAAAATACCTGAGATCACCCAGATGGGGTCTATTGGATATGTCGGGCATGCCACCGTAAAGGGGAATCAATCCGTCACATTATCTCCGGGTGTTCTCCTCTGGCTAACGAAGAGTACTAGCATAGATACAACCTTGTATCCGTCAGCAACTTACTCTAAAATACAACCTTGTGGAATCGGAAGTAACGTACTATAGGTATACGCCCGACCCAGTTCTCGATAATGGCAATATCACACTGTACTGGGATCAATCCATCATCACTGACAGGACTATTGTAGCCAATAAGCCTGATGTTGAGGTGGTGGATCGATCAGAGCGGCGTGCAATGATGGTTGACATTACGGTCCCACATGACGAGAACCTCGTGAAAGCCCAGAAAGGTAAGCAAATCAAGTAAAAAAGTATTTACATTTTTTAAATATTTTTCCGTTGATAAAATTAAGCATAGATTCCATTTCAATATGTGCACATTACAAAGACTCACACTGTATTTCAGTTTCGTTTCGGAGCCCTATCCTATGCGTGTGTACAATCGAGGACACTCCCGCCTGATCACCACTAAGCACATTTTGGCTTGCACTCACGCGCGTGAAGCGCTCTCTAGCCGGGCGGGGCTAAATTTTTCACTGATCAGGCGGAAAAGGCCGCGACTGTACAATTCATTACCGTTTGGTCAACCGTCTGCTCGGCAAGTACAGTTAGGTCTCAGGAGAACTAAGAAATACCACAATGAATACTACCTAAGTTAGTATAGAATAGGTATTCTTATACACCAGCATTTTACCTAAAGGGACTTATAGATCCAACACATTATCTACCAGCCAACTTTATTTATACCTTGAGTGAGTCATTGTATATTATTATGATTATGATCATAAATATTATTGTTAGAGATTTGCTGTTCTATGTGTGGGCGATTAAAGATAATAATCTGTCTATCGATACCTATGTTTAGATACGTTCTGTAATAAAATCTTCTAAAGTAAAAACTATCTATACATTGGAAAAAAAAAACCGGGCAAGTGCGAGTCGGATTCGCACTCACAGGGTTGCATAACACCAAACAACGCCCATTCTTATGAACATTTACACTTAACAGCAAAACTAAATTTGTTATTCATAGGATATGTTAATGAGAAACCAAGTTACTGCTGTAATTTGACGAAAAGTCCCCATATCTCAAAAATTGCTTGTTGAAAGTTCTTTTTGCGTTCTACAAACCTATATTTTTTTCAGAATTTTCCTTAACTACTTACCTACCTTAAGACAATAGAGGAGAGGCACAATTTTACAGCTTTAGAAGCAAATAACTCATCAACCATTAACCTAAGGAAAAAAATGCTAAGTATAGAAAACTCGATATCATTTTTGAACACATGTTTATTTTTTTAATCAGAAGCAACAAAAAAAGGGGTTTTGAATCATGTCCTAAATTCATAACAATGGGTTTTTTTTACCCTTTATTGTGCACAGTGGATTCGACATCAGCGATGCGCTGTCAGGGGGGTTAATATGTAATTTCAGTGTGGGAAAGACACAGAGCTATACAGGTCGTCTAGCGCCATCTCTATCCCACACTGGAATGACAACAGACTAAGACTAAGGCGTCATGGTAGGCCACCAGGAAGCACACTTATCGTATAAGCTGGTCTCATAATCGACTGAAATTCCATACTACGCTAGGCCTGCTCAAGGGCAAGGTGGTACCAACGACATGCGGTCCACTAAGTTTCTCAAATGACGCGTACGCATGTCTATCAGGTAACTAAAGACGCAAGAAAATGCAAGACTGATTTATTTAAAAACCTCCCCCTTTGGATTTCCCGGCGTTTCCTAGCAAAAAGAGATTGTAATCGAAAAATGGGAGTATTCCTCAAAGCGCAACAATATTTGAGCGAAATCAACTAAGCGCAACTATTTTTGAGCGCAACCAACTAAGCGCAACTAAATTATTCGCGCATGTAAGCGCAACCATTAGTTGCGCTCACAAATTCAAATTGTTCATGTGGTTGCGCTTCGAGGAATAATTTAGTTGCGCTTAGTTGGTTGTGCTTAAAAACAGTTGCGCTTTGAGGAATACTCCAAACAACGCACTTATATGCTGTTTGAAGAGCCAGCAATCGAAAAACCTAAGTAGATCGTGTAACGTTTTCAAAATATATATGCATAATTATATGTTCATAATTTAATGAAATCCTATCAGTAATGCAGGACAATCTATCAATCGATATGATACACGATACGATATTTGCGATTAAAGTAAAGATAAAAAATATGAGAGATAAGATTTTATATAAATTAACAGAATTATCGATATTTTGGTTGTTTTGCGACAGGACATACAGATCCCAATATGTCGAAATTAACTATAGTAGTTTTTAGCCTCCTTGGTCTTATAAGTGCATGTGTGGGTCAAGGCGTAGAACAGTTAGGACAGTGTGACGAAAATGTAACTGTAGTTCAAAATTTTGAACTGGCTAACGTAAGTTTGATTTTTCGTTTGTTTTTTTTTATGTTATTACTTATAGCAACCAAAAGTTCAAACACGACGAGAATCGAAGCTTACAGATTTTGACAGTATTTTAAGGAGAAAACTGTCGCATCTGCAGTCAAGCATCGGTTCTCGGCTAAAAATCAGGCATTATTAAACCGATATTACATATCGCACCTTCGGTGCAACAAAGTCACAACAGCCCATTTACAAAATGGGCTGTTGTGACTTTGTTGCACCGAAGGTGCGATATATGTTTTAATTTTCGTTCATTCTTACCTTTTTTTCGACATTTCTCACTAAAAGTAAAATGTGTAAACACAAAAGTAATAAAAAGTGAAAAATTAATTTATTAGTGAACCAATTTAACGATGTGTGATTGACTGTCGCAGCACTTGACATTTTCATTCGCTTACGGATTAAGCATAAAAGAAAATTATTTACTTGTTTAGAATCTCCAACAAAGGATGTACAGAAACACACGAAATAAATAATCGACACTCCTTCACTTACGGGAGACCAAATCCAAATTCTCCCGGTAAAATTGCTAGCTTACTTTTTGTGCACCTTAACCCTGAATTGGGGGTCACTTTTTCACTCACCCTTGTGAACTTTTACCATGGAACCAAACTTAAATCTCGGAAAAAAAAAACAACTGCTCCAAGCATTTTTTCTAACTAATCTAACTAATGAACAGAAATAAAAGAAATATTTAATAACGTAAGTACCCTCAGTACAGTATAGCAGACATCTTAAAATAATTATAATGGTTATGTAATTAATAATAATTTTAATTATACAAAAACCTTCAACATTTCTTAAATACTGGTTTGCATGAATTTCAGTGAATTAACGGGGTGCGGGATTTTGTTTGGTTTTATACCCTGACTCCCAAACTCTTCTAGTTCCGGAGTCAGGGTTTATTTATATATATTTTTTACCGTGTGACTTCGGAGTCAGTATAATTATGTAATTGACTGAAGTTTTAATATACCATTTGATGATAATTCAATTTGTATTACCCACGAATCCTTCACAGAGTATTCGTATTGACATGTTAATACGTTATTTTAAACCTAGTGTAATAAATACATATCGTCGCTGTAGAATGAATACCACGCATGTCAAAAAAAGTACTTTTTTTATGAAAACCACGTATTTTATAACACGGCGAAACAGTGAACCCAAAAGTAAGTCCTTTTTATCGTTCAAAACATGAGCCAAAAGCAGATAAAAATATTTTAAACATTTCCGAAATGAAACATTGTTTCGTTTCCTGTAAAGTTTGGATTTCTGGACATACGAGGTTATCATTCTACAGCGACGATATTTCCAGAGCAAGCTACTTTACATACTTTTGTGTAACTTACAGGCATAGGTATTTATTTTCAATTTTAATGGATAAGTACTTAGTTGGCGTACCTATCTATCTACTTATCATTTATGAACCAAAAAAATCGAAGTATCTAGAAAAAAAAAAAACCTTCATGAAATTATTTGAAAACATCAAGTTTCGTCATTTATAAAAATAAATTAGATTAATCTAAGTGACTGTGTTAGATAACAAAGCCTTGACACTCCCAAGTTATTATCACTGGGGTAGATTATCTACATAGGTATTTGCACGTAGGTACATTTGATTACTGACGATAATAATTTCACATCATTGTCTACAGCGGGATTCACAATTTACCTCGTTGTCGTGTCGAGCATTGTACAAAAACATAACTCTTTGAAGCGGTATGAATGAAAATCGCCTGAATGGGCTGCTTTTATTTATTAAGACAATGCTTAAAAGATGGATGCTAGGCGAAGTGGTTCAGTCAGTTCATGATTGTATGCGGAAGTCTGCAAAGCCAATAAGGCTAGGTGGCTAAGGCTTCAGTCAGTGAGACCAGATACCACATAATGAGATGCCTTGCGCGACCAAAATCTATGGAGCTTTCTTTCAAACTCTTGAAATATATTTAGCCTTCTATGGTAAAAAAAAAACAATTTGCGATAGGTTGCTAAAACTTTCGTTCCTACTCTTAATTCTCAAAATGTTCAACGTAGGTTGATTAAATAACTGCTATTTTTATGTACATACTCAGTTGCTAAAATATTTTTTTTGGGACAAGCCCGAAATACTGTTCCCAAATAATGCGAAAACATTGAAAGAAACCTTCGATAGACTTTTGATGACCTACCAATGGTAATAATGACAGGCATAAAAATATGGAGTGAATCCGCCGGTAAAACTCTTTGACTAACTAATATTTTAAACATTTCCGAAATGAAACATTGTTTCGTTTCCTGTAAAGTTTGGATTTCTGGACATACGAGGTTATCATTCTACAGCGACGATATTTCCAGAGCAAGCTACTTTACATACTTTTGTGTAACTTACAGGCATAGGTATTTATTTTCAATTTTAATGGATAAGTACTTAGTTGGCGTACCTATCTATCTACTTATCATTTATGAACCAAAAAAATCGAAGTATCTAGAAAAAAAAAAAAACCTTCATGAAATTATTTGAAAACATCAAGTTTCGTCATTTATAAAAATAAATTAGATTAATCTAAGTGACTGTGTTAGATAACAAAGCCTTGACACTCCCAAGTTATTATCACTGGGGTAGATTATCTACATAGGTATTTGCACGTAGGTACATTTGATTACTGACGATAATAATTTCACATCATTGTCTACAGCGGGATTCACAATTTACCTCGTTGTCGTGTCGAGCATTGTACAAAAACATAACTCTTTGAAGCGGTATGAATGAAAATCGCCTGAATGGGCTGCTTTTATTTATTAAGACAATGCTTAAAAGATGGATGCTAGGCGAAGTGGTTCAGTCAGTTCATGATTGTATGCGGAAGTCTGCAAAGCCAATAAGGCTAGGTGGCTAAGGCTTCAGTCAGTGAGACCAGATACCACATAATGAGATGCCTTGCGCGACCAAAATCTATGGAGCTTTCTTTCAAACTCTTGAAATATATTTAGCCTTCTATGGTAAAAAAAAAACAATTTGCGATAGGTTGCTAAAACTTTCGTTCCTACTCTTAATTCTCAAAATGTTCAACGTAGGTTGATTAAATAACTGCTATTTTTATGTACATACTCAGTTGCTAAAATATTTTTTTTGGGACAAGCCCGAAATACTGTTCCCAAATAATGCGAAAACATTGAAAGAAACCTTCGATAGACTTTTGATGACCTACCAATGGTAATAATGACAGGCATAAAAATATGGAGTGAATCCGCCGGTAAAACTCTTTGACTAACTAAATCATTATTGTTTTTATTTCAGACAAGTAAAATTCGACCATGCATTTTTATTATTAAGAATTTCTTTTGTTTCTAGTATACAGGCATATGGTACGATATTGAATCCTTGCCATCGCAGTTTCAAAATGGTTTCTGCAACACAGCCAACTACACTGTGAGCGGTAACATACTTACTATTGTAAATAGTCAAGTTACCACTGACGGCCTTCTTGCAACTGCATCCGGCGGGGGTTACAGCGATGGAACTAGTAAATTTAACGTAACAATCGGCGGAGCCTTTGGTAAGTATCCACTATTTTGATAATATTATTAAGTATTTGCCTAATTTCTTTCGTGGTCGTAAGTGCAAATGAGAAAATGGTCCTGGGTTTGATTTCCTTTTTTTTGAAGTGAAAACTTCTTTAGCATCGTTGTGATTTGAAAGTCGATGAAACGAAAAAGCGACAATAAAAGATTTGTGCATGGTTGATAATAATGAATTGTAAAAAGTTCACAATTACATGTGTCGTAAAGATAGCTGGCCAAATGTGGGTGTAGACTACCGGTGTCATGTAACGTTATTTGTTACTAGCTGTGCAATGCATCTTTTACTACCTACTATACTACTCTACTCTACCCTACCTACCTACCTTACCTGACCACACCCTACCGGGGATTACAGGTGTGATGTTATGTTTATAATAAAACAAATTGTTTTCTGTTTCAGTACCATATTGGGTTCTGGACACCGATTATGAAACTTTTGCATTGGTGTATTCTTGCGTCAACGTAAATGCTACTGCCAGACGAGGTAAGTTCCCTAGTGTCAGCTGTTCAAACGTAGGTAGAGTGTAAGTAGGAGTCATAGCCTGAGGGTATTGTCTCAAAGCTGTACCTGGCTCCTGTGGCTTCGCTCAAGTGACATGGCCTAGGTCAGGAATGGCGAACCAATGGCAAGCGTGCCATTGACAACGCAACACAATAATATGGGCACACCTCCGATCAAAATCGTTTGCATTTTAGTTCAAAATAACTAGGTTTATCATATATTCTACTATAAGTAACCTCTTACAAGAAGTTACAACCCTAATACGGGGTGTAAACAGACTCTTCACGAAGCCGTCAACCAAGCATTATGTACATCAAACTAAGTAACATTACGCAAAAATTAGTGCTGGGAAACGACTTTTTCTTTTGGCCTGAAAAATCACGTTTTACAGTAGGACTCAATGTAACGCACTCAAAACATTGTGCTGATTGATGTATTGAATAGTAAGGGTGTCCTGGAGGTGTTTAAAGTAAAAATCTTACATTAAAAACATATATTTCAAAAAAAACTTGTGAAAAAGTTGGAACTTTGACCCCCAATATCTCCGTAACTAGAAGGTTCCCAGGTATGGTCTAGAACAAAAAAATGATCGCAATGACGGGGAAAACAAGTGCCTTTCGGCTTCGTTAAGAGTCTGTTTACACCCTTTATAAGTTATTTATCATTTAACTAATGTTACCTTCTTTGATTTGAATTACCTACACGTAAACATTTATCAACATTCAGTGCAAAATGTATATTTGGTAGTAAATAAGAGTTTTTAGTTGATAGTACCTATTTAGTTTAATTATTTGCCCAATAATCACTAGTCAAAATTATTTTACGGCACGTCTATGGCGTCGTTAAACATTTGTTTAAAAAAAATATGGCACGTTGAACCGTAAAGGTTCGCCACCCCTGGCCTAGGTAAATCTAATTCCGGTTTGAAGGGCATATTGCTCCATCACTCTTAATGCCCCAACTGAAAATTTAATTTTTATTGCAAAAAGTAATATAAATTATATATTACTACAGTTACCTACCAGTTTTCCTCGAATTTTTCCTCAACTTGTACTGAAAGACCTTGCTTCTTAATGTGCATGTTGTTAGCTCAACGGGAATTAGATATACCCGAAAGGTTTTGAAAAATTAGAAAATCACCAGAATATTGAATTATTTATTTAGCACTTCAAATACAAAATACAGAGGCGGACTTAGTGGCATAGGCATTGTCTACCAGTCATCCTTTGAGTGCTGCTGAGACAAGCAGTGGTTGTTGCGTATCTGAAACTAATTTTAATGAATATTAAGCAGCATTTTTATTTTTTGTTATATTATTATAACTGAAAGTATAGTATAATACTGGTCTGTATCAAATAAGCGGGTACCGGTGTAAAAAGACTCTTAACGAAGCCGAAAGGCACTGGTTTGCGATGTCATTGCGATCGCTTTTTGGTCTAGACCATACCTGGGAACCTTTTAGTTACGGAGATATTGTGGGTCAAAGTTCCAACATTTTCACAAGTTTTTTTTTAAATCCTCCACGCACCAGCACAATATTTTGTGTGCGTTACATTGAGTTCTACCGTAAAACTTGATGTTTCACCCCATAAAAATAAGTCGTTTCCCAGCAATAATTTTTGCGTTAAGTTACTTAGTTTAATGTACAGAATGCTTGGTTGACAGCTTCGTTAAGAGTCTTTTTACACCCTGTATATCAATAATAAATGCTGCATAATAAGTGTAAAAACTTTTAAAGTTTAATCTGTACCGTCACCCCCCAATCGAACTATACTGCGAATCTGTGTGCGGTATATTACATAACTGCGAGCGTTTTTAAACTGACGACACCGTAATTATGTAAACGGTGAAATCATGCAAATTGCCTCCAAGCTCGAGTGAAATTCTATTTATTGACGAACTATTAACACAGAATTGTACTTATGTATTGGGAGATTTAAAAACGGATAATCCTCTAAGGCATAAATACAATAACATGTTATGTGGCATGGGCCTTTTGTGCGGGATCACTGAACACACTAGTATAGTAAATATCTAACGGGAAACTAAGTAAATGTTGTATTGATCATATTTATGCGCTATCCCGTACACAAGACCTATTTAAGGCGGTACTCGGTACCACACTGGCTGGCGAACTGTTTTTATTCAATGCCATTTTTTTATTTAATTTATGTTTTTACAGTTAACAGTTGGAAGTTAGGTAGAGCAAAGGGACCTCTACCAACTGAGGCAACAAACAGTATTAACACAATTATTGCCGCTGTGCCGGCGCTATCCCAAGCTGCCGATTATTACATTCAGAGGGATCACAGCGCAGAAGCTTGCTCCTATTTTGTCCAATTTGATGGACAATGTTCAACAAACTTGACTGGCGATGCTAACTTCAATGCGAGCCTTGTAAGTTCACATTAACGCATTAAGGTGGTTGCGTCAGGGTAGCCCGCGTGTTTTTTGTTATTTGCAGGTGATTGTTAGGTTGTACGAGTGAGCTTCTTTAATACTTATTTTTTCTTCTTTGCCCATGTTGATGTTCTTTGGCCTTCTTTTCCCTCTATATCCATCAGCATTCATAATTATCCATCACTCTTTTAGCCACCTAAAGACATTCAATTATTTATAAGCGAGTTTCATCCCTCCTCATTACATATCCATACCAAGACAAACGACTCCCTTTCATTTTTTCTGTAAGAGGCGCCACTTTCAAACTATCTTACTATATATATATACTTATTATCTAACTATATATACTTATTCCTTACTTTATCCATTCTTATCACTACACACATTCATCTCAACATTCTCGTTTCCGCTAGATGCAATTGTTTTTCATCCATCTTTTTCATAGCCCAGCATTCATAATCCATACAGTACGAGAGGTCTAAAACATTTTTGTACGCTAATCATTAATCAAATAAAATTGTTCATTTATTTTGCTTTTGAAAAATTTTTGAAGTGATAAATAAAAAGGGGTATTCCTCAAAGCGCAACTGTTTTTTAGCGCAAACCAACTAAGCGCAGCTAAATTATTCCTCGAAGCGCAATCATTTGAACAATTTCAATTTGTAAGCGCAACTTACTTCCTCGTAGCGCAACTAATGATTACGCTTCGATGAATAATTTAATTGCGCTTAGTTGCGCTCAAAAATAGTGGCGGTTTGAGGAATACCCCGATTAAAAATGTGTATGAAGTGACTCGATTTTTTTAATATTTTTCTTTCTGATAACAGTTTGAAGGAACCTGGTTCGAATCCGCCAGATTAAGAAACCAATTCCAGACTGGTCAGTGTAACCGTGCTGCATACGAGGCTATTGCCAACGGTATCGTCACTGTTCAGAACAGTCAAGTTATCAGTCAAGCTTTGCAAACAAGATCAGGAGTAGCTTTTGAAGTTATTGGCCGTCCGGGAGTATTACAAGTAAATTTCGATGTTAATGGCGGTAAGTTGTATAATCACCATTCTGTATGTTAAAACGCTCACTTTTATTAATGACAATTTAAAAAAAAAAAACAGTCTCCTTCCAACAGGAAACGTGCTTAAAAGATAAAGGAACTTAGTTTCAGTACAAAACTTTCTAAGTATAGGTACGCACGACGGCTGATCAAGCTATACAAAACCAGCTTATGCGGATCTCTCAGTGTGCAAAAATATATACAAAGTGAGGCCAAACGATACTGCGCTGCGGGCTGTTCGAGGGCTGCGGGCTGTTCGAAAGAGATACCGCGGCCCTGGAACACAAAGGGCAAGGAAGGAACATGAATGGGGTTTACTCAGTACAAGTCTGACACTCCCTTCCGTTCTGCCCAGAGCGGGAGAAGTCATTTGATGATTTCCCAACCGTAAAAAAAAAATAAAGCATTAAGGCGCACATTCATTGTTTGGTTTTATAAGAGCATATCAATCATATGTAAAAGAAATTGCCCATGTTCTCGATCCTACCTTTGTTCTCCAGCGTTACTTGAAATTATTATCTGTATAAAAAGATCCAAAGTTTAAAAAATGCTTTTTTGTCTTCGTAAACGGAGTGATTCTATTGGGCCAACGACAGCGAAACTTTTATGAAAACTGTTTTGGCATACTAAATTTTTTGGTCAAGTGCGAGTTGTCCATAAAAATGAGTGATCAATTTTTTTTATACCTTGCGACCGTGCTAACTGTATAAAAAAATATTTTGCCGTTTTTTTCTAAATGTTTTTTATGAAACTCATCATCGCATAAAAGACATCCAAAAAATGTTATTAGCTATGTAATAAGTTATGATTACTAGAAAAATATATAGGTATCTAATCTTATTTAATACGAGTTAACAAATTTACAAGATCGTCCGAAAACGAACAAAAGTGTCAATGTGTGTCAATTAAAAAAAAACCCTTTAACCCTTAGGTACACCCCTAGAAACTAAACAAAAAATTCTCAAGAAAATCCAACGTCTGTATGTCCCAGTATAAACAACGTCCCACTTTTCAAATGATTGCATTCGTCTAAATGTCCTCACTTTTCATTTTCAGAACTCAGAAGTCAGAACCTCGTCGTACTCGCCACCGACAATACCAACTATGCTCTCCTGTACAGCTGCTCTAACATAGACGCGAACACACGACGAGGTAAAGAAGTTCATATTTACGTTGGAACCGAAAAAAAAATATCGCTCAACTAAAAAAAAAAAAAATATATATATATATATATATTAATTAAAATTAATTTATGGGTTCATTTTACGTTTTCTTACAGATTTTATAGGTTTATTAATAAATAATTTTAATTAAGTAATAACTAATAATATATGAAATCTTTGATCTTCGTTTCTGTAAAATATGAAAAACATAGATGTTCCAATATATTACTAGGTGAGCGATGTACCTTTGAAGTAGTTAATTTGATAAATTATTTCACAGTTAGTAGTTGGCAAATGAGGAAACAATTAGCAGACCTGGATCCCATCTATAGCGCCGCAATTGATGATGCCATCAGTGTCAACGACGATCTACAGCCAGAACAATACCTCTATACAGATCAGTCTGATGCATCGTGCTTCCACTACCCAGAGTGGGACACACTCCCAGCGACCATTGACTTGCCCGGACCCTGCCCTAGCATAACCGGTGCTACTAACTTCAACGCTGACACCGTAAGTTCAGATTAAAAAATACTTTGAAACTAAGTGCTTCCTTCAACGCAGATACTGTAAGTGTAATTTAATCGTGTAAAAGGTGTTAACCTTGAAGTGAATAGTGTAACAGCACGTTCATTTATGTATGTCCCTATTATATAAATTATAGACTTACACGGCATGCCTATTCATTAATTTCCTATTATCAGCAGTAATAGTCAAGTGGTGTAACAGTTCGGACAGCCAAGTCATAGGTTTCACCACTGATTTTTTTGATTCTTGTGCATATTGTATAATTGTCACTTACTTCGGTGAAGGAGAATATCGTGAGGAAACCAAACCAGCATGCCTGAGAGATATTTCTCGGCATGTAAAACTAAGTCGGAGAAATATGGGCGGCATAAAAACTCTGACATCAGGTTAGGCAATAACGGGCTGGGGGACTATTCGAAAGAGATACCGCGGCCCTGGAACACAAAGGGCAAGGAAGGAACATGGATGGTTTTAGTCAGTACAAGTTTGACACTCTCTCTGAAAGAAAAAAAAAAAAGGTTAGGCAATAACCAAAAAAAACGGGACCCTATTACTAAGACTCCGCTGTCCATCTGTCACCAGGCTGTATCTTATGAACCGTGATAGTTAGACAGTTGAATTTTTCACAGAAAAACATTATAAAATAAATATTTTAGGGAGGACCCCATGCAAAAAACGTGATTTTTTTGCCGTTTTTGTCTAATGATACGGAACCCTTGGTGCGCGAGTCCGACTCGCACTTGGCCAGTTTTCTAGTATTGTAGTCCTATTATTAAATAATTATTAACAACAGATATTTTTTTATTAAGTTTATAAAATAATTGCCAGTATTCATCAACCTTTTAATATTTTTGTTACAGTTTAACGGAACCTGGTACGAAATCGAAAGGTACCCACAACCTACCCAGGCTGGCCAGTGTAACCGAGCTATATACAGGGCAGATACTGGCGGTGTCGTCACTGTTCAGAACAGTCAAGTAATCGCTGAGACTTTGAGTATAATACAAGGACATGCTACTGTAGTCGCAAATGAACCTGGAGTATTAAATGTTACTTTGAATACGAGCACTGGCGGTAAGTTGTTTAATTTCTATAATAATGAACTCACTCTGAATTTTTGTAATCTGTATAGTGAACATTGTTTGCGTTTCAAAATCATGACATCTTTTAATTTTTTTTAATTCAGTCATGTTGTAATATGAAACGTGAATGTTATTCAAGTTTATTTTTAAATTACAGCTGTTAATCAGACGCTTGTCGTACTCGCAACCGACAATAGCAACTATGCTCTCCTGTACAGCTGCAGTAATATACCAAATAATATGCGACGAGGTAAAGAAGTTTTTTATGTTGATACCAAAAAAATCCGAGTGTGACTTTGAAATAGCTAATTTGACATACCATTTTCACAGTTGGCAGTTGGAAACTGAGTAAACAATTAGGACCACTGAGCGCAGCAGCTGACGCCAGTTTAAATGCCGTTATCGAGGCCACCGAAGGTCTTAGACAAAATTATTACCTGCCCACAAGTCAGGATGATGCAGATTGCTTCTATTACCCAGAGTGGGTCGCACCCCCAGCAAATATTGACTTGCCCGGACCCTGCAATAGAACCATAACCGGCGTTGCTGGCTTCGACGCGGAAAGAGTAAGTTCACATTAATGTTATTAAATCGTATAAACATTTTTGGACCCACATGGTATACTTATATACAATAATATCATTATTATATTATATTTGGTCTGTTGCAAACCAAATAGTTATGTATAAACCATAATACTATAATATTGCTAATCCAGTTTAGTTAACTATGTGAAACTGTTCAATAGCTTTTTTAGGGAATAAAACAGACTCATCATTTGCCTAACCTTTTCAAACTATGCTGGGGTCGGCATCCAGTCTTACCGGATCCAGCTGAATACACAGACTAACATTATAAAAAGTATTATGACATTGCTTCATCATTTTCATTATTTTTATGTGATAACAGTTTCTCGGAACCTGGTACGAGGTCGCCAAATATCCAACACCAACCCAGGTTGGCCAGTGTAACCGTGCTCAATACGGGCTTGGAGCAGACGGTGTCGTCACTGTTCAGAACAGTCAAGTCATCGCTGAGACTTTGAGTATAATACCAGGAAATGCTACTTTAGTTGCAAATCAAACTGGAGTATTAGATGTCACTTTGATTACGAGCATTGGCGGTAAGTTGTTTAATTTCTATGATAATGAAGTCACTCTAAATTATTATAATCTGTATAGTGAACATTGTTTGCGTTTCAAAATAATAATAATAATAATAATAATTTATTTCAAAAAATCAGATAACAGAGATCCATATTGTTAGTAAATACCTTATACCTAGTGTTAGTAAATACATAAATTAAAAACAAGAATTTGAGTATGAGTCACTCTGTAAAGAAGAAATAAACCCTTTTCTCAACTGGTCATCTTCTCCACAAAATGCCTCATAAAAGGGGAAAACACATTTTCATTCACTGTTTTCAGAATGCTGTTGCGACTGGCCCGAGTTCTAGCTGCCACAGACGCTATTTTCTTCCGCACAATTGCGTGGAAGCCGTCAGTACGGTTATGCGTAAACATCTCTGACGCACTACAGAACCGGGGCAGCCTCAAGAGCACTCTAAAAACATTGTTGTATTGGACGCGCAGGACATCTAGCGATCTTTTGGTATAGTTGATCCAAAGACCACCCGTGTACAGACCCTGACAATACGCTTTGAAAAGCGTTATTTTTACCTGGTCCGTACAGCGGGCAAATCTACGAACCAACATATTACCGCGGACCGCCAAAGCCCTGCGCTCCCTCTCAATATCCACATTATCTTTGAGGTCATCGGTAAGCATATGTCCCAGATATTTGAACTGTTTTACTCTTTTTATGTTCAAGCCATTTAGGGTAAAGTTAGGTGAGTAATTGGTACACTTACCGGCGACCCCAAAGACCATGTACTCACATTTCTTCACGTTATACACGAGCCCATGCCTAGCCGCGTAGTCCTCGCAAACTCTCAACATCTCTCCAATAGACCCTGCAGTCGGGCCCAGCAGCACCATGTCGTCCGCATAGCTGATGCTGTTAATATTAACACCACCCACCCGACAGCCGACACGCATACTGCTGAGCTCGACTATGAGGTCATTCACATATGCGTTGAAGAGCCTGGGTGAGGTCAACCCTCCCTGCCTCACCCCGCACTCCAACCCATACGCCTCAGAGAGAGTGTTGGACCACTTCACATGATTCGTTTGGTTTGAATACCACAATTGCAGAACCTTAGTAACTTCCGCCGGTACATTCCTGTCCCCCAACTTCTTCCAGAGCACATCATATGACACAAGGTCAAACGCCCTGGAAAAATCCAGGAAACAAGCATACACCGGCGTTTTACGATCTGTATAATATTGGACAGTATTCTTGAGACTTAGGATTGCACTTTCAGTGGACAGCCCAGGTTGAAACCCAAACTGTGAGTCGTGCAGGTCCAGATATTTTTCCAAGCACGAATCAAGCATACTGTCCAACATTTTAGCAATGGTAGTTGCAAGTGAGATTGGTCGGTAGTTTCCCTTGTCCGAGATATCCCCTGTCCTGTTTTTGACAATCGGTATCACAATCGTTCTCATTAGCTCTGCCGGTAGGTACGAGTGACCAATGCACATTGAATAAAACAGAGACAGGACCCTCGGCAGGTGAATACCGGCATACTTAAAATGCTCGATGCTGAGTCCATCGTGTCCGGGTGATTTACCTCTACTCATGTTTTTAACTACGGCTCTGACCTGTTTCGTCGAGAAATACAAAACCGGTTTCACTCCCTCACGGAAGGACTCAGCACCGGTTATCGTACCTGAGGGGCCAAGGGGTGATCGCATTTTGAAATGTTCCATGAACATATTTGCAATTTGCTTTGGATCATTCATTCCACCGACGCTCACCGGCAGCCCAGGCTTGGTATCCAGCTTACCTGTGGCTTTCCAGAACTTATTAAAGTTGTTTGCGGCTCTTTGCTCGGCTAGAAAATCCATTTTTAGTTGGTCACTATGTCTGTGGCACCATTTATGACGACCCTTAAATATTTTCCGGGTCTCACACATTTCTTCATATATTACTCCAGAGGTCGGTCTATTATGTATTACCCATTCTCTGAATTTAAGCCTGGCCTCTCGGTAAGCGTCCCGAACATGCTTGTTCCAGCCACACAACACTCTGCCTCTCCTTGGCTTAGGCCTAACCTTCTTACTCGTCATTACAGCTGCGTCACTTAAGATATCTACAATAGTTTTATATAGATTATCCAGGATACCCTTATGTTCGACCACATTGCAAGACCCATAACTACACTTTTGAAATTCATGACGAAGATCGATGTTGCGTAGCCTGTCATTACATAAATTACGATATTTTGTAATTTGCGAGTCATCCCTCTCACCCCACGTCACATCACAATAGCGAGAATGTTGCACGGTTGTCTTCGGTCTAACTAAATTCAGGTCACACTCGATATACAGTGGTAGATGGTCAGATAAAAATACATCCTCTTTTATGCCTACCCTAACAACAGTTTGCCACGCTGATAAAGACACAACACAGTGGTCTAACCATCGTCTGCACCCGTGTGCTTCGCTAACAAAAGTGTAGTTATTGGCTGCATAGCCTAGCTTCTCTATATCAGCACAAAGCCAGGTTTGATCAGCACAGAAACTTATGAGTTCCCTGAAAAACAGCTCATGAGGATGCGCATTAAAGTCACCCAGAATAAAAACACTTTCAACACCTTCACTCTCAACAACTGCGCTGATCTCACCTAGGACTTCCGTGAAAATAGGCAAGTTGTCGGCAGAGTCATAATGACATCGTTTTTTTTTAATTCATTTATTTTCTAATATGAAACGTGAATATAAAATTATTCAAATTGACTTTTTTAATTGCAGCTGTCACTCAGAGGCTCTACGTACTCGACACCGACTATGATAACTATGCTCTTCTGTACAGCTGCATTAATATAGAAAATAATACGATGCGACGAGGTAAAGAAGTTTTTCATGTTAATACCAAAAAAAAAACTGAATGTAACTATTGCCTAAGAATTTAATTTTACAAACCATTTTCACAGTTGGCAGTTGGCAATTGACGAAAACCTTAGGTCCAATGAACGCAGCAAGTAACGTGGCCATAAGTAGCAAAATCGAGGCTACCCAAGGTCTTAGACAATCTTATTACCAGCCCACAAGTCAGTCGGATTTATCCTGCTTCTACTACCCAGTGTGGGACACACTCCCAGCAACTATTGACTTGCCCGGACCCTGCAATACAACCATAACTGGTACTACTACCTTCAACGCGCCAACTGTAAGTCCAGATTAAAAAAGACTTTGAAACCTAAGTGCCATAAGTACCTATATCACATATCATGATAATCTTATATTCTTTTGTTTGTGTGAATACAAATGACAAACAAAAAACTTAAAATTATAATACCACAATTTGTATTTTTTTTTTGTATAAAGCTGTTGCATATTATAGTTGATAATTTTTGAAGGGATGAAACAGACTAATATTTTTTTTTTATACCAGTTTATGGGAACCTGGTACGAAATCGAAAGGTACCCACAACCTACCCAGGCTGGCCAGTGTAACCGAGCTGTATACGGGGCAGGTACTGGCGGTGTCGTCACTGTTCAGAACAGTCAAGTTATCGCTGAGACTTTGAGTACAATACCTGGAACAGCTACTGCTGTCGCAAATGAAGCTGGAGTGTTAGATGTTACTTTGACTACGAGCAGTGGCCGTAAGTTGTTTAATTTCTATGATAATGAAGATGAACTCACTCTGAATTTTTGTAATCTGTATCGTGAAAATTATTTGTTTCAAAATCATGACATCGTTTAATTTTTTTTTAATTCAGTCATGTTGTAACATGAAACGTGAATGTTATTCAAGTTTATTTTTAAATTACAGCTGTTAATCAGACGCTTGTCGTACTCGCAACCGACAATAGCAACTATGCTCTCCTGTACAGCTGCAGTAATATACCAAATAATATGCGACGAGGTAAAGAAGTTTTTTATGTTGATACCAAAAAAATCCGAGTGTGACTTTGAAATAGCTAATTTGACATACCATTTTCACAGTTGGCAGTTGGAAACTGAGTAAACAATTAGGACCACTGAGCGCAGCAGCTGACGCCAGTTTAAATGCCGTTATCGAGGCCACCGAAGGTCTTAGACAAAATTATTACCTGCCCACAAGTCAGGATGATGCAGATTGCTTCTATTACCCAGAGTGGGTCGCACCCCCAGCAAATATTGACTTGCCCGGACCCTGCAATAGAACCATAACCGGCGTTGCTGGCTTCGACGCGGAAAGAGTAAGTTCACATTAATGTTATTAAATCGTATAAACATTTTTGGACCCACATGGTATACTTATATACAATAATATCATTATTATATTATATTTGGTCTGTGGCAAACCAAATAGTTATGTATAAACCATAATACTATAATATTGCTAATCCAGTTTAGTTAACTATGTGAAACTGTTCAATAGCTTTTTTAGGGAATAAAACAGACTCATCATTTGCCTAACCTTTTCAAACTATGTTGGGGTCGGCATCCAGTCTTACCGGATCCAGCTGAATACACAGACTAACATTATAAAAAGTATTATCACATTGCTTCATCATTTTCATTATTTTTATGTGATAACAGTTTCTCGGAACCTGGTACGAGGTCGCCAAATATCCAACACCAACCCAGGTTGGCCAGTGTAACCGTGCTCAATACGAGCTTGGAGCAGACGGTGTCGTCACTGTTCAGAACAGTGAAGTCATCGCTGAGACTTTGAGTATAATACCAGGAAATGCTACTTTAGTTGCAAATCAAACTGGAGTATTAGATGTCACTTTGATTACGAGCATTGGCGGTAAGTTGTTTAATTTCTATGATAATGAACTCACTCTAAATTATTATAATCTGTATAGTGAACATTGTTTGCGTTTCAAAATAATGACATCGTTTTTTTTTAATTCATTTATTTTCTAATATGAAACGTGAATATAAAATTATTCAAATTGACTTTTTTAATTGCAGCTGTCACTCAGAGGCTCTACGTACTCGACACCGACTATGATAACTATGCTCTTCTGTACAGCTGCATTAATATAGAAAATAATACGATGCGACGAGGTAAAGAAGTTTTTCATGTTAATACCAAAAAAAAAACCGAATGTAACTATTGCCTAAGAATTTAATTTTACAAACTATTTTCACAGTTGGCAGTTGGCAATTGACGAAAACCTTAGATCCAATGAACGCAGCAAGTAACGTGGCCATAAGTAGCAAAATCGAGGCTACCCAAGGTCTTAGACAATCTTATTACCAGCCCACAAGTCAGTCGGATTTATCCTGCTTCTACTACCCAGTGTGGGACACACTCCCAGCAACTATTGACTTGCCCGGACCCTGCAATACAACCATAACTGGTACTACTACCTTCAACGCGCAAACTGTAAGTCCAGATTAAAAAAGACTTTGAAACCTAAGTGCCATAAGTACCTATATCACATATCATAATCCTATATTCTTTTGTTTGTTTGAATACAAATGACAAACAAAAAACTTAAAATTATAATACCACAATTTGTATTTTTTTTTTGTATGAAGCTGTTGCATATTATAGTTGATATTTTTTGAAGGGATGAAACAGACTAATATTTTTTTTTATACCAGTTTATAGGAACCTGGTACGAAATCGAAAGGTACCCACAACCAACCCAGGCTGGCCAGTGTAACCGAGCTGTATACGGGGCAGGTACTGGCGGTGTCGTCACTGTTCAGAACAGTCAAGTTATCGCTGAGACTTTGAGTACAATACCTGGAACAGCTACTGCTGTCGCAAATGAAGCTGGAGTGTTAGATGTTACTTTGCTTACGAGCAGTGGCCGTAAGTTAATGAAGATGAACTCACTCTGAATTTTTGTAATCTGTATCGTGAAAATTATTTGTTTCAAAATCATGACATCGTTTAATTTTTTTTTAATTCAGTCATGTTGTAACATGAAACGTGAATGTTATTCAAGTTTATTTTTAAATTACAGCTGTTAATCAGAGGCTTGTCGTACTCGCAACCGACAATAGCAACTATGCTCTCCTGTACAGCTGCAGTAATATAGACGGGAACAACCGACGAGGTAAAAACACACTTGATACCAAAATAATCCGAATGTGACTTTGAGATAGCTAATTTGACATACCATTTTCACAGTTGGCAGTTGGAAACTGAGTAAACAATTAGAACCACTGAGCGCAGCAGCTAACGCCACCATAAATACCGTTATCTCCAACACCCAAGGTCTTTTACAAAATTATTATCAGAACACTAGTCAAGATAGTGTAGCGTGCTTCCACTATCCAGCGACCCAAGCAGGAGAGAAAGTCGTAATCCCTGGTCAATGCGACACAGCTATTCCTGGTGTTCAAAACATCAACATGACTAGGGTAAGATATTTGTTTTCTTCTTGCTCACTCATTACAGCCTATGGTACTTCCTGATAATTTAGCTTTCTATTGGTGAAAAAATGGTTAAAACCGGTCCAGTAGTTTCGGAGCTTATTCGTTACAAAAAAACAAACAAAAAAGGATTCCTTTTTATAATATTATGTATAGATTCATAACTTATCGTATATAACCGTGGAGCTCTTACGAGGATAGAGCGGATGATAAACAATCGTTTGACAGGTTAACAAAGTGTCCTTACCTCATTGTCAATCTTTCTTATTCACAGTTCGCAAACAGTACTTGGTATCATATACAAAGATACGACCAAGTTGGAAACAGGACCTGTATTGGTACCAGATTGTCATATGAAATAAGAGACGATGGAAATTCCGTAAATGTTAATTCTGTCGAACTCGTTGGTGCCGTGGAAAATAGAACAGAAGGTACAGCCGAGTTAATTTCAGCTGCAGATGGTCGATTTTCCCTTAGGTGGTCTGGATCGGAAGGTAATAAACTAGCTCGATTTCATGTCACTGTTTTAATTTCATAATTCTGACTTATAAAATGGGTGTTCTTATTTCTTTTTTTTTTATTATTCTAGTTAATACTACAGTCACTGTAGTGGCGACTGACTACGATGGATATGCGATAGCGTACACTTGTGAAAACAGTGACAACGCCAATAGACAAGGTGTGTATTCTATCTTCGTAGTATTTATGTATATTTCTCTGTTACTAGGGGTTGGCACAACACGGTTTACTCTCGGGGTGTCAACCGTCACGGTAACAATCACTCTATTTGTACTGCCCGATTTTTCCTAAAAAAAAAAAACAATAATTTCTTTAGTTTTCCGCTCCTTTTCCATCCACGTATTTCATCTCTCTCTCACACATTCCCAAGCCAAGACACGCGATCCCTTAAAACCTTTATAATCCTTAATAAACTCAAATCTCTGCAAAGTTATAAAAGTTCCTACCTACCTGTCTACTTTAAAATACATAATAATATTAACTTATTTAAAATTTTATTATTTATCCTGCAAAGGTAGGTTGTAGGTGCCGATTCCCTTGTTTACAAACTAAATCAAATTTAAGTTCAGTGCATCTTTTTCTTCCTATTTCATTAAGAAAAGGACAGAAGATAAATTTTAGTTCAGCCCTGTCAAATTAATCAGAGCCTGACACTACTCCATACAAGTTTAGACGTGATTAAAAAGTTGACTACTAAAATTACATCAAATCACGTCAGGTGCTGACTAATTTGACAGGACTAAACTAATATTTATCTTCCGTCCTTTTTTTAGTGAAATAGAAAGACAAAAATGCACTCAACTTAAATTTAGTTTAATTTGTGAACAAGGGAATCGGCACCATTATGTAATAAATAAAACGGTGGAAACTAAAATTTATCCATGTATCATCCAGTTGGTGTCTGGCTGTTGAGTCGTCAAAGAACATGGCCGGCGGCTGGCGCAACCGCGCTTCAAACTCTCGTAAATAATAGACAAGAGTTCACACTAAGGGATGGTTACTTCAAAGTTATCCCACACAACGATGACTGTCCGGAGCCCAGTTCAGCATTCTTATTCAAGAGCAGTATTATTGTGATATTTGTATGTACTATATTACAATTAGTATAGTTAATAAAACACAGCTGTTGTTACAACAATAATGTTGGCTTGAGCTTAATCATTTTTATTTTTGTACACGAAAACATTATTAGATACCTAGGTATCCGTGTTACTAAATTATAACATCATTTTAATAAAAATATTTCAATATAATATTTCAAATAATTATTTTGTTGTTTTATTGCTTGGCACAGATTGGGTAGGCAGCTGAAGGTTAACAAATCATTAATCTTTATCTACACAAATAAATAAAATGTAAGTGTCTATTTGTAATTTCAAATAAACAGCTTTTTAACTGAATGCATATTATCCTTACTTCCTTACTTGATACTTACTTTATATTATATTATAATATTATAGATGCGAATATAAGTTTGTTTGTTAGTTACCTTTTCACGCCTAAACCACTGAACCGATCAACCTGAAATGTTTCATATACTTACGTTATCAGGTATACAGAAACGGACATGGGGTACCTTTCATCCCGAAAAAAAGTATTGTTCCCGAGGAAAACAACAATAACGTTCTTATGCTCGTAGATGGCGTCACGTGTCTTTCGAATCATGATTGAATTTAAGCAGAGTACAACTCGAATTACTTGTAAATTTCTAAATTTACGCGAGCAAAGCCATGGCCAAAAGCTAGTAAAAGTATACGGTCCTTATAGCCAAGAATATTGTTCTTAAAATTTTGCCTGTCGGTTTTTCCGGCTAACCTCCGAAACGGCTGGAGCAAGCTGATGTTATAAGGAGTAACTTAACTATTTTATTTTAGAAAAAACCGTAAAAATAAAAACCGTTCCGTGTAAAATATTTAAACCCTTCAAATTTTTTACAAATTCGATTCAATGAGGGCAGCAATATTTTTATAATAAAATCACGCGGACGAAGGTCACGGGGCACATCTAGTCTATAAATGATATCAATGACGCTTCTCTTGCGTGGCTGAATCCTAAGTTTCGAAGCGCGGCGAGAGGATGAATGGCTGGAAGGTATCCAGTCATTAGCGCTTCCCCTGTGGGGCACCTGCCGCACCCTACAGTATATGGGCTTACCTAGGTAAAAGGCTCTGCCTAGGTGGACGAATAAATCCTTACTACTCGTGGGAACAATACGGAAAATAACAATAAAAAAGTAACGAAGAAGGCGGATGCAGTGTCAAACTATGGCACTGCGTCACTGAGGACGGGAGCAGAGGCTCCAGCTGAACCACTAATGTTTCTGGAGGGGGTGTGTGTGTCGGAGACTGACGACACACCACAAGTAGTTGCGGCCGCTTCCTCCAAGTTTTGGGGAAAGCGGTCGCGTGTCTGCGAGTCGGACGCGTGGTCGGCGGGTTTGTCCTCAAGCGAGGAGAACCTGCCGGCCGCCAAGGTGCCGACAGCCAGGAGGGGCAGAGGTCGCGGGATAGCTTCCGGAGTAAACACTTCGGCAGCGTCACGTGACACCCGGGGTCGCTTCCTAAAGCGCCCCGATACGCCGGTGGCCAGCGGAGCAAGTGACGGCGATCGAGTCTCATCCGCGGTCTCAAAGGATGAGCGGGGAGGGGTCGCCGTCTCTCTTGTGGGCACAAAGGCAGAGGCTATCGCCGCGAAGCGTGCCCAGAGCAGAGCGGTCGCGGCCGATGAGGTCGCCGAAATGGCCCGTCAGGCCCGCGAGCGGCAATCTGCCCAGGCGGCCAATGGAGAGAGCCTAACTGCAGAGGCTCTAAGCCACCAGGTGATGGAGTGCGTGGACGTTGTCCTAAAGGTTGCCACCAAGTCCGGAAACCTGAAGGGCTCGTTCATGCGCGCCCTTAAAGAGGCAGCAGAGGGGATCAAGGAAGCGGTGGAGGTTCTCCATAGCCGCAGGAGACGACGAGCTTGTAGATGGAGAACAGACGTCTTCGATCCGAGCTGGAGGACCTCAAGCGGGAGTTTGCCGCTCAACGGAGTATCGGGCAGCAGCAGGTAGCTCGCGCATCTACCCCTGCACCCGCGGTGCCGCCGTCTCTAAGCTTGTCGGACTACGACATAGAGAGAGTGGCGAGGATCTGCATGGTGCAGTGTGGGGGCATGGTGAGTGCCCGCCTGGAGGCAATCTAGTCGCGACTGCCCCCAGCAGAAATCATACGCCCCCCGCTTGCAGCGGATAGGCGGAGGATGGAAGAGTCCGCCAGGGTGAAGCCCGCACAGGTGGCTCTGAAACCTGCAGAGGGGGGTAAAAAGTCCAAAGTGGGGCCCAATAAGCCCGTGCAGGGTGCGTCTGCGCCCCTCCTCCAGAATTCCGAGCTTCCGGCGGCCGCTCCTCCTACCGATGGAACGGTGGGTTGAGGGAGCCGCCGCAAGAAGAAGGAGGTGGGTGCGACCGCACTCCCTACTTCCCAGGAGACTGCACTTCCAGCGACCGCGGTCCCGGCGACCGCTCCTTCCACCCAGGAGGCGTGGACGACGGTGGTGAAGAGGGGCCGTAAAAAGAGCGCGTCGCAGCTGACACCTCCCCACGTACCGACTCGACCAGAGGCCAAAAGGCCGCCCAAGGCCACTACTCCACGCTCCGAGCTTGTAGTAATTACGATGCAGCCCGAAGCCTCAAACAGGGGAGTGACCTACAAGTCGGTCCTGGCGGAAATGAAGCAGAACCTTCAGTGACTTTGGCACTCCGGCTGGCTTCATATTTAGAACAGCGGCCACGGGTTCCAAGATACTTCAGGTGTCGGATGCCGCAAGGCAGGAGAGGGCGGACAATCTGGCCGCCAAGCTCCGTGAAGTCCTCAAACCGAGGACGTCCGAGTCTCCAGGCCCACCGTCACGGCTGATTTGCGTATAGATTTTTTTTTGTTTTTATCTTTATTTAGAAAAGGCTTAAATCGCGTAGCGATTATGCCAGCCTCGTAGTTTTACAAAATAATAAGAATGTACATATAACTAAGACCTTAATTTAACTATCAAATTATATAACTTAATAGCTAATTTGGACGTAGGTTTAGACAGGATCACATTACAAATCCCAACATCTCTTAAACTTAGTCCCGCCTCTAATTCCAAACCTCTCCGTTCTTCTCTGATCCGAGCACACTCCACCAAAGCGTGGTAGGTATCTTCCCTCATGTTGCAAATCAGACAATTAGGGGTGTCAACAACCTTCATGAGATGTCCGAACGCATTCAATGGAATGTGCCCGGATCGCAGACGCATGCTTGTTACTAGCAACCGTCTATTCATCTGAACTTCAGAGAACCAAGGAATCTTTGGAATGGTCCTGTACCATATACCCTTCTCTTCAGATCTTTTGTCAAAGTAAGTCTTCCACATATCATTGCAATTTATTTTGACATCTCTTAATATATCTGTGCAGAAGGGTAGATGACTGACAGATATTCCTTCATAGGTTCCTGCTTTTGCCAACTCATCCACTTGCTCGTTTCCCATCAAACCTACATGCGATGGAACCCATTGAAATTTAACAGTTTTTCCACTTTCCCTCAATTGTAAATATAATCCTAATATAGAATAGGCTACGGGCAGACCTCGTATTCCCGAGGTGCACCGAGCTATATGCTGCAAAGCACTTTTTGAATCAGAAAGTATCAATAACTTAGAACAATTGCATGACATCAAGTACGACAAGCATTCCGAAATAGCATACAATTCCGCTGCCATTATGGATACTTTGCAGTTCAATGTGAAACTTGCTCCCGTATTACATTGAGGATCAAAAAAGGCTGCTCCTGGTCCATTATCGACCTTGGACCCATCACTGTAAATTCGATAGGATCCGTCATAGTTTCGTGTGATAGTTTCCGCAGATTTTCTCAAAAGTGCTACGGAAGTATGAGATCTTTTAGGTCCTGTTATATCAATAATATTTAAGTTAATATGTGACTTAATATCATTAATGGTGTCACCGTCAACAATAGACTTAGCCTTTTTCTTTTTTTTTTTTTTACGGACGGGAAGTTACAAATGACTTCTCCCGCTCTGGGCAGAGCGAAAGGGAGTGTCAGACTTGTACTGACTAAAACCCATCCATGTTCCTTCCTTGCCCTTTGTGTTCCAGGGCCGCGGTATCTCTTTCGAACAGTCCCGCAGCCTGTTTGCTGACATCTCTTTGAGGCGTGCGTGGAACAGGAAAGCGCCGTTTACACGGCCTGTCGGCAAAAGACGGACGGGCGGTGAGCTAGCCCATTACTCACCAGGTCCGCGTCTACGGCGGCCGGAAGCCACCACGTGACCCCCGACGCTCGGGGCGTCTCCCGCTGCGGCTGGGACGAGAGGTTCTCTCCCTCTCGTTCTCCGCCACCTCCTTCACTAGCATGACGGTACTGCTTCGCAGAAGGAGGTGACGGCGTCCCATTCCCTTCTCGCTCCGGACCAGGGCCGGACGCGATAGGTCGCCGCCGCCGATCGCCGCTACTTTTATGCGAGTCTGTTCAGTAATTCAGTAATAAACATTTTCTCAATCTTTCACTTTTAATGGATATTCAGTAGTATCATATTTCATACTAAGGGTATTGTTTTTTTAATGTATAACGGGATGGTGTCCGCAACTCCACGTCCAATGCGCGTATTTTGCGTGCGGGTGGGAAATCTATTAAATGATAAATGATGTTTATTTTGCAAGTAGGTTTTTACAAACACTTTACACGTCATGTTTTTTAAAGCTAGATGGGGCCGGTGTTTCGTACCTGACTACTCTGAGAAGAAACAGCCGAAACAAACTCAGAGGTCTCTTTTAAAGTCCAGACATAATCTTGGTTTACTCACATGAGGACTATGCAGATTAGTGTCTGACATGGCCTTTGGAAGAAAGAACCACAGATTTGAGCGGACCTGTCCAGTCAGTGCTAGCATTTTTCAGTTATCGTGAGCTCGACTTATAACTCAAGGAGCACAACGACACGACGAACAATACCAAAGAAAGGACATTTGGGTAGGTCGCTTGTAGTGCTCAAACTGCCAGACAATCGTGGGAAAAATTAAAAATAAAATTAAAATATTACCCACATGGTCCTCACATTCACAGAAATTAAATAAAATAAATTAATAATACTTCACAAAATAAATGTAAATAAAAAACCAAAAAAATCATTAAATGTCACAATAATAAAAATAAAAGAAATTTAGTAAAATACTTAACGAAGTACTCGTATTCCCGTCAAAAACATTGAATGTCAAAATTCACAATAGTAAAAAAATAATAATAATAATATGTAATTATAAATCAGGACATGATCCAAATCCACAAGCATTTGCTCGATGACCCTGTTTAAGACAATTAGAACAAAGTTTATATTTATTTACATCTGCCCATCTTTCTTGTATAGATTTGTTTTTGAAACAAGGGCACTCATATATTTTATGATTTTGACTGCAGATTATGCATACAAATGAACTTGCAGTGTCTTTATTAGTAGCTGTGGCTGCCTTAATAAAACATTTTTGAATTTTATCCTGTTTGTTGTAGTGATTATTTTGTGTGTGTGAACCCTTTTGGTGGCTGTTATCTGTTTTATTTCTCTCTAAAGCTTCAAGCACATCAGCGCGATCTATTAACATTTGTTTAAAGTTTTCTAAGGTTGGAATCTTATCACCAAGCTGGTTTCTAAATTCCTTCCATTTTAGAAGTGTATTATTGTCTAATCTTGAGGTTAAATTAAATATGACACACATATCCCAATTATCTGTGGGGCATTCCTAGACTAGATAATGCTCTCAAGTTTTTTGTAACATGATCAACTAAAAATCGTAATGACTTTACCGTTTACTTGCTAAATGAACGCATGTTAAACAATGCATTCATGTGATGATCAATCAAAAGTCTTTTGTTATCGTAACGATCACACAATAATTTCCAAGCTTCCTTGTAATTTTCAGATGATACTTCAAGATTAGAAATTATACGTGCCGCATCTCCTTCCAGGTAAGATATTAGATAGTGAAATTTATGTACCGGCGGAGTTGCTTATTACGATCAACTAAGCTCAAAAAGGAGTCTCTGAACTCGAGCCACTTAAAATATGCACCGTCAAACCTTGCAATTTGTATACGTGGCAACCTGATACCAGAGTCACGGGGTTCAGATCGGGATTCGTGACAGTCATGACTACATAATTGCACACATCTGTCCAACAAACCCTTTGCAATGGCGAGTCCACTCACCATATCATTTTCAATTTTATCCCGCTCCTCAATCTCTAATGCCAGGCTCCGACTATTTAAGACTTCAATCTGACTTTGCAACTCATCAAACTTAGCTGATAATTGTTCAAATCTACCAAGTTTAATCTTTAATTCAGCTATTTCCTCGTTTGTTAATGAGTCTAAAGACGACAATGTATCCAAAATGTTTTTAAACTTGGTAATTTGACCTTTAATTGAGCTACGCCTGACAGTCAATTCACGTAATTTCTTTGAATTGACTTCTTGCGACATTTTTTAAACGATAATTTAGTCAAACCAGATATGTTAAGTATAATCGACTATCAATGGAGTAACTCAACTACGTGTCAGCGTGAAAACCATAATTTTGTAAGATAAATAAAGAATCTCACGCCCCTCACTTCGACGTCACCCGCCGACCAGGAAACCGTATTCACGCTGCCTAGCACGGACTGCAAGCTCTGCTTGTACCAATGGTGCTAGCGTGATGTTCCAACGTATCTGGAAAGTTCGGCGAACAATGTTAAAAAACTGATTTGGAACGTTACGTTATCTTTTCCCAGAATGGCATGAGAAATTCACGATTAAGGTAGATGAAAAAATTTAAGAAAAAAAAAAATGGTAATTTAGGTTGATTATTTAGATAATTTGCATGTCAACTTACTGATATAGAATAATAATGACGGGCTTTAATGAAATACGCTGATATTATAGTGAATTATGTGCACTACAAGTTTGATCAAGTAAAACTTCGACCTTGAATGACCCATCAACATTACCCAAATAATTAATTGAGCTTATTGCACAAGTGGAAGGCACGTTTTAGTAAGGATGGATGTATGATTTAGAAAATAGGTAGGCAGGTATGAATGAGCAAGGAAGGGCACTTAACTTATGATGATCCGATTCACATGTGTCTTCTGCAACTGCTTTTTCTTCTGTACACCCGTGTCAATACTTTAGCCGTATCGATGCTCAGGTTTCCGGTGGTTCTTTGGTTTCAGCTTCACGACGGGAACTCGGCCTTTTGTGGTCTCGATGATCACGCCACGTTGACGTACCAATTGTTGAAATTTAGTTTTTTACGTCCTGTCACGGTTGCCATTTTTTATGTCTATTACGACATAAAGGGGTCAATCATTGGGAATTTGGTTTCTTCAATAATTAATTTATTGAACTTTTGGATTTTTTTTAATATTTAGTTATTACGTAGGACAGAAAAAATAATAGAAAAATATCGACTGCTCGTGCGGTGGACAAGATGCGAAGTGTCACTTATGAACAATTATAAAGTTTTTCACTCACACCGCCACGATAATTGCGCCTTACCAAAAACGTAAGGCAATGTGTTTTTGTAGCACACGGTGCTAGTATATAGGCAGCAGGAGAGCCTAAACATACATGTTTCTTACGAGCTGCCGATTATGAGCTGCGGTTCATACTACATTAATTGACAGGTTAAACTCCAAACATTACATTATGAAATTATGTGAGCTTTACAATGCAGGGCCTTCGAAATGACCTGTCCCGCGTAATTTTTTATTGTTACACCTAAGTAGTAAGTCAATTTACTGAGAAATTATTCAACCACAAAATACCTGAGATCACCCAGATGGGGTCTATTGGATATGTCGGGCATGCCACCGTCCAGGCGAATCAATCCGTCACATTATCTCCGGGTGTTCTCGTCTGGCTAACGAAGAGTACGAGCATAGATACAACCTTGTATCCGTCAGCAACTTACTCTAAAATACAACCTTGTGGAATCGGAAGTTACGTACTATAGGTATACGCCCGACCCAGTTCTCGATAATGGCAATATCACACTGTACTGGGATCAATCCATCATCACTGACAGGACTATTGTAGCCAATAGGCCTGATGAAGAGGTGGTGGATCGATCAGAGCGGCGTGCAATCAAGGTTGACATTACGGTCCCACATGACGAGAACCTCGTGAAAGCCCAGAAAGGTAAGCAAATCAAGTAAAAAAAGTATTTACATTTTTATAAATATTTTTCGTTGATAAAATTAAGCATAGATTCCATTTCAATATGTGCACATTATAAAGACTCACAATGTATATTCAGTTTCGTTTCGGAGCCCTATCCTATGCGTGTGTACAATTGAGGACACTCCCGCCTGATCACCACTAAGCACATTTTGGCTTGCACTCACGCGCGTGAAACGCTCTCTAGTCGGGAGGTGCTAAATTTTTCACTGATCAGGCGGAAATGGCCGCGACTGTACAATTCATTACCGTTTGGTCAACCTTCTGTTCGGCAAGTACAGTTAGGTCTCAGGAGAACTAAGAAATACCACAATTAATACTACCTAAGTTAGTATAGAATAGGTATTCTTATACACCAGCATTTTACCTAAAGGGACTTATAGATCCAACACATTATCTACCAGCCAACTACCAGCCAACTTTATTTATACCTTGAGTGAGTCATTGTATATTATTATGATTATGATCATAAATATTATTATTAGAGATTTGCTGTTCTATGTGTGGGCGATTAAAGATAATAATCTGTCTATCGATACCTATGTTTAGATACGTTCTGTAATAAAATCTTCTAAAGTAAAAACTATCTATACATTGGAAAAAAAACCGGGCAAGTGCAAGTCTGTTCGCAGGGTTGCATAACACCAAACAATAGAATAACAATATTTTTAACGCCCATTCTTTACACTTAACAGCAAAACTAAATGTGTTATTCATAGGATATGTTAATGAGAAACCAAGTTACTGCTTTGACGAAAAGTCCCCATATCTCAAAAACGAAATATCAAAGCTTACTCAAACCAATTTTCGTTGAAAGTTCTTTTTACGTTCTACAAACCTATATTTTTTCAGAATTCTCCTCAACTATTTACTGACAACCGGAAGACGTTGCGTTGGAAGGCCTCCCACTAGGTGGACCGATGACCAGGTGAAGGTTGCGGGGATCCGCTGGATGCGAGTAGCACGGGACCGGTCAATGTGGCGACACTTGGGGGAGGCCTATGTCCAGCAGTGGACGTCATTCGGCTGGAATGATGATGATTACTTACTTACCTTAAAAAATTAGAGGAGGGGCACAATTTTACAGCTCTAGAAGCAAACATCTCATCAACCATTGACCTAAGGAAAAAAATGCTATAGAAAACTCGATATCATTTTTGAACACATGTTTATTTTTTTAATCAGAAGCAACCAAAAAAAAGGGTTTTGAATCATGTCCTAAACTCATAATAATGGGTTGCTTTTTCTACCCTTTATTGTGAACAGTGGATTCGACATCAGTGATGCGCCGCCAGGGGGGTAAATATGTCATTTAAGCGTGGGAAAGACACAGAGCTATACAGGTCGTCTAGCGCCATCTCTTACCCACACTGGAATGACAACAGACTAAGTCTAAGACGTCATGGTAGGCCACCAGGACGCACACTTATAGTATAAGCTGGTCTCATAATGGATTGAAATTCCATACTACGCTAGGCCTCAAGGGCAAGGTGGTACCAACGACATGCGGTCGACTAAGTTCCTCAAATGACGCGTACGCATGTCTATCATGTCACTAAAGACGCAAGAAAATGCAAGACTGATTTATTTAAAAACCTCCCCCCTTTGGATTTCCCGGCGTTTCCTGGCGAAAAAAGAGATTGTAATCGAAAAATGGGAGTATTCCTCAAAGCGCAACTATTTTTGAGCGCAACCAACTAAGCGCAACTATTTTTGAGCGCAACCAACTAAGTGCAACTTAATTATTCCTCGAAGCGCAACCATTAGTTGCGCTCACAAATTCAAATTGTTCAAATGGTTGCGCTTTGAGGAATAATTTAGGTGCGCTTAGTTGGTTGTGCTTAAAAACAGTTGCGCTTTGAGGAATACTCCGAAAAATGCACTTATATCGTTAGTACCTATGCTGTTTGAAGAGCCAGCAATCGAAAAATCTAAGTAGACCGTCTAACGTTTTCAAAATATATATGCATAATTATATGTTCATAATTTAATGAAATCCTATCAGTAATGCAGGAGAATCTATCTACAAAGTACAGACAAAAAATATGAGAGATAAGATTTTATATAAATTAACGGAATTATCGATATTTTGGTTGTTTTGCGACAGGACATACAGATCCCAATATGTCGAAATTAACTATAGTAGTTTTTAGCCTCCTTGGTCTTATAAGTGCATGTGTGGGTCAAGGCGTAGAACAGTTAGGACAGTGTGACGAAAATGTAACTGTAGTTCAATATTTTGAACTGGCTAACGTAAGTTTGATTTTTCGTTTGTTTTTTTATATGTTATTACTTAGAGCAACCAAAAGTTTAAACACGACGAGAATCGAAGCTTACAGATTTTGACAGTATATTAAGGAAAAAACTGTCGCATCTGCAGTCAAGCATCGGTTCTCGGCTTAAGATCAGGCATTATTAAACCGATATTACATATATGTTTTAATTTTCGTTCATTCTTACCTTTTTTTCGACATTTTTCACTAAAAGTAAAATGTGTAAACACAAAAGTAATAAAAAGTGAAAAATTAATTTATTAGTGAACCAATTTAACGATGTGTGATTGACTGTCGGAGCACTTGACATTTTTCATTCGCTTACGGATTAAGCATAAAAGAAAATTATTTACTTGTTTAGAATCTCCAACAAAGGATGTACAGAAACACACGAAATAAATAATCGACACTCCTTCACTTACGGGAGACCAATTCCAAATTCTCCCTGTAAAATTGCAAGCTTACTTTTTGTGTAACTTAACCCTGAATTGGGGGTCACTTTTTCACTCACCCTTGTGAACTTTTACCATGGAACCAAACTTAAATCTCGGAAAAAAAAAACAACTGCTCCAAGCATTTTTTCTAACTAATCTAACTAATGAACAAAAATAAAAGAAATATTTAATAACGTAAATACCCTCAGTACAGTATAGCAGACATCTTAAAATAATTATAATGGTTATGTAATTAATAATAATAACAATTTTAATTATACAAAAACATTCAACATTTCTTAAATACTGGTTTGCATGAATTTCAGTGAATTAACGGGGTGCGGGATTTTGTTTGGTTTTATACCCTGACTCCCAAACTCTTCTAGTTCCGGAGTCAGGGTTTATTATGTAATTGACTGAAGTTTTAATATACCATTTGATGATAATTCAATTTGTATTACCCACGAATCCTTCCCAGAGTATTACCGTGTGACTTCGGAGTCAGTGTAATTATGTAATTGACTGAAGTTTTAATATACCATTTGATGATAATTCAATTTGTATTACCCACGAATCCTTCACAGAGTATTCGTATTGACATGTTAATACGTTATTTTAAACCTAGTGTAATAAATACATATCGTCGCTGTAGAATGAATACCACGCATGTCAAAAAAAGTACTTTTTTTATGAAAACCACGTATTTTATAACACGGCGAAACAGTGAACCCAAAAGTAAGTCCTTTTTATCGTTCAAAACATGAGCCAAAAGCAGATAAAAATATTTTAAACATTTCCGAAATGAAACATTGTTTCGTTTCCTGTAAAGTTTGGATTTCTGGACATACGAGGTTATCATTCTACAGCGACGATATTTCCAATTATCTTGCAAGCTACTTACTTTTGTATAACTTACAGGCATAGGTATTTATTTTCAATTTTAATGGATAAGTACTTAGTTGGCGTACCTATCTATCTACTTATCATTTATGAACCAAAAAAATCGAAGTATCTAGAAAAAAAAAAAAACCTTCATGAAATTATTTGAAAACATCAAGTTTCGTCATTTATAAAAATAAATTAGATTAATCTAAGTGACTGTGTTAGATAACAAAGCCTTGACACTCCCAAGTTATTATCACTGGGGTAGATTATCTACATAGGTATTTGCACGTAGGTACATTTGATTACTGACGATAATAATTTCACATCATTGTCTACAGCGGGATTCACAATTTACCTCGTTGTCGTGTCGAGCATTGTACAAAAACATAACTATTTGAAGCGGTATGAATGAAAATCGCTTGAATGGGCTGCTTTTATTTATTAAGACAATGCTTAAAAGATGGATGCTAGGCGAAGTGGTTCAGTCAGTTCATGATTGTATGCGGAAGTCTGCAAAGCCAATAAGGCTAGGTGGCTAAGGCTTCAGTCAGTGAGACCAGATACCACATAATGAGATGCCTTGCGCGACCAAAATCTATGGAGCTTTCTTTCAAACTCTTGAAATATATTTAGCCTTCTATGGTAAAAAAAAAACAATTTGCGATAGGTTGCTAAAACTTTCGTTCCTACTCTTAATTCTCAAAATGTTCAACGTAGGTTGATTAAATAACTGCTATTTTTATGTACATACTCAGTTGTTAAAATATTTTTTTTGGGACAAGCCCGAAATACTGTTCCCAAATAATGCGAAAACATTGAAAGAAACCTTCGATAGACTTTTGATGACCTACCAATGGTAATAATGACAGGCATAAAAATATGGAGTGAATCCGCCGGTAAAACTCTTTGACTAACTAAATCATTATTGTTTTTATTTCAGACAAGTAAAATTCGACCATGCATTTTTATTATTAAGAATTTCTTTTGTTTGTAGTATACAGGCCGATGGTATGACATTGAATCCTTGCCATCGCTGTTTCAAAATGGTTTCTGCAACACAGCCAACTACACTGTGAGCCGTAACATACTTGGTATTGTAAATAGTCAAGTTACCACTGACGGCCTTCTTGCAACTGCATTCGGCACGGCTATCACCACAACAGGAGATGGTAAATTCGACGTAACAATCGACTGGGCTACTCCCGGTAAGTATCCACTATTTTGATAATATTATCAAGTATTTTGCCTCATTTATTTAGTGGTCGTAAGTGCAAATGGGCAAATGGTCCTGGGTTTGATTTCCTTTTTTTGAAGTGAAAACTTCTTTAGCATCGTTGTGATTTGACGTTGTGATGTAACGTTATTTGTTACTAGCTGTGCAATGCATCTTTTACTACCTACTATACTACTCTACTCTACCCTACCTACCTACCTTACCTGACCACACCCTACCGGGGATTACAGGTGTGATGTTATGTTTATAATAAAACAAATTGTTTTCTGTTTCAGTACCATATTGGGTTCTGGACACCGATTATGAAACTTTTGCATTGGTGTATTCTTGCGTCAACGTAAATGCTACTGCCAGACGAGGTAAGTTCCCTAGTGTCAGCTGTTCAAACGTAGGTAGAGTGTGAGTAGGAGTCATAGCCTGAGGGTATTGTCTCAAAGCTCTACCTGGCTCCCGTGGCTTCGCTCAAGTGACATGGCCTAGGTCAGGGATGGCGAACCAATGGCAAGCGTGCCATTGACAACGCAACACAATAATATGGGCACACCTCCGATCAAAATCGTTTGCATTTTAGTTCAAAATAACTAGGTTTATCATATATTCTACTACAAGTAACCTCTTACAAGAAGTTACAACCCTAATACGGGGTGTAAACAGACTCTTCACGAAGCCGTCAACCAAGCATTATGTACATCAAACTAAGTAACATTACGCAAAAATTAGTGCTGGGAAACGACTTTTTCTTTTGGCCTGAAAAATCACGTTTTACAACAAAACAAAAAAATGATCGCAATGACGGGGAAAACAAGTGCCTTTCGGCTTCGTTAAGAGTCTGTTTACACCCTTTATAAGTTATTTATCATTTAACTAATGTTACCTTCTTTGATTTGAATTACCTACACGTAAACATTTATCAACATTCAGTGCAAAATGTATATTTGGTAGTAAATAAGAGTTTTTAGTTGATAGTACCTATTTAGTTTAATTATTTGCCCAATAATCACTAGTCAAAATTATTTTACGGCACGTCTATGGCGTCGTTAAACATTTGTTTAAAAAAAATATGGCACGTTGAACCGTAAAGGTTCGCCACCCCTGGCCTAGGTAAATCTAATTCCGGTTTGAAGGGCATATTGCTCCATCATTCTTAATGCCCCAACTGAAAATTTAATTTTTATTGCAAAAAGTAATATAAATTATATATTACTACAGTTACCTACCAGTTTTCCTCGAATTTTTCCTCAACTTGTACTGAAAGACCTTGCTTCTTAATGTGCATGTTGTTAGCTCAACGGGAATTAGATATACCCGAAAGGTTTTGAAAAATTAGAAAATCACCAGAATATTGAATTATTTATTTAGCACTTCAAATACAAAATACAGAGGCGGACTTAGTGGCATAGGCATTGTCTACCAGTCATCCTTTGAGTGCTGCTGAGACAAGCAGTGGTTGTTGCGTATCTGAAACTAATTTTAATGAATATTAAGCAGCATTTTTATTTTTTGTTATATTATTATAACTGAAAGTATAGTATAATACTGGTCTGTATCAAATAAGCGGGTACCGGTGTAAAAAGACTCTTAACGAAGCCGAAAGGCACTGGTTTGCGATGTCATTGCGATCGCTTTTTGGTCTAGACCATACCTGGGAACCTTTTAGTTACGGAGATATTGTGGGTCAAAGTTCCAACATTTTCACAAGTTTTTTTTTAAATCCTCCACGACTCCCGTACTGTTCAATCCATCCACCAGCACAATATTTTGTGTGCGTTACATTGAGTTCTACCGTAAAACTTGATGTTTCACCCCATAAAAAAAAGTCGTTTCCCAGCAATAATTTTTGCGTTAAGTTACTTAGTTTAATGTACAGAATGCTTGGTTGACAGCTTCGTTAAGAGTCTTTTTACACCCTGTATATCAATAATAAATGCTGCATAATAAGTGTAAAAACTTTTAAAGTTTAATCTGTACCGTCACCCCCCAATCGAACTATACTGCGAATCTGTGTGCGGTATATTACATAACTGCGAGCGTTTTTAAACTGACGACACCGTAATTATATAAACGGTGAAATCATGCAAATTGCCTCCAAGCTCGAGTGAAATTCTATTTATTGACGAACTATAAACACAGAATTGTACTTATGTATTGGGAGATTTAAAAACGGATAATCCTCTAAGGCATAAATACAATAACATGTTATGTGGCATGGGCCTTTTGTGCAGGATCACTAAACACACTAGTATAGTAAATATCTAACGGGAAACTAAGTAAATGTTGTATTGATCATATTTATGCGCTATCCCGTACACAAGACCTATTTAAGGCGGTACTCGGTACCACACTGGCTGGCGAACTGTTTTTATTCAATGCCATTTTTTTATTTAATTTATGTTTTTACAGTTAACAGTTGGAAGTTAGGTAGAGCAAAGGGACCTCTACCAACTGAGGCAACAAACAGTATTAACACAATTATTGCCGCTGTGCCGGCGCTATCCCAAGCTGCCGATTATTACATTCAGAGGGATCACAGCGCAGAAGCTTGCTCCTATTTTGTCCAATTTGATGGACAATGTTCAACAAACTTGACTGGCGATGCTAACTTCAATGCGAGCCTTGTAAGTTCACATTAACGCATTAAGGTGGTTGCGTCAGGGTAGCCCGCGTGTTTTTTGTTATTTGCAGGTGATTGTTAGGTTGTACGAGTGAGCTTCTTTAATACTTATTTTTTCTTCTTTGCCCATGTTGATGTTCTTTGGCCTTCTTTTCCCTCTATATCCATCAGCATTCATAATTATCCATCACTCTTTTAGCCACCTAAAGACATTCAATTATTTATAAGCGAGTTTCATCCCTCCTCATTACATATCCATACCAAGACAAACGACTCCCTTTCATTTTTTCTGTAAGAGGCGCCACTTTCAAACTATCTTACTATATATATATACTTATTATCTAACTATATATACTTATTCCTTACTTTATCCATTCTTATCACTCCACACATCCATCTCAACATTCTCGTTTCCGCTACATGCAATTGTTTTTCATCCATCTTTTTCATAGCCCAGCATTCATAATCCATACAGTACGAGAGGTCTAAAACATTTTTGTACGCTAATCATTAATCAAATAAAATTGTTCATTTATTTTGCTTTTGAAAAATTTTTGAAGTGATAAATAAAAAGGGGTATTCCTCAAAGCGCAACTGTTTTTTAGCGCAAACCAACTAAGCGCAGCTAAATTATTCCTCGAAGCGCAATCATTTGAACAATTTCAATTTGTAAGCGCAACTTACTTCCTCGTAGCGCAACTAATGATTACGCTTCGATGAATAATTTAATTGCGCTTAGTTGCGCTCAAAAATAGTTGCGGTTTGAGGAATACCCCGATTAAAAATGTGTATGAAGTGACTCGATTTTTTTAATATTTTTCTTTCTGATAACAGTTTGAAGGAACCTGGTTCGAATCCGCCAGATTAAGAAACCAATTCCAGACTGGTCAGTGTAACCGTGCTGCATACGAGGCTATTGCCAACGGTATCGTCACTGTTCAGAACAGTCAAGTTATCAGTCAAGCTTTGCAAACAAGATCAGGAGTAGCTTTTGAAGTTATTGGCCGTCCGGGAGTATTACAAGTAAATTTCGATGTTAATGGCGGTAAGTTGTATAATCACCATTCTGTATGTTAAAACGCTCACTTTTATTAATGACAATTTAAAAAAAAAAAACAGTCTCCTTCCAACAGGAAACGTGCTTAAAAGATAAAGGAACTTAGTTTCAGTACAAAACTTTCTAAGTATAGGTACGCACGACGGCTGATCAAGCTATACAAAACCAGCTTATGCGGATCTCTCAGTGTGCAAAAATATATACAAAGTGAGGCCAAACGATACTGCGCTGCGGGCTGTTCGAGGGCTGCGGGCTGTTCGAAAGAGATACCGCGGCCCTGGAACACAAAGGGCAAGGAAGGAACATGAATGGGGTTTACTCAGTACAAGTCTGACACTCCCTTCCGTTCTGCCCAGAGCGGGAGAAGTCATTTGATGATTTCCCAACCGTAAAAAAAAAATAAAGCATTAAGGCGCACATTCATTGTTTGGTTTTATAAGAGCATATCAATCATATGTAAAAGAAATTGCCCATGTTCTCGATCCTACCTTTGTTCTCCAGCGTTACTTGAAATTATTATCTGTATAAAAAGATCCAAAGTTTAAAAAATGCTTTTTTGTCTTCGTAAACGGAGTGATTCTATTGGGCCAACGACAGCGAAACTTTTATGAAAACTGTTTTGGCATACTAAATTTTTTGGTCAAGTGCGAGTTGTCCATAAAAATGAGTGATCAATTTTTTTTATACCTTGCGACCGTGCTAACTGTATAAAAAAATATTTTGCCGTTTTTTTCTAAATGTTTTTATGAAACTCATCATCGCATAAAAGACATCCAAAAAATGTTATTAGCTATGTAATAAGTTATGATTACTAGAAAAATATATAGGTATCTAATCTTATTTAATACGAGTTAACAAATTTACAAGATCGTCCGAAAACGAACAAAAGTGTCAATGTGTGTCAATTAAAAAAAAACCCTTTAACCCTTAGGTACACCCCTAGAAACTAAACAAAAAATTCTCAAGAAAATCCAACGTCTGTATGTCCCAGTATAAACAACGTCCCACTTTTCAAATGATTGCATTCGTCTAAATGTCCTCACTTTTCATTTTCAGAACTCAGAAGTCAGAACCTCGTCGTACTCGCCACCGACAATACCAACTATGCTCTCCTGTACAGCTGCTCTAACATAGACGCGAACACACGACGAGGTAAAGAAGTTCATATTTACGTTGGAACCGAAAAAAAAATATCGCTCAACTAAAAAAAATATATATATATATATATATTAATTAAAATTAATTTATGGGTTCATTTTACGTTTTCTTACAGATTTTATAGGTTTATTAATAAATAATTTTAATTAAGTAATAACTAATAATATATGAAATCTTTGATCTTCGTTTCTGTAAAATATGAAAAACATAGATGTTCCAATATATTACTAGGTGAGCGATGTACCTTTGAAGTAGTTAATTTGATAAATTATTTCACAGTTAGTAGTTGGCAAATGAGGAAACAATTAGCAGACCTGGATCCCATCTCTAGCGCCGCAATTGATGATGCCATCAGTGTCAACGACGATCTACAGCCAGAACAATACCTCGATACAAATCAGTCTGATGCATCGTGCTTCCACTACCCAGAGTGGGACACACTCCCAGCGACCATTGACTTGCCCGGACCCTGCCCTAGCATAACCGGTGCTACTAACTTCAACGCGGACACCGTAAGTTCAGATTAAAAAATACTTTGAAACTAAGTGCTTCCTTCAACGCAGATACTGTAAGTGTAATTTAATCGTGTAAAAGGTGTTAACCTTGAAGTGAATAGTGTAACAGCACGTTCATTTATGTATGTCCCTATTATATAAATTATAGACTTACACGGCATGCCTATTCATTAATTTCCTATTATCAGCAGTAATAGTCTAGTGGTGTAACAGTTCGGACAGCCAAGTCATAGGTTTCCACCACTGATTTTTTTGATTCTTGTGCATATTGTATAATTGTCACTTACTTCGGTGAAGGAGAATATCGTGAGGAAACCAAACCAGCATGCCTGAGAGATATTTCTCGGCATGTAAAACTAAGTCGGAGAAATATGGGCGGCATAAAAACTCTGACATCAGGTTAGGCAATAACGGGCTGGGGGACTATTCGAAAGAGATACCGCGGCCCTGGAACACAAAGGGCAAGGAAGGAACATGGATGGTTTTAGTCAGTACAAGTTTGACACTCTCTCTGAAAGAAAAAAAAAAAAGGTTAGGCAATAACCAAAAAAAACGGGACCCTATTACTAAGACTCCGCTGTCCATCTGTCACCAGGCTGTATCTTATGAACCGTGATAGTTAGACAGTTGAATTTTTCACAGAAAAACATTATAAAATAAATATTTTAGGGAGGACCCCATGCAAAAAACGTGATTTTTTTGCCGTTTTTGTCTAATGATACGGAACCCTTGGTGCGCGAGTCCGACTCGCACTTGGCCAGTTTTCTAGTATTGTAGTCCTATTATTAAATAATTATTAACAACAGATATTTTTTTATTAAGTTTATAAAATAATTGCCAGTATTCATCAACCTTTTAATATTTTTGTTACAGTTTAACGGAACCTGGTACGAAATCGAAAGGTACCCACAACCTACCCAGGCTGGCCAGTGTAACCGAGCTATATACAGGGCAGATACTGGCGGTGTCGTCACTGTTCAGAACAGTCAAGTAATCGCTGAGACTTTGAGTATAATACAAGGACATGCTACTGTAGTCGCAAATGAACCTGGAGTATTAAATGTTACTTTGAATACGAGCACTGGCGGTAAGTTGTTTAATTTCTATAATAATGAACTCACTCTGAATTTTTGTAATCTGTATAGTGAACATTGTTTGCGTTTCAAAATCATGACATCTTTTAATTTTTTTTAATTCAGTCATGTTGTAATATGAAACGTGAATGTTATTCAAGTTTATTTTTAAATTACAGCTGTTAATCAGACGCTTGTCGTACTCGCAACCGACAATAGCAACTATGCTCTCCTGTACAGCTGCAGTAATATACCAAATAATATGCGACGAGGTAAAGAAGTTTTTTATGTTGATACCAAAAAAATCCGAGTGTGACTTTGAAATAGCTAATTTGACATACCATTTTCACAGTTGGCAGTTGGAAACTGAGTAAACAATTAGGACCACTGAGCGCAGCAGCTGACGCCAGTTTAAATGCCGTTATCGAGGCCACCGAAGGTCTTAGACAAAATTATTACCTGCCCACAAGTCAGGATGATGCAGATTGCTTCTATTACCCAGAGTGGGTCGCACCCCCAGCAAATATTGACTTGCCCGGACCCTGCAATAGAACCATAACCGGCGTTGCTGGCTTCGACGCGGAAAGAGTAAGTTCACATTAATGTTATTAAATCGTATAAACATTTTTGGACCCACATGGTATACTTATATACAATAATATCATTATTATATTATATTTGGTCTGTTGCAAACCAAATAGTTATGTATAAACCATAATACTATAATATTGCTAATCCAGTTTAGTTAACTATGTGAAACTGTTCAATAGCTTTTTTAGGGAATAAAACAGACTCATCATTTGCCTAACCTTTTCAAACTATGCTGGGGTCGGCATCCAGTCTTACCGGATCCAGCTGAATACACAGACTAACATTATAAAAAGTATTATGACATTGCTTCATCATTTTCATTATTTTTATGTGATAACAGTTTCTCGGAACCTGGTACGAGGTCGCCAAATATCCAACACCAACCCAGGTTGGCCAGTGTAACCGTGCTCAATACGGGCTTGGAGCAGACGGTGTCGTCACTGTTCAGAACAGTCAAGTCATCGCTGAGACTTTGAGTATAATACCAGGAAATGCTACTTTAGTTGCAAATCAAACTGGAGTATTAGATGTCACTTTGATTACGAGCATTGGCGGTAAGTTGTTTAATTTCTATGATAATGAAGTCACTCTAAATTATTATAATCTGTATAGTGAACATTGTTTGCGTTTCAAAATAATAATAATAATAATAATAATTTATTTCAAAAAATCAGATAACAGAGATCCATATTGTTAGTAAATACCTTATACCTAGTGTTAGTAAATACATAAATTAAAAACAAGAATTTGAGTATGAGTCACTCTGTAAAGAAGAAATAAACCCTTTTCTCAACTGGTCATCTTCTCCACAAAATGCCTCATAAAAGGGGAAAACACATTTTCATTCACTGTTTTCAGAATGCTGTTGCGACTGGCCCGAGTTCTAGCTGCCACAGACGCTATTTTCTTCCGCACAATTGCGTGGAAGCCGTCAGTACGGTTATGCGTAAACATCTCTGACGCACTACAGAACCGGGGCAGCCTCAAGAGCACTCTAAAAACATTGTTGTATTGGACGCGCAGGACATCTAGCGATCTTTTGGTATAGTTGATCCAAAGACCACCCGTGTACAGACCCTGACAATACGCTTTGAAAAGCGTTATTTTTACCTGGTCCGTACAGCGGGCAAATCTACGAACCAACATATTACCGCGGACCGCCAAAGCCCTGCGCTCCCTCTCAATATCCACATTATCTTTGAGGTCATCGGTAAGCATATGTCCCAGATATTTGAACTGTTTTACTCTTTTTATGTTCAAGCCATTTAGGGTAAAGTTAGGTGAGTAATTGGTACACTTACCGGCGACCCCAAAGACCATGTACTCACATTTCTTCACGTTATACACGAGCCCATGCCTAGCCGCGTAGTCCTCGCAAACTCTCAACATCTCTCCAATAGACCCTGCAGTCGGGCCCAGCAGCACCATGTCGTCCGCATAGCTGATGCTGTTAATATTAACACCACCCACCCGACAGCCGACACGCATACTGCTGAGCTCGACTATGAGGTCATTCACATATGCGTTGAAGAGCCTGGGTGAGGTCAACCCTCCCTGCCTCACCCCGCACTCCAACCCATACGCCTCAGAGAGAGTGTTGGACCACTTCACATGATTCGTTTGGTTTGAATACCACAATTGCAGAACCTTAGTAACTTCCGCCGGTACATTCCTGTCCCCCAACTTCTTCCAGAGCACATCATATGACACAAGGTCAAACGCCCTGGAAAAATCCAGGAAACAAGCATACACCGGCGTTTTACGATCTGTATAATATTGGACAGTATTCTTGAGACTTAGGATTGCACTTTCAGTGGACAGCCCAGGTTGAAACCCAAACTGTGAGTCGTGCAGGTCCAGATATTTTTCCAAGCACGAATCAAGCATACTGTCCAACATTTTAGCAATGGTAGTTGCAAGTGAGATTGGTCGGTAGTTTCCCTTGTCCGAGATATCCCCTGTCCTGTTTTTGACAATCGGTATCACAATCGTTCTCATTAGCTCTGCCGGTAGGTACGAGTGACCAATGCACATTGAATAAAACAGAGACAGGACCCTCGGCAGGTGAATACCGGCATACTTAAAATGCTCGATGCTGAGTCCATCGTGTCCGGGTGATTTACCTCTACTCATGTTTTTAACTACGGCTCTGACCTGTTTCGTCGAGAAATACAAAACCGGTTTCACTCCCTCACGGAAGGACTCAGCACCGGTTATCGTACCTGAGGGGCCAAGGGGTGATCGCATTTTGAAATGTTCCATGAACATATTTGCAATTTGCTTTGGATCATTCATTCCACCGACGCTCACCGGCAGCCCAGGCTTGGTATCCAGCTTACCTGTGGCTTTCCAGAACTTATTAAAGTTGTTTGCGGCTCTTTGCTCGGCTAGAAAATCCATTTTTAGTTGGTCACTATGTCTGTGGCACCATTTATGACGACCCTTAAATATTTTCCGGGTCTCACACATTTCTTCATATATTACTCCAGAGGTCGGTCTATTATGTATTACCCATTCTCTGAATTTAAGCCTGGCCTCTCGGTAAGCGTCCCGAACATGCTTGTTCCAGCCACACAACACTCTGCCTCTCCTTGGCTTAGGCCTAACCTTCTTACTCGTCATTACAGCTGCGTCACTTAAGATATCTACAATAGTTTTATATAGATTATCCAGGATACCCTTATGTTCGACCACATTGCAAGACCCATAACTACACTTTTGAAATTCATGACGAAGATCGATGTTGCGTAGCCTGTCATTACATAAATTACGATATTTTGTAATTTGCGAGTCATCCCTCTCACCCCACGTCACATCACAATAGCGAGAATGTTGCACGGTTGTCTTCGGTCTAACTAAATTCAGGTCACACTCGATATACAGTGGTAGATGGTCAGATAAAAATACATCCTCTTTTATGCCTACCCTAACAACAGTTTGCCACGCTGATAAAGACACAACACAGTGGTCTAACCATCGTCTGCACCCGTGTGCTTCGCTAACAAAAGTGTAGTTATTGGCTGCATAGCCTAGCTTCTCTATATCAGCACAAAGCCAGGTTTGATCAGCACAGAAACTTATGAGTTCCCTGAAAAACAGCTCATGAGGATGCGCATTAAAGTCACCCAGAATAAAAACACTTTCAACACCTTCACTCTCAACAACTGCGCTGATCTCACCTAGGACTTCCGTGAAAATAGGCAAGTTGTCGGCAGAGTCATAATGACATCGTTTTTTTTTAATTCATTTATTTTCTAATATGAAACGTGAATATAAAATTATTCAAATTGACTTTTTTAATTGCAGCTGTCACTCAGAGGCTCTACGTACTCGACACCGACTATGATAACTATGCTCTTCTGTACAGCTGCATTAATATAGAAAATAATACGATGCGACGAGGTAAAGAAGTTTTTCATGTTAATACCAAAAAAAAAACTGAATGTAACTATTGCCTAAGAATTTAATTTTACAAACCATTTTCACAGTTGGCAGTTGGCAATTGACGAAAACCTTAGGTCCAATGAACGCAGCAAGTAACGTGGCCATAAGTAGCAAAATCGAGGCTACCCAAGGTCTTAGACAATCTTATTACCAGCCCACAAGTCAGTCGGATTTATCCTGCTTCTACTACCCAGTGTGGGACACACTCCCAGCAACTATTGACTTGCCCGGACCCTGCAATACAACCATAACTGGTACTACTACCTTCAACGCGCCAACTGTAAGTCCAGATTAAAAAAGACTTTGAAACCTAAGTGCCATAAGTACCTATATCACATATCATGATAATCTTATATTCTTTTGTTTGTGTGAATACAAATGACAAACAAAAAACTTAAAATTATAATACCACAATTTGTATTTTTTTTTTGTATAAAGCTGTTGCATATTATAGTTGATAATTTTTGAAGGGATGAAACAGACTAATATTTTTTTTTTATACCAGTTTATGGGAACCTGGTACGAAATCGAAAGGTACCCACAACCTACCCAGGCTGGCCAGTGTAACCGAGCTGTATACGGGGCAGGTACTGGCGGTGTCGTCACTGTTCAGAACAGTCAAGTTATCGCTGAGACTTTGAGTACAATACCTGGAACAGCTACTGCTGTCGCAAATGAAGCTGGAGTGTTAGATGTTACTTTGACTACGAGCAGTGGCCGTAAGTTGTTTAATTTCTATGATAATGAAGATGAACTCACTCTGAATTTTTGTAATCTGTATCGTGAAAATTATTTGTTTCAAAATCATGACATCGTTTAATTTTTTTTTAATTCAGTCATGTTGTAACATGAAACGTGAATGTTATTCAAGTTTATTTTTAAATTACAGCTGTTAATCAGACGCTTGTCGTACTCGCAACCGACAATAGCAACTATGCTCTCCTGTACAGCTGCAGTAATATACCAAATAATATGCGACGAGGTAAAGAAGTTTTTTATGTTGATACCAAAAAAATCCGAGTGTGACTTTGAAATAGCTAATTTGACATACCATTTTCACAGTTGGCAGTTGGAAACTGAGTAAACAATTAGGACCACTGAGCGCAGCAGCTGACGCCAGTTTAAATGCCGTTATCGAGGCCACCGAAGGTCTTAGACAAAATTATTACCTGCCCACAAGTCAGGATGATGCAGATTGCTTCTATTACCCAGAGTGGGTCGCACCCCCAGCAAATATTGACTTGCCCGGACCCTGCAATAGAACCATAACCGGCGTTGCTGGCTTCGACGCGGAAAGAGTAAGTTCACATTAATGTTATTAAATCGTATAAACATTTTTGGACCCACATGGTATACTTATATACAATAATATCATTATTATATTATATTTGGTCTGTGGCAAACCAAATAGTTATGTATAAACCATAATACTATAATATTGCTAATCCAGTTTAGTTAACTATGTGAAACTGTTCAATAGCTTTTTTAGGGAATAAAACAGACTCATCATTTGCCTAACCTTTTCAAACTATGTTGGGGTCGGCATCCAGTCTTACCGGATCCAGCTGAATACACAGACTAACATTATAAAAAGTATTATCACATTGCTTCATCATTTTCATTATTTTTATGTGATAACAGTTTCTCGGAACCTGGTACGAGGTCGCCAAATATCCAACACCAACCCAGGTTGGCCAGTGTAACCGTGCTCAATACGAGCTTGGAGCAGACGGTGTCGTCACTGTTCAGAACAGTGAAGTCATCGCTGAGACTTTATACCAGGAAATGCTACTTTAGTTGCAAATCAAACTGGAGTATTAGATGTCACTTTGATTACGAGCATTGGCGGTAAGTTGTTTAATTTCTATGATAATGAACTCACTCTAAATTATTATAATCTGTATAGTGAACATTGTTTGCGTTTCAAAATAATGACATCGTTTTTTTTTAATTCATTTATTTTCTAATATGAAACGTGAATATAAAATTATTCAAATTGACTTTTTTAATTGCAGCTGTCACTCAGAGGCTCTACGTACTCGACACCGACTATGATAACTATGCTCTTCTGTACAGCTGCATTAATATAGAAAATAATACGATGCGACGAGGTAAAGAAGTTTTTCATGTTAATACCAAAAAAAAAACCGAATGTAACTATTGCCTAAGAATTTAATTTTACAAACTATTTTCACAGTTGGCAGTTGGCAATTGACGAAAACCTTAGATCCAATGAACGCAGCAAGTAACGTGGCCATAAGTAGCAAAATCGAGGCTACCCAAGGTCTTAGACAATCTTATTACCAGCCCACAAGTCAGTCGGATTTATCCTGCTTCTACTACCCAGTGTGGGACACACTCCCAGCAACTATTGACTTGCCCGGACCCTGCAATACAACCATAACTGGTACTACTACCTTCAACGCGCAAACTGTAAGTCCAGATTAAAAAAGACTTTGAAACCTAAGTGCCATAAGTACCTATATCACATATCATAATCCTATATTCTTTTGTTTGTTTGAATACAAATGACAAACAAAAAACTTAAAATTATAATACCACAATTTGTATTTTTTTTTTGTATGAAGCTGTTGCATATTATAGTTGATATTTTTTGAAGGGATGAAACAGACTAATATTTTTTTTTATACCAGTTTATAGGAACCTGGTACGAAATCGAAAGGTACCCACAACCAACCCAGGCTGGCCAGTGTAACCGAGCTGTATACGGGGCAGGTACTGGCGGTGTCGTCACTGTTCAGAACAGTCAAGTTATCGCTGAGACTTTGAGTACAATACCTGGAACAGCTACTGCTGTCGCAAATGAAGCTGGAGTGTTAGATGTTACTTTGCTTACGAGCAGTGGCCGTAAGTTAATGAAGATGAACTCACTCTGAATTTTTGTAATCTGTATCGTGAAAATTATTTGTTTCAAAATCATGACATCGTTTAATTTTTTTTTAATTCAGTCATGTTGTAACATGAAACGTGAATGTTATTCAAGTTTATTTTTAAATTACAGCTGTTAATCAGAGGCTTGTCGTACTCGCAACCGACAATAGCAACTATGCTCTCCTGTACAGCTGCAGTAATATAGACGGGAACAACCGACGAGGTAAAAACACACTTGATACCAAAATAATCCGAATGTGACTTTGAGATAGCTAATTTGACATACCATTTTCACAGTTGGCAGTTGGAAACTGAGTAAACAATTAGAACCACTGAGCGCAGCAGCTAACGCCACCATAAATACCGTTATCTCCAACACCCAAGGTCTTTTACAAAATTATTATCAGAACACTAGTCAAGATAGTGTAGCGTGCTTCCACTATCCAGCGACCCAAGCAGGAGAGAAAGTCGTAATCCCTGGTCAATGCGACACAGCTATTCCTGGTGTTCAAAACATCAACATGACTAGGGTAAGATATTTGTTTTCTTCTTGCTCACTCATTACAGCCTATGGTACTTCCTGATAATTTAGCTTTCTATTGGTGAAAAAATGGTTAAAACCGGTCCAGTAGTTTCGGAGCTTATTCGTTACAAAAAAACAAACAAAAAAGGATTCCTTTTTATAATATTATGTATAGATTCATAACTTATCGTATATAACCGTGGAGCTCTTACGAGGATAGAGCGGATGATAAACAATCGTTTGACAGGTTAACAAAGTGTCCTTACCTCATTGTCAATCTTTCTTATTCACAGTTCGCAAACAGTACTTGGTATCATATACAAAGATACGACCAAGTTGGAAACAGGACCTGTATTGGTACCAGATTGTCATATGAAATAAGAGACGATGGAAATTCCGTAAATGTTAATTCTGTCGAACTCGTTGGTGCCGTGGAAAATAGAACAGAAGGTACAGCCGAGTTAATTTCAGCTGCAGATGGTCGATTTTCCCTTAGGTGGTCTGGATCGGAAGGTAATAAACTAGCTCGATTTCATGTCACTGTTTTAATTTCATAATTCTGACTTATAAAATGGGTGTTCTTATTTCTTTTTTTTTTATTATTCTAGTTAATACTACAGTCACTGTAGTGGCGACTGACTACGATGGATATGCGATAGCGTACACTTGTGAAAACAGTGACAACGCCAATAGACAAGGTGTGTATTCTATCTTCGTAGTATTTATGTATATTTCTCTGTTACTAGGGGTTGGCACAACACGGTTTACTCTCGGGGTGTCAACCGTCACGGTAACAATCACTCTATTTGTACTGCCCGATTTTTCCTAAAAAAAAAAAACAATAATTTCTTTAGTTTTCCGCTCCTTTTCCATCCACGTATTTCATCTCTCTCTCACACATTCCCAAGCCAAGACACGCGATCCCTTAAAACCTTTATAATCCTTAATAAACTCAAATCTCTGCAAAGTTATAAAAGTTCCTACCTACCTGTCTACTTTAAAATACATAATAATATTAACTTATTTAAAATTTTATTATTTATCCTGCAAAGGTAGGTTGTAGGTGCCGATTCCCTTGTTTACAAACTAAATCAAATTTAAGTTCAGTGCATCTTTTTCTTCCTATTTCATTAAGAAAAGGACAGAAGATAAATTTTAGTTCAGCCCTGTCAAATTAATCAGAGCCTGACACTACTCCATACAAGTTTAGACGTGATTAAAAAGTTGACTACTAAAATTACATCAAATCACGTCAGGTGCTGACTAATTTGACAGGACTAAACTAATATTTATCTTCCGTCCTTTTTTTAGTGAAATAGAAAGACAAAAATGCACTCAACTTAAATTTAGTTTAATTTGTGAACAAGGGAATCGGCACCATTATGTAATAAATAAAACGGTGGAAACTAAAATTTATCCATGTATCATCCAGTTGGTGTCTGGCTGTTGAGTCGTCAAAGAACATGGCCGGCGGCTGGCGCAACCGCGCTTCAAACTCTCGTAAATAATAGACAAGAGTTCACACTAAGGGATGGTTACTTCAAAGTTATCCCACACAACGATGACTGTCCGGAGCCCAGTTCAGCATTCTTATTCAAGAGCAGTATTATTGTGATATTTGTATGTACTATATTACAATTAGTATAGTTAATAAAACACAGCTGTTGTTACAACAATAATGTTGGCTTGAGCTTAATCATTTTTATTTTTGTACACGAAAACATTATTAGATACCTAGGTATCCGTGTTACTAAATTATAACATCATTTTAATAAAAATATTTCAATATAATATTTCAAATAATTATTTTGTTGTTTTATTGCTTGGCACAGATTGGGTAGGCAGCTGAAGGTTAACAAATCATTAATCTTTATCTACACAAATAAATAAAATGTAAGTGTCTATTTGTAATTTCAAATAAACAGCTTTTTAACTGAATGCATATTATCCTTACTTCCTTACTTGATACTTACTTTATATTATATTATAATATTATAGATGCGAATATAAGTTTGTTTGTTAGTTACCTTTTCACGCCTAAACCACTGAACCGATCAACCTGAAATGTTTCATATACTTACGTTATCAGGTATACAGAAACGGACATGGGGTACCTTTCATCCCGAAAAAAAGTATTGTTCCCGAGGAAAACAACAATAACGTTCTTATGCTCGTAGATGGCGTCACGTGTCTTTCGAATCATGATTGAATTTAAGCAGAGTACAACTCGAATTACTTGTCAATTTCTAAATTTACGCGAGCCAAGCCATGGGCAAAAGCTAGTAAAAGTATACGGTCCTTATAGCCAAGAATATTGTTCTTAAAATTTTGCCTGTCGGTTTTTCCGGCTAACCTCCGAAACGGCTGGAGCAAGCTGATGTTATAAGGAGTAACTTAACTATTTTATTTTAGAAAAAACCGTAAAAATAAAAACCGTTCCGTGTAAAATATTTAAACCCTTCAAATTTTTTACAAATTCGATTCAATGAGGGCAGCAATATTTTTATAATAAAATCACGCGGACGAAGGTCACGGGGCACATCTAGTCTATAAATGATATCAATGACGCTTCTCTTGCGTGGCTGAATCCTAAGTTTCGAAGCGCGGCGAGAGGATGAATGGCTGGAAGGTATCCAGTCATTAGCGCTTCCCCTGTGGGGCACCTGCCGCACCCTACAGTATATGGGCTTACCTAGGTAAAAGGCTCTGCCTAGGTGGACGAATAAATCCTTACTACTCGTGGGAACAATACGGAAAATAACAATAAAAAAGTAACGAAGAAGGCGGATGCAGTGTCAAACTCTGGCACTGCGTCACTGAGGACGGGAGCAGAGGCTCCAGCTGAACCACTAATGTTTCTGGAGGGGGTGTGTGTGTCGGAGACTGACGACACACCACAAGTAGTTGCGGCCGCTTCCTCCAAGTTTTGGGGAAAGCGGTCGCGTGTCTGCGAGTCGGACGCGTGGTCGGCGGGTTTGTCCTCAAGCGAGGAGAACCTGCCGGCCGCCAAGGTGCCGTCAGCCAGGAGGGGCAGAGGTCGCGGGATAGCTTCCGGAGTAAACACTTCGGCAGCGTCACGTGACACCCGGCGTCGCTTCCTAAAGCGCCCCGATACGCCGGTGGCCAGCGGAGCAAGTGACGGCGATCGAGTCTCATCCGCGGTCTCAAAGGATGAGCGGGGAGGGGTCGCCGTCTCTCTTGTGGGCACAAAGGCAGAGGCTATCGCCGCGAAGCGTGCCCAGAGCAGAGCGGTCGCGGCCGATGAGGTCGCCGAAATGGCCCGTCAGGCCCGCGAGCGGCAATCTGCCCAGGCGGCCAATGGAGAGAGCCTAACTGCAGAGGCTCTAAGCCACCAGGTGATGGAGTGCGTGGACGTTGTCCTAAAGGTTGCCACCAAGTCCGGAAACCTGAAGGGCTCGTTCATGCGCGCCCTTAAAGAGGCAGCAGAGGGGATCAAGGAAGCGGTGGAGGTTCTCCATAGCTGCAGGAGACGACGAGCTTGTAGATGGAGAACAGACGTCTTCGATCCGAGCTGGAGGACCTCAAGCGGGAGTTTGCCGCTCAACGGAGTATCGGGCAGCAGCAGGTAGCTCGCGCATCTGCCCCTGCACCCGCGGTGCCGCCGTCTCTAAGCTTGTCGGACTACGACATAGAGAGAGTGGCGAGGATCTGCATGGTGCAGTGTGGGGGCATGGTGAGTGCCCGCCTGGAGGCAATCTAGTCGCGACTGCCCCCAGCAGAAATCATACGCCCCCCGCTTGCAGCGGATAGGCGGAGGATGGAAGAGTCCGCCAGGGTGAAGCCCGCACAGGTGGCTCTGAAACCTGCAGAGGGGGGTAAAAAGTCCAAAGTGGGGCCCAATAAGCCCGTGCAGGGTGCGTCTGCGCCCCTCCTCCAGAATTCCGAGCTTCCGGCGGCCGCTCCTCCTACCGATGGAACGGTGGGTTGAGGGAGCCGCCGCAAGAAGAAGGAGGTGGGTGCGACCGCACTCCCTACTTCCCAGGAGACTGCACTTCCAGCGACCGCGGTCCCGGCGACCGCTCCTTCCACCCAGGAGGCGTGGACGACGGTGGTGAAGAGGGGCCGTAAAAAGAGCGCGTCGCAGCTGACACCTCCCCACGTACCGACTCGACCAGAGGCCAAAAGGCCGCCCAAGGCCACTACTCCACGCTCCGAGCTTGTAGTAATTACGATGCAGCCCGAAGCCTCAAACAGGGGAGTGACCTACAAGTCGGTCCTGGCGGAAATGAAGCAGAACCTTCAGTGACTTTGGCACTCCGGCTGGCTTCATATTTAGAACAGCGGCCACGGGTTCCAAGATACTTCAGGTGTCGGATGCCGCAAGGCAGGAGAGGGCGGACAATCTGGCCGCCAAGCTCCGTGAAGTCCTCAAACCGAGGACGTCCGAGTCTCCAGGCCCACCGTCACGGCTGATTTGCGTATAGATTTTTTTTTGTTTTTATCTTTATTTAGAAAAGGCTTAAATCGCGTAGCGATTATGCCAGCCTCGTAGTTTTACAAAATAATAAGAATGTACATATAACTAAGACCTTAATTTAACTATCAAATTATATAACTTAATAGCTAATTTGGACGTAGGTTTAGACAGGATCACATTACAAATTCCAACATCTCTTAAACTAAGTCCCGCCTCTAATTCCAAATCTCTCCGTTCTTCTCTGATCCGAGCACACTCCACCAAAGCGTGGTAGGTATCTTCCCTCATGTTGCAAATCAGACAATTAGGGGTGTCAACAACCTTCATGAGATGTCCGAACGCATTCAATGGAATGTGCCCGGATCGCAGACGCATGCTTGTTACTAGCAACCGTCTATTCATCTGAACTTCAGAGAACCAAGGAATCTTTGGAATGGTCCTGTACCATATACCCTTCTCTTCAGATCTTTTGTCAAAGTAAGTCTTCCACATATCATTGCAATTTATTTTGACATCTCTTAATATATCTGTGCAGAAGGGTAGATGACTGACAGATATTCCTTCATAGGTTCCTGCTTTTGCCAACTCATCCACTTGCTCGTTTCCCATCAAACCTACATGCGATGGAACCCATTGAAATTTAACAGTTTTTCCACTTTCCCTCAATTGTAAATATAATCCTAATATAGAATAGGCTACGGGCAGACCTCGTATTCCCGAGGTGCACCGAGCTATATGCTGCAAAGCACTTTTTGAATCAGAAAGTATCAATAACTTAGAACAATTGCATGACATCAAGTACGACAAGCATTCCGAAATAGCATACAATTCCGCTGCCATTATGGATACTTTGCAGTTCAATGTGAAACTTGCTCCCGTATTACATTGAGGATCAAAAAAGGCTGCTCCTGTTCCATTATCGACCTTGGACCCATCACTGTAAATTCGATAGGATCCGTCATAGTTTCGTGTGATCGCAGATTTTCTCAAAAGTGCTACGGAAGTATGAGATCTTTTAGGTCCTGTTATATCAATAATATTTAAGTTAATATGTGACTTAATATCATTAATGGTGTCACCGTCAACAATAGACTTAGCCTTTTTTTTTTTTTTTTACGGACGGTAAGTTACAAATGACTTCTCCCGCTCTGGGCAGAGCGAAAGGGAGTGTCAGACTTGTACTGACTAAAACCCATCCATGTTCCTTCCTTGCCCTTTGTGTTCCAGGGCCGCGGTATCTCTTTCGAACAGTCCCGCAGCCTGTTTGCTGACATCTCTTTGAGGCGTGCGTGGAACAGGAAAGCGCCGTTTACACGGCCTGTCGGCAAAAGACGGACGGGCGGTGAGCTAGCCCATTACTCACCAGGTCCGCGTCTACGGCGGCCGGAAGCCACCACGTGACCCCCGACGCTCGGGGCGTCTCCCGCTGCGGCTGGGACGAGAGGTTCTCTCCCTCTCGTTCTCCGCCACCTCCTTCACTAGCATGACGGTACTGCTTCGCAGAAGGAGGTGACGGCGTCCCATTCCCTTCTCGCTCCGGACCAGGGCCGGACGCGATAGGTCGCCGCCGCCGATCGCCGCTACTTTTATGCGAGTCTGTTCAGTAATTCAGTGATAAACATTTTCTCAATCTTTCACTTTTAATGGATATTCAGTAGTATCATATTTCATACTAAGGGTATTGTTTTTTTAATGTATAACGGGATGGTGTCCGCAACTCCACGTCCAATGCGCGTATTTTGCGTGCGGGTGGGAAATCTATTAAATGATAAATGATGTTTATTTTGCAAGTAGGTTTTTACAAACACTTTACACGTCATGTTTTTTAAAGCTAGATGGGGCCGGTGTTTCGTACCTGACTACTCTGAGAAGAAACAGCCGAAACAAACTCAGAGGTCATAGTCTCTTTTAAAGTCCAGACATAATCTTGGTTTACTCACATGAGGACTATGCAGATTAGTGTCTGACATGGCCTTTGGAAGAAAGAACCACAGATTTGAGCGGACCTTTCCAGTCAGTGCTAGCATTTGTCAGTTATCGTAAGCTCGACTTATAACTCAAGGAGCACAACGACACGACGAACAATACCAAAGAAAGGACATTTGGGTAGGTCGCTTGTAGTGCTCAAACTGCCAGACAATCGTGGGAAAAATTAAAAATAAAATTAAAATATTACCCACATGGTCCTCACATTCACAGAAATTAAATAAAATAAATTAATAATACTTCACAAAATAAATGTAAATAAAAAACCAAAAAAATCATTAAATGTCACAATAATAAAAATAAAAGAAATTTAGTAAAATACTTAACGAAGTACTCGTATTCCCGTCAAAAACATTGAATGTCAAAATTCACAATAGTAAAAAAATAATAATAATAATATGTAATTATAAATCAGGACATGGTCCAAATCCACAAGCATTTGCTGGATGACCCTGTTTAAGACAATTAGAACAAAGTTTATATTTATTTACATCTGCCCATCTTTCTTGTATAGATTTGTTTTTGAAACAAGGGCACTCATAATTATATTTTATGATTTTGACTGCAGATTATGCATACAAATGAACTTGCAGTGTCTTTATTAGTAGCTGTGGCTTCCTTAATAAAACATTTTTGAATTTTATCCTGTTTGTTGTAGTGATTATTTTGTGTGTGTGAACCCTTTTGGTGGCTGTTATCTGTTTTATTTCTCTCTAAAGCTTCAAGCACATCAGCGCGATCTATTAAAATTTGTTTAAAGTTTTCTAAGGTTGGAATCTTATCACCAAGCTGGTTTCTAAATTCCTCCCATTTTAGAAGTGTATTATTGTCTAATCTTGAGGTTAAATTAAATATGACACACATATCCCAATTATCTGTGGGCATTCCTAGACTAGATAATGCTCTCAAGTTTTTTGTAACATGATCAACTAAAAATCGTAATGACTTTACCGTTTCCTTGCTAAATGAACGCATGTTAAACAATGCAATCATGTGATGATCAATCAAAAGTCTTTTGTTATCGTAACGATCACACAATAATTTCCAAGCTTCCTTGTAATTTTCAGATGATACTTCAAGATTAGAAATTATACGTGCCGCATCTCCTTCCAGGTAAGATATTAGATAGTGAAATTTATGTACCGGCGGAGTTGCTTATTACGATCAACTAAGCTCAAAAAGGAGTCTCTGAACTCGAGCCACTTAAAATATGCACCGTCAAACCTTGCAATTTGTATACGTGGCAACCTGATACCAGAGTCACGGGGTTCAGATCGGGATTCGTGACAGTCATGACTACATAATTGCACACATCTGTCCAACAAACCCTTTGCAATGGCGAGTCCACTCACCATATCATTTTCAATTTTATCCCGCTCCTCAATCTCTAATGCCAGGCTCCCACTATTTAAGACTTCAATCTGACTTTGCATCTCATCAAACTTAGCTGATAATTGTTCAAATCTACCAAGTTTAATCTTTAATTCAGCTATTTCCTCGTTTGTTAATGAGTCTAAAGACGACAATGTATCCAAAAAGTTTTTAAACTTGGTAATTTGACCTTTAATTGAGCTACGCCTGACAGTCAATTCACGTAATTTCTTTGAATTGACTTCTTGCGACATTTTTTAAACGATAATTTAGTCAAGCCAAATATGTTAAGTATAATCGACTATCAGCGGAGTAACTCAACTACGTGTCAGCGTGAAAACCATAATTTTGTAAGATAAATAAAGAATCTCACGCCCCTCACTTCGACGTCACCCGCCGACCAGGAAACCGGATTCACGCTGCCTAGCGGATTGCAAGCTCTGCTTGTACAAATGGTGCTAGCGTGATGTTCCAACGTATCTGGAAAGTTCGGCGAACAATGTTAAAAAACTGATTTGGAACGTTACGTTATCTTTTCACGATGAAGGTAGATGAAAAAATTAAAAAAAAAAAAAAGGTAGGCAGGTATGAATGAGCAAGGAAGGGCACTTAACTTATGATGATCCGATTCACATGTGTCTTCTGCAACTGCTTTTTCTTCTGTACACCCGTGTCAATACTTTAGCCGTATCGATGCTCAGGTTTCCGGTGGTTCTTTGGTTTCAGCTTCACGACGGGAACTCGGCCTTTTGTGGTCTCGATGATCACGCCACGTTGACGTACCAATTGTTGAAATTTAGTTTTTTACGTCCTGTCACGGTTGCCATTTTTTATGTCTATTACGACATAAAGGGGTCAATCATTGGGAATTTGGTTTCTTCAATAATTAATTTATTGAACTTTTGGATTTTTTTTAATATTTAGTTATTACGTAGGACAGAAAAAATAATAGAAAAATATCGACTGCTCGTGCGGTGGACAAGATGCGAAGTGTCACTTATGAACAATTATAAAGTTTTTCACTCACACCGCCACGATAATTGCGCCTTACCAAAAACGTAAGGCAATGTGTTTTTGTAGCACACGGTGCTAGTATATAGGCAGCAGGAGAGCCTAAACATACATGTTTCTTACGAGCTGCCGATTATGAGCTGCGGTTCATACTACATTAATTGACAGGTTAAACTCCAAACATTACATTATGAAATTATGTGAGCTTTACAATGCAGGGCCTTCGAAATGACCTGTCCCGCGTAATTTTTTATTATTACACCTAAGTAGTAAGTCAATTTACTGAGAAATTATTCAACCACAAAATACCTGAGATCACCCAGATGGGGTCTATTGGATATGTCGGGCATGCCACCGTCCAGGCGAATCAATCCGTCACATTATCTCCGGGTGTTCTCGTCTGGCTAACGAAGAGTACGAGCATAGATACAACCTTGTATCCGTCAGCAACTTACTCTAAAATACAACCTTGTGGAATCGGAAGTTACGTACTATAGGTATACGCCCGACCCAGTTCTCGATAATGGCAATATCACACTGTACTGGGATCAATCCATCATCACTGACAGGACTATTGTAGCCAATAAGCCTGATGTTGAGGTGGTGGATCGATCAGAGCGGCGTGCAATGATGGTTGACATTACGGTCCCACATGACGAGAACCTCGTGAAAGCCCAGAAAGGTAAGCAAATCAAGTAAAAAAAGTATTTACATTTTTATAAATATTTTTCGTTGATAAAATTAAGCATAGATTCCATTTCAATATGTGCACATTATAAAGACTCACAATGTATATTCAGTTTCGTTTCGGAGCCCTATCCTATGCGTGTGTACAATTGAGGACACTCCCGCCTGATCACCACTAAGCACATTTTGGCTTGCACTCACGCGCGTGAAACGCTCTCTAGTCGGGAGGTGCTAAATTTTTCACTGATCAGGCGGAAATGGCCGCGACTGTACAATTCATTACCGTTTGGTCAACCTTCTGTTCGGCAAGTACAGTTAGGTCTCAGGAGAACTAAGAAATACCACAATTAATACTACCTAAGTTAGTATAGAATAGGTATTCTTATACACCAGCATTTTACCTAAAGGGACTTATAGATCCAACACATTATCTACCAGCCAACTTTATTTATACCTTGAGTGAGTCATTGTATATTATTATGATTATGATCATAAATATTATTATTAGAGATTTGCTGTTCTATGTGTGGGCGATTAAAGATAATAATCTGTCTATCGATACCTATGTTTAGATACGTTCTGTAATAAAATCTTCTAAAGTAAAAACTATCTATACATTGGAAAAAAAAACCGGGCAAGTGCAAGTCGGATTCGCAGGGTTGCATAACACCAAACAATAGAATAACAATATTTTTAACGCCCATTCTTTACACTTAACAGCAAAACTAAATGTGTTATTCATAGGATATGTTAATGAGAAACCAAGTTACTGCTTTGACGAAAAGTCCCCATATCTCAAAAACGAAATATCAAAGCTTACTCAAACCAATTTTCGTTGAAAGTTCTTTTTACGTTCTACAAACCTATATTTTTTCAGAATTTTCCTCAACTATTTACTGACAACCGGAAGACGTTGCGTTGGAAGGCCTCCCACTAGGTGGACCGATGACCAGGTGAAGGTTGCGGGGATCCGCTGGATGCGAGTAGCACGGGACCGGTCAATGTGGCGACACTTGGGGGAGGCCTATGTCCAGCAGTGGACGTCATTCGGCTGGAATGATGATGATTACTTACTTACCTTAAAAAATTAGAGGAGGGGCACAATTTTACAGCTCTAGAAGCAAACATCTCATCAACCATTGACCTAAGGAAAAAAATGCTATAGAAAACTCGATATCATTTTTGAACACATGTTTATTTTTTTAATCAGAAGCAACCAAAAAAAAGGGTTTTGAATCATGTCCTAAACTCATAATAATGGGTTGCTTTTTCTACCCTTTATTGTGAACAGTGGATTCGACATCAGTGATGCGCCGCCAGGGGGGTAAATATGTCATTTAAGCGTGGGAAAGACACAGAGCTATACAGGTCGTCTAGCGCCATCTCTTACCCACACTGGAATGACAACAGACTAAGTCTAAGACGTCATGGTAGGCCACCAGGACGCACACTTATAGTATAAGCTGGTCTCATAATGGATTGAAATTCCATACTACGCTAGGCCTCAAGGGCAAGGTGGTACCAACGACATGCGGTCGACTAAGTTCCTCAAATGACGCGTACGCATGTCTATCATGTCACTAAAGACGCAAGAAAATGCAAGACTGATTTATTTAAAAACCTCCCCCCTTTGGATTTCCCGGCGTTTCCTGGCGAAAAAAGAGATTGTAATCGAAAAATGGGAGTATTCCTCAAAGCGCAACTATTTTTGAGCGCAACCAACTAAGCGCAACTATTTTTGAGCGCAACCAACTAAGTGCAACTTAATTATTCCTCGAAGCGCAACCATTAGTTGCGCTCACAAATTCAAATTGTTCAAATGGTTGCGCTTTGAGGAATAATTTAGGTGCGCTTAGTTGGTTGTGCTTAAAAACAGTTGCGCTTTGAGGAATACTCCGAAAAATGCACTTATATCGTTAGTACCTATGCTGTTTGAAGAGCCAGCAATCGAAAAATCTAAGTAGACCGTCTAACGTTTTCAAAATATATATGCATAATTATATGTTCATAATTTAATGAAATCCTATCAGTAATGCAGGAGAATCTATCTACAAAGTACAGACAAAAAATATGAGAGATAAGATTTTATATAAATTAACGGAATTATCGATATTTTGGTTGTTTTGCGACAGGTCATACAGATCCCAATATGTCGAAATTAACTATAGTAGTTTTTAGCCTCCTTGGTCTTATAAGTGCATGTGTGGGTCAAGGCGTAGAACAGTTAGGACAGTGTGACGAAAATGTAACTGTAGTTCAATATTTTGAACTGGCTAACGTAAGTTTGATTTTTCGTTTGTTTTTTTATATGTTATTACTTAGAGCAACCAAAAGTTTAAACACGACGAGAATCGAAGCTTACAGATTTTGACAGTATTTTAAGGAAAAAACTGTCGCATCTGCAGTCAAGCATCGGTTCTCGGCTTAAGATCAGGCATTATTAAACCGATATTACATATATGATTTAATTTTCGTTCATTCTTACCTTTTTTTCGACATTTTTCACTAAAAGTAAAATGTGTAAACACAAAAGTAATAAAAAGTGAAAAATTAATTTATTAGTGAACCAATTTAACGATGTGTGATTGACTGTCGGAGCACTTGACATTTTTCATTCGCTTACGGATTAAGCATAAAAGAAAATTATTTACTTGTTTAGAATCTCCAACAAAGGATGTACAGAAACACACGAAATAAATAATCGACACTCCTTCACTTACGGGAGACCAATTCCAAATTCTCCCTGTAAAATTGCAAGCTTACTTTTTGTGTAACTTAACCCTGAATTGGGGGTCACTTTTTCACTCACCCTTGTGAACTTTTACCATGGAACCAAACTTAAATCTCGGAAAAAAAAAACAACTGCTCCAAGCATTTTTTCTAACTAATCTAACTAATGAACAAAAATAAAAGAAATATTTAATAACGTAAATACCCTCAGTACAGTATAGCAGACATCTTAAAATAATTATAATGGTTATGTAATTAATAATAATAACAATTTTAATTATACAAAAACATTCAACATTTCTTAAATACTGGTTTGCATGAATTTCAGTGAATTAACGGGGTGCGGGATTTTGTTTGGTTTTATACCCTGACTCCCAAACTCTTCTAGTTCCGGAGTCAGGGTTTATTATGTAATTGACTGAAGTTTTAATATACCATTTGATGATAATTCAATTTGTATTACCCACGAATCCTTCCCAGAGTATTACCGTGTGACTTCGGAGTCAGTGTAATTATGTAATTGACTGAAGTTTTAATATACCATTTGATGATAATTCAATTTGTATTACCCACGAATCCTTCACAGAGTATTCGTATTGACATGTTAATACGTTATTTTAAACCTAGTGTAATAAATACATATCGTCGCTGTAGAATGAATACCACGCATGTCAAAAAAAGTACTTTTTTATGAAAACCACGTATTTTATAACACGGCGAAACAGTGAACCCAAAAGTAAGTCCTTTTTATCGTTCAAAACATGAGCCAAAAGCAGATAAAAATATTTTAAACATTGCCGAAATGAAACATTGTTTCGTTTCCTGTAAAGTTTGGATTTCTGGACATACGAGGTTATCATTCTACAGCGACGATATTTCCAATTATCTTGCAAGCTACTTACTTTTGTATAACTTACAGGCATAGGTATTTATTTTCAATTTTAATGGATAAGTACTTAGTTGGCGTACCTATCTATCTACTTATCATTTATGAACCAAAAAAATCGAAGTATCTAGAAAAAAAAACAAACCTTCATGAAATTATTTGAAAACATCAAGTTTCGTTATTTATCAAAATAAATTAGATTAATCTAAGTGACTGTGTTAGATAACAAAGCCTTGACACTCCCAAGTTATTATCACTGGGGTAGATTATCTACATAGGTATTTGCACGTAGGTACAAATCGGATTACTGACGATAATAATTTCACATCATTGTCTACAGCGGGATTCACAATTTACCTCGTTGTCGTGTCGAGCATTGTACATAAGTGTAAGGTACTGCCGAGCGATGTTTCTCCACCAGTCGGTTGAAAACATAACACTTTGATGCGGTATGAATGAAAATCGCTTGAATGGGCTGCTTTTATTTATTAAGACAATGCTTAAAAGATGGATGCTAGGCGAAGTGGTTCAGTCAGTTCATGATTGTATGCGGAAGTCTGCAAAGCCAATAAGGCTAGGTGGCTAAGGCTTCAGTCAGTGAGCCCAGATACCACATAATGAGATGCCTTGCGCGACCAAAATCTGTAGTGCTTTCTTTCAAACTCTTGAAAAATATTTAGCCTTCTATGGTAAAAAAAAAAACAATTTGCGATAGGTTGCTAAAACTTTCATTCCTACTCTTAATTCTCAAAATGTTGAACGTAGGTTGATTAAATAACGGCTATTTTTATGTACATACTCAGTTGCTAAAATATTTTTTTGGGACAAGCCCGAAATACTGTTCCCAAATAATGCGAAAACATTGAAAGAACCTTCGATAGACTTTTGATGACCTACCAATGGTAATAATGACAGGCATAAAAATATAGAGTGAATCCGCCGGTAAAACTCTTTGACTAACTAAATCATTATTGTTTTTATTTCAGACAAGTAAAATTCGACCATGCATTTTTATTATTAAGAATTTCTTTTGTTTGTAGTATACAGGCCGATGGTATGACATTGAATCCTTGCCATCGCTGTTTCAAAATGGTTTCTGCAACACAGACAACTACACTGTGAGCCGTAACATACTTGGTATTGTAAATAGTCAAGTTACCACTGACGGCCTTCTTGCAACAGCATTCGGCACGGCTATCACCACAACAGGAGATGGTAAATTCGACGTAACAATCGACTGGGCTACTCCCGGTAAGTATCCACTATTTTGATAATATTATCAAGTATTTTGCCTCATTTATTTAGTGGTCGTAAGTGCAAATGGGCAAATGGTCCTGGGTTTGATTTCCTTTTTTTGAAGTGAAAACTTCTTTAGCATCGTTGTGATTTGACGTTGTGATGTAACGTTATTTGTTACTAGCTGTGCTGTAGTGTGCAGCTCGTCTAACCTTATAAATGTAACTGCACACGTATTTAATATTCATTATTACACGGAGCATTGACCCAAACATATCTCTTTTATTTGCACCTGCGTACCACAACCTACTGTATGGCGACCCTTAGCCAGTTTCTTCTGTGAAGTTCCGAAGCTGCCTCTATTATTCAAGATGTCTGAGAAAAGTGAAGATAAGAAGAAGAAAAATTTGGAAATGAAAAATTTATAGAGAGAAGATGAACATTTATTACCAACTATTTTATATTCTCAAGCAAAACATACCTATGGATGCATAACAACTCACAGAAGACAGCAGTTTACAGAAGAATTTCGAGAACCTAGTCGAGGGCTAAATGTCAATAGAAAAACGAAAAGGATTGTTGGTGCCGGGTGCCGGGAGTACGCTCAAGCCTATTGATGTCAGGAAATGCAGGGTGCCGGGAGATACATTGAACGGGTCCGATGAGGAGCAGCCGGGAGTAGTACGAGTCCATTAGGAGTATTGCAGAAATCACGCTACTTCGGACGTCATCATGACCTACATACCTGCGTCCATTGAACTGCCTACTGTAAGTTAATTTAATTGTTAAGCAAATTTTTTTGCCTGATGTATTTTATTGTGTATTTTTTAAACTAGGTCAGATAATATTTTAATGTTGTGTTAACTATTATGTCCCAACAATTGCGAGATTTACATACTAAATTAATTTATTTAAAGGAATATTTAGTTAAACTTGGTCCTGAAAGACGTAAGCAAGAATTAGCGAGTAAGAAATTAGAGGAGGCTGAAAAAGAATATAGAACATTAGATACTATTTTGACTCAGTTGAACCGGGAAGTTACAGAGAAAAAGCTAAGCACTGAATCCTGTGAGGTTTACCAAACATTAATTAATGATATTCAGTTAACATTTAAGAAAATTAAGAGTTTAGTTTCTAGTATAGATAATAGTTGCCAAACAAGTTCTGAAACTTTTGTTGAGCCTAGTAGTTTCGAAAACATGGCTAATTCATTTGATATTAAGACTGCTATTTCCCTATTGCCAGTCATAAACGGGCAAGAACAGGTGACCAATCAGTTAATCGATGGTATCTTGCTTTACAGTTCACTTATAAATGATACAGGTAAAAGCCAATTAGTTGAATTTGTTTTAAAAACTCGTCTTTCACCCAGTGCAAAGTTACGTCTTAAACCTTCATATGCGGATGTTCAAACTTTAGTAGGGGATATTAGAAAATTTTTATTGCCTAAAAAGTCAGCAGTGTCCCTACAGTCTCAGTTATTTACAGCTACTCAAGGTCGTAGGAGTATCGAAAAATTCGGTACAGAGATAGAAGAGTTGTTTGTGAATCTCACTATGACTCAAGCGGATGGTAACCAGTCTGCTTATGAGGTCCTTCGCCCTCTCAACGAGAAGACTGCGATAAAGAGGTTTAGCGATGGCCTGTCCGACAAACGGCTCAGCAATATCATTGCCTCACGTCAGTTCACGTCTCTACCTGAAACTATTAGGGCTGCGGTAGACGAACAGTCCATGTCCACCCAGGACCACGACCAGGTCATGCAGTATAGGTCTACTCAGTATGCTAGGCGTGGATTTACCTACAAACCAGGTTTTCGTGGCCGAGGAAATAATTGTAATCAGCCTAATAACATCCAGTATAGGTACGATAATCCTCGTAATAACTATGATTATACTCGTACAATTCAAGACAATTATAGGGGTCAAAGAACTTCATTTGTAAATAATGGTAACCGAGGTAATTACGCGGAGGGACAGCGTCAGCAGTTTCGCGGCGGACGCTCCGGTCTTAAGCGAGTTCAGCATAACGTAGATGTGCAACAGTCCAACAGTCAGGGCAATGACACTAATAATGAGGATTTAGAGTTTTTTCGAGCCTAAACAATGCACTCATTCTATATTTAGCTTTAGTAATTTTTGTGTAGTTAATTGTAAACTTAGAAACAATGAGGAACTTAACCTATTAGTTGACAGTGGAGCTAGTTTATGCGTATTGAAGTATGAATGTTTATTACAAAATAGTACTTTATTGAATTTGGTACAAGAGGATAAAATAGTAATTAAGGGTATAAGTGGTGATTTAGAGTCTTTGGGATGTTTATTTAGATATTATTATAAAAAAATTAGTTTTTCAGCAAAAGTTCTATGTTTTTGAGAACTTATCTTGTACCGCAGACGGTATACTCGGTCAAGATTTTTTCACGCGGTATAACGCGGTATTGAATTACAAAAGTGGTACTCTGAGTTTGGAAACCCGAGACCAGTACACAGTGCACCTGCGTACCACAACCTACTGTAGTGCAATGCATCTTTTACTACCTACTATACTACTCTACTCTACCCTACCTACCTACCTTACCTGACCACACCCTACCGGGGATTACAGGTGTGATGTTATGTTTATAATAAAACAAATTGTTTTCTGTTTCAGTACCATATTGGGTTCTGGACACCGATTATGAAACTTTTGCATTGGTGTATTCTTGCGTCAACGTAAATGCTACTGCCAGACGAGGTAAGTTCCCTAGTGTCAGCTGTTCAAACGTAGGTAGAGTGTGAGTAGGAGTCATAGCCTGAGGGTATTGTCTCAAAGCTCTACCTGGCTCCCGTGGCTTCGCTCAAGTGACATGGCCTAGGTCAGGGATGGCGAACCAATGGCAAGCGTGCCATTGACAACGCAACACAATAATATGGGCACACCTCCGATCAAAATCGTTTGCATTTTAGTTCAAAATAACTAGGTTTATCATATATTCTACTAAAAGTAACCTCTTACAAGAAGTTACAACCCTAATACGGGGTGTAAACAGACTCTTCACGAAGCCATCAACCAAGCATTATGTACATCAAACTAAGTAACATTACGCAAAAATTAGTGCTGGAAAACGACTTTTTCTTTTGGCCTGAAAAATCACGTTTTACAGTAGGACTCAATGTAACGCACTCAAAACATTGTGCTGATTGATGTATTGAATAGTAAGGAGGTCCTGGAGGTGTTTAAAGTAAAAATCTTACATTAAAAACATATATTTAAAAAAAAAACTTGTGAAAAAGTTGGAACTTTGACCCCCAATATCTCCGTAACTAGAAAGTTCCCAGGTATGGTCTAGAACAAAAAAATGATCGCAATGACGGGGAAAACAAGTGCCTTTCGGCTTCGTTAAGAGTCTGTTTACACCCTTTATAAGTTATTTATCATTTAACTAATGTTACCTTCTTTGATTTGAATTACCTACACGTAAACATTTATCAACATTCAGTGCAAAATGTATATTTGGTAGTAAATAAGAGTTTTTAGTTGATAGTACCTATTTAGTTTAATTATTTGCCCAATAATCACTAGTCAAAATTATTTTACGGCACGTCTATGGCGTCGTTAAACATTTGTTTAAAAAAAATATGGCACGTTGAACCGTAAAGGTTCGCCACCCCTGGCCTAGGTAAATCTAATTCCGGTTTGAAGGGCATATTGTTCCATCACTCTTAATGCCCCAACTGAAAATTTAATTTTTATTGCAAAAAGTAATATAAATTATATATTACTACAGTTACCTACCAGTTTTCCTCGAATTTTCCCTCAACTTGTACTGAAAGACGCCTTATACCTTGCTTCTTAATGTGCATGTTGTTAGCTCAACGGGAATTAGATATACCCGAAAGGTTTTGAAAAATTAGAAAATCACCAGAATATTGAATTATTTATTTAGCACTTCAAATACAAAATACAGAGGCGGACTTAGTGGCATAGGCATTGTCTACCAGTCATCCTTTGAGTGCTGCTGAGACAAGCAGTGGTTGTTGCGTATCTGAAACTAATTTTAATGAATATTAAGCAGCATTTTTATTTTTTGTTATATTATTATAACTGAAAGTATAGTATAATACTGTTCTGTATCAAATAAGCAGGTACCGAATGTACGCAGCCTTGCCCCGAAAAGGTGGTGGCATTATAGTATAAAGGGTGTAAAAAGACTCTTAACGAAGCCGAAAGGCACTGGTTTGCGATGTCATTGCGATCGCTTTTTGGTCTAGACCATACCTGGGAACCTTTTAGTTACGGAGATATTGTGGGTCAAAGTTCCAACATTTTCACAAGTTTTTTTTTAAATCCTCCACGACTCCCGTACTGTTCAATCCATCCACCAGCACAATATTTTGTGTGCGTTACATTGAGTTCTACCGTAAAACTTGATGTTTCACCCCATAAAAATAAGTCGTTTCCCAGCAATAATTTTTGCGTTAAGTTACTTAGTTTAATGTACAGAATGCTTGGTTGACAGCTTCGTTAAGAGTCTTTTTACACCCTGTATATCAATAATAAATGCTGCATAATAAGTGTAAAAACTTTTAAAGTTTAATCTGTACCGTCACCCCCCAATCGAACTATACTGCGAATCTGTGTGCGGTATATTACATAACTGCGAGCGTTTTTAAACTGACGACACCGTATGTAAACGGTGAAATCATGCAAATTGCCTCCAAGCTCGAGTGAAATTCTATTTATTGACGAACTATAAACACAGAATTGTACTTATTGGGAGATTTAAAAACGGATAATCCTCTAAGGCATAAATACAATAACATGTTCTGTGGCATGGGCCTTTTGTGCGGGATCACTGAACACACTAGTATAGTAAATATCTAACGGGAAACTAAGTAAATGTTGTATTGATCATATTTATGCGCTATCCCGTACACAAGACCTATTTAAGGCGGTACTCGGTACCACACTGGCTGGCGAACTGTTTTTATTCAATGCCATTTTTTTATTTAATTTATGTTTTTACAGTTAACAGTTGGAAGTTAGGTAGAGCAAAGGGACCTCTACCAACTGAGGCAACAAACAGTATTAACACAATTATTGCCGCTGTGCCGGCGCTATCCCAAGCTGCCGATTATTACATTCAGAGGGATCACAGCGCAGAAGCTTGCTCCTATTTTGTCCAATTTGATGGACAATGTTCAACAAACTTGACTGGCGATGCTAACTTCAATGCGAGCCTTGTAAGTTCACATTAACGCATTAAGGTGGTTGCGTCAGGGTAGCCCGCGTGTTTTTTGTTATTTGCAGGTGATTGTTAGGTTGTACGAGTGAGCTTCTTTAATACTTATTTTTTCTTCTTTGCCCATGTTGATGTTCTTTGGCCTTCGTTTCCCTCTATATCCATCAGCATTCATAATTATCCATCACTCTTTTAGCCACCTAAAGACATTCAATTATTTATAAGCGAGTTTCATCCCTCCTCATTACATATCCATACCAAGACAAACGACTCCCTTTCATTTTTTCTGTAAGAGGCGCCACTTTCAAACTATCTTACTATATATATATACTTATTATCTAACTATATATACTTATTCCTTACTTTATCCATTCTTATCACTCCACACATCCATCTCAACATTCTCGTTTCCGCTACATGCAATTGTTTTTCATCCATCTTTTTCATAGCCCAGCATTCATAATCCATACAGTACGAGAGGTCTAAAACATTTTTGTACGCTAATCATTAATCAAATAAAATTGTTCATTTATTTTGCTTTTGAAAAATTTTTGAAGTGATAAATAAAAAGGGGTATTCCTCAAAGCGCAACTGTTTTTTAGCGCAAACCAACTAAGCGCAGCTAAATTATTCCTCGAAGCGCAATCATTTGAACAATTTCAATTTGTAAGCGCAACTTACTTCCTCGTAGCGCAACTAATGATTACGCTTCGATGAATAATTTAATTGCGCTTAGTTGCGCTCAAAAATAGTGGCGGTTTGAGGAATACCCCGATTAAAAATGTGTATGAAGTGACTCGATTTTTTTAATATTTTTCTTTCTGATAACAGTTTGAAGGAACCTGGTTCGAATCCGCCAGATTAAGAAACCAATTCCAGACTGGTCAGTGTAACCGTGCTGCATACGAGGCTATTGCCAACGGTATCGTCACTGTTCAGAACAGTCAAGTTATCAGTCAAGCTTTGCAAACAAGATCAGGAGTAGCTTTTGAAGTTATTGGCCGTCCGGGAGTATTACAAGTAAATTTCGATGTTAATGGCGGTAAGTTGTATAATCACCATTCTGTATGTTAAAACGCTCACTTTTATTAATGACAATTTAAAAAAAAAAAAAACAGTCTCCTTCCAACAGGAAACGTGCTTAAAAGATAAAGGAACTTAGTTTCAGTACAAAACTTTCTAAGTATAGGTACGCACGACGGCTGATCAAGCTATACAAAACCAGCTTATGCGGATCTCTCAGTGTGCAAAAATATATACAAAGTGAGGCCAAACGATACTGCGCTGCGGGCTGTTCGAGGGCTGCGGGCTGTTCGAAAGAGATACCGCGGCCCTGGAACACAAAGGGCAAGGAAGGAACATGAATGGGGTTTACTCAGTACAAGTCTGACACTCCCTTCCGTTCTGCCCAGAGCGGGAGAAGTCATTTGATGATTTCCCAACCGTAAAAAAAAAATAAAGCATTAAGGCGCACATTCATTGTTTGGTTTTATAAGAGCATATCAATCATATGTAAAAGAAATTGCCCATGTTCTCGATCCTACCTTTGTTCTCCAGCGTTACTTGAAATTATTATCTGTATAAAAAGATCCAAAGTTTAAAAAATGCTTTTTTGTCTTCGTAAACGGAGTGATTCTATTGGGCCAACGACAGCGAAACTTTTATGAAAACTGTTTTGGCATACTAAATTTTTTGGTCAAGTGCGAGTTGTCCATAAAAATGAGTGATCAATTTTTTTTATACCTTGCGACCGTGCTAACTGTATAAAAAAATATTTTGCCGTTTTTTTCTAAATGTTTTTATGAAACTCATCATCGCATAAAAGACATCCAAAAAATGTTATTAGCTATGTAATAAGTTATGATTACTAGAAAAATATATAGGTATCTAATCTTATTTAATACGAGTTAACAAATTTACAAGATCGTCCGAAAACGAACAAAAGTGTCAATGTGTGTCAATTAAAAAAAAACCCTTTAACCCTTAGGTACACCCCTAGAAACTAAACAAAAAATTCTCAAGAAAATCCAACGTCTGTATGTCCCAGTATAAACAACGTCCCACTTTTCAAATGATTGCATTCGTCTAAATGTCCTCACTTTTCATTTTCAGAACTCAGAAGTCAGAACCTCGTCGTACTCGCCACCGACAATACCAACTATGCTCTCCTGTACAGCTGCTCTAACATAGACGCGAACACACGACGAGGTAAAGAAGTTCATATTTACGTTGGAACCGAAAAAAAAATATCGCTCAACTAAAAAAAATATATATATATATATATATATTAATTAAAATTAATTTATGGGTTCATTTTACGTTTTCTTACAGATTTTATAGGTTTATTAATAAATAATTTTAATTAAGTAATAACTAATAATATATGAAATCTTTGATCTTCGTTTCTGTAAAATATGAAAAACATAGATGTTCCAATATATTACTAGGTGAGCGATGTACCTTTGAAGTAGTTAATTTGATAAATTATTTCACAGTTAGTAGTTGGCAAATGAGGAAACAATTAGCAGACCTGGATCCCATCTCTAGCGCCGCAATTGATGATGCCATCAGTGTCAACGACGATCTACAGCCAGAACAATACCTCGATACAAATCAGTCTGATGCATCGTGCTTCCACTACCCAGAGTGGGACACACTCCCAGCGACCATTGACTTGCCCGGACCCTGCCCTAGCATAACCGGTGCTACTAACTTCAACGCGGACACCGTAAGTTCAGATTAAAAAATACTTTGAAACTAAGTGCTTCCTTCAACGCAGATACTGTAAGTGTAATTTAATCGTGTAAAAGGTGTTAACCTTGAAGTGAATAGTGTAACAGCACGTTCATTTATGTATGTCCCTATTATATAAATTATAGACTTACACGGCATGCCTATTCATTAATTTCCTATTATCAGCAGTAATAGTCTAGTGGTGTAACAGTTCGGACAGCCAAGTCATAGGTTTCCACCACTGATTTTTTTGATTCTTGTGCATATTGTATAATTGTCACTTACTTCGGTGAAGGAGAATATCGTGAGGAAACCAAACCAGCATGCCTGAGAGATATTTCTCGGCATGTCATGTTCAAAACTAAGTCGGAGAAATATGGGCGGCATAAAAACTCTGACATCAGGTTAGGCAATAACGGGCTGGGGGACTATTCGAAAGAGATACCGCGGCCCTGGAACACAAAGGGCAAGGAAGGAACATGGATGGTTTTAGTCAGTACAAGTTTGACACTCTCTCTGAAAGAAAAAAAAAAAAGGTTAGGCAATAACCAAAAAAAACGGGACCCTATTACTAAGACTCCGCTGTCCGTCTGTCACCAGGCTGTATCTTATGAACCGTGATAGTTAGACAGTTGAATTTTTCACAGAAAAACATTATAAAATAAATATTTTAGGGAGGACCCCATGCAAAAAACGTGATTTTTTTGCCGTTTTTGTCTAATGATACGGAACCCTTGGTGCGCGAGTCCGACTCGCACTTGGCCAGTTTTCTAGTATTGTAGTCCTATTATTAAATAATTATTAACAACAGATATTTTTTTATTAAGTTTATAAAATAATTGCCAGTATTCATCAACCTTTTAATATTTTTGTTACAGTTTAACGGAACCTGGTACGAAATCGAAAGGTACCCACAACCTACCCAGGCTGGCCAGTGTAACCGTGCTCAATACGAGCTTGGAGCAGACGGTGTCGTCACTGTTCAGAACAGTGAAGTCATCGCTGAGACTTTGAGTATAATACAAGGACATGCTACTGTAGTCGCAAATGAACCTGGAGTATTAGATGTTACTTTGACTACGAGCAGTGGCCGTAAGTTGTTTAATTTCTATGATCATGAAGATGAACTCACTCTGAATTTTTGTAATCTGTATAGTGAACATTGTTTGCGTTTCAAAATCATGACATCGTTTGATTTTTTTTAATTCAGTCATGTTGTAACATGAAACGTGAATGTTATTCAAGTTTATTTTTAAATTACAGCTGTAAATCAGAGGCTTGTCGTACTCGCAACCGACAATAGCAACTATGCTCTCCTGTACAGCTGCAGTAATATACCAAATAATATGCGACGAGGTAAAGAAGTTTTTTATGTTGATACCAAAAAAAACCGAGTGTGACTTTGAAATAGCTAATTTGACATACCATTTTCACAGTTGGCAGTTGGAAACTGAGTAAACAATTAGGACCACTGAGCGCAGCAGCTGACGCCAGTTTAAATGCCGTTATCGAGGCCACCGAAGGTCTTAGACAAAATTATTACCTGCCCACAAGTCAGGATGATGCAGATTGCTTCTATTACCCAGAGTGGGACACACTCCCAGCGACCATTGACTTGCCCGGGCCCTGCAATACAGCCATAACCGGCGTTGCTGGCTTCGACGCGGAAAGAGTAAGTTCACATGAATGTTATTAAATCGTATAAACATTTTTGGACCCACATGGTATACTTATATACAATAATATCATTATTATATTATATTTGGTCTGTTGCAAAACAAATAGTTATGTATAAACCATAATACTATAATATTGCTAATCCAGTTTAGTTAACTATGTAAAACTGTTCAATAGCTTTTTTAGGGAATAAAACAGACTCATCATTTGCCTAACCTTTTCAAACTATGCTGGGGTCGGCATCCAGTCTTACCGGATCCAGCTGAATACACAGACTAACATTATAAAAAGTATTATGACATTGCTTCATCATTTTCATTATTTTTATGTGATAACAGTTTCTCGGAACCTGGTACGAGGTCGCCAAATATCCAACACCAACCCAGGTTGGCCAGTGTAACCGTGCTCAATACGAGCTTGGAGCAGACGGTGTCGTCACTGTTCAGAACAGTGAAGTCATCGCTGAGACTTTGAGTATAATACCAGGAAATGCTACTTTAGTTGCAAATCAAACTGGAGTATTAGATGTCACTTTGATTACGAGCATTGGCGGTAAGTTGTTTAATTTCTATGATAATGAACTCACTCTAAATTATTATAATCTGTATAGTGAACATTGTTTGCGTTTCAAAATAATGACATCGTTTTTTTTTAATTCATTTATTTTCTAATATGAAACGTGAGTATAAAATTATTCAAATTGACTTTTTTAATTGCAGCTGTCACTCAGAGGCTCTACGTACTCGACACCGACTATGATAACTATGCTCTTCTGTACAGCTGCATTAATATAGAAAATAATACGATGCGACGAGGTAAAGAAGTTTTTCATGTTGATACCAAAAAAATCCGAGTGTGAATTTGAAATAGCTAATTTGACATACCATTTTCACAGTTGGCAGTTGGAAACTGAGTAAACAATTAGGACCACTGAGCGCAGCAGCTGACGCCAGTTTAAATGCCGTTATCGAGGCCACCGAAGGTCTTAGACAAAATTATTACCTGCCCACAAGTCAGGATGATGCAGATTGCTTCTATTACCCAGAGTGGGTCGCACCCCCAGCAAATATTGACTTGCCCGGACCCTGCAATAGAACCATAACCGGCGTTGCTGGCTTCGACGTGGAAAGAGTAAGTTCACATTAATGTTATTAAATCGTATAAACATTTTTGGACCCACATGGTATACTTATATACAATAATATCATTATTATATTATATTTGGTCTGTTGCAAACCAAATAGTTATGTATAAACCATAATACTATAATATTGCTAATCCAGTTTAGTTAACTATGTGAAACTGTTCAATAGCTTTTTAAGGGAATAAAACAGACTCATCATTTGCCTAACCTTTTCAAACTATGTTGGGGTCGGCATCCAGTCTTACCGGATCCAGCTGAATACACAGACTAACATTATAAAAAGTATTATCACATTGCTTCATCATTTTCATTATTTTTATGTGATAACAGTTTCTCGGAACCTGGTACGAGTTCGCCAAATATCCAACACCAACCCAGGTTGGCCAGTGTAACCGTGCTCAATACGAGCTTGGAGCAGACGGTGTCGTCACTGTTCAGAACAGTGAAGTCATCGCTGAGACTTTGAGTATAATACCAGGAAATGCTACTTTAGTTGCAAATCAAACTGGAGTATTAGATGTCACTTTGATTACGAGCATTGGCGGTAAGTTGTTTAATTTCTATGATAATGAACTCACTCTAAATTATTATAATCTGTATAGTGAACATTGTTTGCGTTTCAAAATAATGACATCGTTTTTTTTTAATTCATTTATTTTCTAATATGAAACGTGAATATAAAATTATTCAAATTGACTTTTTTAATTGCAGCTGTCACTCAGAGGCTCTACGTACTCGACACCGACTATGATAACTATGCTCTTCTGTACAGCTGCATTAATATAGAAAATAATACGATGCGACGAGGTAAAGAAGTTTTTCATGTTAATACCAAAAAAAAAACCGAATGTAACTATTGCCTAAGAATTTAATTTTACAAACTATTTTCACAGTTGGCAGTTGGCAATTGACGAAAACCTTAGATCCAATGAACGCAGCAAGTAACGTGGCCATAAGTAGCAAAATCGAGGCTACCCAAGGTCTTAGACAATCTTATTACCAGCCCACAAGTCAGTCGAATTTATCCTGCTTCTACTACCCAGTGTGGGACACACTCCCAGCAACTATTGACTTGCCCGGACCCTGCAATACAACCATAACTGGTACTACTACCTTCAACGCGCAAACTGTAAGTCCAGATTAAAAAAGACTTTGAAACCTAAGTGCCATAAGTACCTATATCACATATCATAATCCTATATTCTTTTGTTTGTTTGAATACAAATGACAAACAAAAAACTTAAAATTATAATACCACAATTTGTATTTTTTTTTTTGTATGAAGCTGTTGCATATTATAGTTGATATTTTTTGAAGGGATGAAACAGACTAATATTTTTTTTTATACCAGTTTATAGGAACCTGGTACGAAATCGAAAGGTACCCACAACCAACCCAGGCTGGCCAGTGTAACCGAGCTGTATACGGGGCAGGTACTGGCGGTGTCGTCACTGTTCAGAACAGTCAAGTTATCGCTGAGACTTTGAGTACAATACCTGGAACAGCTACTGCTGTCGCAAATGAAGCTGGAGTGTTAAATGTTACTTTGACTACGAGCAGTGGCCGTAAGTTGTTTAATTTATATGATAATGAAGATGAACTCACTCTGAATTTTTGTAATCTGTATCGTGAAAATTATTTGTTTCAAAATCATGACATCGTTTAATTTTTTTTTAATTCAGTCATGTTGTAACATGAAACGTGAATGTTATTCAAGTTTATTTTTAAATTACAGTTGTAAATCAGAGGCTTGTCGTACTCGCAACCGACAATAGCAACTATGCTCTCCTGTACAGCTGCAGTAATATAGACGGGAACAACCGACGAGGTAAAAACACACTTGATACCAAAATAATCCGAATGTGACTTTGAGATAGCTAATTTGACATACCATTTTCACAGTTGGCAGTTGGAAACTGAGTAAACAATTAGAACCACTGAGCGCAGCAGCTAACGCCACCATAAATACCGTTATCGCCAACACCCAAGGTCTTTTACAAAATTATTATCAGAACACTAGTCAAGATAGTGTAGCGTGCTTCCACTATCCAGCGACCCAAGCAGGAGAGAAAGTCGTAATCCCTGGTCAATGCGACACAGCTATTCCTGGTGTTCAAAACATCAACATGACTAGGGTAAGATATTTGTTTTCTTCTTGCTCACTCATTACAGCCTATGGTACTTCCTGATAATTTAGCTTTCTATTGGTGAAAAAATGGTTAAAACCGGTCCAGTAGTTTCGGAGCTTATTCGTTACAAAAAAACAAACAAAAAAGGATTCCTTTTTATAATATTATGTATAGATTCATAACTTATCGTATATAACCGTGGAGCTCTTACGAGGATAGAGCGGATGATAAACAATCGCTTGACAGGTTAACAAAGTGTCCTTACCTCATTGTCAATCTTTCTTATTCACAGTTCGCAAACAGTACTTGGTATCATATACAAAGATACGACCAAGTTGGAAACAGGACCTGTATTGGTACCAGATTGTCATATGAAATAAGAGACGATGGAAATTCCGTAAATGTTAATTCTGTCGAACTCGTTGGTGCCGTGGAAAATAGAACAGAAGGTACAGCCGAGTTAATTTCAGCTGCAGATGGTCGATTTTCCCTTAGGTGGTCTGGATCGGAAGGTAATTAACTAGCTCGATTTCATGTTACTGCTTTAATTTCATAATTCTGACTTATAAAATGGGTGTTCTTATTTCTTTTTTTTATTATTCTAGTTAATACTACAGTCACTGTAGTGGCGACTGACTACGATGGATATGCGATAGCGTACACTTGTGAAAACAGTGACAACGCCAATAGACAAGGTGTGTATTCTATCTTCGTAGTATTTATGTATATTTCTCTGTTACTAGGGGTTGGCACAACACGGTTTACTCTCGGGGTGTCAACCGTCACGGTAACAATCACTCTATTTGTACTGCCCGATTTTTCCTAAAAAAAAAACAACAATTTCTTTAGTTTTCCGCTCTTTTTCCATCCACGTATTTCATCTCTCTCTCACACATTCCCAAGCCAAGACACGCGATCCCTTAAAACCTTTATAATCCTTAATAAACTCAAATCTCTGCAAAGTTATAAAAGTTCCTACCTACCTGTCTACTTTAAATACATAATAATATTAACTTATTTAAAATTTTATTATTTATCCTCCAAAGGTAAGATGTAGGTGCCGATTCCCTTGTTTACAAACTAAATCAAATTTAAGTTCAGTGCATTTTTTTCTTCCTATTTCATTAAGAAAAGGACAGAAGATAAATTTTAGTTCAGCCCTGTCAAATTAATCAGAGCCTGACACTACTCCATACAAGTTTAGACGTGATTAAAAAGTTGACTACTAAAATTACATCAAATCACGTCAGGTGCTGACTAATTTGACAGTACTAAACTAATATTTATCTTCCGTCCTTTTTTTAGTGAAATAGAAAGACAAAAATGCACTCAACTTAAATTTAGTTTAATTTGTGAACAAGGGAATCGGCACCATTATGTAATAAATAAAACGGTGGAAACTAAAATTTATCCATGTATCATCCAGTTGGTGTCTGGCTGTTGAGTCGTCAAAGAACATGGCCGGCGGCTGGCGCAACCGCGCTTCAAACTCTCGTAAATAATAGACAAGAGTTCACACTAAGGGATGGTTACTTCAAAGTTATCCCACACAACGATGACTGTCCGGAGCCCAGTTCAGCATTCTTATTCAAGAGCAGTATTATTGTGATATTTGTATGTACTATATTACAATTAGTATAGTTAATAAAAGACAGCTGTTGTTACAACAATAATGTTGGCTTGAGCTTAATCATTTTATTTTTGTACACGAAAACATTATTAGATACCTAGGTATCCGTGTTACTAAATTATAACATCATTTTAATAAAAATATTTCAATATAATATTTCAAATAATTATTTTGTTGTTTTATTGCTTGGCACAGATTGGGTAGGCAGCTGAAGGTTAACAAATCATTAATCTTTATCTACACAAATAAATAAAATTTAAGTGTCTATTTGTAATCTATTATTATTATTATATTATATTATACATATAATAAGACTGTAAAAAAACTGTGTCTGTACATTGAATATATAAAAAAAAAATTGGGGGGTGTTTAGAAACAGCAATAGAGCACGAATCCAAAAAAAAAAATCTGTCTGTTTGTCTGTTTGTCTGTACACGCTAATCTTCGGAACTACTCGACGGATTTGAATGATTATTTTTTTGTTGTATTGGTATTAAGTCTGGGCAACATATAGGCTATAATTTATCTTGGAAACTTGAACACCTGATGCAGAACCGCAACAGACCAGCTAAACTATAAGAGATACAAAAATGGTACCATAGCAAAAATTGTTCCACGTAATGAGCATTTTCTGCTAAGAGAATAAATTTGAAGATCTGGAACAGCTGATGTGGAACTCCAAGAGCCCAGCCACACTATAACATATATAGGAATGACGTCTTAGCAAGAGTTGTTTAGACTGATAAGCACTCTCTGTTGACGTATAAAAATTGAGGATGTGGAACACCTGTCGTGGAGCTCCAAGAGCCCAGTTACACTATAATATCTATAGGAATGACGTCTTAGCAAAAGTTGTTTAGCCTGATGAGCACTCTCTGTTGACGTATAAAAATTGAAGATCTGGAACACCTGATGTGGAAATTAAAGCTATCACAAATATCATTGTATTTCTACCAAAGGGTATCGTATTACCCAGAACTAACTGGGTTTTGGAGGGCAGATAGACAGTCGTTCCATGTAAAATACTGGTCCGGAATAGCTGCATCCGGATGTACTGGAAGCCGAACCCAAAAGCACTACATATTATAACACAATGTTCTCCGCCGCGTCTATCTGTCTGTTCGCGATAAACTCAAAAATTACTGCACTGATTTTCATGTTGTTTTCTTAAATAGATGGAGTGGTTCACGAGGAATTTTTTAGTATATAATTTGTCAAGTTTTTGTACAGATTGGCTAAAATATAATGATATTTGTTGGAGGTGTTGGAAAAAAATAAGCCGTCTGGGGGAGCTTTCAACGAAAGTGCCCTTTAATATATAATATAGCTAGCCCATATTGTCCCACTGCTGGGCAAAAGCCTCCCTCCATTCCTCCTGCCCTTTAAGATATAACAAAATGATGAATGGTAGAATTGTATATGTTATATAGGTCTACAGAAAAATCGGCCATGGCTTATGTCCATCTCTTAAGGATAATATACTTTATCCATTTTAATACTTTGAAAATGGGCAAACTAAGTTCCCATGAGTTGAGGGAATGGGATCATCATGATTACTTTTGGTCGCGATAACCGACATCCACGCAGGCGAAGCCGCGGGCATCAGCTAGTTTCAAATAAACAGCTTTTTAACTGAATGCATATTATCCTTACTTCCTTACTTGATACTTACTTTATATTATATTATAATATTATAGATGCGAATATAAGTTTGTTTGTTAGTTACCTTTTCACGCCTAAACCACTGAACCGATCAACCTGAAATGTTTCATATACTTACGTTATCAGGTATACAGAAACGGACATGGGGTACCTTTCATCCCGAAAAAAAGTATTGTTCCCGAGGAAAACAACAATAACGTTCTTATGCTCGTAGATGGCGTCACGTGTCTTTCGAATCATGATTGAATTTAAGCAGAGTACAACTCGAATTACTTGTAAATTTCTAAATTTACGCGAGCAAAGCCATGGCCAAAAGCTAGTAAAAGTATACGGTCCTTATAGCCAAGAATATTGTTCTTAAAATTTTGCCTGTCGGTTTTTCCGGCTAACCTCCGAAACGGCTGGAGCAAGCTGATGTTATAAGGAGTAACTTAACTATTTTATTTTAGAAAAAACCGTAAAAATAAAAACCGTTCCGTGTAAAATATTTAAACCCTTCAAATTTTTTACAAATTCGATTCAATGAGGGCAGCAATATTTTTATAATAAAATCACGCGGACGAAGGTCACGGGGCACATCTAGTCTATAAATGATATCAATGACGCTTCTCTTGCGTGGCTGAATCCTAAGTTTCGAAGCGCGGCGAGAGAATGAATGGCTGGAAGGTATCCAGTCATTAGCGCTTCCCCTGTGGGGCACCTGCCGCACCCTACAGTATATGGGCTTACCTAGGTAAAAGGCTCTGCCTAGGTGGACGAATAAATCCTTACTACTCGTGGGAACAATACGGAAAATAACAATAAAAAAGTAACGAAGAAGGCGGATGCAGTGTCAAACTCTGGCACTGCGTCACTGAGGACGGGAGCAGAGGCTCCAGCTGAACCACTAATGTTTCTGGAGGGGGTGTGTGTGTCGGAGACTGACGACACACCACAAGTAGTTGCGGCCGCTTCCTCCAAGTTTTGGGGAAAGCGGTCGCGTGTCTGCGAGTCGGACGCGTGGTCGGCGGGTTTGTCCTCAAGCGAGGAGAACCTGCCGGCCGCCAAGGTGCCGACAGCCAGGAGGGGCAGAGGTCGCGGGATAGCTTCCGGAGTAAACACTTCGGCAGCGTCACGTGACACCCGGGGTCGCTTCCTAAAGCGCCCCGATACGCCGGTGGCCAGCGGAGCAAGTGACGGCGATCGAGTCTCATCCGCGGTCTCAAAGGATGAGCGGGGAGGGGTCGCCGTCTCTCTTGTGGGCACAAAGGCAGAGGCTATCGCCGCGAAGCGTGCCCAGAGCAGAGCGGTCGCGGCCGATGAGGTCGCCGAAATGGCCCGTCAGGCCCGCGAGCGGCAATCTGCCCAGGCGGCCAATGGAGAGAGCCTAACTGCAGAGGCTCTAAGCCACCAGGTGATGGAGTGCGTGGACGTTGTCCTAAAGGTTGCCACCAAGTCCGGAAACCTGAAGGGCTCGTTCATGCGCGCCCTTAAAGAGGCAGCAGAGGGGATCAAGGAAGCGGTGGAGGTTCTCCATAGCCGCAGGAGACGACGAGCTTGTAGATGGAGAACAGACGTCTTCGATCCGAGCTGGAGGACCACAAGCGGGAGTTTGCCGCTCAACGGAGTATCGGGCAGCAGCAGGTAGCTCGCGCATCTGCCCCTGCACCCGCGGTGCCGCCGTCTCTAAGCTTGTCGGACTACGACATAGAGAGAGTGGCGAGGATCTGCATGGTGCAGTGTGGGGGCATGGTGAGTGCCCGCCTGGAGGCAATCTAGTCGCGACTGCCCCCAGCAGAAATCATACGCCCCCCGCTTGCAGCGGATAGGCGGAGGATGGAAGAGTCCGCCAGGGTGAAGCCCGCACAGGTGGCTCTGAAACCTGCAGAGGGGGGTAAAAAGTCCAAAGTGGGGCCCAATAAGCCCGTGCAGGGTGCGTCTGCGCCCCTCCTCCAGAATTCCGAGCTTCCGGCGGCCGCTCCTCCTACCGATGGAACGGTGGGTTGAGGGAGCCGCCGCAAGAAGAAGGAGGTGGGTGCGACCGCACTCCCTACTTCCCAGGAGACTGCACTTCCAGCGACCGCGGTCCCGGCGACCGCTCCTTCCACCCAGGAGGCGTGGACGACGGTGGTGAAGAGGGGCCGTAAAAAGAGCGCGTCGCAGCTGACACCTCCCCACGTACCGACTCGACCAGAGGCCAAAAGGCCGCCCAAGGCCACTACTCCACGCTCCGAGCTTGTAGTAATTACGATGCAGCCCGAAGCCTCAAACAGGGGAGTGACCTACAAGTCGGTCCTGGCGGAAATGAAGCAGAACCTTCAGTGACTTTGGCACTCCGGCTGGCTTCATATTTAAAACAGCGGCCACGGGTTCCAAGATACTTCAGGTGTCGGATGCCGCAAGGCAGGAGAGGGCGGACAATCTGGCCGCCAAGCTCCGTGAAGTCCTCAAACCGAGGACGTCCGAGTCTCCAGGCCCACCGTCACGGCTGATTTGCGTATAGATTTTTTTTTGTTTTTATCTTTATTTAGAAAAGGCTTAAATCGCGTAGCGATTATGCCAGCCTCGTAGTTTTACAAAATAATAAGAATGTACATATAACTAAGACCTTAATTTAACTATCAAATTATATAACTTAATAGCTAATTTGGACGTAGGTTTAGACAGGATCACATTACAAATTCCAACATCTCTTAAACTAAGTCCCGCCTCTAATTCCAAACCTCTCCGTTCTTCTCTGATCCGAGCACACTCCACCAAAGCGTGGTAGGTATCTTCCCTCATGTTGCAAATCAGACAATTAGGGGTGTCAACAACCTTCATGAGATGTCCGAACGCATTCAATGGAATGTGCCCGGATCGCAGACGCATGCTTGTTACTAGCAACCGTCTATTCATCTGAACTTCAGAGAACCAAGGAATCTTTGGAATGGTCCTGTACCATATACCCTTCTCTTCAGATCTTTTGTCAAAGTAAGTCTTCCACATATCATTGCAATTTATTTTGACATCTCTTAATATATCTGTGCAGAAGGGTAGATGACTGACAGATATTCCTTCATAGGTTCCTGCTTTTGCCAACTCATCCACTTGCTCGTTTCCCATCAAACCTACATGCGATGGAACCCATTGAAATTTAACAGTTTTTCCACTTTCCCTCAATTGTAAATATAATCCTAATATAGAATAGGCTACGGGCAGACCTCGTATTCCCGAGGTGCACCGAGCTATATGCTGCAAAGCACTTTTTGAATCAGAAAGTATCAATAACTTAGAACAATTGCATGACATCAAGTACGACAAGCATTCCGAAATAGCATACAATTCCGCTGCCATTATGGATACTTTGCAGTTCAATGTGAAACTTGCTCCCGTATTACATTGAGGATCAAAAAAGGCTGCTCCTGTTCCATTATCGACCTTGGACCCATCACTGTAAATTCGATAGGATCCGTCATAGTTTCGTGTGATAGTTTCCGCAGATTTTCTCAAAAGTGCTACGGAAGTATGAGATCTTTTAGGTCCTGTTATATCAATAATATTTAAGTTAATATGTGACTTAATATCATTAATGGTGTCACCGTCAACAATAGACTTAGCCTTTTTTTTTTTTTTTTTTTTACGGACGGGAAGTTACAAATGACTTCTCCCGCTCTGGGCAGAGCGAAAGGGAGTGTCAGACTTGTACTGACTAAAACCCATCCATGTTCCTTCCTTGCCCTTTGTGTTCCAGGGCCGCGGTATCTCTTTCGAACAGTCCCGCAGCCTGTTTGCTGACATCTCTTTGAGGCGTGCGTGGAACAGGAAAGCGCCGTTTACACGGCCTGTCGGCAAAAGACGGACGGGCGGTGAGCTAGCCCATTACTCACCAGGTCCGCGTCTACGGCGGCCGGAAGCCACCACGTGACCCCCGACGCTCGGGGCGTCTCCCGCTGCGGCTGGGACGAGAGGTTCTCTCCCTCTCGTTCTCCGCCACCTCCTTCACTAGCATGACGGTACTGCTTCGCAGAAGGAGGTGACGGCGTCCCATTCCCTTCTCGCTCCGGACCAGGGCCGGACGCGATAGGTCGCCGCCGCCGATCGCCGCTACTTTTATGCGAGTCTGTTCAGTAATTCAGTGATAAACATTTTCTCAATCTTTCACTTTTAATGGATATTCAGTAGTATCATATTTCATACTAAGGGTATTGTTTTTTTAATGTATAACGGGATGGTGTCCGCAACTCCACGTCCAATGCGCGTATTTTGCGTGCGGGTGGGAAATCTATTAAATGATAAATGATGTTTATTTTGCAAGTAGGTTTTTACAAACACTTTACACGTCATGTTTTTTAAAGCTAGATGGGGCCGGTGTTTCGTACCTGACTACTCTGAGAAGAAACAGCCGAAACAAACTCAGAGGTCATAGTCTCTTTTAAAGTCCAGACATAATCTTGGTTTACTCACATGAGGACTATGCAGATTAGTGTCTGACATGGCCTTTGGAAGAAAGAACCACAGATTTGAGCGGACCTGTCCAGTCAGTGCTAGCATTTGTCAGTTATCGTGAGCTCGACTTATAACTCAAGGAGCACAACGACACGACGAACAATACCAAAGAAAGGACATTTGGGTAGGTCGCTTGTAGTGCTCAAACTGCCAGACAATCGTGGGAAAAATTAAAAATAAAATTAAAATATTACCCACATGGTCCTCACATTCACAGAAATTAAATAAAATAAATTAATAATACTTCACAAAATAAATGTAAATAAAAAACCAAAAAAATCATTAAATGTCACAATAATAAAAATAAAAGAAATTTAGTAAAATACTTAACGAAGTACTCGTATTCCCGTCAAAAACATTGAATGTCAAAATTCACAATAGTAAAAAAATAATAATAATAATATGTAATTATAAATCAGGACATGATCCAAATCCACAAGCATTTGCTCGATGACCCTGTTTAAGACAATTAGAACAAAGTTTATATTTATTTACATCTGCCCATCTTTCTTGTATAGATTTGTTTTTGAAACAAGGGCACTCATATATTTTATGATTTTGACTGCAGATTATGCATACAAATGAACTTGCAGTGTCTTTATTAGTAGCTGTGGCTGCCTTAATAAAACATTTTTGAATTTTATCCTGTTTGTTGTAGTGATTATTTTGTGTGTGTGAACCCTTTTGGTGGCTGTTATCTGTTTTATTTCTCTCTAAAGCTTCAAGCACATCAGCGCGATCTATTAACATTTGTTTAAAGTTTTCTAAGGTTGGAATCTTATCACCAAGCTGGTTTCTAAATTCCTTCCATTTTAGAAGTGTATTATTGTCTAATCTTGAGGTTAAATTAAATATGACACACATATCCCAATTATCTGTGGGGCATTCCTAGACTAGATAATGCTCTCAAGTTTTTTGTAACATGATCAACTAAAAATCGTAATGACTTTACCGTTTACTTGCTAAATGAACGCATGTTAAACAATGCATTCATGTGATGATCAATCAAAAGTCTTTTGTTATCGTAACGATCACACAATAATTTCCAAGCTTCCTTGTAATTTTCAGATGATACTTCAAGATTAGAAATTATACGTGCCGCATCTCCTTCCAGGTAAGATATTAGATAGTGAAATTTATGTACCGGCGGAGTTGCTTATTACGATCAACTAAGCTCAAAAAGGAGTCTCTGAACTCGAGCCACTTAAAATATGCACCGTCAAACCTTGCAATTTGTATACGTGGCAACCTGATACCAGAGTCACGGGGTTCAGATCGGGATTCGTGACAGTCATGACTACATAATTGCACACATCTGTCCAACAAACCCTTTGCAATGGCGAGTCCACTCACCATATCATTTTCAATTTTATCCCGCTCCTCAATCTCTAATGCCAGGCTCCGACTATTTAAGACTTCAATCTGACTTTGCAACTCATCAAACTTAGCTGATAATTGTTCAAATCTACCAAGTTTAATCTTTAATTCAGCTATTTCCTCGTTTGTTAATGAGTCTAAAGACGACAATGTATCCAAAATGTTTTTAAACTTGGTAATTTGACCTTTAATTGAGCTACGCCTGACAGTCAATTCACGTAATTTCTTTGAATTGACTTCTTGCGACATTTTTTAAACGATAATTTAGTCAAACCAGATATGTTAAGTATAATCGACTATCAATGGAGTAACTCAACTACGTGTCAGCGTGAAAACCATAATTTTGTAAGATAAATAAAGAATCTCACGCCCCTCACTTCGACGTCACCCGCCGACCAGGAAACCGTATTCACGCTGCCTAGCACGGACTGCAAGCTCTGCTTGTACCAATGGTGCTAGCGTGATGTTCCAACGTATCTGGAAAGTTCGGCGAACAATGTTAAAAAACTGATTTGGAACGTTACGTTATCTTTTCCCAGAATGGCATGAGAAATTCACGATTAAGGTAGATGAAAAAATTTAAGAAAAAAAAAAATGGTAATTTAGGTTGATTATTTAGATAATTTGCATGTCAACTTACTGATATAGAATAATAATGACGGGCTTTAATGAAATACGCTGATATTATAGTGAATTATGTGCACTACAAGTTTGATCAAGTAAAACTTCGACCTTGAATGACCCATCAACATTACCCAAATAATTAATTGAGCTTATTGCACAAGTGGAAGGCACGTTTTAGTAAGGATGGATGTATGATTTAGAAAATAGGTAGGCAGGTATGAATGAGCAAGGAAGGGCACTTAACTTATGATGATCCGATTCACATGTGTCTTCTGCAACTGCTTTTTCTTCTGTACACCCGTGTCAATACTTTAGCCGTATCGATGCTCAGGTTTCCGGTGGTTCTTTGGTTTCAGCTTCACGACGGGAACTCGGCCTTTTGTGGTCTCGATGATCACGCCACGTTGACGTACCAATTGTTGAAATTTAGTTTTTTACGTCCTGTCACGGTTGCCATTTTTTATGTCTATTACGACATAAAGGGGTCAATCATTGGGAATTTGGTTTCTTCAATAATTAATTTATTGAACTTTTGGATTTTTTTTAATATTTAGTTATTACGTAGGACAGAAAAAATAATAGAAAAATATCGACTGCTCGTGCGGTGGACAAGATGCGAAGTGTCACTTATGAACAATTATAAAGTTTTTCACTCACACCGCCACGATAATTGCGCCTTACCAAAAACGTAAGGCAATGTGTTTTTGTAGCACACGGTGCTAGTATATAGGCAGCAGGAGAGCCTAAACATACATGTTTCTTACGAGCTGCCGATTATGAGCTGCGGTTCATACTACATTAATTGACAGGTTAAACTCCAAACATTACATTATGAAATTATGTGAGCTTTACAATGCAGGGCCTTCGAAATGACCTGTCCCGCGTAATTTTTTATTATTACACCTAAGTAGTAAGTCAATTTACTGAGAAATTATTCAACCACAAAATACCTGAGATCACCCAGATGGGGTCTATTGGATATGTCGGGCATGCCACCGTCCAGGCGAATCAATCCGTCACATTATCTCCGGGTGTTCTCGTCTGGCTAACGAAGAGTACGAGCATAGATACAACCTTGTATCCGTCAGCAACTTACTCTAAAATACAACCTTGTGGAATCGGAAGTTACGTACTATAGGTATACGCCCGACCCAGTTCTCGATAATGGCAATATCACACTGTACTGGGATCAATCCATCATCACTGACAGGACTATTGTAGCCAATAGGCCTGATGAAGAGGTGGTGGATCGATCAGAGCGGCGTGCAATCAAGGTTGACATTACGGTCCCACATGACGAGAACCTCGTGAAAGCCCAGAAAGGTAAGCAAATCAAGTAAAAAAAGTATTTACATTTTTATAAATATTTTTCGTTGATAAAATTAAGCATAGATTCCATTTCAATATGTGCACATCATAAAGACTCACAATGTATATTCAGTTTCGTTTCGGAGCCCTATCCTATGCGTGTGTACAATTGAGGACACTCCCGCCTGATCACCACTAAGCACATTTTGGCTTGCACTCACGCGCGTGAAACGCTCTCTAGTCGGGAGGTGCTAAATTTTTCACTGATCAGGCGGAAATGGCCGCGACTGTACAATTCATTACCGTTTGGTCAACCTTCTGTTCGGCAAGTACAGTTAGGTCTCAGGAGAACTAAGAAATACCACAATTAATACTACCTAAGTTAGTATAGAATAGGTATTCTTATACACCAGCATTTTACCTAAAGGGACTTATAGATCCAACACATTATCTACCAGCCAACTTTATTTATACCTTGAGTGAGTCATTGTATATTATTATGATTATGATCATAAATATTATTATTAGAGATTTGCTGTTCTATGTGTGGGCGATTAAAGATAATAATCTGTCTATCGATACCTATGTTTAGATACGTTCTGTAATAAAATCTTCTAAAGTAAAAACTATCTATACATTGGAAAAAAAAACCGGGCAAGTGCAAGTCGGATTCGCAGGGTTGCATAACACCAAACAATAGAATAACAATATTTTTAACGCCCATTCTTTACACTTAACAGCAAAACTAAATGTGTTATTCATAGGATATGTTAATGAGAAACCAAGTTACTGCTTTGACGAAAAGTCCCCATATCTCAAAAACGAAATATCAAAGCTTACTCAAACCAATTTTCGTTGAAAGTTCTTTTTACGTTCTACAAACCTATATTTTTTCAGAATTTTCCTCAACTATTTACTGACAACCGGAAGACGTTGCGTTGGAAGGCCTCCCACTAGGTGGACCGATGACCAGGTGAAGGTTGCGGGGATCCGCTGGATGCGAGTAGCACGGGACCGGTCAATGTGGCGACACTTGGGGGAGGCCTATGTCCAGCAGTGGACGTCATTCGGCTGGAATGATGATGATTACTTACTTACCTTAAAAAATTAGAGGAGGGGCACAATTTTACAGCTCTAGAAGCAAACATCTCATCAACCATTGACCTAAGGAAAAAAATGCTATAGAAAACTCGATATCATTTTTGAACACATGTTTATTTTTTTAATCAGAAGCAACCAAAAAAAAGGGTTTTGAATCATGTCCTAAACTCATAATAATGGGTTGCTTTTTCTACCCTTTATTGTGAACAGTGGATTCGACATCAGTGATGCGCCGCCAGGGGGGTAAATATGTCATTTAAGCGTGGGAAAGACACAGAGCTATACAGGTCGTCTAGCGCCATCTCTTACCCACACTGGAATGACAACAGACTAAGTCTAAGACGTCATGGTAGGCCACCAGGACGCACACTTATAGTATAAGCTGGTCTCATAATGGATTGAAATTCCATACTACGCTAGGCCTCAAGGGCAAGGTGGTACCAACGACATGCGGTCGACTAAGTTCCTCAAATGACGCGTACGCATGTCTATCATGTCACTAAAGACGCAAGAAAATGCAAGACTGATTTATTTAAAAACCTCCCCCCTTTGGATTTCCCGGCGTTTCCTGGCGAAAAAAGAGATTGTAATCGAAAAATGGGAGTATTCCTCAAAGCGCAACTATTTTTGAGCGCAACCAACTAAGCGCAACTATTTTTGAGCGCAACCAACTAAGTGCAACTTAATTATTCCTCGAAGCGCAACCATTAGTTGCGCTCACAAATTCAAATTGTTCATGTGGTTGCGCTTCGAGGAATAATTTAGTTGCGCTTAGTTGGTTGTGCTTAAAAACAGTTGCGCTTTGAGGAATACTCCAAACAACGCACTTATATGCTGTTTGAAGAGCCAGCAATCGAAAAACCTAAGTAGATCGTGTAACGTTTTCAAAATATATATGCATAATTATATGTTCATAATTTAATGAAATCCTATCAGTAATGCAGGACAATCTATCAATCGATTTGATACACGATACGATATTTGCGATTAAAGTAAAGATAAAAAATATGAGAGATAAGATTTTATATAAATTAACAGAATTATCGATATTTTGGTTGTTTTGCGACAGGACATACAGATCCCAATATGTCGAAATTAACTATAGTAGTTTTTAGCCTCCTTGGTCTTATAAGTGCATGTGTGGGTCAAGGCGTAGAACAGTTAGGACAGTGTGACGAAAATGTAACTGTAGTTCAAAATTTTGAACTGGCTAACGTAAGTTTGATTTTTCGTTTGTTTTTTTTTATGTTATTACTTATAGCAACCAAAAGTTCAAACACGACGAGAATCGAAGCTTACAGATTTTGACAGTATTTTAAGGAGAAAACTGTCGCATCTGCAGTCAAGCATCGGTTCTCGGCTAAAAATCAGGCATTATTAAACCGATATTACATATATGTTTTAATTTTCGTTCATTCTTACCTTTTTTTCGACATTTCTCACTAAAAGTAAAATGTGTAAACACAAAAGTAATAAAAAGTGAAAAATTAATTTATTAGTGAACCAATTTAACGATGTGTGATTGACTGTCGCAGCACTTGACATTTTCATTCGCTTACGGATTAAGCATAAAAGAAAATTATTTACTTGTTTAGAATCTCCAACAAAGGATGTACAGAAACACACGAAATAAATAATCGACACTCCTTCACTTACGGGAGACCAAATCCAAATTCTCCCGGTAAAATTGCTAGCTTACTTTTTGTGCACCTTAACCCTGAATTGGGGGTCACTTTTTCACTCACCCTTGTGAACTTTTACCATGGAACCAAACTTAAATCTCGGAAAAAAAAAACAACTGCTCCAAGCATTTTTTCTAACTAATCTAACTAATGAACAGAAATAAAAGAAATATTTAATAACGTAAGTACCCTCAGTACAGTATAGCAGACATCTTAAAATAATTATAATGGTTATGTAATTAATAATAATTTTAATTATACAAAAACCTTCAACATTTCTTAAATACTGGTTTGCATGAATTTCAGTGAATTAACGGGGTGCGGGATTTTGTTTGGTTTTATACCCTGACTCCCAAACTCTTCTAGTTCCGGAGTCAGGGTTTATTTATATATATTTTTTACCGTGTGACTTCGGAGTCAGTGTAATTATGTAATTGACTGAAGTTTTAATATACCATTTGATGATAATTCAATTTGTATTACCCACGAATCCTTCACAGAGTATTCGTATTGACATGTTAATACGTTATTTTAAACCTAGTGTAATAAATACATATCGTCGCTGTAGAATGAATACCACGCATGTCAAAAAAAGTACTTTTTTTATGAAAACCACGTATTTTATAACACGGCGAAACAGTGAACCCAAAAGTAAGTCCTTTTTATCGTTCAAAACATGAGCCAAAAGCAGATAAAAATATTTTAAACATTTCCGAAATGAAACATTGTTTCGTTTCCTGTAAAGTTTGGATTTCTGGACATACGAGGTTATCATTCTACAGCGACGATATTTCCAGAGCAAGCTACTTTACATACTTTTGTGTAACTTACAGGCATAGGTATTTATTTTCAATTTTAATGGATAAGTACTTAGTTGGCGTACCTATCTATCTACTTATCATTTATGAACCAAAAAAATCGAAGTATCTAGAAAAAAAAAAAAACCTTCATGAAATTATTTGAAAACATCAAGTTTCGTCATTTATAAAAATAAATTAGATTAATCTAAGTGACTGTGTTAGATAACAAAGCCTTGACACTCCCAAGTTATTATCACTGGGGTAGATTATCTACATAGGTATTTGCACGTAGGTACATTTGATTACTGACGATAATAATTTCACATCATTGTCTACAGCGGGATTCACAATTTACCTCGTTGTCGTGTCGAGCATTGTACAAAAACATAACTCTTTGAAGCGGTATGAATGAAAATCGCTTGAATGGGCTGCTTTTATTTATTAAGACAATGCTTAAAAGATGGATGCTAGGCGAAGTGGTTCAGTCAGTTCATGATTGTATGCGGAAGTCTGCAAAGCCAATAAGGCTAGGTGGCTAAGGCTTCAGTCAGTGAGACCAGATACCACATAATGAGATGCCTTGCGCGACCAAAATCTATGGAGCTTTCTTTCAAACTCTTGAAATATATTTAGCCTTCTATGGTAAAAAAAAAACAATTTGCGATAGGTTGCTAAAACTTTCGTTCCTACTCTTAATTCTCAAAATGTTCAACGTAGGTTGATTAAATAACTGCTATTTTTATGTACATACTCAGTTGCTAAAATATTTTTTTTGGGACAAGCCCGAAATACTGTTCCCAAATAATGCGAAAACATTGAAAGAAACCTTCGATAGACTTTTGATGACCTACCAATGGTAATAATGACAGGCATAAAAATATGGAGTGAATCCGCCGGTAAAACTCTTTGACTAACTAAATCATTATTGTTTTTATTTCAGACAAGTAAAATTCGACCATGCATTTTTATTATTAAGAATTTCTTTTGTTTCTAGTATACAGGCATATGGTACGATATTGAATCCTTGCCATCGCAGTTTCAAAATGGTTTCTGCAACACAGCCAACTACACTGTGAGCGGTAACATACTTACTATTGTAAATAGTCAAGTTACCACTGACGGCCTTCTTGCAACTGCATCCGGCGGGGGTTACAGCGATGGAACTAGTAAATTTAACGTAACAATCGGCGGAGCCTTTGGTAAGTATCCACTATTTTGATAATATTATTAAGTATTTGCCTAATTTCTTTCGTGGTCGTAAGTGCAAATGAGAAAATGGTCCTGGGTTTGATTTCCTTTTTTTTGAAGTGATAACTTCTTTAGCATCGTTGTGATTTGAAAGTCGATGAAACGAAAAAGCGACAATAAAAGATTTGTGCATGGTTGATAATAATGAATTGTAAAAAGTTCACAATTACATGTGTCGTAAAGATAGCTGGCCAAATGTGGGTGTAGACTACCGGTGTCATGTAACGTTATTTGTTACTAGCTGTGCAATGCATCTTTTACTACCTACTATACTACTCTACTCTACCCTACCTACCTACCTTACCTGACCACACCCTACCGGGGATTACAGGTGTGATGTTATGTTTATAATAAAACAAATTGTTTTCTGTTTCAGTACCATATTGGGTTCTGGACACCGATTATGAAACTTTTGCATTGGTGTATTCTTGCGTCAACGTAAATGCTACTGCCAGACGAGGTAAGTTCCCTAGTGTCAGCTGTTCAAACGTAGGTAGAGTGTAAGTAGGAGTCATAGCCTGAGGGTATTGTCTCAAAGCTGTACCTGGCTCCTGTGGCTTCGCTCAAGTGACATGGCCTAGGTCAGGAATGGCGAACCAATGGCAAGCGTGCCATTGACAACGCAACACAATAATATGGGCACACCTCCGATCAAAATCGTTTGCATTTTAGTTCAAAATAACTAGGTTTATCATATATTCTACTATAAGTAACCTCTTACAAGAAGTTACAACCCTAATACGGGGTGTAAACAGACTCTTCACGAAGCCGTCAACCAAGCATTATGTACATCAAACTAAGTAACATTACGCAAAAATTAGTGCTGGGAAACGACTTTTTCTTTTGGCCTGAAAAATCACGTTTTACAGTAGGACTCAATGTAACGCACTCAAAACATTGTGCTGATTGATGTATTGAATAGTAAGGGTGTCCTGGAGGTGTTTAAAGTAAAAATCTTACATTAAAAACATATATTTCAAAAAAAACTTGTGAAAAAGTTGGAACTTTGACCCCCAATATCTCCGTAACTAGAAGGTTCCCAGGTATGGTCTAGAACAAAAAAATGATCGCAATGACGGGGAAAACAAGTGCCTTTCGGCTTCGTTAAGAGTCTGTTTACACCCTTTATAAGTTATTTATCATTTAACTAATGTTACCTTCTTTGATTTGAATTACCTACACGTAAACATTTATCAACATTCAGTGCAAAATGTATATTTGGTAGTAAATAAGAGTTTTTAGTTGATAGTACCTATTTAGTTTAATTATTTGCCCAATAATCACTAGTCAAAATTATTTTACGGCACGTCTATGGCGTCGTTAAACATTTGTTTAAAAAAAATATGGCACGTTGAACCGTAAAGGTTCGCCACCCCTGGCCTAGGTAAATCTAATTCCGGTTTGAAGGGCATATTGCTCCATCACTCTTAATGCCCCAACTGAAAATTTAATTTTTATTGCAAAAAGTAATATAAATTATATATTACTACAGTTACCTACCAGTTTTCCTCGAATTTTTCCTCAACTTGTACTGAAAGACCTTGCTTCTTAATGTGCATGTTGTTAGCTCAACGGGAATTAGATATACCCGAAAGGTTTTGAAAAATTAGAAAATCACCAGAATATTGAATTATTTATTTAGCACTTCAAATACAAAATACAGAGGCGGACTTAGTGGCATAGGCATTGTCTACCAGTCATCCTTTGAGTGCTGCTGAGACAAGCAGTGGTTGTTGCGTATCTGAAACTAATTTTAATGAATATTAAGCAGCATTTTTATTTTTTGTTATATTATTATAACTGAAAGTATAGTATAATACTGGTCTGTATCAAATAAGCGGGTACCGGTGTAAAAAGACTCTTAACGAAGCCGAAAGGCACTGGTTTGCGATGTCATTGCGATCGCTTTTTGGTCTAGACCATACCTGGGAACCTTTTAGTTACGGAGATATTGTGGGTCAAAGTTCCAACATTTTCACAAGTTTTTTTTTAAATCCTCCACGCACCAGCACAATATTTTGTGTGCGTTACATTGAGTTCTACCGTAAAACTTGATGTTTCACCCCATAAAAATAAGTCGTTTCCCAGCAATAATTTTTGCGTTAAGTTACTTAGTTTAATGTACAGAATGCTTGGTTGACAGCTTCGTTAAGAGTCTTTTTACACCCTGTATATCAATAATAAATGCTGCATAATAAGTGTAAAAACTTTTAAAGTTTAATCTGTACCGTCACCCCCCAATCGAACTATACTGCGAATCTGTGTGCGGTATATTACATAACTGCGAGCGTTTTTAAACTGACGACACCGTAATTATGTAAACGGTGAAATCATGCAAATTGCCTCCAAGCTCGAGTGAAATTCTATTTATTGACGAACTATTAACACAGAATTGTACTTATGTATTGGGAGATTTAAAAACGGATAATCCTCTAAGGCATAAATACAATAACATGTTATGTGGCATGGGCCTTTTGTGCGGGATCACTGAACACACTAGTATAGTAAATATCTAACGGGAAACTAAGTAAATGTTGTATTGATCATATTTATGCGCTATCCCGTACACAAGACCTATTTAAGGCGGTACTCGGTACCACACTGGCTGGCGAACTGTTTTTATTCAATGCCATTTTTTTATTTAATTTATGTTTTTACAGTTAACAGTTGGAAGTTAGGTAGAGCAAAGGGACCTCTACCAACTGAGGCAACAAACAGTATTAACACAATTATTGCCGCTGTGCCGGCGCTATCCCAAGCTGCCGATTATTACATTCAGAGGGATCACAGCGCAGAAGCTTGCTCCTATTTTGTCCAATTTGATGGACAATGTTCAACAAACTTGACTGGCGATGCTAACTTCAATGCGAGCCTTGTAAGTTCACATTAACGCATTAAGGTGGTTGCGTCAGGGTAGCCCGCGTGTTTTTTGTTATTTGCAGGTGATTGTTAGGTTGTACGAGTGAGCTTCTTTAATACTTATTTTTTCTTCTTTGCCCATGTTGATGTTCTTTGGCCTTCTTTTCCCTCTATATCCATCAGCATTCATAATTATCCATCACTCTTTTAGCCACCTAAAGACATTCAATTATTTATAAGCGAGTTTCATCCCTCCTCATTACATATCCATACCAAGACAAACGACTCCCTTTCATTTTTTCTGTAAGAGGCGCCACTTTCAAACTATCTTACTATATATATATACTTATTATCTAACTATATATACTTATTCCTTACTTTATCCATTCTTATCACTCCACACATCCATCTCAACATTCTCGTTTCCGCTAGATGCAATTGTTTTTCATCCATCTTTTTCATAGCCCAGCATTCATAATCCATACAGTACGAGAGGTCTAAAACATTTTTGTACGCTAATCATTAATCAAATAAAATTGTTCATTTATTTTGCTTTTGAAAAATTTTTGAAGTGATAAATAAAAAGGGGTATTCCTCAAAGCGCAACTGTTTTTTAGCGCAAACCAACTAAGCGCAGCTAAATTATTCCTCGAAGCGCAATCATTTGAACAATTTCAATTTGTAAGCGCAACTTACTTCCTCGTAGCGCAACTAATGATTACGCTTCGATGAATAATTTAATTGCGCTTAGTTGCGCTCAAAAATAGTGGCGGTTTGAGGAATACCCCGATTAAAAATGTGTATGAAGTGACTCGATTTTTTTAATATTTTTCTTTCTGATAACAGTTTGAAGGAACCTGGTTCGAATCCGCCAGATTAAGAAACCAATTCCAGACTGGTCAGTGTAACCGTGCTGCATACGAGGCTATTGCCAACGGTATCGTCACTGTTCAGAACAGTCAAGTTATCAGTCAAGCTTTGCAAACAAGATCAGGAGTAGCTTTTGAAGTTATTGGCCGTCCGGGAGTATTACAAGTAAATTTCGATGTTAATGGCGGTAAGTTGTATAATCACCATTCTGTATGTTAAAACGCTCACTTTTATTAATGACAATTTAAAAAAAAAAAAAAAAAACAGTCTCCTTCCAACAGGAAACGTGCTTAAAAGATAAAGGAACTTAGTTTCAGTACAAAACTTTCTAAGTATAGGTACGCACGACGGCTGATCAAGCTATACAAAACCAGCTTATGCGGATCTCTCAGTGTGCAAAAATATATACAAAGTGAGGCCAAACGATACTGCGCTGCGGGCTGTTCGAGGGCTGCGGGCTGTTCGAAAGAGATACCGCGGCCCTGGAACACAAAGGGCAAGGAAGGAACATGAATGGGGTTTACTGAGTATAAGTCTGACACTCCCTTCCGTTCTGCCCAGAGCGGGAGAAGTCATTTGATGATTTCCCAACCGTAAAAAAAAAATAAAGCATTAAGGCGCACATTCATTGTTTGGTTTTATAAGAGCATATCAATCATATGTAAAAGAAATTGCCCATGTTCTCGATCCTACCTTTGTTCTCCAGCGTTACTTGAAATTATTATCTGTATAAAAAGATCCAAAGTTTAAAAAATGCTTTTTTGTCTTCGTAAACGGAGTGATTCTATTGGGCCAACGACAGCGAAACTTTTATGAAAACTGTTTTGGCATACTAAATTTTTTGGTCAAGTGCGAGTTGTCCATAAAAATGAGTGATCAATTTTTTTTATACCTTGCGACCGTGCTAACTGTATAAAAAAATATTTTGCCGTTTTTTTTTCTAAATGTTTTTATGAAACTCATCATCGCATAAAAGACATCCAAAAAATGTTATTAGCTATGTAATAAGTTATGATTACTAGAAAAATATATAGGTATCTAATCTTATTTAATACGAGTTAACAAATTTACAAGATCGTCCGAAAACGAACAAAAGTGTCAATGTGTGTCAATTAAAAAAAAACCCTTTAACCCTTAGGTACACCCCTAGAAACTAAACAAAAAATTCTCAAGAAAATCCAACGTCTGTATGTCCCAGTATAAACAACGTCCCACTTTTCAAATGATTGCATTCGTCTAAATGTCCTCACTTTTCATTTTCAGAACTCAGAAGTCAGAACCTCGTCGTACTCGCCACCGACAATACCAACTATGCTCTCCTGTACAGCTGCTCTAACATAGACGCGAACACACGACGAGGTAAAGAAGTTCATATTTACGTTAGAACCGAAAAAAAAATATCGCTCAACTAAAAAAAAAATATATATATATATATATATTAATTAAAATTAATTTATGGGTTCATTTTACGTTTTCTTACAGATTTTATAGGTTTATTAATAAATAATTTTAATTAAGTAATAACTAATAATATATGAAATCTTTGATCTTCGTTTCTGTAAAATATGAAAAACATAGATGTTCCAATATATTACTAGGTGAGCGATGTACCTTTGAAGTAGTTAATTTGATAAATTATTTCACAGTTAGTAGTTGGCAAATGAGGAAACAATTAGCAGACCTGGATCCCATCTATAGCGCCGCAATTGATGATGCCATCAGTGTCAACGACGATCTACAGCCAGAACAATACCTCTATACAGATCAGTCTGATGCATCGTGCTTCCACTACCCAGAGTGGGACACACTCCCAGCGACCATTGACTTGCCCGGACCCTGCCCTAGCATAACCGGTGCTACTAACTTCAACGCGGACACCGTAAGTTCAGATTAAAAAATACTTTGAAACTAAGTGCTTCCTTCAACGCAGATACTGTAAGTGTAATTTAATCGTGTAAAAGGTGTTAACCTTGAAGTGAATAGTGTAACAGCACGTTAATTTATGTATGTCCCTATTATATAAATTATAGACTTACACGGCATGCCTATTCATTAATTTCCTATTATCAGCAGTAATAGTCTAGTGGTGTAACAGTTCGGACAGCCAAGTCATAGGTTTCCACCACTGATTTTTTTGATTCTTGTGCATATTGTATAATTGTCACTTACTTCGGTGAAGGAGAATATCGTGAGGAAACCAAACCAGCATGCCTGAGAGATATTTCTCGGCATGTAAAACTAAGTCGGAGAAATATGGGCGGCATAAAAACTCTGACATCAGGTTAGGCAATAACGGGCTGGGGGACTATTCGAAAGAGATACCGCGGCCCTGGAACACAAAGGGCAAGGAAGGAACATGGATGGTTTTAGTCAGTACAAGTATGACACTCTCTCTGAAAGAAAAAAAAAAAGGTTAGGCAATAACCAAAAAAAACGGGACCCTATTACTAAGACTCCGCTGTCCGTCTGTCACCAGGCTGTATCTTATGAACCGTGATAGTTAGATAGTTGAATTTTTCACAGAAAAACATTATAAAATAAATATTTAAGGGAGGACCCCATGCAAAAAACGTGATTTTTTTGCCGTTTTTGTCTAATGATACGGAACCCTTCGTGCGCGAGTCCGACTCGCACTTGGCCAGTTTTCTAGTATTGTAGTCCTATTATTAAATAATTATTAACAACAGATATTTTTTTATTAAGTTTATAAAATAATTGCCAGTATTCATCAACCTTTTAATATTTTTGTTACAGTTTAACGGAACCTGGTACGAAATCGAAAGGTACCCACAACCTACCCAGGCTGGCCAGTGTAACCGAGCTATATACAGGGCAGATACTGGCGGTGTCGTCACTGTTCAGAACAGTCAAGTAATCGCTGAGACTTTGAGTATAATACAAGGACATGCTACTGTAGTCGCAAATGAACCTGGAGTATTAAATGTTACTTTGAATACGAGCACTGGCGGTAAGTTGTTTAATTTCTATAATAATGAACTCACTCTGAATTTTTGTAATCTGTATAGTGAACATTGTTTGCGTTTCAAAATCATGACATCTTTTAATTTTTTTTAATTCAGTCATGTTGTAATATGAAACGTGAATGTTATTCAAGTTTATTTTTAAATTACAGCTGTTAATCAGAGGCTTGTCGTACTCGCAACCGACAATAGCAACTATGCTCTCCTGTACAGCTGCAGTAATATACCAAATAATATGCGACGAGGTAAAGAAGTTTTTTATGTTGATACCAAAAAAATCCGAGTGTGACTTTGAAATAGCTAATTTGACATACCATTTTCACAGTTGGCAGTTGGAAACTGAGTAAACAATTAGGAGCACTGAGCGCAGCAGCTGACGCCAGTTTAAATGCCGTTATCGAGGCCACCGAAGGTCTTAGACAAAATTATTACCTGCCCACAAGTCAGGATGATGCAGATTGCTTCTATTACCCAGAGTGGGTCGCACCCCCAGCAAATATTGACTTGCCCGGACCCTGCAATAGCACCATAACCGGCGTTGCTGGCTTCGACGCGGAAAGAGTAAGTTCACATTAATGTTATTAAATCGTATAAACATTTTTGGACCCACATGGTATACTTATATACAATAATATCATTATTATATTATATTTGGTGTGTTGCAAACCAAATAGTTATGTATAAACCATAATACTATAATATTGCTAATCCAGTTTAGTTAACTATGTGAAACTGTTCAATAGCTTTTTAAGGGAATAAAACAGACTCATCATTTGCCTAACCTTTTCAAACTATGTTGGGGTCGGCATCCAGTCTTACCGGATCCAGCTGAATACACAGACTAACATTATAAAAAGTATTATCACATTGCTTCATCATTTTCATTATTTTTATGTGATAACAGTTTCTCGGAACCTGGTACGAGGTCGCCAAATATCCAACACCAACCCAGGTTGGCCAGTGTAACCGTGCTCAATACGAGCTTGGAGCAGACGGTGTCGTCACTGTTCAGAACAGTGAAGTCATCGCTGAGACTTTGAGTATAATACCAGGAAATGCTACTTTAGTTGCAAATCAAACTGGAGTATTAAATGTCACTTTGATTACGAGCATTGGCGGTAAGTTGTTTAATTTCTATGATAATGAACTCACTCTAAATTATTATAATCTGTATAGTGAACATTGTTTGCGTTTCAAAATAATGACATCGTTTTTTTTTAATTCATTTATTTTCTAATATGAAACGTGAATATAAAATTATTCAAATTGACTTTTTTAATTGCAGCTGTCACTCAGAGGCTCTACGTACTCGACACCGACTATGATAACTATGCTCTTCTGTACAGCTGCATTAATATAGAAAATAATACGATGCGACGAGGTAAAGAAGTTTTTCATGTTAATACCAAAAAAAAAACCGAATGTAACTATTGCCTAAGAATTTAATTTTACAAACCATTTTCACAGTTGGCAGTTGGCAATTGACGAAAACCTTAGGTCCAATGAACGCAGCAAGTAACGTGGCCATAAGTAGCAAAATCGAGGCTACCCAAGGTCTTAGACAATCTTATTACCAGCCCACAAGTCAGTCTGATGCATCGTGCTTCCACTACCCAGAGTGGGACACACTCCCAGCGACCATTGACTTGCCCGGACCCTGCCCTAGCATAACCGGTGCTACTAACTTCAACGCGGACACCGTAAGTTCAGATTAAAAAATACTTTGAAACTAAGTGCTTCCTTCAACGCAGATACTGTAAGTGTAATTTAATCGTGTAAAAGGTGTTAACCTTGAAGTGAATAGTGTAACAGCACGTTAATTTATGTATGTCCCTATTATATAAATTATAGACTTACACGGCATGCCTATTCATTAATTTCCTATTATCAGCAGTAATAGTCTAGTGGTGTAACAGTTCGGACAGCCAAGTCATAGGTTTCCACCACTGATTTTTTTGATTCTTGTGCATATTGTATAATTGTCACTTACTTCGGTGAAGGAGAATATCGTGAGGAAACCAAACCAGCATGCCTGAGAGATATTTCTCGGCATGTAAAACTAAGTCGGAGAAATATGGGCGGCATAAAAACTCTGACATCAGGTTAGGCAATAACGGGCTGGGGGACTATTCGAAAGAGATACCGCGGCCCTGGAACACAAAGGGCAAGGAAGGAACATGGATGGTTTTAGTCAGTACAAGTATGACACTCTCTCTGAAAGAAAAAAAAAAAGGTTAGGCAATAACCAAAAAAAACGGGACCCTATTACTAAGACTCCGCTGTCCGTCTGTCACCAGGCTGTATCTTATGAACCGTGATAGTTAGATAGTTGAATTTTTCACAGAAAAACATTATAAAATAAATATTTAAGGGAGGACCCCATGCAAAAAACGTGATTTTTTTGCCGTTTTTGTCTAATGATACGGAACCCTTCGTGCGCGAGTCCGACTCGCACTTGGCCAGTTTTCTAGTATTGTAGTCCTATTATTAAATAATTATTAACAACAGATATTTTTTTATTAAGTTTATAAAATAATTGCCAGTATTCATCAACCTTTTAATATTTTTGTTACAGTTTAACGGAACCTGGTACGAAATCGAAAGGTACCCACAACCTACCCAGGCTGGCCAGTGTAACCGAGCTATATACAGGGCAGATACTGGCGGTGTCGTCACTGTTCAGAACAGTCAAGTAATCGCTGAGACTTTGAGTATAATACAAGGACATGCTACTGTAGTCGCAAATGAACCTGGAGTATTAAATGTTACTTTGAATACGAGCACTGGCGGTAAGTTGTTTAATTTCTATAATAATGAACTCACTCTGAATTTTTGTAATCTGTATAGTGAACATTGTTTGCGTTTCAAAATCATGACATCTTTTAATTTTTTTTAATTCAGTCATGTTGTAATATGAAACGTGAATGTTATTCAAGTTTATTTTTAAATTACAGCTGTTAATCAGAGGCTTGTCGTACTCGCAACCGACAATAGCAACTATGCTCTCCTGTACAGCTGCAGTAATATACCAAATAATATGCGACGAGGTAAAGAAGTTTTTTATGTTGATACCAAAAAAATCCGAGTGTGACTTTGAAATAGCTAATTTGACATACCATTTTCACAGTTGGCAGTTGGAAACTGAGTAAACAATTAGGAGCACTGAGCGCAGCAGCTGACGCCAGTTTAAATGCCGTTATCGAGGCCACCGAAGGTCTTAGACAAAATTATTACCTGCCCACAAGTCAGGATGATGCAGATTGCTTCTATTACCCAGAGTGGGTCGCACCCCCAGCAAATATTGACTTGCCCGGACCCTGCAATAGCACCATAACCGGCGTTGCTGGCTTCGACGCGGAAAGAGTAAGTTCACATTAATGTTATTAAATCGTATAAACATTTTTGGACCCACATGGTATACTTATATACAATAATATCATTATTATATTATATTTGGTGTGTTGCAAACCAAATAGTTATGTATAAACCATAATACTATAATATTGCTAATCCAGTTTAGTTAACTATGTGAAACTGTTCAATAGCTTTTTAAGGGAATAAAACAGACTCATCATTTGCCTAACCTTTTCAAACTATGTTGGGGTCGGCATCCAGTCTTACCGGATCCAGCTGAATACACAGACTAACATTATAAAAAGTATTATCACATTGCTTCATCATTTTCATTATTTTTATGTGATAACAGTTTCTCGGAACCTGGTACGAGGTCGCCAAATATCCAACACCAACCCAGGTTGGCCAGTGTAACCGTGCTCAATACGAGCTTGGAGCAGACGGTGTCGTCACTGTTCAGAACAGTGAAGTCATCGCTGAGACTTTGAGTATAATACCAGGAAATGCTACTTTAGTTGCAAATCAAACTGGAGTATTAAATGTCACTTTGATTACGAGCATTGGCGGTAAGTTGTTTAATTTCTATGATAATGAACTCACTCTAAATTATTATAATCTGTATAGTGAACATTGTTTGCGTTTCAAAATAATGACATCGTTTTTTTTTAATTCATTTATTTTCTAATATGAAACGTGAATATAAAATTATTCAAATTGACTTTTTTAATTGCAGCTGTCACTCAGAGGCTCTACGTACTCGACACCGACTATGATAACTATGCTCTTCTGTACAGCTGCATTAATATAGAAAATAATACGATGCGACGAGGTAAAGAAGTTTTTCATGTTAATACCAAAAAAAAAACCGAATGTAACTATTGCCTAAGAATTTAATTTTACAAACCATTTTCACAGTTGGCAGTTGGCAATTGACGAAAACCTTAGGTCCAATGAACGCAGCAAGTAACGTGGCCATAAGTAGCAAAATCGAGGCTACCCAAGGTCTTAGACAATCTTATTACCAGCCCACAAGTCAGTCGGATTTATCCTGCTTCTACTACCCAGTGTGGGACACACTCCCAGCAACTATTGACTTGCCCGGACCCTGCAATACAACCATAACTGGTACTACTACCTTCAACGCGCCAACTGTAAGTCCAGATTAAAAAAGACTTTGAAACCTAAGTGCCATAAGTACCTATATCACATATCATGATAATCTTATATTCTTTTGTTTGTTTGAATACAAATGACAAACAAAAAACTTAAAATTATAATACCACAATTTGTATTTTTTTTTTGTATAAAGCTGTTGCATATTATAGTTGATATTTTTTGAAGGGATGAAACAGACTAATATTTTTTTTTTTATACCAGTTTATGGGAACCTGGTACGAAATCGAAAGGTACCCACAACCAACCCAGGCTGGCCAGTGTAACCGAGCTGTATACGGGGCAGGTACTGGCGGTGTCGTCACTGTTCAGAACAGCCAAGTTATCGCTGAGACTTTGAGTACAATACCTGGAACAGCTACTGCTGTCGCAAATGAAGCTGGAGTGTTAGATGTTACTTTGAATACGAGCAGTGGCCGTAAGTTGTTTAATTTCTATGATAATGAAGATGAACTCACTCTGAATTTTTGTAATCTGTATCGTGAAAATTATTTGTTTCAAAATCATGACATCGTTTAATTTTTTTTTAATTCAGTCATGTTGTAATATGAAACGTGAATGTTATTCAAGTTTATTTTTAAATTACAGCTGTTAATCAGAGGCTTGTCGTACTCGCAACCGACAATAGCAACTATGCTCTCCTGTACAGCTGCAGTAATATAGACGGGAACAACCGACGAGGTAAAAACACACTTGATACCAAAATAATCCGAATGTGACTTTGAGATAGCTAATTTGACATACCATTTTCACAGTTGGCAGTTGGAAACTGAGTAAACAATTAGAACCACTGAGCGCAGCAGCTAACGCCACCATAAATACCGTTATCGCCAACACCCAAGGTCTTTTACAAAATTATTATCAGAACACTAGTCAAGATAGTGTAGCGTGCTTCCACTATCCAGCGACCCAAGCAGGAGAGAAAGTCGTAATCCCTGGTCAATGCGACACAGCTATTCCTGGTGTTCAAAACATCAACATGACTAGGGTAAGATATTTGTTTTCTTCTTGCTCACTCATTACAGCCTATGGTACTTCCTGATAATTTAGCTTTCTATTGGTGAAAAAATGGTTAAAACCGGTCCAGTAGTTTCGGAGCTTATTCGTTACAAAAAAACAAACAAAAAAGGATTCCTTTTTATAATATTATATGTATAGATTCATAACTTATCGTATATAACCGTGGAGCTCTTACGAGGATAGAGCGGATGATAAACAATCGCTTGACAGGTTAACAAAGTGTCCTTACCTCATTGTCAATCTTTCTTATTCACAGTTCGCAAACAGTACTTGGTATCATATACAAAGATACGACCAAGTTGGAAACAGGACCTGTATTGGTACCAGATTGTCATATGAAATAAGAGACGATGGAAATTCCGTAAATGTTAATTCTGTCGAACTCGTTGGTGCTGTGGAAAATAGAACAGAAGGTACAGCCGAGTTAATTTCAGCTGCAGATGGTCGATTTTCCCTTAGGTGGTCTGGATCGGAAGGTAATAAACTAGCTCGATTTCATGTCACTGTTTTAATTTCATAATTCTGACTTATAAAATGGGTGTTCTTATTTCTTTTTTTTTATTATTCTAGTTAATACTACAGTCACTGTAGTGGCGACTGACTACGATGGATATGCGATAGCGTACACTTGTGAAAACAGTGACAACGCCAATAGACAAGGTGTGTATTCTATCTTCGTAGTATTTATGTATATTTCTCTGTTACTAGGGGTTGGCACAACACGGTTTACTCTCGGGGTGTCAACCGTCACGGTAACAATCACTCTATTTGTACTGCCCGATTTTTCCTAAAAAAAAAAACAATAATTTCTTTAGTTTTCCGCTCCTTTTCCATCCACGTATTTCATCTCTCTCTCACACATTCCCAAGCCAAGACACGCGATCCCTTAAAACCTTATAATCCTTAATAAACTCAAATCTCTGCAAAGTTATAAAAGTTCCTACCTACCTGTCTACTTTAAAATACATAATAATATTAACTTATTTAAAATTTTATTATTTATCCTCCAAAGGTAAGATGTAGGTGCCGATTCCCTTGTTTACAAACTAAATCAAATTTAAGTTCAGTGCATCTTTTTCTTCCTATTTCATTAAGAAAAGGACAGAAGATAAATTTTAGTTCAGCCCTGTCAAATTAATCAGAGCCTGACACTACTCCATACAAGTTTAGACGTGATTAAAAAGTTGACTACTAAAATTACATCAAATCACGTCAGGTGCTGACTAATTTGACAGGACTAAACTAATATTTATCTTCCGTCCTTTTTTTAGTGAAATAGAAAGACAAAAATGCACTCAACTTAAATTTAGTTTAATTTGTGAACAAGGGAATCGGCACCATTATGTAATAAATAAAACGGTGGAAACTAAAATTTATCCATGTATCATCCAGTTGGTGTTTGGCTGTTGAGTCGTCAAAGAACATGGCCGGCGGCTGGCGCAACCGCGCTTCAAACTCTCGTAAATAATAGACAAGAGTTCACACTAAGGGATGGTTACTTCAAAGTTATCCCACACAACGATGACTGTCCGGAGCCCAGTTCAGCATTCTTATTCAAGAGCAGTATTATTGTGATATTTGTATGTACTATATTACAATTAGTATAGTTAATAAATCACAGCTGTTGTTACAACAATAATGTTGGCTTGAGCTTAATCATTTTTATTTTTGTACACGAAAACATTATTAGATACCTAGGTATCCGTGTTACTAAATTATAACATCATTTTAATAAAAATATTTCAATATAATATTTCAAATAATTATTTTGTTGTTTTATTGCTTGGCACAGATTGGGTAGGCAGCTGAAGGTTAACAAATCATTAATCTTTATCTACACAAATAAATAAAATGTAAGTGTCTATTTGTAATTTCAAATAAACAGCTTTTTAACTGAATGCATATTATCCTTACTTCCTTACTTGATACTTACTTTATATTATATTATAATATTATAGATGCGAATATAAGTTTGTTTGTTAGTTACCTTTTCACGCCTAAACCACTGAACCGATCAACCTGAAATGTTTCATATACTTACGTTATCAGGTATACAGAAACGGACATGGGGTACCTTTCATCCCGAAAAAAAGTATTGTTCCCGAGGAAAACAACAATAACGTTCTTATGCTCGTAGATGGCGTCACGTGTCTTTCGAATCATGATTGAATTTAAGCAGAGTACAACTCGAATTACTTGTAAATTTCTAAATTTACGCGAGCAAAGCCATGGCCAAAAGCTAGTAAAAGTATACGGTCCTTATAGCCAAGAATATTGTTCTTAAAATTTTGTCTGTCGATTTGTTCCGGCTAACCTCCGAAACGGCTGGAGCAAGCTGATGTTATAAGGAGTAACTTAACTATTTTATTTTAGAAAAAACCGTAAAAATAAAAACCGTTCCGTGTAAAATATTTAAACCCTTCAAATTTTCAACAAAATTCGATTCACCGAGGGCAGCAATATTTTTATAATAAAATCACGCGGACGAAGGTCACGGGGCACATCTAGTCTATAAATGATATCAATGACGCTTCTCGTGCGTGGCTGTGCGACCGCTAAGTACCTACTTCTAAGCTCCGCAATTAATTTTTAGGCAGCTTACTTTCATCATAATAGCAATGTTGCATAAAGGTAAGTATTATTATCTAGCGGCCAGCCCTAGCTTCGCTTGACCATAAAACAAAACGGGTCAGCAGTCTAAATAAGAGGTATTCTATCCGGCTCACCTAAAATAAGAACACACTTTTAAGAACACGAAAAGTATTCCACAAGGCGCACACCCAGAGAAGGACATTGACTTTGATTGAAAATATCGATTTAAAAATAGTTTGAGGTGGATACTTAAGTCTACATCTTCGACTAGTTTACATCTAACACTGACGTAACTGATACTTCTGGCAACATATATGTGGGATTGTAGGGCAAAATAAACTTAGGAAAGACTAAGCTGAAAGACATGTTGTACCTCTTAGACTACGCTCAAACTGAGGAACTATTAACTACTCACACATAACTCACAACATTCCATACAAAACGCGTAACACAGTTTGCACACAAAGCAAACAATTATTGCTCCGTCTTACACCCGACACCATCATTTTCACATACTTAGGCTCCTCATATTATGCACACATAACACAAAAACACACCCATCTCCCAGTCACACTCACACTCATACACACATACATACACACACTCAAACACACATACACACACACTCTCTCAAGCACACACTTCACCCAATGCAAGAAAGCATACGATTTCCAGACACACTTACTGATTCCACTTCTCAGTCATTTAACACCTTTCCAATTTAAGTTTTTCTAAGTTTTTAATTAAATTCAACTTTATTCTAGTTTATGAACAAATAAATACGCTTTCTAAAGCACTACATTACAATATACTCTTGCATATAATATCAGCTGACCAGCTCTCAATTTCCATAAGGTATATAGTGTCCAAGTGGCAGTAGAACACTGACTCCCAAGACACAGGTTTTCCTAGTTTGGGGGTCAGGGTTTCAGTTTTGTACGCCTTAACTATTGTAAACTTTGCTAGATATAAGAATATTGTAAGGATTTGTATAAATAAAGTATTATTATTATTATTCTCCTTTATTCATTTTTATCCTTATTATTTACATTTTTAAATATTTTACTAACAAAAATTACAATATACAAAAACATTTAAAAATATAAAAAATAGTAGCCCACCGGTATCGGGAATAGGGTCCAAGCTACCGGCGGTCAGGGCTCCAGAGAAAGGAACCTCCTAACAATACGAGCCGTGTCCAGGAGTACCGCTTTCTGAATCAAGCCCTTGATCCAGCTGCCTAACGAGAGCCTCCTCAGGTGTTGGTCAAGGCTCTTGGCAATTAAGCCATGGGCTGATACGACTACCGGCACAATGATCGCTGAGTCCACATCCCACATGTCGACAACCTCGCGAGCTAAGTCAAGATACTTGATTTGTTTATCTTTCTCGGCTTTCACGAGGTTCTCGTCATGCGGAATGTCAACAATCATTGCGCGCCGCTCTGATCGATCCACCACCACTATATCAGGCTTATTGGCTACAATAGTCCTGTCAGTGATGATGGATCGATCAGATTATTATTATTATTATTAAAAAAATATTTTTAAAACTTTTTATTTATATCGCACAAGAAAAAACATCACCAGTAACGTACGTCGTAATCTAGTCGTCTAGTCTAGTTTCATTCGATGCGTTCCGTTTTACCAATTATAAGCTGCGTTCATACTTTTACATTAGACAACATTTGTATCCCACATTCGGCCATCCTGATCTATGTCTGCCTCAGACATTTACATAAACATTCATCACTGGCTTTCAACTTAAATTTAACTTAACTACTAGTACGGATACAGATCTCTTATTTAGAATAAACTAAGCTAACATCGTAATAATACACATGGTGTTAACGAATCATTGCACACAACCTTTTATACACAAACCTGAAACAAGATAAAGTTAAGTCAACGAGCAACTGTCACCTTCTAGATTTTTGAATTGACACCTGGCCACGTCTTCATAAAATCTACTGAGCTACAGGTTAACCTAGGGCCTTCAGTGTTTGGGTCAAACTTTTTAACATCATTTATCTATTGTGTCTCTTTGCTTTCACAACTTGATAGGGCCCTAGATATTTGGTTTTCAGCTTCATTCCCGTGCCAAACTGCGTGCGTTTTATTGCCACTAAGTGTACTTCATACTTTCTTTTCTCTTCCTATTGAAATTTCTTATATTTTCTTCTTGAACTTGAAGAATTTGTTTTTTAGCTTTTTCTCTAAGCTTTTCTCTGTCTTCTGAATAACTTTCTCTTTCTTCTTCTAAAAGCAATTCATAAATCTCGATGTCTTCCTTCATTCTCATCTTAGTCCCAATCAATAGTTGATAAGGTGTAGTATTTATGCTTCGTTGAAAAGTAATATTAAGAGAACGCTGTAATCTACTTACATGCCTGTCATCTTAGTAAGTACGGAGATTATAGTACGATGAACCCTTTCCACTTGCCCATTTCCTCTAGGCACTCCTGTCGTAATTTTGATGTGTTGTATGTTTTCGTTTTTACAAAACTCTTGGAACTCATTACTCGTATACGCCGTTCTTCGATCAGTTATAAATCTGGTGGGATTGCCAAACTGTTGTTGGTGAATTTGCAACTTTTCAATCGTTTCTTTACTTGTGGTACCTTTAGTGGGAAAAATCCAAGTAAACTTCGTAAATGCGTCTACAATCGTGAGTATATGGTTATACTGCTTCTTCGTCTCAGTCATTGGACCGATGTGGTCCAAATGAAGTGTATGCAGAGGTGACTCTTCCTTTTCGATTGGAGTTAGGAATCCTTCTTGTTTTCCCTCATTACGCGTAGCTTATAAACATAGAATGCAACTTGTTATAAACTCATCGATTTTCAGGTTTGAGATGACTTTATTCTCATAAGAATACAGAATTCACTTACATGAGAATATTAAAACTATTACATATTATGTCAATACTGTTGAGACTTTTACAAAAACTAGACATTTATACAATTTTTACATATTTTGTGGGTAGATGAAAAAATATTATACAGATATTTCAATGTTCGCTTGATACACGGGCTCAAAACATCGACACAAAGGTAAACAAGTCTCCGTACTACAATGATAAGCACTAGCTGGATGTGGCTTGAAATTATTGTAGGGAATGTGAATTTTTTATGATGTGCTGTTTGAGTAGTTTTTTAAAGGTGGTTATGGATTTGGATTCTGTGATGTATTTTGGTAATTTATTATATAGTTTGGATCCTTCATACATGATACTTTTTCTTCCGTAGTTTGTGCGTGGTGGGTATAACTGTAGTAGGTCTTGTTCACGTCTCAATTTCATTTTGTGTTTTTTGTTTCTTTTGGTGAAGGTGATGTTTGAGTGAATACTTTTAGTTAGTATTTTTCGTATCAATATGCATGTATCATAAATGTATGTTTGTGTAATTTTCATTAATTTCGTTTCTTTGTAAAGGTTAGTGTTGGAGTGAGATAATCATAATTAAATAGCGTTTTAATTAATTTGTTTTGTGCAGTTTGTAGTAAGTTTAAATGTGTTTTTGCGGCGGAACCCCATACTTCAGCTAGGTAGTCAATGTGTGGCTTAACGAGTGAGAAATAGATTAAATATCGAATTTGTCGTGGCAAGCAGTGAACGATGCCTCGAAGGGTACCCGTGAGTGATTGTAGTTTTGTCTTTATTTTTAGAATGTGTGGTAACCATGTCAATTTACTATCTAAGATTAGTCCTAAATATTTTTCTTGATCTACTTTATTTATATTTTGATTGTTTATTTTTAATGGGGTGTAATTGCCAATTTTTTTATTCTTCGCTGCGAAAATTATATAGTTCGTTTTTGTTGTATTTATGGTAAGAAGATTTTGTTGAAACCACAAGTTAAGTAAATCTAAATCACTTTGTGCTTCATTTATAATTGTGTCAATGGAGTGACCAAAGTAAAATAAACACGTGTCATCTGCATAAAGGGTTAGGTTTCCTTTTAGACCAATTTGGTGAACACTGTTTATGTAAAGAAGGAATAAAGGCGGAGCCAAAATTGAGCCTTGGGGTACACCGTATGTTATAATTTTGGGATTACTCTGAGTGTCCCCAATCTTCACTACTTGGTAACGGTTAGATAGGTAGGATCTGAAGATGTCAAGGGCAGGGCCTTCTATGCCAATTTCATATAGTTTATTTAACAGTAATTCGTGGCTGACTGTGTCAAACGCTTTTTTTAGGTCAATAAAGACACCCAGACCGATTTGTTTGTTGTCGATGTTAAGCTTTATAGTTGTTACCAGATCTATTGTCGCTGAAAGTGTATTCGACCTCGGTCGAAAGCCGTATTGTTTATCACAGAGGAAGTTTAGTGAGATAAGATATTTTTCGAGGCGATTGTACAAAACCCTTTCAAATATTTTTGACAGTACGGGGAGAACTGAGATGGGACGATAGTTTCCCGGCTCTGATTTAACTCCAGATTTATAAATAGGGGTAACTTTTGCGACTTTGAGGCTACTTGGAAATGTACCTGACTCCATACATTTGTTAATACAGCTTGTGAGTTCTCTTGATATTAAGTTTGCAACGCTTTTTAATGATTTCGTGGTGATACCTTCTAAACCTGAGCTGGTGTTGTTATTTAGGTTATTAATGATTTTGAGTATTTCATCTGTGGTGGTGGGTTCTAGGTTACTGAGTGTAGTTGTGTGAGATCCAGATAAATGTGTCAAACGAATGCCAGATGGATGATGTTGTATGGGAATTTGAATTGCCAGTATCGAGCCAACAGTTGCAAAGAAATCGTTAAAACATTCACAAATCTCCTTTGGATCACTTACAATGCCACTTGGCGTCAGGAGTTTCCGCGGGACGGCATTTTCCGTTATTTTGTTGCATGACAGACTGTTTATAAGTTTCCACATTTTCAGTGGCTGTTTCTTGCTTTCATATAGTATTTTGATTTCGTTCGTTGAATACATTCTGAAACTTCATTTCTTTTCTTTATAAATATCTTCTATCTATCTTCTTTTTACTTATCTTTTGATCATTTCACCTATGATTGATTTATTTATCCAGTCTTGCCGAGGTGGATTTAACGTTTTAGTTTTAGTAATTTTGCTTATTTCTATACTCTTTATTAGCTTTTCTTCTAGGGAATCATATATGCCGTCTTGGTTTTGATCTTGCGATTCCAAGATGGTTTTGTAAAGTACTTAGTTTTCTTATCAAGGTTCTTGATAAAATAGTCTTTACTTATTAATTCAATCATCTTTCTTTTTGAGAAATGTCCATTTGCATGAGCCCTTTTTAAGACTTCATTTTCCATAGACTTTGGGATCACTAAATGCTTTTCCATTCCTTTGTACAGCAATCCGTTATCAATATAATAATCACCATAAGTTCTCTCCTGTAAAATCTCTAATATAGCCTTTAGACCATCATCCAACTGTTGTGCTCGTCTGATCTCATCATGCAGAGTTATTACTGCTACATATGGGTTTCGGCTTAATGCATCAGTATGCTTTTTTTTTTACGGATGGGAAATCATCAAATGACTTCTCCCGCTCTGGGCAGAGCGGAAGGGAGTGTCAGACTTGTACTGACTAAAACCCAGACATGTTCCTTCCTTGCCCTTTGTGTTCCAGGGCCGCGGTATCTCTTTCGAACAGCCCGCAGCCCTGGCAGGCATCGGCCCTTGCGGGCCCCTCCCTATTTGCTGACATCTCTTTGAGGCGCGCGTGGAACACGAACGCGCCGTCAACACGGCCTGTCGTCAAAAGACGGACGGACGGCGAGCTAGCCCATTACTCACCGTCCACAAGTCCGCGACTACGGTGGCCGGAAGCCACCACGCGACCCCCGACGCCCGAGGCGTCTCCCGCGGCGGCTGGGACGAGAAGTTCTCTCCCTCTCACGCTCCGCCACCTCCTTCGCTAGCATGACTGCTTCGCAGAAGGAGGTGACGGCGTCCCATTCCCTCTCGCTCCGGACCATGGACTGGACCAGGGCTGGACGCGATAGGTCGCCGCCGCCGATCGCCGCTACGAGGACACGGCGGTGCTCCGCCCAAGCGGGGCAGACCTCCACCGTGTCCTGTGGGCGACCTTCACAGTGGTAACACCCGGGCGTTTCCTCCCGCCCGATTCGGTGGAACCTCCCGAAACAACCGTGTCCGGTGAGGACCTGCGTCAGGCGGAAGGTGAGGGTGCCGTGGCGCCTCTCCAGCCACTCCTCAAAGAGGGGACTTATCGCACTATTGTGGCGTGCCCTGCACGGGGTTGCGATAGTCGCTCCCTCCATGTCGCCATGAGATCGCGCCGGAAGTCTGTCCACAGCGCGACAATTTGCCGCGGCAGCGGAGTTTCCCCCCGGCGTAGTGCCTCTACGCGCCACTCGTGTAGGCGCGCGAGGACTATCGCCTCCAGATCCCATGGCGGCAATCCAGCAAGGAGGCTCGCCGCCTCGCCGGAGATCGTGCGGTACCCCTGGACAACCTGAAGGCAGCCCCGGTCCGTTCCAATTTGGGGGCCAAACGTCGGAAATGCTCCACGAAGTTCCACCGGCTATCGAGGACGAGCCCTAGGTATTTCAACGTTGACTCGACGCCGATGGGAACCCCTCCCGTCGTTACTATGGATCCCGACGGTGGCGCATTCCGAGGCCCATGAAAGCACATGGCCTCGGACTTGCGCAAAGCCACCTCGAGACCCAATTGCCGGATCCTCTCCAAGACTATCGCAACCCCGCGTGTCATAAGTTCGGCCGCCGCCTCGGACGATGTCCCCTGCGCCAGCACCAGCGTGTCGTCAGCGTAACAAACTACGCTGACGCCACCAGGGAGGTCGGCGCGCAGCACCCAGTCGTAACCGAGGTTCCACAAGGGCGGCCCCAGAACCGATCCCTGTGGAACACCGCACGACATCTCTCGCCGGTTCCACTGGCCGTCGCGACCGGGGTAGATGACGGAGTATGCTTCATCCTCGTTCCTGGCCGGTGTTCAACCTCAAAGTCAAACTCCTGCAGAAGCAATGCCCACCTTACAACCCTCGTACTCAAATCTTTTTTCTTAAGCGTCATCTGGAATGCTTGGCAATCAGTTACAATTTTAAATCTTATAACATACAAGTAGTTGTGTACAACTGGGTTGTGGAGGTCAGATAGGCAGTCGCTCCATGTAAAATACTGGTATTCAGCTGCATACGGTTAGACTGGAAGCCGACCCTAACATAGTTGGGAAAAGGCTAGGCAGATGATAACATACAAGTAGTGTCTAAATTTTTTAACCCCTTCTATAATAGCCAGACTTTCCAGTTCATAACTTGTATACTTTTTTTCCGCATCATTCGTTTTACGACTCATATAATATACTGGATGTAGTCCACCATCATCTTCAGATCGTTGCATGAGTATAGCAGCATAAGCCAGACATGATGCGTCTGTATGCATTTCGGTCTCCAATCTTGGATTAAATATTCGTAAAACTGGTTTAGTAGTCAAACGTTGTTTCAAACAATTGAATGCACACCGTTGCTCATTTTGTTTATATCGCACAAGAAAAAACATCACCCGTAACGTACAAGTGCGACATAAAAGACTAGAAAATAAATGAGGGCGCCTCAATCGCTCAGGTAGCAACCCAGTTAGTACGACTTAACTGATCTTGATACTTTAATAGTATTATTTATTTATTGGGTATAAATAATGACTAAATGTTTTAAATAAGTATGTATTAATCAATTGTTTTCAATAAGTTCCACATTGATAGACAGACAATAGATTTGGAATGTAGTAGTAACAAAACTACAAGTTCACTCAAATATTAACTTAAATAAATAAAATATACTAATCCAGCAAATTAAAATCTAAATATTCTACACCTTCCATGAGATCACATAAGTTCGTGTCATCTATTTGAATCTCTGAAATTGATTCGTCACTGTTTTCTGAACCCATCTCATCGTCACTGCTGTCTGCCCCAACCTGAATAACTATACGGTCTATGTCATGGTACAATGTTCTTCCACGATCATAATATTCCTTCTCAATTTTTTTAACATGCTCACAGCAATTCTTCCAATCCTGAGCTGTTATTAAATTGAATGCCTCTTCGGTTAGGTTCTTAATGTTTTTTGCACCCACATTCTGTGCAGCGACCTTTCGCTTTGCCAGTGCCCAAATTAACTCGATAGGGTTAAGATCACAGTGGTATGGTGGCAGCCTTACCACTGTGTGACCGTATTGCCCTATAATCTCATCAATTTTATATTCTGGTTCAGGCTTATGTTTCTTTACCAGTGCCAGAAGCGACGGTTTTCTCAAATCTGTGTCGAAAGGCACATTGTTTTGTTGTAAGTTTGTAACCATATTTTTATTTCATTAACCCTATTAGCTGATGTCGGAGCTTTATTGTTTATAACAGAGTGATAGGGTGCATTGTCCATCACGATGATTGAGGGTTCTGTGATGTTGGGCATAGAGTTTTTCTGTAACCCATTTAGTGAAATTATGACAGTTCATTTCGGAATTATAATCTTCCTGTTTGTTCACACTGCTAAAGAGTAGTAGAGCATTAGGCACAAAGCCTTTTTCATTTCCGGCATGAACTATACATCCACCACTACTACACATCACTACACACATCACTCACACTTCACTTACTATCCATCGCTTTCCCTTTGAGATGTCTGTTGTGAATCCTTCAGTTTCAATCGACTGCCAGCATTTTTTAAGCTTGTAGCTAGAGTGGATGTAGCTTTTATCCAAATATATTATATCCCTTTGAAGCTCTTCTGGCAAGTTTCTGTTTTCCATAATTAATCTTAAATATTTTTCTCGTTTGTGTGCCATAATAGGTTTTTCCACCAAAGCTTGTCTGTTAGTTTTACATTTTTTATATCGAAATCCAATCTTTTTTAGAAGTTTCCGCAAATGCTCCCGACTTCCGTCATAATCAATATCTTCCCTTAATTGAACTAATAATTTACCTATTGTTGGTACCTCTTTCTTTACAGTATAAAAAAAATGAATCTTCTGCCGAATTGCACCTTTGGGGGACGACCCTTTCGGTGTTTAGCTGTCGAGAATTTCCCACCGTTTTCCATGCCCTGTTGCACAATTCTGCGCACTGTGCTTAGAGAAACACCTAAAACAAACAAAGCCTGGTATTCAAATTTATTATAGATACAACTTTAAATTAGTGCTTTTATCTTTTTATAATTATAACTACTGTCAGTCCCACGAAATAAGTCCCACGGATATGTTCATAACGTGTAAATATTTTCAAATTATTTTTCTTTCTATTTAGTTTAGTCGGTTGCTTCAACAAATATGCAATAGCAAAAAATATATTTCGTAATACATATAAATAAATTATATAAATATCAACAGTAATCCTTAGTATGAACATTATTAAGTCGCGCTATAAATACAACATTATTTGTTTATCTTAGCATAACCTCAAAAATTGTAGAAAAATAATTTGTAAATAATATTGGGTTCGAAAATTTTGCTCACTGAATGTATTAATCGTTTTTAATTAATGTTCAATGCAAGTTTCAACAGTTACTTACCAGTAAAATCTGTTGTACGATGGTAAACATCTTCTAAGTTGGATAGCAGCTTCCCAGCTTGAAATTCGACCATACACCGCATGAAAACTTTATAAACTATTTCACGAGCACCGCCACGAATTACCTTATTTATGGTTTTTTCCTATTTTCCTGTCCACACTCAGAAATAACGCACAAAAACCAAAATTCTAACGAAAAACGAAACCGATCGAGAAGAATTGACAGCTCAAGTACTCACTTTAGATGTTGCCAGAAAATGAAAACATTTTAGTTCCCGAATATTTAATTTCTACTCTTTTATGTCGGACTGTACGTCGTAATCTAGTCGTCTTCCATTCTTCTTCCTCTCACTCGCACCCAAAGACTACTATAGTATACTGGGTACTCGCACCTATACTTCTCATTCTTTCATTCGATGGGTTCCGTTTTACCAATTATAAGCTGCGTTCATACTTTTACATTAGACAACATTTGTATTCCACATATATGTCGGGGATTGCCTGGATTTATTCAGTTAGGCTCGAGCATTATGTGGGCAGACGATGGGTTTCGTGCTATGAAAACATATTTGGTACAATACACTGTTTCTAGCAAAACTAACGAATTACTTGAGATTACAACTTAACACAAACTCGGGACACAATGAATCGAGTACAGTTTTAAGACGTCTCAACTCGGCCGCGATCAAACACTGACTGTCGTCCTCGCGTCGAGCCGCATACATCAAGACTCTGTAAGCACGCTTCGGTGGGAGTAAGTACGTCGTCCGACGTCACCACAGGCGTACTGCGATTAATTCCAAGTCTATACCAATGACCCGCTCCAACACGGCCATCCTGCTGGCACACGTCCCCGTGTGCTGGTTACCCTGCAAACAAATAGTCCACGACAGAATGTTGTTCCACTCGGCTACTCCTGACCAAACTCTTGGTTCATCGGGTCGGTGAAAGTAAGGACATTTTTGAACTCTACTGTTTTATTTTAACCAAATTCAACTCTTTGATTCATTCACACACGGTTAAATTGGGAATAATCGAAAATACAACAATCACTAATCACCTGGGCCATGTACCATAGTCGTTCGAATCAACCTTTGAAACTCTATTGCAACCAAAACTGCCAAGCTTATAGAAACCTTCGAGTAAAACCAACACCACGGCTCTCCAGCCGACCAGCAATCGCATGGCTCTCACACATCCACCACGTGGATCAAAACTCGCGCATCTATCACATGGATCGCCCGTGTGCATCACCCACTGACTACACACTATGGTCTTTCCAGACCCCGACCTCCGCCAGAGTTAAACGCACACCGCGCACCCTTGGATTACTTGAGTTTCCTCAAGAGAGTCAACTTTGTACCGGGCTACGACCACGTATTATCTACTGGTACGGTTAAACACACTACGACCGATAGACAGCTTTACTCGAGCTTCTACCACGAGTTAAGCTTGCTCATCATCATCAAAATCCTTTTCAACATCGACTGGTACGTGACCCACTGGCATGTCTTCCTTAGCCTACAGTGTGCATACGAGTAGTCACACTTCAGATCTAACAAATAATAAGGTCAATTAAAATGCTACAGAAACCAAGTACCTCTTCATCTATTTAATCATCACACAAAGCAGGAATCTTATTCGTGGCCTATGGGCAACATTTAAACTCTCCAACAATCCCCTGTCTGTTTTACTACGTTCCTCAAGAACGCCGAGTCCCACATGACTATGGTTTCTACCAATAGAGTCGGAGAATTATGAAAGCAAATCTAATTTAATAGTCCAATCGAGTTAATTCCAAACAATTAAAACTCGCACCATACTGTGCACAATCAAACAAAGCAATACCACACTAATTGCACATACTCTTCAAGAATAAACAACTTTCGAACCAATTCATGAAACCTTCCGACCAAATCTGGTATACAGTGCTCTGTTCAGTTCCTAGATTCGTCACATCCAACTCATTGCCTCCATCCGGCAACTAAAGGGACCTCCATCCGGTACCCGAATAAAACGCATTGCATTGCCTCCATCCGGCAACTTTGGGACCTCCATCCGGTACCCAACCTCAAAACAAAACATTGCCCCTACTCAGCACCTTTGCGATTACCTACATCACCATACTGGACGTAGGCCACCAAACTTAAGAAAACATTTAGGCGTGCAGCCACGAACAGCATCGGAATGTATGCAATCTGAGTCACTTGCATACTACATTTGCATCTTTTATCCCCTCACTTAGGGTCTAACACCTTCATCAATCTCGCTAATAGGATCAAGCTCGGGGGGAACTCTACTTCAAACGGTACTTGGCCCTCAGGCATTTTCCTTAACCTATCATGTGCATAGCACACTTTGAATTTAAAGCTTTCAGTTTATAATGATCACCGTCCAAAATCTCAATCACTAAATTTATAAGCAACATTTTACTCTCTTTCATTAATCATTAGGGAACACTCAGCTCAAGAATCTAAATCTGAAACAGGTGAGTGTTTCAGATTTAGATTCTTGAGCTGAGTGTTTCTTGAAAGAGCTTTAATATTCCGGATGGTCTCAACGATGCAAAGGTCAACTCAATTCTCCACCAGTACAGCAGCGCTGGACCTGCCTGCTGTGCAGCGACTGGCGCTGTGGCCCGACGCGGTGTACCGCACTTGTAGCACCACGGTCGCGCAACGGACTCTGTTTCAACCCCTATCCACTCGCAACCGTTATCTAAGGAACGCCTACGAATAATTTTAGTTGAAAACCAAAAATTCTCCTCGGCGAATTACGAATCCACAATTACGTAACATGAAAATGTGAACTTTAACTAGTGCAGATACTTTAATGAAAATAGTGTCAAACGATAGGTCTACATTCAAAAACAATAACACAAAAGGATTTAGGTCGACAAATTAATTAGTTTGGGTCACATGATAAAAATTGCAAACAAAACGCTTCGGAGGGATGCGCCCACCGCTTACGTCCGATTTCGCGATTTTCTTAACGCCTATAATTTGAATTCCGTTGTCACTAGACTTACGGGTAGGTAGACGAAGTTTCAAAGAATCACAACACAATAACACAACATAATTAAAAATTATGAAATTCAAACAAACTAATTAGAACGCAAAAAGTAAAAGGATTAACAGCCGATAAAATTATTTCGAGGTACCCACACACCAAAGAAAGTAAATGTACTCACCGATGTACCGCCGCTGTAGTTAACGAAATTAACTTCTTACGAGTAAAATCTACGTAAAAACACTAAACAACTTACACTACTAGCACTTAGCACACAACACACGCAGTCGGAACTTCTCACGAGCCGGGAATCGATCACGAAACACGATAATCGTAATTATATTTAACAGCGAAATTATCACAAACGAACCGAACACTTGCGCGGAGAGAAGTGACCACGTGATCAACACTAGCACTCTGCCATTTCAAAAAGTAACCGTCACTGATTTTTATTTTCACTGTCCCCGCGAATCATTTCATTAGCACGATTTCATCCCACTTCTGATGTCGGGGAATGCCTGGATTATTCAGTTAGGCTCGAGCATCATGTGGGCAGACGATTGGTTTCGTGCTATGAAAACACATTTGGTACGTAGCGACGTACACGTCGTCCTCGCGTCGAGCCGCAAACAACAAGACTCTGTAAGCACGCCTCGGTGGGAGTAAGTACGTCGTCCGACGTCACCACAGGCGTACTGCGATTCATTTCAAGTCTATACCAATGACCCGCTCCGACATATAATATTACTAGATTCTCTTATATCAAAAGAATTGACAAAACTAAACTATATTTAAAACGGGTCCGTAACTTAACTTCGAGACTCATATGTTCGATTAATAGAAAGTCGACTAAAAAAAATCTACCGAAAAGGTTTTTTCTTATTTACCTTAATTTTGTGTGAAAATCGTAACATAAATGGTTTCTTTTTTATAATAAAAATTTTACCTGCATTTGTGCTTTATTACCTTCCTTTTAATTAAATTTTATGTTTCTAAATAAATCTACGGGAAGAACGTACGATATCTTTCAAGTGTTTGATTTCCTCGATTATGTATGAAATAATGTATAACTAAAAGTCATTCGAAAGAGCAGTCCATCGATTTATAAATATTCGATGAATCGTTCAGTCGAAGTAGCGTTTGGCGATAAAAGGTTGTTTCGCAATAAATTCCATTCGAACAATCGTTCAGTCGACTTTCCATTAATCGAACATATGGCTCTCAAAGTTGTTACGGACCCATTTAAAACCTTTGCATTCTTTGTAGAAAATATTAAGATTGTACGCATCAATATGTATAATGCAGTGTTTTTTTTTATAAAACAACCGAATGACCTAATAAATCAATAGTAATGAATAATCAATAAACCCAAAACGCTTTAACAGGTGATATGAAGTGAAGGACATAATTGGTCCCAATTCCCTTGTTCACAAACTAAACTAAATTTAAGTTGAGTGCATTTTTGTCTTTCTATTTCACTAAGAAAAGGACAGAAGATAAATATTAGTTTTGTCCGGTCAAATTAGTCAGCACCTGACGTCATTTGATGTAATTTTAGTAGTCAACTTTTTAATTACGTCTAAACTTGTGTCAGGCGCTGGTTAATTTGACAGGACTAAACTAAAATTATTAATAACAATAATATTTAACTAAATAGCTAATTAGAAGCCCCCAGTCTCCACACTAAAATTTTCGACAACGATTCTATTATACATTCGTAAAAAGTTCTAGCGGGTGGGTGTCGTTTATTAAGAGTGCCGTGTAGTCCTGTGGTACAATTTGGATACGACTAGGTGCTCAGTCTTGCGCAAGACTCCATGATGTCGTTGTCACCTGTTTTGCCTACGACACCGAGGAAGATGAACCGGCCAGCGACTATTTGGGTGACAGCCGGGGTTGCGTAAGTTGTAGCTAGGATCCGACGGATGAGTGCCAAGGTGGCCTCGCATAAATCTGAGGCCTTCTGTTTCCATGGGCCTCGGAAGGCGCCACCTTCAATCTCAATTTCTCAAAGTTGACTGTAAAAGAACCCAATTCCGGGTTGACCTCGCCTTTGTGTGTAAAATGGCGAACTGGGTTTTCTCAAACCTAATTTCGATTGCGAGATTTGCAAAACTTTGAGTTTGATTTTCATTTTGTTTTTACCGCTCACTTTTCCATTTTCCTTTCCGCGTCCAAAGGTTCGTTCATTTTCACGTAAATGTAAGTAAATCACGAAATCGCCCAACGAATCATCACGTTATTTAGCCGAACTTCTCCTGTAGTAGAGTTTTGTCAAGAATAATATTTTGAATGAGTAAAGTTCAGTCCTAACTGACAGAATTGTTATAATTTTCACCTAGAATTTCAATTGGCAGGACAAGTAGTGCAAGGAGGAATCGAGACTAAATATTTGACAGAATCTGACCAGCAAGCGATCATTAATGAAATAAAGTTGCAAGTATAAACTTCACCCAATTTTACAATGATACTGAATTTGGCGGTAAAAGAAAAAACACAGACAAGAATTATTTTGACGTATTTTTTCATAATTAAAAAAAAATTAAAGAACATATTTTTCTATTTATTTTATTTATAATTCCCGTATTCATTTTCATAGTAACTAATAATTGATCCCTACACATTTTTCCTTCCTTTTCGAAAATCTTTCCGTGTGTTGGTTTATTTTTGATCGCTGTTCGTAGAGTGCTGCCAGCATTGCTTTGATTGAAGAGGAACCGCAGCCAGTCTGCGCATTAACCTCTTGCCATATCCGTGTTCTCCACAGATCTCTTTCTTGTAAGATACCTCTGTTTTATGGACAGAGATACCCCAGCAGCCAAATCCGCTGTTTAACTCTTACTATATCCGTGCTCTCCACAGATATCTTTCTCATAAGATATCTCTGTTGTATGGACAGAGATACCCCAGCAGCAAATCCGCTGTTTAACTTTTGCTATATCCGTGCTCTCCACAGATATCTTTCTCATAAGATATCTCCGTTGTATGCACAGAGATACCCCAGCAGCCAAGTCTGCTGTCTTAACCTTGCCATAAGTGTGTTCTTCACTCATAAGATATCTCTGTTGTATGTACAGAGATACCCCAGCAGCCAAGTCTGCTGATAACCGACCTCCAAGAGCATCAGGAACCGCTAGAAAAGTTAGGAAATCTAGAATCTAGGTATTTAGATGGGGAACCACTACACTATTGTCTTAGTGCTACCACTTAGCTTATATCTCTCTCAGATGGGCTGCCACCAGGCTGGACGCCTCCATCACAGAACACCAATCACTATTACTTTGCACAAGATACTTATTGGTTTAAATACTTTATATTTGGTGTAGTCCAAATTGACCGGCAAACGCCACAGACTTCATAGAGATACTTCGTAAACGTCAAAACCATAAACTAAGTACTCTTTATCTATGGTGATCTCTCTATGGGTTCGGTGTTGCCAGCAGATCACCTCATGCATGTATGACTAGTTTGTTACACGCTTCGCTCTGACAATATTAATTTGACTCTGTTACCTGTTTACTTCGCGAACTACACGTCGCGACAACATTGTTATTTTCTTTATAACAATTTCATATTCTGTGGATGTGTGACCGGCCAAACCCGATTTTTGGCCAAATAGTTTATCCCTAAGCCACACTGATTACCCAAACAAAGTAATTACTTCGAGACCAACTTGAATGTAGCGCTCGCCGGTCACTGTATTTAGTTACAGTTCTAACCTTACCTAACCCATTAGCTCGAGGTGCCCTATGTTGTGTTCATGATGTTGTCCAGCGTGCAGCAGACATGTCCTGCTCAGTCCCATTCGAGTTGGGCAGCTTTTTGAACCACGTCATCTATATTTTTTTTTGGAGCACAATATTGTATTTCAAACCCGATCCGTTAGTTTAACACCTAGTTTACTGCGCATATTTACTTAATCTGGGCAAAATACGATCCTTTTTATTATTAATCTACGATAGGATCCTGTTGAAATTAATGTTGGCAACACTGTTCATGTTTTTCTAAACTTCATTCATTCACATGAAATTCATTCAAGAATTCATTCATTAATCTGTCAATTAAATTTTCATGAATTGCGGATAACATGTAAATGTATGTGAGAAATTCACATTTCTTATGATTAAGCCATTATTTCTCGCTAAAACACTTTAAGAATATCAACATTATTACGCTTAACTATGGCTAATAACGAAGAAATTACCGGGCCCATCTCTCAGGAGGACATAGAGGCAGCGGATAAACTGAAAAACGAAGCAAATGAATACTTCAAAAGTAAGTTCTCAGAATTTCATAATATAAATAACAATTTAGCTGTAACCAGCTGAAAATACAATGTACCAGTGATATTTATAGCATATTGATCGTGACAGGAATAGAACAAAATTTGACTGACATAACCTCAAATTTCAGAACAGAGCTACAATAATGCAATCGAGTTATACTCGAAAGCAATAGACAAGAATCCGAAGAATGCGGTGTTTTTCGCGAATAGGAGTATAGCTAATTTGAGGCTGGAGAACTTTGGTTATGCCCTGACCGACGCGTCGAAGTCGATAGAGTTGGACAGGTCCTATACGAAGGCCTATTACAGACGGGCGGCGGCTTACATGTCCCTAGGAAAGTACAAATTAGCACTTAAGGATTTCGAATATGTAAGTATTGAAATATAGCTTGTTTAGTCAGGGGTACTGAAAAGAAGGGAAACTTTTGCCCAACCCGGAAATCGAACACAGGACCTCATGCTCAGTAGTTGCGACCACTCGACCAACGAGGAAACCATCAACCCCAATCTCCCACCCTTTTAAGAATCTTGAATTTTTAGCTATATTAAACAGTAATTGTGTACATATTTTATTAGAAGTAAACTCACATTTCGAAAGTCCCTTCCTGCAGCCTAAATTTTAAGTATGTTCAGTTCAGGAATACATGAGGGAACAGTTTAATGAAAGCAATCAATTTACATAAAATAATACCCAGATTGATAGAAAACATTGTGAGGAAACCAGCATGTCCTAGAACCAAAAAGAAGACATGTGACAACTACCAATCTGCACTGGGCCCGTGTGGTGGATTATAGCCCATCCCCTCTCATAGAGAGGAGGCCTGTTTCCCAGCTGTGGGAACATTATACGCTGATGATGATGATGATGATGAATACCCAGAATAACTTAATTGAGACCTTAAAATAATTGTTGTATAAAACTAAAAATTCATCTCAAAATGTTCTGTGTGTAGGGCTACAACATGTGGCTGTGACTAGCTGCTAAATAAACAAATAATGAAAAACAGACATTTACACTACAAAGCTGAACTTTTTAGATAAAAAAAAATTATAATAATATTAATATTTTTTGAATTTCCATATCTGATAGAAATAGCTCGGTACTGCATGCTCATGTTCTGTCAACCACACAACAAGAATGTAGTAATAACGGTTTTACTACTGATGTGCCGTGCCATGTCCAGGAGTAGTCTACTTTCTGAATCATTCCCTTGAGCCAACCGCACAATGAGGGCCTCCTAAGGTGTTGGTTGAGGCTCTTTGCTATTAGTCTATTAACCATAACAAATATTGGTACAATGATTGCTAAGTTCAACAAGAAATTATTATTTCAAAACAATTGACCAGCAGTGTTGTGTTGACAACGTGAACAGAAAGAAAAAACAATAATCTTATTTTGCCGGTACAGTTAGTGCAGTGGCTAAGCGATTGGCTGCGTGTTGCAGGTTTGATCCCCGCAAAGAACAAATATTTGTATGTCCTATAGGTAGTTGTTCCGGGTCTTGCTGATTGTGTATGTGAGTTTAAATGTTGATAAACACACTCACATTACAGGAGAAATTCCTAGTATGGGGCAAAATAATCCTTCCTCTGTTGCACAGCCATTCATTTATAATTTAGGTGATCATATTATCTGCAAATACTTTTTTTTTAGTTTTTATGCATGTGAACCACATCACCAAACTGTTATAAACTCTTTGTAAAACTGTTTAGTATTGAAATTTACTGAGTACACTACAAAACTTATAAACCTTACTACTAACTTATAAATATGAAGTTTTCATAATTATGTATTTTTATAAAATAAACATCTTAAATAAAACAAAAATGAATTATAAGGATGCCCCTTTTTACAGGTAACCAAAGTTAGGCCAAGTGACCAAGATGCAAAAATGAAGTACACTGAATGCAATAAGATAGTTAAAAAAATTGCCTTTGAGAAGGCTATCTCTGTTGATAAAAAGGAGGTCAACATAGCTGATTCCATCAACTTAGAGGCCATGAGTAAGTATTAGTGAAAAAAATGTTTATTACATTTTAACTCAAAGAACTGGTTGTATTTATGCTACATTTGGAATTTAATGTCCAAACATGGTTAATAAATATTTGTGCTCCTAGAAAAACAATAGTAATACTAACATTATATGGTTCAGTTTGCATTACAACTTCCCAGCCTTATCTTGATTTTTCCAATGAGTTGGTATTAACTTAATCTGATCCTGCACAAAGTTCATAAATATCGCCACGATAGTGGCGATAAGTGCCCTTTTTGAGGAGTGGCTAGAGAGGCGCCACGGCACTCTCACCTTCAGCCTGGCGCAGGTCCTCTCCGGACATGGTTGTTTCTGGAGGTTCCTGCACCGAATCGGGCGGGCTGCCAGGGCTGGTAAGGAAGGAACATGGATGAGTTTTAGTGAGTACAAGTCTGACACTCCCTTCCGCTTCGCCCAGAGCGGGAGAAGGTTTCTTAGCTAAGAGGTGGGCCTGTAGGTCTTATTTCGATCAAAATATATTATAATTAAAATAAGATTGTTACACGCGACTGACTCCTACCATAGATAATATCCTTTTAAATAAGTTTAAATAAGTAAATATTTAAACTTCATGTACAAACGTAGTACATAGGCGTACTTAATGCCACAAAGCAATCTGTACCAGTCAACCTTTGGGTCAAATAGGATAGCATTGTGATAGAGTATAAAAAAATAAATAAGAGAAATACAATTTTTTTTGCTTTTCGCACTCACCAGCTGAGAATAAAACAGCAAAGGAAGCGTTGCCTTGAGTGAGACAGTACAGACTAGATAGATGAAGTGGTTATAAATGTGCGTTGTCTGTCTGTCAGTCAGTCAATCAAGTACTTTCCTCGAAAATACTTTAATAATGTTGCTGTGCTATGTTTTGCAATACAATTATTTAAATACTTTCTGTGTCCCGCGGGTTGTCCCGCTCTCGACTCCTAACTTTTTTCTAGAATTGAGCTATCGAATGCAAAAATATTTTTTCAAATCCAATTGGTTGTTTCAGAGATTTGCGCGTTTAAACAAACAATAAAACATACAGTTCCTCAGTTTTACTATATTAGTATAGATTGTTAACAAGTAATTAGGCCATCACTAAACATTATCAAAACTTCGTCTGTTGTGTGACATAAATATCATAATTATCTTGTTATTGCATGATTGTATCAAACTATGATAACAAAACGAATTCCTTCAGAAAATCACGATTTGTGAAGACTGAATTACAATAATTTTATTATCTTGGGTACAGCTGTTAGCGTTTCAGTCAAGAGGAAAAACGTCAGTGCGCGTTCCCGCTAGTAGTTATTACATTCTATATTCAAATAATTACCCTAACGCGTCAAAAAGAGTTCCCGTTTCTGCGTTGAAATTTACTCACACTGATACAATCATCAGCAAGCTCACTAGTGTAAATACTTTTTCGTACGACTTATGTGTACGTTGAGGGGCGATTTTAAGAGTTTGACTTTGATCGTCGCACCTTTCATCCGCCGAAATATTTCAAGCTGAAACTTCATTTATATTTCAACTACCTTTTCATACAAAACGTTGCCGGTTCATTGTGCCTACAAGTGTTTATTCTAGTGGTTTAAAAAGAGACATATTATGTTCATCAGAAAGTTTTTTTTTACTGGTAATGGTAAGAACCAAAAAACAGTGCCATACTTCGAATTTTAGCAATCCTAAAGGGTGTTAACAAACTCTTAACGAAGCCGAAAGGCACTTGTTCTCCCCGTCATTGCGATCATTTTTTTGTTCTAGACCATACCTGGGAACCTTCTGGCGGTCAAAGTTCCAACTTCAATCCATCCATCAGCACAATGTTTTGAGTGCGTTTCATTGAGTCCTACAGTAAAATGTGATTTTTCAACCCAAAAAAAAATCGTTTCCCAGCACTATTTTTTGCGTAAAGTTACTTAGTTTGATGTACATAATGCTTGGTTGACGGCTTCGTGAAGTCTGTTTACACATTGTATTATGTACCTATTTTTATTAGACTGTCTAGGGTCAATAAGAAGGTAATAATGTGTTTAATATATATTTTTTCTCTTACAGCCATCGAAGACGAGTATGTTGGTCCAGCACTCGAAGATGGAAAAGTTACCCTCAAGTTTGTGACTGAATTGATGGAGTTCTACAAACAACAGAAGAAATTACATAAGAAATATGCCTATAAGGTGAGCAGAATTTTAAAAGCGAGGCAGAGTTATTTGAGTTACTTACATCAATACTTTATACCAGTTGCTAAAATAGCATCCAATTCTAAAACATACCTCTCTCTACTGGAAAAACTTATGCTACTTTAATTTTAGAAAAGTAATTAAGGTTCCATGTAAAAAAAAAACACGTGAAATTGTTAACAAAAAAACTGGCCAAGTCCGAGTCGGACTCCCGACGGTGGGTTCCGTACCATTATCTATACAACATTATACAAAAACGGCAAAAAACGTTTGTTGTATGGGCGCCCCCCTTAAATATTTATTTTATCCTGTTCTTAGTATTTGTTGTTGTGGCGGCGGTATCATCTGTGAAAATTTCAACTGTCGAGCTATCACGGTTCATGAGATACAGTCTGGTGACAGACGTACAGACAGTCAGACAGACAGACGGACGGACAGCAGAGTTTTAGTAATAGGGTCCCGTTGTACCTTTTGGGCACGGAACCTTAAAAATCGGATTAGGGAAGTTTATATTTTTATCATTATTTCACACTGACGGAGATCGCGGTCAGTAGTTAGTCTCCGATAAAAAAATAATTTTAATTCTCCACTACAGATACTCATCGACGTGAAAGCCTATCTGCAGAAGCAACCATCTCTCATTGACATCAAAGTGCCCGATGACGCCAAGTTCACAGTCTGCGGGGACATCCACGGCCAGTACTACGATCTGATGAACATATTCAAGCTGAATGGCCTGCCGTCGGAAACCAACCCATACCTCTTCAACGGCGACTTTGTCGACCGAGGATCGTTCAGCGTGGAATGTATTTTCACACTTTTCAGCTTCAAACTGTTGTTCCCTGATCATTTTTATATGTCCAGAGGTGAGTTCTGTCATGGATCAAATGTTGCATGAGATTCAACCGAAGATATTGATAATCATTTACAGTTTTGTAGGATTGTAAGGTAAATACGTGCTACTTGAGTTAGTTTTCGCTACAAGAGAGTTACCAGTTGATAAAGATTTAAGTATCAAAATTCAATAATCAAATATGGTTTTGGTTTGGCGTCAGGGTAGCCCGCGAAATTCAAATTTTCTTACGTTTTTTTTTGCAATTTGCAGGTCAGATTGTATGTTGATGAAAAATGAGTCGCACCAGTAACACGTATGTAGTTACAAAATCACCATCATGAAAATCATCAATATAAACCTGTAAGTTCATTTAACCCTATTTAATGAATATTTCATGAAAAAGTCATTCAATGGGGTTACATGAACTAGAGGGTTGTATTGATGATTTTCATGATTTTAATTCTGTAACTACATACGTATTACTGGCGCGACTCATTTTTCATCAACATACAACCTGAAAATTACCTACAAACTTCAAAAAACGTAAGAAAATTTGAATTTCGCAGGCTACCCTGACGCTACCACCTTAAGTGTAAGAAAGAGATGGAGTATACGATGATACGTACTATAAAGCTCGCATCTCTTTCCCACACTTAAGTAAATTTACAAAAACATTACGTTAAGAGGTGGTAGTCCCTGAAGTTTTAAGTTCACACTGCACCCAAGCTCAGCCACAAAATTAGCTAATCTTCTATACCAATATCATAAAGAGGAAAGATTTGTTTGTTTGTTTGTACCGAATAGGCTCCGAAACTACTGGACGGATTTGGATGAAATTTGGAACACAGATAGTTTATAACCTGGATTAACACATAGGACTTTTTATCCCGATAGTATGTTCCCGTGGGACATTTATCGAACTTCACGCGGGCGACGCCGCGGGCATTGAGCTAGTGAATAATAAACCCCCTCGTTGATCTAGTGGTCGACAAGTGCGACTTCTGAGCATGAGCAGAACCCAGAACGGTTCGAATCCTAGGTCGGGCAAAGTGTTATTGGGTTTTTTTCATCACGAATTTCTCTATAGCAGCTATGGAGTACAAATACAAAATAGTTTATTTTCTTTAACAAGGTTTGTAATACATACTTAGTTATTGTGATAGAAGAGGCCTGTTAAGCGGAGTCTGGGTTTGTGCCCGGTTAATGGTAATAGGCTCGCTCCTTATTACATGTGTCTTACATATAACTGGCGAAATGTCGGTATACTATTAGGTATACCTCGGCCTATCCCTTCAGGTATTACTGGCGTGATGTTATGTTAATCAACAACTATTCTTTCAGGAAACCACGAGACGCTCGACATGAACCGTATGTACGGCTTTCGAGGCGAGGTGTCCTCTAAGTACACTTCCCAAATGGCTGACCTGTTCACCGAGGTATACAACTGGTTGCCCCTGGCCCACTGCATCAATGGCCGGGTTATGGTAATGCATGGAGGACTGTTCTCCAAGGACGATATCACTCTTGATGATATTAGGAAGGTGGACAGAAATAAACAGCCGCCTGAGGATGGTGAGTGTTGCGAAAGAAATGCTTTGTTGTTGCTGCTGGTGTTACTTCTGGCACGTAAGAATTTTCGAGAGCAGCGGTGGCCCAGTGGTGGCGGCTTCGACTTAGGCTGCCTGTCCAACGGAGCGGAGCGAGGCTGCGGGGCGGATAAACAGTGAAATATTAACCAATAGGATTATCCACTGAAGAAGAGCGGAGATTTTGTGCAATCCTATTGGTTGATATTCAGCAGCCTCGCTCCGCTCCGGTCGACAGGTAGCCTTACGAACAGTAAGTCGTGGGTTCGAACCTGGGCAGGCGCATTTCTATGTGCATCGTGAGGAAACCGGCTTGTTCTAGAACCAAAAACACGAAAAAATGTGACATCTACCAACCCGCACTGGGCCAGAGTGGTGGATTATAGCCCATTCCCTCTCCTAGCAGTGGGGATATTATAGGCTGATGATGCTAAGACTAGCTTTGTTTCTATGACGAGAATGTCCAGTTTTGTGTCTCAATAGTCATTTGTCTGCTACAGTGCGTTCGGCTAGTCCTAACAGTCTTGCATAACAGTATTTTACGAATAGCAGTCTTAACCTTAAATGTAAGTTACATTTAAAAATAGAACACACATTTACTATTTTTAATCATTAGTACCTGGATGACCGAGCTAGGTTTTTTTTTTCATGGGTAAAACGTCGTTTTCTAAAAATGAAATTTAGCTAGATCGATTAATCGCCCCCGAAACCCCCAGCATACTAAATTTCATGAAAATCGTTAGAGCCGTTTCCGAGATTCGGGTGATATATACAAGAATTGCTTGTTTAAAGTATTAGATAAAATCACAGCCAAATTGTCAGAACTGGTTTTGTAGGCGGGTACCCTGGGAATGTCAGTTTGACATATGTCGCAGAGATCAAGCTATCTTTTAAGTAGTATAGTGTGATATGCCCCCTTGTCAGTTCACATTCGTGTGTCAAAATCGACAAATGTCAATTCTGACGTTCGAGATCAAATTTTGTGTGACAAATCCTGCCTCGTTTGTCAAGTGGTGGCAAGCACGACTGCTGAGCTTGAGGTCCTGGATTGGATTCCAGGATCGGGCAAAGTGTTATTGGGTTTTTCCATTGGGATTTTCTCAGTAAGTAGCAGCCACGGAGTCTGTATTAGCGCCCGGTTGATAGCAATAGGCTCACCCCCGATTACATGGGACTTAAACATAACTGGCAAAATGTGGGTGTATTATTAAGCACAGCTCTGCTTAATCCTTCGGGGATTACAGGCGTCATGATATTGATAAGTCATGTTAACCGATTCATTCATGCGATTCACTCGGTTTCGAAAATTTCTTGCTGTGGCGGTGAACAATTATGTCATGACAAGACTGGCGTCAAAAACAATGATAGTTTTGTTCTGAGTAAACCCTTCTGAAACTAAATTTGAAGGATTTTAATCGATATAAAAATGGCACGCCTCTCGTGTCAAACGCCACACGTTAAAAAAATTGATGACACGACAGAAAATTCTGAATTCTTCATTATTTTTGATCTTCACATGGATAAATCCGCGGTCAAAAGTTCGTATTAAAGTATTAAAAACTTTTTTCTTTTTTCAGGTATAATGTGCGAGCTCCTATGGTCGGATCCCCAGCCAATGATAGGCCGTGCGCCCTCCAAGAGAGGCGTCGGCTGTCAGTTCGGGCCTGACGTCACGAACACCTTCCTCAACCGTAACGGCCTGGACTACGTCATCCGCAGTCACGAGGTCAAGAACGATGGCTATGAAGTCGCTCATGATGGGAAGTGCATTACGGTTTTTTCGGCGCCTAACTACTGGTATGTTCTTTTAAATATTACCCAATTGAGTTTTCGATGTGTTTCGCAGTATAATTAATAAATATACTGCGAAACACATCGAAAACTCAATTAAGCTCAATATAAACAGCTGATCTTAAATTAGGTAAATCAGGAACTAGTATTAACGCTGATTGGCTAATATGAACACATTGCATTAACAGATGCGTTCATTAGCTGCCAGTTTCATCCAAGCCCTGACCAACTAAAATAAATATGTTCCTTCTATGAATTCAATCTTAGTTCACCAATCATCAATCTACGGGTTTATTCTGTTAGGAAAGCACTTCCAGCGTTATTTTATAAAGTGTTCCCTTCTAGTTTTAAGTATGAGCTAGGTTGGTGGTTGCTAGGTAACGGTTCGTTATTCTCTTTTCTAGTTTGACTGTAATAATATACATTTATTAAACACCATTTTTCTTATTCTTTAATATGGTAGCAGAGCGTTAATAATTAACATTGTTTAGTTGCAATAGTGGAAAAACTAACGATTTCTCAAATATGCAATCGTCCGGCATAAAAATCGAGATCGGTCGACTCGACGGTATCACTAACTGGCAAACATGGAGATACAAGGTGAAATTACTACTGAAGAGTACTCCAGGTACGCTAGAAGCAATTGAAGGCAAGTTAATTAAGCCGAAAGATCCAGGACAAACGGCAAAAACTGAAGATTTATAACAGTTTAAGAATCAAATGGATATGTTTCAAAAATGTGACAGTCAAGCACTTCTAATTCTTACTACGAATATGACTGAAGAAACTTTACAAAAGGTAATGCGATGTGAAACGTCATGTGAGATGTAGAAAGAGCTTCATAGGCTTTATGATGGGGCAAAGGAAGACAGGAGTTACGATCTCTGCATGAGGTTCTTCCGCTACCAGAAAAGCGAGGAGCATGATATGGCCACTCATATTTCAACTCTTAAGACTGTTTGGTATGACTTGAACAATGAGATTGAAGGAAATAATCTACCAGAAATTTTATTGGTATGTAAAATATTGGATACACTTCCTGAGCAATATTTCAACTTTAAGTCGAGCTGGCTGTTGATGAATAAGAGTGACAAAAATATAGAAAACCTGACGACACAAGTATGTACTTTTGAGAGGTCTTTAGATCAGAAGAATTTAGAAGAAAGCAGAAGTAGCAATGGACTTCTTATGTTAAGAGGAGAGAAGAGTTATCAAAAACAAGGGATTAGCAAAAAAAAATGGAAGAAATGCAATTACTGTGGAGAAGGCTTTCACAAAGTCACATCTTGCAAGAAGTGGATTGCGGACGGTAGACCTCCAAAACCTCCAAAGCAATCTTCAAATATTGGGATGCTGACAGGCCTAGCTCTAGCCTGCGATAATAAGAAAACAGTTAAAGACTTGTGGTATGTGGACAATGGCGCGACAAGCCATGTCACTAATAGAAGAGATGTATTTCGTATCTTCGAAGTTTTTGACGAGCCTCATAAAGTTATGACAGCCAATGGAGAGGTGATTGAAGCCATAGGAAAAGGCTCTATTCAACTTGAAGCTGACATAAACGGCCACAAAGAATTACTGGTCTTAACAAACGTATGGTACGTTCCAAGCATTGAACGCAATATATTTTCTGTGCTAGCCGCGCAAGATACGCTAAAGAATAGTATCTTTCAGTCAACTGCTCAGTCATGTTATGTAAAGAACGATGACAAAGTCATTTTAGTTGGGAATCGCGACAAGTATGGTGGTCTGTACAAACTTAAAGTAAAAGTACTGATGCCCGAGCTTGAGATAAACCAACTAACGACGTCACAGAATCTTCAACTCTACCATGAACGCCTTGGACATCAGAACAAGAGACATGTAGCAAAACTGATACGAAGAGAGCTTGGAGTGAAGCTGGACCCAAGTTCTGCTGATATCTGTGAAGGCTGCGTCTTCGGCAAGAGCCATAGGCAGAAGTTTGGAGTGAGACCAAGAGCAAACAAACCTGGAGAGATAATCAGTACAGACGTATGTGGTCCATTCCCTTATTCGATCTCCAAATCCAGATATTATGTTCTGTTCAAAGACTCCTTCTCAAAATATATGGAATGAGTGACTGTAAAGCCGCTGGAACACCAATAGTTAAAGATATTCCAGTAAAAAGTTTGGCGGAAGAGATCTGTGACACCAAATTTCCCTATAGACAAGCTGTGGGAGCGTTGGCTTATCTCATGGTGGGTACAAGGCCTGATATTGCCTATGCAGTCGGAGTCGTATCCAGAACCTTAGATAACCCTACTAATACGAATGTGTTACAAGTGAAAAGAATCTATCGTTACCTCAAAGGAACAATCGAGACTGGTTTAGAGTTCACAAAAAATGAGAAACGACTCATGTGTTACAGCGATGCGGATCACGGAGGCGACGACTTGAGTGGTTGTTCTACTAGCGGGTTGATATGCATGTTCGCTGGATCAGCAATCTCCTGGAGAAGTGTGAAGCAAACCTCAGTTGCGCTATCGTCCACAGAAGCAGAAATAGTAGCTGCCAGTGAGGCATGCCGTGAAATGATTTGGCTAAAGAGGTTGTTTGAAAATTTAAGTGATAAATTAGAAACACCAGTACTGCGCATTGATAATGAGTCAGCAATAAAACTAGCTCATAATCCGCCTCATGAATATCATCGGAAGACAAAGCACATCAATCTAAGACATTTCTATGTAAGGCAATGTGTGTCTGAAGGAGATATACAAATTGAGCAAGTGCCTACGCAAGATCAATTGGCTGATATCTTTACAAAGCCATTATTCAAACCAAGACTGGTAAAACTTTGCGAAGACTTCGGTTTGAAAAAGAAGAGGGAATGTTAGGAAAGCACTTCCAGCGTTATTTTATAAAGTGTTCCCTTCTAGTTTTAAGTATGAGCTAGGTTGGTGGTTGCTAGGTAACGGTTCGTTATTCTCTTTTCTAGTTTGACTGTAATAATATACATTTATTAAACACCATTTTTCTTATTCTTTAATATATTCATCCTGCCAGGGCTGCGGGACTGTTCAAAGGAGATACCGCGGTCCTGGAACACAATGGGCAAGGAACGAATATGAATGGGTTTTAGTCAGTACAAGTCTGATCATTCCGCTCTGCCCAGAGCGGGATAGGGTCGTTTAATGAATTCCCATCCTTAAAAAAAGGGGGGTTTATTCATAAGGCTTGTTCGAAGTGACAAAAGAGCTCTTTAAGGTTTCTTAAAATATATATTTTGTATTTCAGTGATACAATGGGTAACCTCGGTGCTTTCATCACTATGAACGGTAAAGACTTGAAACCGAACTTCACTACTTATGAAGCTGTGGTAAGTTAACCCATACAACAAAACTTTATTTATTAACCGTCGCCAAAGGAACGCTTACACCACAGAGCACTAAATAAGTTAAACGTAACGTAAAAATAAATGATAGAAATCAAACGATATGCTTAATACTAAACGCCGTATGTATTTAAGGATTTCTGGTGCAAACCCTAAGAATTCTTTCGCGTCGGTCATTATCTGAAGACAGAAAAAACGAGTGTGCTCTAGACCACACGACTGAAGTAAAACTTAAAGAAATGCCGAACAATCGCTTGTCAAATTCAAAAATGTAACTCTCTCTCTTTCTATCTTCACTAACTTATATCTCCCTCTCAACTTCCGTTTGCCTCGTAACGTAACGCATTCACCAGCTTACTCCCCAAGTCAAGCGTGCGTAAAGAAGTTTTACTTCAAAAACCAGGTTTTACTGGAAACATATAAACAGCATTCCAGGGAGTCGTGATGTCGTGCCTTGCTGATCCTAGTACAATATCTAGGGATCACAGTTCGCTTTTAAAATAAATCCACTAAGGTAGCTGTAATATTCGGAGATAAATCAAACGCAAACGTCCGGTGGTTAGCAGCGTATATTTCGACTCGCCCACACATTACCCTCAACACATTATAATCAAAAGATACAGAGATACCTACATTACACTCCTCTGCGCTTAATTAATGCCTAATTGTTATTTAAGTATACAAACATATTTTATTTAAACTATTCCTAACCATCACCCTTATTTAGAAATAAACCAATATTTAATTACAGCTATTTCTTATATCTAGGACCCTTATTTAATCTACACTGTCTTATGGCTCGAGCTTTGGGCGGTGACACGGTCGGCGAGACTAATAGTCTTTCTGGCGAAGCTGATGTTGGAGTTTCCCCTGAATTGGGCTGACCCATATGCTCATCGACATCGTCAGGTGGCACTAGCTCCACCGGCTCCTCCGACTGCCCTCCCAAAGGAGTGTCCTCCTTAACATAACTGTCCACTATCTGAGAATTCGTGCGCAACTGATCGCTATTATTCGTTGGTACAGAAATAAGTGATGCCCTACTCCTACTGGGGCGCTTCTGCAATTGATCAATGTGTCTATGCACCATTTCACCGTCCTTACCTAATACTCTGTAATTACTCGAGCCTAATGTGTCAATAATACGCCCTGTGGCCCATTTCTCCCCTTTCAAATACTGACGGTACCAGACCTCTTCTCCCTCATCGACCGCTCTGCTTTGTCCTGCTGCCGCTGCTTGCTGCCGCTGCTGCGATCGACGCACCTGCCCGTCCCTGTCTGGTTTAATAATATCTAGTCGCGTACGAATGCGGCGCCCTAACATTAGCATGGCGGGACTTTCGCCTGTAGTGGAATGTTCTACATTTCTATGATAGGTTAAAAATGACCATAAGGCTCGTTCCACATTCGCTTTTTCGGATAACGCTTTTTTAATAACACGTTTTAACGTTCGCACTGCATTTTCTGCCAAACCGTTTGACGCTGGATGATACGGAGCACTGAAAATGTGTTCTATACCGTTAAATTTAGTAAATTCCTCAAATTGCTTAGATGTAAACGGGGGTCCATTGTCACTGACAACTTGTTTTGGGAGCCCCCATTTACTGAAAAGCTCGCTCAATTTGTCTATGAGTACTGTTGCGGTAGTACTGTTTGCCTTAAATATTTCTAACCACTTAGACATGGCATCCACCACGACCAAGTATGTACACCCCGCAATCGGTCCTAGTAAGTCTAGGTGTAGCCTGGTCCAAGGCCTTTGGGGCCAAGGCCACATGCGCGGTGCCTGCCGCGGGGGCGCGTCCGCATGCGCCGCGCACACCGCGCACGCCCGGCATAATTGCTCGACCGCTTCATCTACTCCAGGCCACCACACATAACTGCGAGTTAACGCTTTGGACTTAACAATACCCATATGGGGTTCATGAATCATCGTTAATACTTTTTCCTTACACTTCTCAGGAACCACTAGCCTATGTCCCCACATAACACACCCTAGCTCTTCGTACAATTCATTCTTCCTATTAAAGTATGGTTTCAAATTGGCAATATCGCACTGATGTGGCCAGCCGTCCCTTATAAAACTCAATATTTTTGACAAAAATGGATCGCGTATTGTTTCTCGTTTTATTTCGTGATAATCTAACATAAGGGCTTCCTGCACAAAATGTAAGTGAGTTTGTTCTGGTGTACATTGTTTATTTATTTCTTTATTGCACAATGGTAGCCGAGAAAATCCGTCCGCACAATTCTCATCCGTGCGCACGTATTCTATTTCAAACGTATATGCAGATAGGATTATCGCCCATCTTTGCATGCGACTAGCTATCATAGTGGGTATACCTGTATTGGGTCCAAAAATGGATACTAAAGGTTTATGGTCTGTTCTCAGGATAAACCGACGCCCATACAAATATTGATGAAACTTGTTGACACCAAATATGATAGCCAGTGCTTCCTTATGTATCTGTGAATAGTTTTTCTCTGCATCGGTGAGAGATCGCGATGCATACGCGACGGGTCGCTCCCTGCGCCCCTCCGCGCCCGGCTGGCTCAGCACCGCACCTACTCCGTACGGGCTTGCGTCGCAAGTGACTATTAACGGCTTTTTAGGATTGTAATGAGCTAACACCTCTGTACTAGACAGTACTTTCTTTATTTCTTGAAATACTTTCTCACATTGAGATGACCAATACCATTTTTGCCCCTTTTTTAACAGATTATACAATATTACTAATTTTGAGCTCATATCTTTAACAAATTTACCGTAAAAGTTTATTATACCTAAAAAAGATCTAAGTTCAGTGACATTGTTTGGGCTTTGTATTTTCTTTATTGCTTCAATTTTGGAGGGGTCTGTTTTTATTCCGTCTTTACTAATAACATATCCTAAGTAACGCACCTCATTTACGAAAAATACGCATTTGTTGCTTTTTAATTTTAAGCCATGTTCTAAAAGCCTTTTGAAAACAGTCTCCAAAGCAGTAATATGTTCGCATCTATATCTCCCTCCTATAATCACGTCATCCAGGAACACCTCCACATTCGGGATGTTTTTTAATAAATTACACATTATTCTTTGGAATATTCCTGGGCTTGACGATAGCCCATATACTAATCTATTATACCTATATAAGCCCCTGTGTGTGTTAATTACGGTAATTTCTTTGGTATCATCCAGCTCTATTTGATTATACGCCTGAGAAAGATCGATTTTAGAGAAATAACGAGCGCCACTAAGGTTAACCATAAGGTCATCTATTCTAGGTAACGGGTAGCGATCAATTACTAGGGCGGGGTTTACCGTAGCTTTAAAGTCTGCACAAATTCTCAGAGAGCCATCAGCTTTGTTTACCGGTACCAGCGGGGAGGCCCAGTCGGAGCAGTCGACGGGCTCGATGACGCCGTCGCGCAGCATCGCATCGAGCTCGGCGTCGAGGCGCTCGCGCAGTGCGAACGGCACGGGCCGCGCGCGGTGAAACACCGGCGTTGCCCCCTCCCGCAACCTAAGCGTTGCCCTGCCGCCCGTGTAACGGCCCAAACCTCCGCTGAATAATTCCTTATACCTGTTAATTAAAACATTTATTTCACTCGACATTTGAACAATTTCACTGCCTACATTATGACAACTTGTGAAGTTGGGTATAGTTATATTAAGTTCCGCGAGCCACTGCCTTCCTAATAATGCGGTCGTACCTCCGTTTATAATAAACAATTCCAACTCCTTAGTACGGCCACAATACCCTACTATGGGCGTTATAGTACCTATGGGTGTAATTTTTGATCCATCGTAAAAGTTTAACACAATATCACTTTTCTCAATTCTAATATGTTTGAAATACCTATCGTAAGTTTCTTTACTAATACACGATACAGCGGTGCCTGTATCTACTTCCATAGAAACTGTGCAGTTGTCTATTTGAATCGGCAAACTCACCGCCTTATAGTTATTCAGACATAACTGATGAAAATCCTCCTGCAGTTGCCGTGCTTCCTCCTCTGGTTGGTTATCTTCCACAACTCCGCCGTAGTGGAAGCCTCGCCCTGAGCTCCCCGGATGGCCGCGTCCGCTTCTCGTATTGTTATTTTCTGACACATTATTCGAACATACGCGTCGCAGATGCCCGATTCGTCCGCACCGACTGCACTCATAATCCCGGAACCGACACTCGTTGTATTCATGGTTTGTAGCTCCGCAAGCTGCGCAATGTCGTTCCCCTCGGTCAGGCCCGCCCGGCCTGCCGGTGCCGCAACGCGCCGGGCCGAGCGCTGCCCGCGGCCCGCCGGGTGCGCGCCGCGCTGACCGCGGCCCGCGCCCCCTGGCGCCTCCGCCGCCGCCGCTGCCGTACGCTCGCGCCTGCACCGAGTGCACTGGCGCTTGCCCCGCGTCCGCTGTCACGTCGCTTCCACGTGCCTCCACTGCGGCCGCATCGCGCTCCGCCGCTTCCAGTGATGATGCTAACTTCACCGCCTCTGCGTAGGTCAACGAGTCGTCCTCTGCGAACAACCTCTGTCGGATGATGTCACTTTTTATCCCGCAGACGAATTGGTCGCGGAGGTTTTCGTTAAGATTCTCCTGGAACTTACAATTTCGAGCCAACTTCTTGAGCTCTGCGACGTACTTAGTAATATTTTCCCCGCTAAGCTGTCTGCGTTGCCGGAACCGATATCGTTCAGCGAGGGCGGATGGTGTCGTTTCCAGATGATTGCGTAACATGTCGACCGCAACTACATATGTCAACTCCGACGGTTTCTTAGGGCTAGCGAGATTCACCAACAGTTCGTATGCTTCATTACCCATTACCGAAATTAATGTTGGTAATTTTAGTTCCACACTGATTTTATTCACTAGGAAATACATTTCCAATCGATCCACGTAGGAAGACCACGCTCCGTTCGCGACATCGAATTCGGTCACTTTTCCCACCGACATTGTCTCGTTCTTGTATTTCTCGCACCAACCCAATGTATAAAAAAAAACTATTGTCCTCCGTTGCACTCGCGAAATCACCAGCCTCGTCAGCCAATGTAATATTCGGAGATAAATCAAACGCAAACGTCCGGTGGTTAGCAGCGTATATTTCGACTCGCCCACACATTACCCTCAACACATTATAATCAAAAGATACAGAGATACCTACATTACAGTAGCCTCCGAAATTCGTTTTTTTTTGCAATTTGTAGCTCAAAGTAATTAATAATAAATTTAATTTAATTATTTGACTGCCTCGTTGGTCGAGTGGTCGCAAGCGCGACTGCTGAGCATGAGGTCCCGGGTTCGATTCCCAGGTCGGGCAAAGTGTTATTGGGTTTTTCCATCAGGAATTTCTCAGTAGCAGTCACGGAGTTTGGATTTGTGACCGGTTGATGGCAATAGGCTCGCCCCCTATTACATGGGACTTAAACATAACTGGTGAAATGTGGGTGGGTGTACTATTAGGTACACCTCTGCCTAACCCTACGGGGATTACAGGTGTGTGTTATGTTAAGTAATTAATATTGTATGGGTAATTAAAAAATACATGAGCCCATAACAAACATGTATTCAATTAATCATTAGAATCATCAATATAATTTTCAAATTTGGAAAACGCCTTACATTATGTCATGAATTCATGAAGAAGTCATTCCATTGGGCTATTTGAACTAAGAGAGTTGTATTGACGGCACAAACCTAAAACCAAAAAATGAAAGAAATCCACCAATCCAAAGTGGGGCCCTCGGTTAGAGTAACGGCCACCATGGCTCACGCACAATGGTCCACCTTTAGGGACTAAGTGCGGAAACCAAACCCTTTAGAATAGAATAGAATAGTGGGGTCCTCTTTTTTTTTTGTGATCCACTCCGTGTCATAGAGAGGGGGTCTGTGTCTCTGCAGTGGGCACATTATAGGCCGCCTATGTTTACTGTAATATACCTGTATAAAAGACACACTAAATCAGCAAGTAAGCCCTGGGGCCGTTCAAGTATAACGTAAGCAGATTCAAGCAGATTTATTGCAATTATTACCCCCTCGTCAGCAAAAGTTAGCAAACCTTTTACCTCCCCCCTCCTATGCTTACGTAAACATTGGCACTTGCATTTTTTTGTGTTCTGGTTTCTTGATTGATTCATGACCAGCCGTGTTTACAATTAAGGAATAGTCTTGGAAGTAGGTTTGTATACGACAAACCTACTTCCAAGTGTTCAAAACGAAATCGGCTAAATTTTGTAGAAAATCCGAAAGAGTTAAAAATAATTGTGCTGACGTAATCACCATCCACAGCCCTCCATCCCCCTTGTCATCAAAAATAAGCAATGTAAATACCGATTGTCCTACATCGTTCATCACATCCAATCTGTCACATTTTTTTTTTTATATATATATTTTTTATATTCTAATTTCAGCCACATCCGGACGTGAAGCCGATGGCGTACGCGAACTCGTTCTTCAACATGCTGTGCCAATGATCGAGTGCCGCCATGTCACGCAAACGTACCTCACGCTCGCCCCGCCACCACTCCTACAAGGTCAGGCGGAAGACCCGAATAGTTGGAGGTCTTTCTAACAACTATACTTGAACCCAGAATCTTAGACACTAGACCATCGTAAATATCCTAGCCTTTTCCCAACTATGTTGGGATCGGTTTCCAGTCTAACCAGGTGCACTTAAATACCAGTATATTACATGGGGCGACTGCCTATCTGACCTCCACAGCCCAGTTAGTACTGGGTAATATGTTACCCCTTGGCTTACCAAAGGGTAACCAGTCTTAACTGGCAGTCAGACTTAGATACGGGACCATTACCACATAAAATTAAATTTGAGTTATCTATCATCTTATATCCTCCGCAGGTCGGTGGTAACTAATGCTCGACGAAAATCACCCTTATTTATTTTACACTTAGAGCACAGAGTCGGACTTAATGACATAGGCCTATACAGCTACGACATAGAGTTGATGTGAATGCCATATTGTTACCGATGATGCACATTTGACAGAACGATGATTTAAATCGTTAGATTCGCCATGCCGCGTCAAAAAATGGTCTCGTTATAGTTTGTTTACAATGACGTTTGTGGTAGCATTGTCTCGCTTACTCAAGCTGAAAATTCTGTTTATCGTTCCATGCGGGATATGTGAGGGCACATCTCACGGTTTTAATCTGTGCCACTAACTCAACAAAGTATATGGATCAGCTGATTTTTCTGCTGAGGTATGGTCCCGTAGTAAAAGGTTTTTATAATGAGGAGTTAAATTATATCTTTTCGGGTCTTCTATTATTTACCCTGGCCACTACGTGATTTATTTCCCTTCGATATACGACCTAAAATTCCAGTGTTCTATTACATCGTGCGGTATCGTTCGAAAAACGTAGGACGATTGTCGCTTGTCTATTAGTAAAAAAATGCTTTATTTTCGACAACAAAACATTTCAATATGCAGGCAAAAAATCATGTTGTAAGTACTGTTCTGTACTGTAGCAACCGTACTAAGATGAAGGATTAGGAAGATGCGTAATGCCTAATTTCAATACAAAGTGATACCTAAAATGCCTAAATAAATACGCGCTATTAGATTGAGCGTTGAAAATTCATTTTTTAATTTGTTGCCTAGTCTCATCTGGTTTTGTCAAAAGTACAAGTCAATTACTTAGGATCTAAAAGAATTATGTGTAAAATCATAACTCTGTAACATAAGGTCTAAAAATCACGTTCGATTATTGATCCATAAATAATAAAAAATAATTGAAAAATCAGTATGTTTCAGTCGAAACGTGGTCGCCCACAATAGGCCTCATCAGAAGGCTTAAAGTTACCCAAAGGGCAATGGAGAGGGCTATGCTCGAAGTTTCCTTGCGTGATCGAATCAGAAATGAAGACATCCGCAAGAGAACCAAGGTTACCGACGTAGCTCGAAGAATTGCCAAACTTAAGTGGCAGTGGGCAGGACGCATTGCTCGCAGAACGGCCGATGGGGCCGTAAAGAGAGTGGCGACCGCCAACAGGAAGACGTTGAGTTAGATGGGGGGGCCATCCACTAGGTGGACCTATGACCTGGTGAAGGTTGCGGGGATCCGCTGGATGCGACTCGCACGGGACCGGTTAATGTGGCGACACTTGGGGGAGGCCTATGTCCAACAGTGGAAGTCTTTCGGCTGAAATGATGATAAATAAAGAGTTTCAATGCAGTCTTCTAGGGACCACACTAATCGACTTGGAATCGGCTGGAGACGGACAGAATGAGCGTTATGTCGATGCAATAAAACCGAAAATTACGTCATTCAGCTCGACACCGCGTCGAACTAAATGCAACAATTGCTCAAGCCGATCAGCATTGACGAAGTGTGGGCATTCCTTTAGACCTCGAATATTCTAGGGGACCATAAATTCGTAGTAGTATCATCTCCTCAATGAGCGATTTGAATAAAACCTTTTGAGTATTACCTTTTGACCATAATAGACACCCGTCTAAAACAAATTAAAGAAGTTATTGGAGCGTGTCACGAGACAGAAACGCGTCTTGCGGAGCGACGGTACTCATGCCAAGGAAACAAGAGATGAGTGATTGCGCGGGTGTCTTGACGCAAGTCGAGTCGCCTCAGGCGACTCGACTTGCGTGGTCAAGGCCTTAGCTCAAATCGCATCAAGTTGCTAACTAGTCACTGCTCCGTAATCGGAACACTTATTAAAAATGCAATTGATAAATAGTGGTTTTTAATAATTTTAAAATTAAACACGTTTCACTGGTTGCTTACAGTAAGAAGTAGGGGCTTGAAAGGGGGGGGGGGGGCGTCGGGTACTAATATTGAGGTATTCTCCAAGACAATATGAATGTATCTTTGAGGAAATGAGAATATGCTGAATGGTTTTGTTCATTATTTTTTTCCTCAACGTTATGATTGCATAGCCTTGTTTCCTCGATCGTACGCGTAGCTATAGCGAAGCAATGTTTTTCAAGTGTTGCGAACTACTTGTACATTCTACTCATAAGTCTTAGTTGTAAACTTATTTTATTTTCACGCGCTGTTGTGAATATTTCTGTAAGTATACGCGTGTTTTCAACGGTAGTGTACATCACTATTGGGCAGGGATAGACAACCTTTTTGTCAGTTAACGTAATACTTGCCATGCCATTTTTATGTTTCTGGCATCACAATTTTCGGTGGCTTAGATTATTTTTAGGGTCTAACTTTATCAAGCAAGGAAGCGCCTTTTTCCATACTAGTATCCTCCAGAGTTTGCTGCCGCATTGTCGCCGATGCTGCCGCGTGCTATAGCAATCCAGTCTGTTTATCGATCTATCAAATGACGGTTCTGAGCGACGGCAAAGAATAGAAGCATAGAAAAATGCGATTCCTTGCTACTAGGTGAAGTTCAACTCTTTTAAGCCACGTTGAGTTCCACTGGTGTTGGATAGTACAAAGTTACTAGGCCGAATGTGCAATACCGTTAAATATCCGCGTTTAGGGGCCTTTCCGCTATCACTAGCACTTAGTGACTCTCAATTAACTCTTGAATTAAGTCTCTTATCATCGAAGTTATTACCTGCGTATACTCTAGGTCACAATCATACAAAATAACTATAAAAAAAACTAGATTAACTTAATATTAATTCAAACTGCATGTTATCCTACTTTTCACAAAAAGGCACTGCCAATTATTTAGCAACAGCGCCAATGAATTTGTTTTTTTGTTAATTATTATTTGAAACAAACGAAAATATATATTTTCCCCGCCATTCACACATCACTGAATGATGTCAAAGATTTAATATTTAATAATGAAAAATGTATATATTTTATACTTTTAACTGTAGAAGTGGCACCGAACAACGTACGGACGTATAAACTTGCATTTAGACAAACATATTACTTTCCAATACTGAACATAGACATTCATAGACTAGATACTAAACAACATGAATATCGGCCTTTCTTGTCTATAGTAAGCAAAAAAAAAACAACGTCATAAAAAGGGCCAATCTTTTTTTCTACTTGTCTATGAATGTCTGTATAAGCGTTTACACTTAGTTACCACATTATTTTTACCTGTATAATTTACTGACCAACTCGATTGTGCATTTTATTTTATTATTCCAGAAATACTAAAACTTAAATTATGATAAGATCGAAATGATAAAACGCATTTACAGAGAAAATGTTGTGGCGACTCTTGCGAATGCATTTATATTTGAACGAATTACTCGATTGAGTTGTTCAAATCATTTACGCCCATAATGTATCTGAACTGCAGTTTTCATTTGCGGTCTTTGAAGACAGGTTGGTTGTGATTGGCCCTCTCAAAGACTCAGGGTGATTGGTCACAAACAAAGATTGGGATCAAAATTGAATTGAGATACATTATTTATTTCGGAAACTCTGAAACACTTGGTGAGTTTTCCGTAACTCAAAAACATATGGGTATGTTCTTTATTTTCTCTGAAATATTACTTGTGTACATTTTAACCGCGTAAGCAAGAGTTGCCATACCACAAATTGATGCTGTCATATTTTTAAAACTAAAGTAAATAGCATAATGTTGTAATGCAATAAAATAACTACTTACGAATTATAACGACCAACGTTGGTGAAAATTAGGTTTATTGTAAGAGTATGTACACAATAGTTGAATTAGTCTTCGCTGAGCAATTTATAATGCACAGACGGGTTTAGGATAGAATAAGAAGGTGCTAAAAAGAGTGTGAAAATCGCAGAAGACGGTTTTCATGGCTTAATGTAGAAGTCCCTACGTAGCAGTAGAAAAAAAAAAACTAAAAATGACTTCTCGTCTCCAAAAAGTCAGCATAGAGAAAAAATATAGAAAAACTGTGCATTCAAAATTGCCCAGCCAACGGCTTAGTAATAGTACATAGGAGGATGCTTGTGAACGCACTGCCGCACTGATGGCTTCACGCAATGTGTATCGAATACTCCTGTGTGTACTTGACTTAACTTTTGTTTTGGTGGTCACTGCTACGTTCTAACTTATGTCTAAACGTCGCAATCTTATGAACAGGTTGAACTTTGGTTGTGCTTATATCCTTTGACCAGTTTTAATATATGTTTGTTATTATCTGAGCGAGAACTGCGCAAGTCATCGGTTTTACTTATAAGTGTACCATATGAGTTAGATGCATGCGGATTTGCTACTTTTTCGGTCATAACCAGAGATCGGAGTAGGTAGATTGAATTGGGGTCATTGATCCGAAATGATATATTAATATGGACATTCCTCTGAATTTTCGGAATATGTTGATTATTAAAAAAAAACCGAGCTTAGGTATGAATTGTAATTAAATGAGCAATATTATATTTTTCATAATTTTTTTAACGTTACCCAGTCACGATTTGACACAACCCAACGACCAATCAGAGCAAAGGATCGTGGGATGTGCACTAACCGGTGGTACCTTCCTTTAAATGAATTGAGTAGTAGTAATATCACTACCAACATTAACAATATTTAATTGGATACAGAAATACCGTAATTACTTTCCGGGAAAATGACTTATTCTTTCTGTGAACATTTATGATACCAGTACCAAAAATCAATCTACCTACTCCGATCACTGATCATAACTATCAAACAAACACGGGTACATAAAAGTCGCGCTTGAAAGGCGAAGACTAGAGATTTTAATATTGATCGACGAGAGCATTTCTGTAACCACCGCAGGGCCCTGTTCACAGTGCAATGATCAGTAAGATACAACACAAACATCTGCACTAATAGAGGTCAAATTTTTAAGTTTGGTTGTAGGGGAAAATATTACGGAACTACTAATCCGATTACGAAAATTCTTTCACTAATGGGAGACTGCATTATCCCCGAGTAGCAAAGGCTATTTAAAACGTTCCCGTGGGATAATTTTCGACCATAACACGAGCAAAGACGGGCAAAAGCTAATATTGTATAATTTTAAGATCATTTGGCAGTTTCGTACTTCATTTGTTTAAGATTGTATGAATAGAGAGATGTTCCCAAATATAATGCCTGTGTGGAGCCCAGGGCTGCAGGATATGCTCCACCTCCTTGCTTGCCCATCCTGCACAGCCATCTGCACCTTCCAAAATTCAAACGAAGCCAAGGGGAGGGCTGTGCAGGTGGCTATACAGGGTGTAATCGGGCTCTTCACGAAGCCGTCAACCAGACATTCTGTATATCAAAATAAGTAACTTTACGCAAAAAATATTGTTGGGAACGCCTTTTTTTTGGGGTGAAAAATAACTTATTTAGGTAGGACTCAGTGTAACGCATTCAAAACATTGTGCTGATGGATGGATTGAATAGTACGGGAGACGTGAAGGTGTCTTAAGTAAAATAAAAAAATATGTATTTAAAAAAAACATGTGAAAAAGTTGGAACTCTAGGGTATGGTCTAGAACAAAAAAAATATCGCAATGACGGGGAGAACAAGTGCCTTTCGGGTTCGTTAAGAGTCTTTTTACACCCTTCATAGTGGTCGGGTATTATTTGAGTCTATCGACACGCAAAGAAGCAGTGGCATATTATCGTGTGTGAACCCAACTTTTTACCGTATCATCGCAGTGTGAGCAGGGCCTAACAGTCAGCGATCATCAAAACAATGATCAAGAAAAAATAATGCTCAAAAAGCATGTTTTATATAAAAACAAAAACTCTTAGGTAATAAATGAATTATGTTAAATAATTAGAAGTACACGAATAATGTCAGGGAATACAATATTTACCTATGTCAATGGTGCAGTATGGATAGTTCAAGGAATGCATTGCCCAGCATATCAGAGATGTAGATAGGTTTTGGTGGACTTTAATAAAATTGTTAAATTTGTATTGTTGGGCTTTTTATTTTAACCTTGTTCCTTATATTTTTTTCTTTTCAGATTTCTTATCATAGCATGACGCCAGTAATCCCCGAAGGGTTAGGCAGAGGTCCCACATTTCGCTAGTTATGTTTACCTAAGTCCCATGTAATAGGGGGCGAGCCTATTGCCATCAACCGGACACAAATCCAGACTCATTGGCCGCTACTGAGAAATTGCTGGCAGGAAAACCCAATAAGTTGCCCGACCCGGGAATCGAACCCAGGACCTCTTGCTCAGCAGTCGAGATTGCGGCCACTAGACCAATGAGGCAGTTAGGCCTTTGAGTTTATATTGGTATTATGTAAAATGTTTGTAATACTTTAAGTGGAAGCGTACGGGTAGCCCGTGAAATTCAAATTTTCTTACGTTTTTTGCAATTTGCAGGTCAGTGTCAGGTTGTACGTTGATGTAAAATGAGTCGCGCTAGTAACACGTGTGTAGTTACAGAATTACAATCTTGAAAATCATCAATACAACCCTCTAAGTTCATTTAACCCCATTGAATGGCTTTTTCATGAAATTTTCATTGAATAGGGTTACATTGATGATTTTCATGATTGTAATTTTATAACTACATAGGTACGTGTTACTGGCGCGACTCATTTTCATCAACTTACAACCTGACACTGACCTGCAAATTGCAAAAAACGTCAGACAATTTGAATCTCGCGGGTTACCTGTGCGCTTCCACCTTAAATGTTATAAAACTCAACGATCTTTTGGGTCTTGAATGATGTCAACAGAGGAAGGCATGGTAGTTCTTCGTAAGATTTTAGTGTTTTCTCGAATGATTGCGACAGAGGGACGGTGATGGTAGTTCTTTGTAAAATGTGTTTTAATGAAAAGGGTGTGTGTAGTGATTTACTTTGGGCATTCGATTAATTGTCATTATACCATAAAATTATGACAATTAAACCTGGTGAAGGTTGCGGGGATCCGCTGGATGCGACTCGCGCGGGACCGGTCAATGTGGCGACACTTGGGGGAGACCTATGTCCAGCAGTGGACGTCTTTCGGCTGAAATGATGATGATTATGATACCATTAAAAAAAAAACAGGTAAAAATCATTACCAAACGATAAAATCCAAAATGCAGCAGTCTTTTAATCACAAATAAAAACCACAAATACAAAAATAATTTCTCTATTTAAAAAATGTACTAAAATTGAGGTAACAAAAGTTTCTAATAAATCTACGAGGGCACAAGTTGAGTGAGCATCTTGACCACGGTTTTCTTGTCGAGTTTGCATTTTTGGTACAGGGTGTGGCAGTCTGAGTCTGTCGACCGGCCTGCTGATACGGCTTCGAAGACTGATGTGCCGTCCAGCATGCGGCGGACTAATGTGTTGCTGGGGAGTAAAATTACAGTCATTTGGTAGCAAGCTGTATGTAGATAAAAATAGTGAAAGGCTATTGGTAGATTCGCAATGCAAGACGAGTCTTGACAACCATCAGCGGGGGAAAAACAGCTCTCAAGACATGACATCATAGTCCTCCCTCGCCGTGCAGTTACCTCAGATGCCGTTTAAGCTAAGTGGCAGACCTGGTAATTTTTAGGGTTCCGTTCCCAAAGGGTAAAAACAGGACCCTATTACTAACACTCCACTGTCCGTCTGTCTGGCTGTCTGTCAACAGGCTGTATCTCATGAACCGTGAAAGCTAGACAGTTGAAATGTTCACAGATGTATTTCTATTGCCGTTATAACAACAAATAATAAAAATATAAATTATTTGATAATTAAAGGGAGTTCCCATAAAAGAAACGTGTTTTTTTTACGGTTTATGGTACGGAACCCTTCGTGTGCAACTCGCACTTGGCCAGTTTTAAAGTCTTATGTTGTTCCGGCCGGGCGGCCCTTTAACCACTTAAACCATAATCAAGTTAGATAATTTTATTAAAATTAGTTTTCTTTGAATGTCGCTTATCGTAAAATAAAGTTACGGCTACTTACTTCAGTCAGAGCAATTTAAACCGTGAAAATGATTAGAAAACTGTAGACTAGGTGAAAAACTGAAAAATTCTTAAAAATCGCTAAGATTTGGATATTTTAACAGAAGTAACTTACTTGGACATAGAAGACAGCAACGCATCAAAGTCAGTAGCGTTCCCGTTGACCATGTTCTCATTAGCCAGTTGAACGTAAGAACAGGCCAGTCTCTGCATACAGGCTGTGGAGTCCACGTTGTATCTGCTGAGCATCTCGTCGATCTTGCCGAATACTTCCGAAGCTTGGCCGAAGTCAGTTTCTAGGCCTGGAAGGATGATTTAAGAAGTTAGCCACGTGTGACAAAATTGTTTCGACTTCGAAGAAGGTTGCTCTGGCACGCGTTTTTATTCCTTTACGAGGAATAAAAACGCATGCCAGAGCATGCGTCGAATGTGATGCCTTATCTGAAAAACCTCCGTCGAATAAACACCTGCGATCTGTAATTCTGAAAATTCAGTGATCCTGGAAAAATTGCCAGAATTATTTTTTTGCTATTATGGAAAAGCTAGCAGGTTTATTTTCTAGGCAGAGTAGACAAAATGCTAGCAAGTTCTCCAAAACTTACTTCGTCCATATCCACCACCATAGCTGTATGACAAAGCGTGTATTATTTTAGGCAAAATGATGACTGCTCCGAAGCCCAGTAGAGAGCCTATGAGCACTCCGCCAAGATCTATCTTCACGGGTCCATACAGCCCTGGAGCTGTGCTGCCATAACCACCACTCTGGAAAATCAAAACAATATTTTAACTTTACTACTACTTTCAGTACATGGTCGAATACCGGTCAAAATTATGATGATTAAAATTTATGATCGGAGTTCTAATAGGTGGATTAAGTTTCGCATTTTCAGTTCATCAGTAACCAGTGGCCAATATACCCTACAGTTACCAATGGATTAGAATACTCTTAACCAAATAATTTCCCAGGAGGATCAAACTTTTTGCAGTCATCAAAGCCCAATTTTATAAATCTTGGTATTTTCAATACGGCTATCGCGTTTGCGTGCAATGCAAAAGAGGGCCTTTAGCATAGTCGACTGATAGAAAGATTCTGATCACAGTAAAATAAAAGTAACAGTTATTGCTAACAACAGATCATTATTACAATGACAATGTCACACGAAGCTATCTCTCTTCCAAATGTCGCGAATCTTTTACCGCTCGGCTGCTCGGGAAAATGAGCACATTTCTCCGTCGTCTGCGCATTGAACTCTGCGATGTGCAGTGAAACTGTCATAAGTACTTTCCTAACAAGCAGAAAATCGCAACAATGTCGGTACATAAATGGGATGGTGAATTTGATTCTGCAAACTTTGTTTCGGTAATGTAACACCTACATAACTATGTAACAAAACACAACTACTTGGGTTAATCTTAAAATTGTTGATGGAAGTTCAACCTTCCCTAACACGGCGATGTTAGAATAAGGTGTGCCTATGACTTGTCCAGCTGTGGACATCTTTCGGCTGATTACAAGATGACACCTTCACACCTTGTTCAATTACAGCAGCTTTGTTGGGTAGTGCCCGAATGACATGCCGTCATGGCAGCTATGCCTCAGGCTGTCATGACGCCATGTTATTCGGTGTTTCTCACGGCTCAGTGTACCTACATAAAGCATTGAAAGAAGAAAGAAACAATATTTAAAGCTAATGGTTAAGCTTACCCCAGTACTTCCATAAGAGGAAATGCCGAATCTCTGTGTCCTATCAGCCTGGTTGTCCCGTTCATCTCTGATCTTCTCAATCCTGGCTGATGGCTCGGCGAGCTGGTCCTCGGTCCGCTGGAAACTCGGCATGAAGCCTCTGAAATCAAAACTGAGATAGATAATGATATTGTCTTCTGCAATTCAAAGCAAAAGATCTTCTGGACTTGTAATTAGCATGCAAAAATGCTCTTCACGCCTAAGTATCACTTACCCGGTTCCTATCTACTTTGATTCAGTACCTGAACCGGGTAGGTAAGACCAGTAGTACCAGGTTCCGTTATGTACGGAATTTCCGGTCTGGGGCTTGAGTGAGTGGTACCTTGGCCTTCAAACATGAGATTGTCCAAAGGCAAAGTCCTTGGTGTAAAATTCATTCCTAAAAACCAAAACTAAACCAAATAAGGGATCTTACCCATCGTTCCTATACTCTGCTCCTGCCGACACCAGGCACACTACAAGCACCACACAAGAAAAAGCTTGAGGACCCATCTTACCAGCCTCTTGGAAATAACTGCCGACTTCCAATTCCGCATAAGTCTATATACAGGGCGTTCCGTAGCGTGCCCCGACACAATGACATGGGGAAACACCATTGTCACATGTGGTCTACATTGCATAATACTTTTACGACAGCAGCAACGTCACGGTTTTGATTTGATACTATCGTAGTAGGAAGCTTGCTAATTCCCTAGTGACTTACATATTTATAAGTTTCCTAGTTCCTAAGTAGCTAGTTTCGGTGAACTTCATAAAACTAAATTTTAGAAAGTAAAGACACTTATTGATTTTTTTTACCTATTCTTGCACACCTACTACTTAATCAGTGTTGATTCCTGAAACAATCATCATGAATCATTGTCCATTCCACATCATCATCTGCCTAGCCTTTTCCCAACCAGCTTGAGGTCGGCTTCCCGTCTAACCAGATGCAGCTGAATACCAGTATTTTACATGGAGCGACTGCCTATCTGACCTCCACAACCCAGTTAATACTGGGTAATACGATACCTCTTGGTAAGACCGGCTGTCAGACTTTTTTGGGCCACTGACTACTTGTAACGACAAAGATCTACAATTGACAGCCGGGACCAACGGCTTAACGTGCTTTCCGAGGGGTAATGGGTGGTCACCCATCCACAGACCAACCTAGGCAAGCACGGCTTAATCTAAAGATCGATCCGAGCGGCAGTTATTACTTAACCACGAACTCCTCCAAACCAAATCGATACAAACAAAAAAAAAAATACTTTCATATTTATGATAAGTACTAACTGATGCCCGCGGCTTCGCCTGCGTGGATATCGGTTATCACGACCAAAAGTAATCATTATGATCCCATTCCCTCAACTCATGGGAACCTAGTTTGCCCATTTTCAAAGTATTAAAATGGATATAGTATATTATCCTTAAGAGATAGACATAAGGCATAGTGGATTTTTCTGTAGACCTATATAAGATATACAATTCTACCATTCATCATTTTGTTATATCTTAAAGGGCAGCGTTTTCGTTGAAAGCTCCCCCAGACGGCTTATTTTTTTCCAACACCTCCAACAAATATCATTATATTTTAGCCAATCTGTACAAAAACTTGACGAATTATATACTAAAAAATTCCTCGAGAACCACTCTATCTATTTAAGAAAACAACATGAAAATCAGTGCAGTAATTTTTGAGTTTATCGCGAACAGACAGATAGACGCGGCGGAGAACATTGTGTTATAATATGTAGTGCTATTGGGTTCGGCTTCCAGTACATCCGGATGCAGCTGAATACCAGTATTTTACATGGAACGACTGTCTATCTGCCCTCCACAACCCAGTTAGTTATGGGTAATACGATACCCTTTGGTAGAAATACAGTGAAATTAGTGATAGCTTTAATTTCCACATCTGGTGTTCCAGATCTTCAATTTTTATTCGTCAACAGAGTGCTCATCAGGCCGAACAACTTTTGCTAAGACGTCATTCCTGTATATATTATAGTGTTACTGGGCTCTTGGTGCTCCACGACAGGTGTTCCACATCTTCAATTTTTATACGTCAACAGAGAGTGCTTATCAGTCTGAACAACTCTTGCTAAGACGTCATTCCTATATATGTTATAGTGTGGCTGGGCTCTTGGAGTTCCACATCAGCTGTTCCAGATCTTCAAATTTATTCTCTTAGCAGAAAATGCTCATTACGTGGAACAATTTTTGCTATGGTACCATTTTTGTATCTCTTATAGTTTAGCTGGTCTGTTGCGGTTCTGCATCAGGTGTTCAAGTTTCCAAGATAAATTATAGCCTATGTTTTGCCCAGACTTAATACCTATACAACAAAAAAAAAACCTTCAAATCCGTCGAGTAGTTCCGAAGATTAGCGTGTACAGACAAACAGACAGAATTTTTTTTTTGGATTCGTGCTCTATTACTGTTTCTAAACACCCCCCAATTTTTTTTTTTTTAATATTTTCAATGTACAATGTTTTTTTACTGTCTTATTATACGTATGTATAGATATAGATTAGGATTTACAAGACATGTTCACTTTAGCGGGACTTAAACGTATTGAATGCAACAAACAATCGAAACGTTTTCGTATCATGAAATCATGATTCTAAGGCTTGAGTGATAAAATTCAACCAACAACAATTTTTCTGCCAGTCTGCCTGATGCTGATGTTTAGGCGCCCTTTGGCAGACAAAGTTTAGTGCCTATAAATAAAAACAGTCAATTCGATCCTAAGAGTTATTCCTCGTAGACACACTGTTACACACTTAAACGCGGGTGAAGCCGTAGACCGACGCTACTTGTAAAGAAGTTCAGATCCAGCCTGTCCCCTTGCTGCCCTCCCCAGCGACGCCCTAAGCCGAGGCACGTACCCCACAGGTTCTTAGCGTGTAGTTGCTTAGTTTATAGTTCATTGCCCCTGGCTCGAGGCCTTAACCTCAAGGCATCCACAGGAATAGACCGGTTAAGCAGTAGCCAGCCTCCTATGCCATTAACAAAAAAAAAAAAAAAAACTTAAAGAAATAGCCCCAATTCAGCAGTGAATACCTACAGCTTCACGGTTCCGTTAAGATCGTTAACGACTGACGGCAGTTCATACAAACTTTCAAATCGTTTTTTTTTTTCGAAATGATTAAACCGATTTTAATGACTTCATATGCATAAACAGTATACATACAGGGTGTAAACAGACTCTTCACGAAGCCGTCAACCAAGCATTATGTACATACACCAAACTTAGTAACTTTATGCAAAAAATTGTGCTGGGAAATAACTTTTTTTTTTGGGCTAAAAATCACGTTTTTCAGTAGGACTTAATGTAACGCACTGAAAACATTGTGCTGATGGATGGATTGAATAGTAAGGGGGTCCTGGAGATGTTTAAACTAAAAATCTTACATTAAAAACATGTATTTAAAAAAAAAGTTGGAACTTTGACCCCCAATATCTCTGTAACTAGAAGGTTCCCAGGTATGGTCTTGAACAAAAAAATGATCGCAATGACGGGGAGAACAAGTGCCTTTCGGCTTCGTTAAGAGTCTGTTTACACCCTTTAGGTCTAAAAAGGTGAGAGGAATTTTCGAAGTCTTTAAAAAAAAAGATAATTGGAAATTTCTGTTTCTATGGAAAAACTAAAATTGGTCTAATTTAGCTGTAACACAATTTTTCGAAAATTCCGTTTTCAACTTTTACGACCTATGTATCCTGCATATACGTATGAAGTTTCATTAAAATTGGTTCAATAATTTAAAAAAAATCGATTTGAAAGTTTGTAAGTATGAAATGCCGTAAGTCGTTATGTTCTTAAGTTTCAGTAAGTTTGGTATAAGTATTCTACTCTTTGGTTTCAGTACCCTACAAGATTTGCCATCTACCGACCGCCAAGTTCAAATTCAAATATTTTATTTCAGATTAGAATCCATATTATGTTAGTATAATAGAATACCTTAGCCTAGTGTTAGTATTAAATTAAATTACTTAGTGGGTCTGGACTCCTATGCACCCTCGTAAGAGGGGAGAGTCCCACCGGTCTGAAAACACCTTCAGGATGCCGTTGGAGGAGGTGCGCAAGCGCGCCATCATGGAAGCGCATCGTTTCCTTATGATCGCGGCGAACCCGTCGACACACGCTTCCACGAACATTCCTGACGCGCTACATCGCCACAGCCAGCGACCTGCGCTCCCTGTCTATGTCTACATTATCTTTCAAGTCGTCAGTGACCCAGTGGCCCAAATACTTAAACGTCGAAACCCGACCTAAAGGCAACCCAGCGCGTGAGAGTTCTGGCAGCTGGTTATGGTTAAAGTACCTGATTTAAAAACCAACCATTCACTCTTATCGGTATTGTATTTGAGCCCATGGGCCACTGCATAACCGATAGATGGGCTCAGCAGCACCATATCATCAGCGTAACTGATATTATTAACGCAAACACCGTCCACGTGACAACCGATGTTAGTGCTACTGAGCCTACCTATCAGTTTGTTTATGTATAGGTTAAAAAGACAGGGGGAGCTCAGACTTCCCTGCCTCACCCCACAATCCAACCCATACATATCAGAATATGAGCCTACAGCAGTGTCATGAGTGAGCTTATGCCAGAGCAGGTCATAATTGACCAGGTCGAAAGCCCTCGAACATGCTATTACAGGAGTATTTCTGTCTGTATTATATTGGGCAGTCTGCTTAAGGCATAAAATTGCACTATCCGTTGATAAGTTCGGTCTAAAACCAAACTGACCCTCCTCGAGAACGATATGTTGAGCCAGGATGTTATCAAGCAGACTATCCAATACCTTAGCACAGACAGTTGCAAGCGATATCGGCCTATAGTTGGAGATATCTGAGGCGTCACTAGTCTTATAAAAATCAGCACCTCTTGAATAGTGGCCGTTGTCTAGATTCTCAATTCTTTTTTTAAAAACCTTACTATTCATTTTAACTCTAAAAAACGTCTAAGTTTTCTATTCGTTTTTGACATTTATACGCTATCGGGCATTAAACAAAACTAACCCACAGTAAGGACGCAAAAGAAATCGTAATTCCATGTAGCTCTTTTCATTTAGAGCGTGAAGAGTATGCATTGTTTGGCACAACAACGTGCATTCAAGATCAAAATGCCTGCTGCCGGCTGAGCATTGTCCCTTGTTGCAAAATAGCATCGTAATGCCTGCGCTTGAGTCATTCGACTACCAGTTGTCGGCATGTCAGTGTTAACAAAACCAGTATAAGCTGGCGTTTTAGTCTACTGAAGCTCTCGTACTACGGTAGGATAAATCAACATTGTCACTGTTGTACGGTAGGCTGTACTCAACCAACCGGAATAAACGAAACTTTAAAGACACTATAACAATACTTGACCTATTTCGAACAGTCCAGTAATGTACATATCACTGACGATACGTACCGGCCATACAACTCGATTCCTACCGGCTTCCCTTTGAAAAATGGCACAGTCAGTATTTTATAGACAAATAATATAATCACATGAAAGACATGGGGGAGACCTATGTCCAGCAGTGGACGTCTTTCGGCTGAATTGATGATGATGATGATGAAAGACATGTACTGCGGCTTAACTCTTACAGAAATTGACCCTTCTCTGCTGCTACATATCAAGTGTTCACAAGCAATTTTAGCCCGACTAGTCACCAGACTGCCTCGTTGGTCTACGCTGCTGCTGAGCATGAGGTTTCGATTCCCGGGTCAGGCAAAGTGTTATTGGTAAGTGTTAGTGGTAAGTAGAAGCCACGGAGTCGGGATTTATGCCCGGTTGATGGCAATAGGCGAATCTGGCGAAAAATGGGTGTACTATTAGGTACAGTCAACGAAAAAGATAAGTATGCATGGTCGTTAGATATAGTTTTAGTTTTTTTAGAAACTGTTGCACATCTTCAAATGAAATTGAATTAATTTAACCAATTGATTATTTTTCTTCGTTTAATTTTAATTTCATTCGAAATCATCGATCGGTTTTTAAGAAAAAAGCAATTACCTATATCTTTCGACCCTGCATACTTATCTGTTTTGTTGACTGTTCACATCCGAGGTACTCTCCGCAAGATTATCAGCAACATCAAGGCGCCGCTGGCCTTTCTCGAGGAGTTGAGGTGGATCGAATACATTTCCCAGTCGCACGCAAAATACGCATATTGGACGTGGAGATGCGGACACTAGCTCGTTATACAATACAATAGGTACAACTCTGCCTAGCCCTTCCGGGATTACAGGTGTGCTGTTATGTTACCTATATATCAGTTACCAGACTATGCAAACATATAGACACGTTCCTTGGGTGACGCCCACTACCTACCAGTTTTTTATTATATATTATATTATTATTATATATATTATTTAATCAAGCCGCGCCGAAGGAGCTCGTGGCTAAACAATAACAGCCGCTCGGGTCGATCTTTAGGTTAAGCCGTGCTTGCCTAGGTTGGTCGGTGGATGGGTGACCACCCATTACATACCGAGTTTTCTCCGTGCCTCGGAAAGCACGTTAAGCCGTTGGTCCCGGCTGTCATTTGAAGATCTTTGACAGTCGTTAAAGTAGTCAGTGGCCCAAAGAGTCTGACAACCAGTCTTACCAAGGGGTATCGTATTTCCTAGTAGTAACTGGGTTGTGGAGGTCAGATAGGCAGTCGCTCCATGTAAAATACTGGTATTCAGCTGCATCCGGTTAGACTGGAAGCCGACCCCAACATGGTTGGGAAAAGGCTAGGCAGATAATGATGAATCAAGCCGCGCCGAATATTTTGCGCTTTTAACTCTAATTTATTTCATCTTGTTAAAACCAAGCGAGGACATTATAAATAGCATATCATCAGTATGATATAGCCCAGAAGTGTTAAACAAAGGTATCCTATCACAGTAAAGTACCCACTCAAACGCCAGCGGGTACTACGGTACCCAGCAATAAAAAAAAGCTTACATGAGATTATTGACAATGACATAAGTGACACATTTGACAGTTGACAGTAAAAACAAGGTTTAACTAGGTACAGACACCAGCAGGTCAAGCTACCCGAAACTGTCAGATTTTCCCAACCAACCTTGAATGCTTTAGTGATAAAGTTCAAAATCTATTAAAGAAATTTGTCAGATTGTAGTAGCTTGATGTGCTGGTGTCTGTACATTCCACCAGAAATATTATTAAAAAAAAAAACTTTTTTCTATGAGATATGTAGTTAGGAAGTGTGTCTAGGTACTACATGTCCGCGTCTGTTGACAATGCTCCAGAATTCTGTCTTATCGATGGCATTTACTGTGGCTTTCGCACAGGTTCTGCATATAGGAGAAGTCAGGCATAATTACTGATGAGGCTTCACTCGCGTTTTGGTTTATCTGACTACCCATAGTTCTAACTATGTTAGAACTTACTTATCTATACTTCTATATCTATACTTATATTATAAAAAGGAAAGATTAGCATTTTTGTATGTAACGAATAAACTACTGGACCGATTTGAAAAATTCTTTCAACAATGTGCCTGGATAAGTTAGTCAGTAGATATGGCTATAGTTACAGATATGTGACCTGCGTGTCATGCACATACGCCTCTAAGCTCGGTGCGAATAAACAGCTTGTTACCGAAGGCCGTGTCTTATTTAACAGTGTCAAGTGAGCTCGGCCAGGACTGAAACATCTTTTAAGAAAGGCTTTCTCAATAGTTAACAGCGAACACGTAGTTATTAAAAGCAGAAGGAAAGGAAGATTATCAGCGAAGGGCGGTACTTCTAAGCGCACTCAACAATGACGCGTATAAGTTGATACGCGAGTTAATTGCGCTAAAGACAGTTGACGAGATATCTTACAAAGGATTAACTACAGAGTTAGATATGCACTTCGTGCCGAAGCTGAAAGATCACATCCCTCCACCATATTCTTAGTTGTTTAATTCAGGTAATATACGACCTAGAGTTTTTTAGGTTGGACATGGTAGCTGGTGGGTCACTAGGAGATCTTTAACAGTTCTAACATTACCAGCCGGTGGAGTGGATTTGATTCGGATGAACCACAGAGCTTTTCGCATGCGCCGCACTACACTCCTATTTCGTTTGAATACAAGTATTTTACATTGAGCTTGCCTATCTGACTTCTGACAACGCAGTAAGCACTAGGTAACACGTAGGTACCTTAGTAGGACTGGTTGTCAGACTTTCAGGCCACTGACTATATGTAACGACTGTTAAGATCTACAATTGCATCCAAGCAATCCATCGGTTTAACGTGCTTTCCGAGTCATCATGGAGGAATCTCGGTTCTGTCATGAGATTGCCAACCCAAGCAAACGTGACTTTACCTGAAGATCGACCCGAGCGGCTGTTATTATTTTGCCCTGGAGTAAACAGTCTTCGTAGAATACATTGCTCGCAGAACGGATGGCCGATGGGGCTGAAAAGTTCTGGAATAGCGACCACGAACCGGGAGACGTTGCGTTGGAAGGCCTCCCTCCCACTAGGTGAACCGGAAGGTTTTGTGGATCCGCTGGATGCGAGTCGCACGGGACCGGTCAATGTGGCGACACTTGGTCAGGCTTATGTCCAGCAGTGGACGTCTGTCGGCTGAAATGATGATAATGATAATGAGCTCGGCCGGAATAAAATGTAATACTTTACATGCCTATTACCGATTGTAAACATAGGTTTAGCATTATCATTTATTATGCCGTGAAATCTGTGAAAGGATCGCTCTAATAGCTAACTACGTTATGTGTTATTAAGATACATCATTTGTTTAATGTTAGTGTGGACTATTGTAAGCACTAGTTACTCGTAGCCGTGAAAATGGTACAATTTGCCTCAAAATAGACTCAACAACGTTTAGAAAAGACATCTTAGTTTTTGGAAAACAGTAAGAAACTTGTCACCAACAATTCAACTCCGAGCAGCTTAGGGGTCAAAAATATTGTATTTTGTAGATAATTAGTTATTTAAAAAAGTTAATTTAATCGATCCAAAAGATTCTGAAAAAAAATGGCCGTTGGCAATTGCGAGTGATCGAACGGGTTTTTTTCATTCGGATGAAACAAACACACAAAACAAATAAACAAACAAAAAATACAACCACAAACATCCCCAAAAAAGCCATAAAAAGTAACCCTTTTAAGGGCTTTTTGGGGGATGTTTGTAAACTTTAACATTAAAGGATATAGGATTCTTGAATAAGGCCGCGCTCTACCAAAGGGAGACAAGCGGAGCTGTGCGAAGCGGAGAGGACGCAAAAACCAAGGGACTCCACAGAAGCTGTATGGAGATGTGCTAAGCGGAGAGAAGAGGAGATGCGCAAAGCGGCACACAGCTCACCGCACGCCGCTTAAGTCTTTTCTTTTCTCCGCTGGTCTAAACAATTACAGAAATATCTCTCTTTTCGTCTCGTCTCTGCTTCGGAGGAGTCCAGGTCTAAAGAACTTGAGCTTGAGGCTTGATAAAACTGCTCAGATACCTTTAAACTAAAATTACCAGACTGACGTTGTGACGGAATTTGTACGATAATAGGAACGGTCTTGTCTATTCTTTCTCCATACGCATCCACAATAATTTCGCTAGGCTCTAACTTGTAACGCGACATTTTATTGTGTTCAACAATACGCGGAAACATTTCGTTGTCACAGCCATTGATTTCTTTCACCATTTTAAATGAAAACAACATAAAAATGGTGGCAAACCGTGTTGGCGTTTGGCGCGAGCAGCACAGCTTATTGGCCCAATTAAAAATGTGATTCAAATATCCAAGATGTTAAAACTGTTCGTGTTTTTGTGTTGTGTAATAGTTTTTGTGAAAACTGAACATGTGCCGAAAAGGAGGGAGGGGCGGAGGCATGGGAAGTTTTTTACTTTTCACACCCTCGATGAGGATATTAGAGTAAGTTTTTTTTTGTGAATTCATGATTTCATTTGGATTTGCTGTTAAACCTGGTTTTAAATTAGCTCCACTTACATAAGACAGGCTGCAGATAATATTCTGTTTATGAATAGAGAGTTTTTTTTTTTAGAAACGATTTCATTGGAAATACTTATTTTAAACTTACATAGTTTTCACAAACTGAGTTTTTTTTATAATTTCTTTAGTTATGCCTGTTCATTCATGTGTGTATTTGTGTTTCAGATAGACTTGGATTTTACAGTGCCCTTCCTCAGTATCCCGGTGAAGAAGACTGTGAACTCGGCGTTTGGATTCTTGGTACGTTATTTAAGTTTCATTTTAAACGGCTTTTTTAGCCTCGTGGGTGCGTTTCAAAGAGTTTAATTCTCGCCATAACTACCTTCTTGCACCCTCAGAACTGAGAACCCAACTGAAGGGTCCACTACTCCATTTTAAATATGTATGGTAGGAGTACAGTCATGTGATCTATGAAACGGGGGTGGACCCGAATGTGTTAAGAATATGTATCCTGCTCAATTTTTTAGTCATTATGCACATAGCATTTTGTTTATTATACTTATTTTGGCATGTTAGGGAAAAATGATGAGAGTAAATTTTACGATGCGCGCGCGCCCCGTCACGAAAAACCGACACCCTGAAGTTTGCTAGTCAACATACACCCTGAAGTTAGCTAGTCAACATACACCCTGAAGTTAGCTAGTCAACATTTTAGTTTTATACTTCTTACTTGCGTACATAAGTACACACACTTTTTTTGAAGTTATACTTCTTTAGGCGCGTTATGAAAAAATGATGAGAGTGAAATTTTAAGATGCGCCCGCATCTGTGACACAAAATTAACAGTATGAAGTTAGCTAGTCAACATACACCCTGAAGTTAGCTTAGTGTCAGATATTGACAAGCCTAGGTTTTTTATTTTTAATCTACTGCTGGCTGATATAAGGCGTCAGATATTTTTTTTTAAAAGAAGTATAACTTCTAACGCGTGTACATAAGTATTTCTTTAAGTTCATTTTTAATGGGTTCTTTGTATGCGGTACTTTTGTCTCATAAACGTTTTTCTTACGTTCTGAAGTTATTATTATGACTGTATCGCAGGATTTTCCAACAATAAACATCAACCCAGCTTCTTTGGCGCTGGGGGGAGCAGTGGTCCTCGGCACCAGTATTGTGGTACCCTTCATTCTCAAGTACTACGCGCACGAGATCAGCGGACGATACAGTAGGAGTAAGTAGCCATTCATCCAACAAGTACCGATGCGAATCAAGAAAATACAGCGAGTATCAAATATGTGTGGTCATATTAAAGGGTGTGGTACAGCCGATGTTACACATATGGACACATGTATGGAAAAGCTGATATTGGTGCCGATTCCCTTGTTCACAAGCTAAACTAAATTTAAGTTGAGTGCATCTTTTTCTTTCTATTTCATTATGAAAAGGACAGAAGATAAATATTAGTTTAGTCCTGTCATATTAGTCAGCACCTGACGTAATTTGATGTAATTTTAGTAGACAACTTTTTAATCACGTCTAAACTTGTGCCAGGCGCTGGTTAATTTGACAGGACTAAACTAAAATTGATCTTCTGTCCTTTTCTTAATGAAATAGAAAGAAAAAGATGCACTGAAATTAAATTTGGTTTAGTTTGTAAACAAGGGAATCGGCACCAATGTCTTCCAGATTACGATTTTTAGTCCAAGATCCCAGAGCTTTATGACATAACTTATTTACACAAAGATGACACCTTAGATTCTGAGTAGTGTCTCATGAACTTTTAATACCTGCGTGTTTGTGGAGTTCGCTCTGTGACATCTGGGCAGGTACCAGGTGCGAAAGCTAAAAATAATATAATGTTCAGCGCAGGCGTGAAATTTATAACAAAACGAAAGAACGGCGTGCTGCGCCGCGCGGCTTGATTTATTTTGAAGTGGCATCATGCCTTTTTTTTTACACATACATACATACATAAACTCACGCCCTTTTCCCATGGGGGTAGGCAGAAACCACAGAACGCCACATGCTACGATCCTTACATACTCCTTTTGCCTCGTCCACGTTCATACATCTGGTCATACACGCACGCCGGTTGCGAGTACTACGCACCTGACCTTTCTGAAGAACCTCACCAATGAGGTCAGCGTATGTTCTTCTAGGGCGTCCCCTCCTGGCGTTGCCACTCACATCTGCCTTGTAAATACCTTTTGTTAGTCGCCTTTCACTCATCCTCTCCACATGACCAAACCATCTAAGCATACTTTTTTCAATTTTTGTCACTACATCTTCTTTTAAGCCGCAACGTTTCCGTATAACCTCATTCCTCACTTTATCATTCAGAGTTACACCACACATGCTTCGCAAGGAACGCATTTCCACGGCATTAATTCTACTTTCATGCCTCGTTTGCCATACCCAACACTCACTTCCATACATAAGTGTAGGCACCAGCACACCATTGTGAACAGCCAGACGAGCCTTTTTTTTACGGATGGGAAATCATCAAATGACTTCTCCCGCTCCGGACAGAGCGAAAGGGAGTGTCAGACTTGTACTGACTAAAACCATCCATGTTCCTTCCTTGCCCTTTGTGTTCCAGGGCCGCGGTATCTCTTTCGAACAGTCCCGCAGCAAGTGGCATCATGCCTGCGCCGCGCCTTCACCTTACGCCGTTTGTATAATTCGCGCCTAACGAAGACGTAAAATTTTTACGTCTAAATCGGCTCGTTCTTGGCTGGCTTCGGGTATAATGGGTAAAAGTACCCTTAACCGTTACCTTAATACGTTCTCCCCGTCAGTTTTTTTCTTGTAGAACAAAAAAAAAAACATACCTGAACCTTCTGGAAGTATTGGAGTACTTTCACATTTTTTTTTTCTTTAATACTTAATTTTATGGTTATAAATTTACTTTAAATGCCTCCATGGCCTGTTTACTATTCAATGCATACATCAGCACAATGTTTTGAGTGATACATTGAGTTTTACCGTAAAACATGATTTTCCCACCAAAATAAAGTAGTTTCCCATAAATATTTTTTATAGAGTTACTTAGTTTGGTGTAATAAAGCTTGGTTGACGGTTTCGTGAAGGAATCGTTTACATCTTGTATGTATATTAAAATCGGTTCATTGGTTTAAGAATTACGAGGGAACAACGAAACGGACATACATACAGTTCAAAAACAAATACTTTTGGGCTTCGCCGCATGTTCGTGAACGGGCGCTGTCTGTTGGGAACTTGGGACTGGTCTCTAAGCTGCCACGATTTATTTAACTGCTTACTTTGTTTTTAATTTTTTTTATTTATAATCTATTACTCTGGACGCTCTTAACGTGCATGTATTTCTACATCGTTCTCACATATATGTATAATCTCAACATGAAACATGTAACCAAGATTTTTTGTAACAATATTTTGATTGAAAAGTGTCTATGGAGTTTATTACCCATTCTTCTCCATGGAGATCTCCGCTTTGGAATGGGCAACTACAGTACTTTCACAAGTTATTATGCCTTGTCTGTGACTGTAGTTAGCCTTCTTTGTTTCTCTGACATTCAAAAGTGCCTGTAATGGTCTAATTGAAATAAATGCTTTTGAGTTTGAGTTTGAGTTTGCAGTCGGGTAAAAAGGTACGATTCCGAAGGTAAATCAGCGACAAACGCATCAAACCATAATAATAGGCTGCTGTACAGTTTGAAGGCTTTGCTGTTACGGTTAAGAAAATACATCCAACAAATAAATACACAATCGACATTTGTGGTATTCGAAATATAAATTTTGTCTTTTTTACTGTTTTCTACAATATGATTATTACTGATTGAATTTTTAAGGTCTTCAAGGAGGTTAAAATTAAAAATGTAGTCTCATTACAAAACCGCATTTAACTTGCATTTAAACTCAAACATTTTTAAACAACCGAAAATATCATCCACAAGGCGTACAGCATGGCTTAGACTTAAAGAATTTCTTCCTGGGCCGAAGGGAGGTGCACGATCTCTTGCATATATTTTTGGGCTTTGGGGAAGGCTCCACTATTCCTGCGTCAGCTGGTATGTATTGCGTCTCGACGTGAATACACTGCGTCCGTTTCCTTGGAGCCAAGTCGAAGCATCCAAATGGTGGAGTATACTCTATATCCCAAGTCGCATTACTTGACAAAGAACTCATAGATTCTTCGCGGCAGATGCATTCTGGTTCTTTAAAAGCTGGACAGCTGTCGATGACCCTGTCTATAGCACTCAAATCATTACAGTACACATCCATGTAAGCACACTTGCAGATGTCCTCGACGGCTTCTGATAAAGCCCTCCGAATTTCAGCATCTCGCTGTTTTTTCAGTTTAACCATTCTCCTCGCTTCGACCTTCGCTTGCTCTTCTGGGCTTCTCTTCTTGATTATTTTGAAAATCATTGGATCGCAGTCCACATAAGGATCTTCATTTGGCAATATGTCCGTCAAGTCTTTTAATGGATTCACCTGAAAATTGATTATGATATTTAGATTTTTTTAAAGTATGTTGACCACTCCTAGGTGTACCAGACACTGTTTTACCTGAATAGTAAAAACATCGCCTTTCCTTTGAACCTTGAGCGTAGGTTTAGGTTCGAGAGGCTCCTCAGGCTCAGAATCGCCACCGCCAACACCGCCAACAGCGCCTGCTCCGGTTCCTTTCTTCTTCTTCTTTTTATTCTTATCTTTGTCAGCGCCACCACGCGGACACTTGAACGTCATTACTTTTGCCACGCTCTTCCCAACGGCGCCTGGCGACCAACCCTTAGGGACTGCCTATTTGTTTGCAAACAAAAATCATGATTAAAATATTGTACTTACTTTAACTTACGGTGATGCTTAAGATGATTTTGCCTCATACAATACTTGTTTGTATTGATGCCAGCTATTGATTAATATAAATTTCATGCGTGGCTGAAAATTGAAAATAAAACAAAATGGTAGAAGTTTGCCAGGTCAGGCTCCATAAGAATATTTAAACCCCTTTCTAATCTTTCTGTTTGCAGTAAGTTTGTTTCTTAAAAAAAACCGTCAGTCAAAAAGTTCGATAAATGACATGGGGCAAAAAAACCCGAACATATTGCACAAATCCGGAGGTATTCTAACCCTAATTTCGTTACAAAAAATTCAAAGACACGATGCAAAATTATATTGATAATAATATCATATACCTTCGCGCCTGGTACATCGTTCGCGTCCCACTTCCAGCCCTGCCTGGCAGGCACGAGTAACCCGGTCCGTTGCAAAAGACAGTGCTTGTGTCCAATAACTACTCCTGAAGTTTAGAAAGAGATTCGTTAGTATGTAGGTATTTCAACTTGTTATTACCTATGCGATTGATCTGTGTGTGAATTAAGTCCGCCTTTGTATAGTTTTTACTTTTTAGTAAATAAATAAATCCCATGTAGGGTAGGTGTTAGGGTCTTTAACGAGCAATTTATTTACCTGGATAAAAATCTCCAAAGTTGTAGTTATACTTCGAAGAATTCTTCTTTTTTTTCTTCTTCTCTCCCTCCTGACCATTTTCATTTTCATTTTCTTCTTTTTCCATAGTGGTAGTAGATTACAAATTCTAAACAATTATTTTTATTTTTAGTTAAAAATAAAAATCGAATTTACGACGCGCGTTTCACAAAATTCGTAAAGCATGAAACACTACTAGAAAGTACGTGGTTGTGTTATGTGCCCTAGCCTAATAGCATCAAACTTGGATGCAGGAATCTATAGCTACATTGCACCTACGTGAAGCACGGGCGGATTCGATAGTTTAAAATCAAACAACAATTATTAGTCGTATAAAAGTGTAATCAGGTTACAAAATAAAAAATCAATGGCTGGTTTAGCACTGTTGCCTCTTATCATCTTTTTTGAACTTCTCTTGAATTGACAATTTATGCGAACCACAGCAAGCCTTCCCAACAAGGGACCTCAATACTTGCTCCTTGTCACAACAGCGTCTCTCCGTGTCTACATTGAACGTATTCAGGCAACGATAATCACTCTCTTTATCATTTTTCATATATTCCCTAATAGCTTTCTTTATTCTTTCATACTCCTTGGAACAGCATACTTTGCCGTCATCGCTGTAGCTGAACGGCTGTGTGGGCAGTTGTGCGTTCTTGTACATCCTTGCAAAACCATCTGGCACTGTGCATGGCCTTCCTAAGACAGGACACGGGCCCAGTTGGATCGGCGGCAAGCCATACGGCAGGGGTGCCACCTCTTCTTCATCTTCGTCTAACTTCTTTAGTAGGTCTTCCTCCTCGTTCATCATTGTAACTGGGCAATTAGTTTTATGTTTATAAGAAGGACAGTATGGCTTATGTATTTTCCTAGCTCGTATGTTTAGATTTTCCGCTAAACAGTCGCAATCGAACGTTTTGCAAGGCGGTGATGGTTTTTTTGGTGTGCACCTGCAATCTTTGTCCTCCGCGATCGTGACATTATAAACTTGCATATTTTTATTATTGGGTTCTTTGTTGGCCGTACTAGTTCCAACATTGGTTGATGTTCCATGGTAAGATGATTCGTAAAAATTGTAACATTGAGGTGTATTTGATGAACTATATTCCAGATTGTATATCATTGGGGTACTGATTCCTGTGTTAAAGGTTGAACTGCTACCGTGAGTTTTCATGATAGATTTGTTAGACATTGGCCTGCGACAACTACATCCGTCCTTTGAACTACGTAACAAATCTTCACTGGTAGATGTATATGATAAAGTATCAACATCTTCTTTTCCGAACATCTTCTTTTTAGAATAGAAACAATCTTCAACAATTGTATCGTGTCCAAACATACCTTGTTTGTATTCTGGAAATTGTGTAATATTAAAAACGTAACCGACATGCGTTGGACTACCTTTGGGTGTCGGTTTAGGTGTTTCTCTAGGTGTCTGCTGAGGTGTCTGTTTAGGTGTCTCTTTAGGTGTTGCTCCTGTTCCGAATTCTTTGTTTAGTTTATCTTCACACGTATTTCCAGGTCTAGTCATTCCTTGGCAGCCTGTGCAAGGGGCCACGACTTTAACGTCCTTCGGGCATGAATCTCTATGGTATCGGTCGTCTTTACAGACACACTTTCCACATACATTTCTTTCGTTTTCTGGTTTTGTTTTGTCGATAGTTAATCCTTTCTTTTTGTAGGTGTCTAGATTTCTAATATACTTTCTCACTCTGTGCGCTAATTCACAGTTTGTATTACCACAAGGACCTATAATATCACCCATTTTGATCTTATCGATAGCATATTTCTTCTTTGCAGATCCTTCTTCAGGGTGATCGCACACAAACTCCCCTGATTTACCACCCATACCACAGCTCTGTAGTTCTGTACATACTTCAATCATTTTATTTGCCTTATCGACTACATCTGGGTCTTCTAACGTTGTTGTTTCATACAGACTACCAACCATACAAAAGTTGGGGTCATCACCTTCGATTCTACGACATTGAAACATACTTGGTGCTTTATTAGTCCTAAACACAAATGCATCAGGATCTTTCATTAACTGCTGAAATTCTGTTATGATACTGCCTCCTAAAGCAGTCAATCTAAGAATGAAATCAATCTCACCAACTTTTGCACAACAACATTCAGCCATAAGGGGAGTCCTGCTTTTAATAGATAACGGTTCGTGTATTTTACAGGGATTTGCTGTTTGCTTTACCATATGAAAGAATTCTGTGTGCCATAGCATTTTGCCAACACCAATGAATTCTGGGGCTTCAGGATGAGTTGTGTCATCATTCCAAACTTCGATTTCTAATGGAAACTTGGTCATTATTATGAGTATTGAATCAGGATATGAAGGAAATAGATATGATTTACCAATTCTTATAGTTCTTGAATAATATCTTTGACCAGTTTTTTCGTCAGTTACTATTATGTCGTCTTCCTTCTCGGTCACTGCTAGTTGGCCTTCTTTGATGATGAATTGAACATCAGGCCCAAATTTTACTCTCATAATAAGATTCTTATTAGCTGAGCCTTCTTCCTCTTTTACGTATATGGTCACCTTGTCTATGAATATCTCAATCAGGTACATTTGCTCCATGACCTGCCGAGTTCAACAGTTTTGTGTCAGAATACTCACTTCATTTCTTGTTATTGATTGTAACCACTTTAAATGGTGCAAGCGCAGATTGCTTTTTACGCAGGGTACTTTTATTGTAAAAACAAACAAGATTTACGAAAATACACGATGTAAATTATGGTCACTAAAATGATGTGTTTATGAAACAAACAAGTTACGAACAGACGGCAATAAACCTACTAGTAGAAACAATGATTATAGAGAAAATCAAAATAATCAATTGGCCAATGCGAGACCAGAATCAAAGCAGATCAAGTGTTGAAGACAGGAATAGATCATCTTAGAAAAAAAATATTCAAGAAATATATACTTACTGTAGTTTTTTAAATAGTTTGCTCCTTGTAATGTGTAGTGCCTATTGATTCATCACTATTGACACTGATAATTTTATTTTGTAACCCGAAAGTTGCTGATGTTTGTTCTTTACCTTTTAGACGACTGACATTTTCTTGGCAAGTAATGCTTCTTAAAAATAGAAGCGCAACCGACTAGTTTTGTTTTTATACAAAAACTTTTTTGTCAGTGTAACCAGTTTGGATTTAAACTAAGAGCTGTTGAACTCTTTGGGCAAGTGTTGCTTTACAGAACGTATAATGGCCGAACTCCACCAAAGTAGAGACGAGCGGACATGTATGAAGCGGAGATGAGATGGGATGCGTAAAAGCTAGGGTGTATCCCCCGAAGCTGAGCTGAGATGAGAAGGGATGCGTAAAAGCTAGGGTGTATCCACCGAAGCTGAGCGGAGAGGAGAAGGGATGCATAAAAGCTAGGGTGCATCCACCGAAGCTGTGTGGAGAGGAGAAGGGATGCGTAAAAGCTGGGGTGCATCCACTGAAGCTGTGCGGCGAGGAGAAGGGATGCGTAAAAGCTAGGGTGTATCCACCGAAGCTGAGCGGAGAGCAGAGTGGATGCGTAAAAGCTAGGGTGCATCCACCGAAGCTGAGCGGAGAGGAGAAGGGATGCGTAAAAGCTAGGGTGAACCATCAAAGCTGAGCGGAGAGGAGAAGGGTTGCGTAAAAGTTAGGGAGTATCCACCAAAGCTGAGCGGACAGGAAAGTGGATGCGTAGAAGCTGAGCGGAGATCTGCAAAGCGGAGAGGAGAGGAGATGTGCAAGCAGCAAGCCGCTCACAGCACACCGCTCACCGCACGCCGCTCACAGCACACCGCTCACCGCACGCCGCTCACGGCACACCGCTCACCGCACGCTGCTCACGGCACACCGATCACCGCACACCGCTCACCGCACGCCGCTCACGGCACATCGCTCACCGCACACCGCTCACAGCACACCGCTCACCGCACGTCTCTTCTCGTCTCCGCTGGCCTAAACAATTTCTAAACAAACACTGTTCACAAGCTTTCACGTTTTACAACTAAACTTATATTGTCACTTACGGCCTGTATAGTCATTGTACGGGATATCTTCCGTGATAATTATTTATTTTGAGCTCCCGATATTTCGACGCAACCCGCGATCATGCCGCTTGCAACAGCGTCATATCCCGTAAGTGTCAGTAAACATCTGCTGTCCTCTCTGCCCAACCGGTTCCACTAAAGCTAAGCGGAGACAAGAAGTATAAATAATGAAATTCTAAGAAGTGTAAATAATGAAAGACTGTACAACATGCAAATGCAGATTTTAATGTACAAATGCATATATACAGGGTGTAAACAGACTCTCACAAAAGCCGTTAACCAAGCATTATGTATATCAAACCCAAACTAAGTAACTTTACGCAAAAAATATTGCTGGAAACGACTTTTTTTTTTGGGGTGAAAAATCACGTTTTATGGTAAGAACGCATTCAGAACATTGTGCTGATGAATGGATTGAATAGTACGGGGATCGCGAAGGTGTCTTAAGTGAAAAAAAAAACATTAGAAACGTGTATTTGAAAAAAAACTTGTAAAAAAGTTGGAACTTTGACCCCCAATATCTCCGTCACTAGAAGGTTCCCAGGTAGATAGGTAGGTCTAGAACAAAAAAAATATCGGAATGACGGGGAGAACAAGTGCCTTTCGGCTTCATTAAATCTTTTTACATCCTATAAAATGGGTCTCAATCGGTCACAATCCATAATTGTACCTGCGCAGACGACCGCCATTTTGGTTCAACTTACTTGGCGCGATCTGTACCTACTTGTAAGTATTGTAAGTATGCGCTGCAGTATCTAGTATTAAAGAAGGAAGCCTACTCCTAGATCTAGTTGAGGCGATGTTGATCCTATTGCTGCTTAGGTTGGCAGTGTTCGTTGATTTGAAGGGTGTATCTTGCGGTATTCATTCGTGAGCTTATTTTAGTCTACTGACACACCATCAGTGAACACGACGCGGAAAGTCCAACGTGCAAAGCTTTTTAAATTAGATCGGTATAATAAATCAAAAATAAAAAGCCGTTTGATTGGTTTTTTTTTAGAAGCACACGACAATGCTATAACGACCCCAAATAAATTAGCACAAGGGCAGATTCTTACTGCCCTTGTGCTAATTTATTTGGGGTCGTGACGATGATAAATCGATAATTTTCAGTTCTAGACAACGCAGAATTTGGAGCTGATGCAGTACTGGACTTCGCTCAACAGATGCTGTCAGGCAGCCATGGGTTCCGAGGATGTCCTCTCAGGGTCGCCTGCTGGGCAGCACAACAAGAATACGCCTCGCCAAGAGTGATACTCAATCAAATTGTGAAGTAAGATTAAAAAAATAAATTAAATCGGTTTTTGTGTCTGTTTGTAAGACTGTATTATTCTGCTAAAATATGATCGCGCGAGGATTGCGTTAGGTTACCTACACCGCGGCCTTAGATCCAGATGGTTTGGAGTGTGTGGCGTCAGTGACTGAATTTATGTAACGATCGTCAAGTCTACATCTCCTGAGGATACCCCGTGGAGGGTTTAACATGAGTCGAGTATCGGTTTGGGTGCATAGCATGCTCATTTTCTCTTTTCCTGTTTTTGCAGTTTTTGTGGCTAGAAGGTAGTTGCTGCATCCTGCATCTTTTTTGCGGAAGTACCACTTATAGTATAGGAAAATTAATAAAATCAGGGGCAATAATTCGTGTAGTGTGGTACAGTTATACCTTGCGGTATCCAGATGAACATACTACAAGTCCTCAAGGGTGGGGGGTTGGCAGAGAGTGTAGGGGGGGGTTGAAGGTACTTTTTTCAGGTTTTGGCTCATATCTCGAATATCTGTAGGAAAAGCATTATGAGTACTTCTGATAAAAGTTTCTACATAAAATTTCCTACAAATTTGGTCATATTTATTTTTGCTCTACGATTCATACCTTAGGAGTTATAGGGTGTGTAAGTTTTAACAGAGAGATAAAAATAGACGATCAGCGTCGATTTTTCAAAATTGTTAGGGTACTTCCTGAAGTCGTAAAAAGCTGAAATTTAGCATGTAGGCTAGTATTAGTACACAAACAACAAAAAAAATCTAAAGCTTGGAATTTTACCCCCCAACTCCTTAAACTAGGGGATGGAAGTTGTATGAGACTTCCACAAATTTGGTGCTAGAGGTCTGAAAATTGATATAGAGACTCCTTGTTATAAATAATAAAATACATATTTCAGGATTTTTTAAATAACAATAAAAGGCAAGAAAAAATTAACAAATAAAAAAAAATATTTTCTTAAGCAACTTCCACATTTACAGGCCCTAACTTCACTAACTCTACACCTCCACAGCTCCTAAAATATTGATCGTAGAGCAAAAATAAATATGTCCAAATTTGTAGAAAATTTAATGTAGAAACTTTTATCAGAAGTACTCATAATGCTATTCCTACTGATATTCAAGATATGAGCGAAAACCTGAAAAAAGGTACCTTAAACCTACCCTACACCCTCAGCACACCCCCCACCCTTGAGGACTATTAGTATGTTCATCTGGACACCGCAAGGTATAACTGTACCAATATACAAAACTACACGAATTATTTCCCCTGATGCCCATATTCGGATTAATTTGATCGGACTATGAATATTTTTCATAACATCGAATTCGTCACAGCCCGACTTTATTGCTGGGTATAAGGCATCTTGTGCCAAGCTCCACGCTGTTGTGCCAGCCGCATACAGTTTTTCATAACATTTAACGTATTTTATTAAATGGAGGCCTTCACCCTATCTGGGGTTCTTGCATAAATGCGTTATATTATATAGATATTAGATAAAAATTAATAAAACTAACAATTAATATAAGGTAACTAACCAACTAATATACCTACTGGAAATAAGGAAACCCTTTTATTTTATTAACCGACTTTCTTCAAAAAGGAGGAGGTTCTCAATTCGGTTATATGTTTTTTTTTTTTTGTGTTTGTTACCTCATATCTCCGTCGTTTCTTAACCGATTTCAAAAATTCTTCTTTTATGTGAAAGGATATACTTCCCGATTGGTCCCATAGAAATTTCATCAAAATCGGTTCAGTAATTTGGTATGTTTTCACGTTAATTGCTATAACACGCGACGACGCCTGAAGTTTTGCGTGTTTAATTTGACACACTTCCTGATTTCCGATTGAATTAAAAATTTGCACGCTTATGTATATCGCGTAATAGTACAATATATCGATGACATGGAGCTGATCTGATGATGGAGCTGGACGGCGGCCTTAGGAACTCCGTTATGAAACGGCATAACCCCATCGAATTTGGGCTCGTATGATTCGTCATGACGAGTACTTTGTGTCGAGATGATATCCAGGGTCTGAAGATGAAGCTGGAAGGTGGCCATAGGATCTCCATGATAAAACGACGTAACCGCATCAAGTTTGGGCTCGTTTGATTCGTCTAAATGAGTAGTTTGTCTATAGATGGTATCCAGGGTCTGATGATGGAGCTGTAAGGTGGCCATAGGATCTGCGTGATAAAATGACATAAACGCATCGAGTTAGGGCACATTTGATTCGTCTAAATAAGTTGTTTGTCTATAGATGGTATCCAGGGTCTGATGATGGAGCTGTAAGGTGGCCATAGGATCTCTGTGATAAAACGACGTAACCGCATCGAGTTTGGGCTCGTTTGATTCGTCTTAATGAGTAGTTTGTCTTTAGATAGTATCCAGGGTCTGGTGATGGAGCTGTAAGGTCGCCTTAAGAACTCCGCTATAAAACGACAACCCTATCGAGTTTGGACTCGCTTGATTCGTCTTGACGAGTACTTCCTTAAAGTTCTGGTTACAATATAAAAATTAATTCATGATTAGAATTTGGGTGGTATGCTAAAAAGTCTACAACTAAAAAGGGTAAAATAAAAAACTTTCTGCGAAAAAAAACCGACTTCGTTATTGACCTTGTTTTTTTGGAAGTCGGTTTTTTTTTAATTTATTTTATTAAGTGGAGCAACCCCAAGATATGACATTCATATACTTCGCAGCGCAGTATTAAACTTATACAACGGTCTTTTATTAATCTCCAGTAACAGATTGCTGTCATCAATGGTGAACTCCTCAGCCGTGGAAGACGCGATGATCTCTGGCAGGCACGGCCGCAGCTGCAGCAGCTTCGGACCCTGCCCCCTACAGGAGCAGCACGTTCCTATGCTGATGACTAACCTGGCTATATTGACTAATTCAGCAGGGCTTAAGTGAAATACGATTTAAGGATATACTGCCTCCGTAAGCCAAGTCTTTGTTTCGAGCAAACAGGAATTATGTAAAAAAATATGTTATTTCTTTTTCAGCTCAAAAATTAGTTCTTATTCACTTCGGTTTTTGAATAAACCGGTTCCGGTTTTCGGTTTTTGTTTTTTCAAGATATGGTTATTTTGATTATAGTTCATCTGATGCGAGTTGCTTCAAGCTGTCAAAGGAAAAAGAAACAAGATTTTTGATTGATTTTTATACCGGTTTTTGGCTTACGAGGGCAGCATGGCACACGTACAAGTACTGCACTGCATTGGCACTTAATTTTTACTAGCTAATACCGATCTGAGGCTATATGGAATATCATAGATAGACCTCGATTTGAGACTCGACTCGGTTCGAGTTGATTCATTACTCATACGGTGCAGTGGTTAAACGTGTGTACCTTCCTACGTCAGAGAGAGAGATACGAAACGGTGTAATTTCTATTTTTTTTTTTTCTATTGGTTTCATCGCTGAACAAAATGAAATTTTATGTTTACCTTGTAAAGTTCCTTCACGGCAAATATCTCGTCATCATTGATGTATTTCTAAAATAACAATTAATTATCCTAAATGATGTAGAATTTGTATTTTTTTTTTACTATTGCAATAAGTTACCAGTACCCACTTATCTTTACGAAGATTCAAGCTATTTAAATACATACATTTCTACCATACAGGGTGTAAACAGACTCTTCACGAAGCCGTTAACTAAGCATTCTGTACATCAAACTAAGTAACTTTACGCAAAAATTAGTGCTGGGAAACGACTTTTTTTTTTTGGGCTGAAAAATCACGTTTTACAGTAGGGCTCAATGTAACGCACTCAAAACATTGTGCGGATGGATGGAGTGAATAGTAAGGAGGTCTTGGAGGTGTTTGAAGTAAAAATCTTACATTAAAAACATGTATTTAAAAAAAAATAAACTTGTGAAAAAGTTGGAACTTTGACCCCCAATATCTCCGTAACTAGAAGGTTCCCAGGTATGGTCTAGAACAAAAAAATGATCGCAATGATGGGGAGAATGAGTGCCTTTCGGCTTCGTTAAGAGTCTGTTTACACCCTTTATAATGTACTTGTAAATAAAAAAATAGTTCCTATTTTCTTAAGCATACTTATTGTTTTGTTTTATTTCATTCTGTTGTGACGAGGTTTCAACAATAAAACTCGTTTATTACTTGATAATACCTTCAGTATATTTAAATATGTACCACAGTTAAATAAAACATACTATACAACACAAAACACTGCATACAAAACATTTTGCTTTGCGACTGTACGCCCGACCAATCAAGCTATACAAAACCAGTTTATGCAGATCTCTCATGGTACGCGAAATCTATACAAAGCGAGGCCATGTTACACTGGGAATGTATAGCTTGATGTGTCACTATGTGTACTAATGCAAGCTGTGACGCAAGTCGCAACTATGTATGTCGCAACTGTATCCCCACAATGCTATGGAGAAATATTAGGTACCTAAACAAGATTATATCCGAACAAGGCCAATGCCTTAATTACATGGAATCTCGTTAGATAGGTAGTTAAATAATGCAGTCACTGTAAGCTGAGATGTGATTAAAAACATTTAAGTCGTGTTCTTTTGTGGCTATTGCAAAGGTTTTAGCATCAGTACAGTTGCTCAGCTAAATCCGTATAAAAATAGACTGCGACTTTATCACGAGATTGCCCGTCTCTCTGAACGAGACGGGATTGGTTCTGTCGCGTGTCAGCACTCACACTTACACAAATTTTAGACAATTGAACATAACTAACGTTACAGTTGCGCAACTGTTGACATTGAATTGCCCTTCTACAAAAAATATGAGTTAGGTTCGATTAAAAAAAATTGGACAAGCACCTAGTTTGGGGATCACCGTCCAATCTGTTATGTATACTTTGCTTGATTAATAAAAAGGAATCACAAGAAAATCTTCCTTATTTACCTAAAACAGCCAAGAAATGTTGAAATTTAATTTAAATTCCTCGTTGGTACGCAACTGTACGCCAACAAAAAGTCGTTCATATGCCCAGATACCAAATAAAATACTTTGATGGTATATAAATGAAGTTCTAACGGAGATGAGCGATCATATTGGTCCCCCTGTTTAGTTTCAAGGCGTAGTCCACGGGTGTGTGGCCCAAGATGTCTTTGACGTCTTTATCGGCTCCTTCTTTTAAAAGATACTCCAGTGCTTCGGGCCTGTTGCAGAGGACGGCCTGGAGAACGAAAACAAGGTATTACTTTAATTATCAACCCCCCCTCCCCCCACCCCTCGTCAGCAAAAGTAAGCAAACCTCTTACCCCCTCCCCTCCAATGCTTATGTAACATTGGCAGCAAAGTCTTAGAATTAAGGAATAGGCTTGGAAGTAGGTTTGCCATATGTGTTCAATCCGAAATCGGCTAAATTTTGTAGAAAGTTCGAAAAAGTAAAAAAAAATAGTGCTGACGTAATCACCATCCAGACCCCTCCACCCTCCATATCATCAAAAGTAAGCAATGCAAAGGACCCCGCCCCCCTGTAGTGCTTACGTAATACTTGAATGGCCCCTAATAACAGTATAGCATTAGGATATTAAGTACATCCTGGAATGTTCCCTCAGCTGGTTATTCACGCTCCTCTTTTGAGAGGGGGAGCAATGAATGCGATGAAAACATCTGCCTAGCCTTTCCCAACTATGTTGGGATCGCCTTCCAGTCTAACCGGGTGCAGCTGAATACCAGTATTTTACATGGAGCGACTGCCTATCTAACCTCCTCAACCTAATCAGTACTGGATGATAACCCAACCGGTATCGTTTTACCACACAATAATGGAATACAGGGTGTAAACAGACTCTTCACGAAGCCGTTAACCAAGCATTATGTACATCAAACTAAGTAACTTTACGCAAAAATTATCGCTGGGAAACGACTTTTTTTTTTGGGGTGAGAAATCACGTTTTACGGTAGGACTCAATGTACCGCATTCAAAACATTGTGCTGATAGATGGATTGAAAAGTAAAAAAATACATTAAAAACATGTATTTAAAAAAAGACTTGTGAAAAAGTTAGAACTTTGACCTCCAATATCTCCGTAACTAGAAGGTTCCCAGGTATGGTCTAGAACAAAAAAATGATCGCAATGACGGGGAGAACAAGTGCCTTTCGGCTTCGTTAAGAGTCTGTTTACACCCTTTATGTACACGAAAATAGTGGGGGTAAAAAGACCCTTTACGAAGTCGAAAGGCACTTGCTTACCCTGTCATTGATATATTTTTTTGTTCTAGACTGTACTTGGGAACCTTTTAGTAACGGAGATATTGGAGGTTAAAAAAATGTTATTGGTAAAATCTTATTAAAGTGTTAATGAATATGTGTGACAAACTCTAAATTATGTTTATTACGTAAGTTTGACATAGATTGCGTATTTCACAATGATTAATTCTTGACATTTTAGCATAATAGTTTAACTTTGGCATTATTATTTTGACATTATTTACTTTGATTTGAATTGACAATTTAATAGACATGTAACTTTAAACTTTAATGTATTTAAATTTTTAATTTAGGGACTAACCACGTTCCGAACTAAATGTTGCATGCCTAGTGCAGAATATGGTGACACTAACAACTTTCCTGTTCTTCAAAAACCCACCTGGTATAACTACCCATATTTGCAATAAATGAATTTGAATTGAATTTGAATTAGTTAAAACTTTTCCGCAAGTTTAAAAAAAAAAAACGTTTTTAATGTTCTAACTTTACTTTAAATACCTCCATGAACCCTATACTATTCAATGCATCCACATAATGTTCTGAGTGACCTTCAGTCCTACTGTAAACACTGTCACCTTAATAAAAAATCGTTTTCCAGCAATAATTTTTACGTAGGGTCACTTAGTTTGACATACATAATGCTTGATTGACCACTTCGTGAAGGGTCTATTTTCATCTTAAAGGTATCCTTGTACACGAGACTGCCTCGCTGATCTAGTCTTCACAATTCTCCAGCGCTATTCCTGAGCCTGAGGTCTTAGGTTCGATTCTCCTTGGTCTTGGGGTCGGTCAGATTTCTGGGTTCTTTTCCTTCAAGAATTTCAATATCCAGAATCTGGATTTGTACCCGGTTGATGAGAATAGGCTCGCCCCTTATTAAGTGAAACTTAGACGTAACTGGCAAAATGTGAGTGTACTGGTTAATGTAACACCTCTTTTTTTTTTTCGGATGGGAAATCATCAAAGGACTCCTCCTGCTCTGGGCGGAGTTGAAGGGAGTGTCAGACTTGTACTGACTAAAACCCATCCATGTTCCTTCCTTGCCATTTGTGTAACGGGGGCCGCAGTATCTCTTTCGAACAGTCCCGCAGCAATATAACACCTCTGCCAAACCATTCGGGAATACAATGTCATGTTGTGTAAACTACATCACCACCTTAACAGATCATGTGCAACTCCTAATTTGAAAGTAAACGCTGTTTTTCCTCATACCCTTTATCAAAATGGAGAAACCAGTGATTCATTTACCACTCGACCCCACGAGATAACTCTAGTACTTATTTAATTAAACGCAATAACAATAAATTTGATACGGGTCGACAGAAACGGGGGATTCACCTGATAAGGTGACCAGGGTGAACCTAGTGGTGGGCAATCTTTAGTAAGTTTTCTCATCACTAATGAATACGAAGCCAAAGCGAAAGCTCATGGACATGTGCATTCTCCCCGCCCTCACCTATAGAGCGCAAACGTGGTCGCTTACAAAACGAGGTCTGCCAACGAGCTATGGAACGAAGTATACTGGGTGTCAAACATACGGACTGCATCAGAAACTCCATACTTCACTCCAAAACCCAAATAGCTGCTGTTAGCCTTACAGCTGCTAGGTTGAAGTGGAACTGGGCTAGTCACGTATGCCGCTTGTCGGATGAGCAATGGGCATAAATAACCACTCAGTGGATACCAAATAGCAGAAAACGACAAGGCAGCAGGCCCAGAAGGAGATGGCGGGATGAGCTGGACTCTTTCGCAAAGGATTGGCCTGCAATCGCACTGGATCGCGAAATGTGGAAGGAGGGAAGGGAGGCCATTGCCTTGCAGTGGGACAACGTAGGATAATAATAATGAGGAGGTTCTTCTCCGGAGCCCTGACCGCCGGTAGCTTGGCTTTGTGTCCGATACCGGTGGGCTAGTACTTTTTTATATTTTTTTTGGTATTAAAAAAATATTTAATAAAAATTTAAATAATGAGTAAGAAAAATGAATAAAGACAATAATAATGAGGCAGTCGGCATAGTGTATTGGGTTTTTCATCAGCAAATTCTCCGAAGCCACCCGGATTCTGGACTTTTGCGCGATTAACGGCAAGCAAAAGCAAATTACGAGATGGCGTTCTGTCCCTTCAACCCTGTATACCTTATGCAACGGCGTCTGTCTTAGCTCATCAAAAACATCGAACTTGGCGCCTGCAAGCTTCAGAGATTCCAGCTTGGAGACGGATCCGCTCCTGATGGCCGTGGTCATGATCTCCGTGATGGGGTAGATGTCTGCACTCGCCAGGTGAGCTCCGCATTTGAGGAGCATGTTGATGATGACAGGGTTCTCGCGTAAGACTGCCGTGATGAGAGGACACTCGCCGTTCCTGCGCGAAATAGATAATAAATAGTGTAGGTATGTGTGTAGTCTGTTGTGGTTTCTGTTTACTCCCATGGGAAAAATGCGTGAGTTTATGTATGTATGACTTAGACCAACTTAGACGGACAAGTAGATAGAAAAATATACCATAAACTTTAAGTTCTACGATCTGAGACGATGTCGTTACGATGTTTACGATGTTACGCATATTATAATGTATGAATGTAGTTTAATTTTTAAAATTAATTAATTTGTATAGCAGAATTTAATGTTAATGTACATAAGTGTATCCTCTTTTGCAAATCTCGCAATCAAAATTAGGTTTGCTGTAAGAAAACCCAATTCTGGGTTAAGCTCGCTGTTGTACAAAAGCTATGCTATTGCAATTTGTATGTATATTTTTAATTTGTGTGCAATAAAGAATAAGAAAAATAATGTTTATGCGTTCTAGAATGGACTTTCATATCAGGAATGGTAAAATGGCTTGAGTTGAGTCGTACATATAGGTGCATATGCATGTGCCATAAAATTCAAAGTACGCGAATATATACCGCATACCTGCTCATACATCAATCGTTCAAATTTTTCCAGAGATTTTTCGTGGGATTTTTGAAGTGAAAACTTCTTTAGCATCGTTGTGATTTGAAAGTCGATGAAACGAAAAAGCGAAAGTAAAAAGAGACAGACACATAAATTCATAAGATTTAACGTAGGAGAAAATGAGATAGGAAGCATTATACAGTGTTTATCTTGAAGCCAAAATTTTTGAAGGTTCACTTCTACCACGTGTGAATTGCACACGTTTTTTTTTAACAAAAAACTTGCAAAAATCTGTATTATTGATTCTAGTACGGTAAGAAGAGAATGTGCGTCTTAGGAAAGATATCATTAATCTAATTTAGTTTGTTAAGTAGTAGTTTAGTACATAATGATTGCAATTTGCGAAATTTAACGAGCAATATCGTCTGTGCAAGTGCTTCATTGCATATTACGTATATCGTGAGATTGAGTTGGATTAATTGGTTAACTTTAAATGTTATTGTTGACTTTGTAAGCTTACTAATTATGTTATTACCTGCACCTCCTAAAAAAAAGAAAACACTTCTATTAAATCAATTGAAAGTAATTACATAAATGGTACTAGGTATCTCATTAATTTATACTCCGTCTGAACCATTCTAGTTATAAATACTGTTTATATCTCAACTCAAATCTTCGTAACAGATTTTGACGCGGGTTGCTCAAGCATTTAGGGAATTTAAACAGGTTTATTGTATAATATATAACATTAATATTAAAATAATAAATAAATAAAATCGATCGGACCCTGTTCCCAATGCTGGTGGGCTACTATTTTTTATATTTTCAAATGTTTTTTATATTGTTTTATGTTTGAATATTTAATAATGTAATAGATATGTATTTAAATGCAGACACGAAGTAATAAATAATATAATAAAAAATAATAAATATAAATTATTAATATTAAATATATTCAACAAACCTCAATGTGAAGCAGGGACTAGAATTATTATAAAAAAATCTATCTACAAAACTATAATATATGAGACACTGGTGCCGATTCCCTTGTTTCCAACTAAACCAAATTTAAGTTCAGAGCATCTTTTTCTTTCTATTTCATTAAGAAAAGGACAAGATAAATTTTAGTTTAGTCCTGTCAAATTAACCAGCGCCTGACACAAGTTTAGACGTGATTAAAAAGTTGACCATTAAAATTACATCAAATTACGTCAGATGCTGACTAATTTGACAGGACTAACTAATATTTATCTTCTGTCCTTTTCATAATGAAATAGTAAGAAAGAGATGCACTCAACTTAAATTTAGTTTAGTTTGTGAACAAGGGAATCGGCACCACTGTCCATTTATTTAAATTAAACTAGTTGCTAACATTACAACGTACCTCGTCTTAAAATGAACGTTGGCGCCGTTCATAAGCAGACATTCGACCATCTGAACATCGCCGTACAGGATCGCTTCATGCAGGGGAGTCTTTCCTTCGGAATCCTCAGCGTTGACATCGGCACCCATATCTGCAGAAAAAAAATATTTAATAAGAAAAACAATGAAATAGAAAACTTTCTTTTTTTATTTCGAAAAAAAAACAGGCACTTTAAAATTGTAAAAGTATCGGTCAGTCATAAACAAAAATATGGATCTGAAAACAGTCCCTGAGGTTGCAGCCACTCGCAGCAACCCAAAAGCACCTTTATTACAATTAGAATATCTCTTAAATTTTAATCGAGATGCAAAATCAGAAGCACAATGATACTGGTAATACTTAAACATAAATAATAGTCGAAAAATAATTAAATTGAATAAACGTTTAGTCGATTATTATTTTCGAATGCGGAAAAGCCTTTCCCCATCTCTACAAGAAAATAAAACGGGACCAATAATGCCGTCGCGTCGATATTCGGGGATTTCCCGAGATGCATGCAATGTTGCGTAAAACGGTTATTCATACGCAGAAGTAATTATGTGTATCATTGTTAACTAATATAGCATTAGCACGTGAGTAGTGTGTGTTATACCATAAATGTTTAGGTATTAGATTCATTCAGACTTTCTGAGAACTGAGCGTTTATATAACTCTCTAGCAAGTATGTAAGTAAAGTCAAGGAGCGATCTAGACACGCGGCAGCGTGTCAAGCCAAGTTTAATGTTAACAATTTGATTGTAAAATAACAAAGTGCAAATCAACATTAAGTTTGAAGTAGGTACATTTATATTCCTTGACTGTTGTACATAATGTATCGTTCAAGTTTAGGACATTTGTCGTAAAAATGAAAATAAACAAATTATAATGCAATTTTGTTTTATTCTAAATACAATTTTATTTACGGTTCGTGTTTTACATTTGTTTCATACAAATAGAAATAATTTCAACATTGTTTTATTATACAACGCGTTTTGTTTGTATTTATTGATCTATCATTTCTCAAATCCTTTATAGATAAAAATATTATTATATAATAGTTTGTTTAACAAAAATATTTCTATAGATTAAAAAAATATATGAATAAGTTCTAGAGGATACATTTTTAAATCTCATTATTTTAAGGCTTATGTTTAACCAACCACCAGATTTAGTAAAATGTAACGGCAAAAAAAATACTTTTGATTGCTAAAAATAGTAAATGATCACCAAAATTAGATCCCCATTTTAACGTGAAATTAGAACCCAAAATAGTTAATGACCACCAGAAATTGAACTGTTATGCTCTTGCATCTGAGTCGAGGGAGACCCGGTCGACGGAGCCCCGGCGGAGTTCCTACTTCTGAATAGTCCATAAAATAATAATCACGAAGGGTATTGCAGGGTATATCTGCTCGCTTCGCTTCGTCCTAACCTAATCTATCGGTGTCGGGGTGCCCTAAATCGGCCTAGTCAAAACTAGTTTGTCATCAACCACCTCATTAAAATATGGTACTCAATTTACTAAATTTGGTGATCAATTGATATTTTAGGTGATAGATGTTAGTGGTAACAAGGTTATTTTTGGTGGTCATTATATTTATCCCCTTATTTTAATATCAAACAGAATACATACATCTAATTAATATTATAAACTAAACAAATAATAAGCAAATCGTATCACATTCTATAAATATACTGGGAAAATGTTCAATACTGCATGCAAATTATTGGCAATTTCGCAAGTTACGACGTTAGAATGCAGTAAAACGCAATAGAAAATGTCAAGCTACATCTTTTACAACCTGACCTCTCATTTCATGGAAAGTTATAGTATATTATATAGCTATATAGTATACCGTGAAAGTTCAGCATATACTAGATATGTATCAGTGGCGAAGGTTCCATACAACTCGATTCCTACCAGCTTCCCTTTGGAAAATATGTACTCCGGCTTACCACTTACAAAATTGATCCTTCGGTACTGATATGTATAGCTTGTTAAGACGTCGTGTGTACTTTAAGTATAATTTTTACGTGATATCAAGGCAGTGGTATAGCAGCTGTAAAGTCGAACAAATTTAATCGTTTCATTTCGGCTTGCTTAAATGCTTTCATGAGATGTTACAAACTAAATGGAGTGTATTTGTCATATCACCTTTAAACGAGCAATTCTTGTATATATATACATATATAATCTGAATCTCGGAAACAGCTCCAACGATTTTCATGAAATTTAGTATGCAGGCCCGCAGGGGGTTTCGGGGACGATAAATCGATCTAGCTAGGTTTCATTTTTTAAAAACGTCGTTTTATCCGTGTTACCGAGCCAAGCTCGGTCATCCAGGTACTTAGAATTTATTACAGTTTTTAATACATATATAATTTTGTTTTCACGGCAATTTACACAATATAGGCAAGTAATTCCATGGTTGAAAAAACTCGATATTAGAGCCCATAATCGCGCGTGTTGTGGAAAATAGACGATTATTGTCGAAGCGCATACTTTTTCTGGAAAATCTTTACTTTTTTGGTTATATTTAGAGAAAATAAATGGCTCTCCATACCTAACCAATGTAGACCTACACATAAATTGTGCTTTAGCTATTTTCATATAATGTTAAAAATAACATAGTCCAAAATGTAGGCGAATATATGTATTTCTGAATAAAATACAAAGCAGAAAGCTACAATAAAAAGCTACTTTTCTTCTAACTTCACATATATAACACATTAAAAAATATACCTTTCTTAGCTGTACTTATAAAAAAATAAATGTCAATTTTACAAACAAGTGTAATTTATACGTTTAAACCTATTTAACACAGTTGAATTATGCAGCCTCAATAAATTGTCATTTGAAATACGTCAAAAATACGAAAAAGTTATCAGGAACAGCAGCTTCCATACATTTTCATCAATTCTTTAGCGTAACTCTATAAAAACAATATCATTTCCGAAAAAGTTAATCACAGTTAAAGTACCTATATCACATACAAATAATCTAATTTATCACAAAATAATCAATGCTGATTTTCCAATATGTATTGTTTTCTTACGTTCAATAGTAATTTAATAGTAATAATTTACGTTAAAATACCACAGATGTAGACAACTGTTTAGTTTAAAAAATTAAAAGACTACAAAGAAAGTTGACAGAATAGCTTTCCAATAAAGATTTTAAAATTAGGTATATTTGTTAGTACCTACAAGTTTACAAAAAGTTATGTATTTCACTCGTGAAATGACGGAGAGCTAGAAATTGACTATCTATACCTATAAATTAATAAATTATATCATCATCATCAGCCTATAATGTTCCCACTGCTGGGACACAGGCCTCCTCTCTGTGAGAGGGAATGGGCTATAATCCACCACGCGGGCCCAGTGCGGGTTGGTAGATGTCACATATCTTCGAATTGTTGGTTCTAGGACATGCCGGTTTCCTCACGATGTTTTCCTTCACCGTTTTTGAGAGCAGTGGTGATGAAATAAATTACACAAAGTAATGCGAGGCGCCTGGGTTCGAACCCACGACTTACTTACTGTTCGTAAGTCGAGTCGTGGTCGCTACCATTGGGCCACCGCTGCTCTCACGCATCGTCATCATGATCAAGGAGAATTTCGTTTAAAAAACGTCTTGAAGAAAATACCAAAGAAAAAAATCTTTCGCCGCTCTCAATAAATTATATAATAAGATAATATTGACACTATGACTGTGAAAAATAAAGTTATAAGACCTAGCTCGCTGTATAGTTCCCAATTTGCTTTTCAGGGACAACATAATGCCAGGGCTGCGGGCTGTTCGAAAGAGATACCGCGGCCCTGGAACACAAAGGGCAAGGAAGGAACATGGATGGGTTTTAGTCAGTACAAGTCTGACACTCCCTTCCGCTCTGCCCAGAGCGGGATAAGTCATTTGATGATTTCCCATCCGTAAAAAAAAAGGGACAACATAATAAGGTAGGTAGTTGTTTAAGTAGGATACAAAAATAAATCTTAAACTAAAGTCCATGGCATCAACGCAGTAGATGAAACGTATCTTCTCAATTGTTGGCTGAATTATTATTACTCGCCGAATCTGAATTTCGCATTAATCCTAAAGAATGAAATGAAGGAAGGTTAGGTTATGAAACTAAAAACAAAAGTTTTTACAGAACTGCATGGTTATTTTAACGATGGCCATTTTTTTTTTAGGATTTGCCCCACACTTGGAATTTCTCCTGTATCGTGGGTGAGTTTACAAGCATTTAAACTCACTTACACAAACTGTCAGACCTGGAACTATTTGTTCCGTGCGCGAATCGAAACCGTGACATGCCACGCAGCAGTTAATCGCTCCACCACAGCGCCGTGAAGCCAAAGTCAGAACTAACGCCGCCATTTTATTTTTTCAATACAATTACTACAATCAATTTCTCATTTTTTTACCCAAAGCGCCCTTCTGTCATACAAAAAACCATGTAGCATTAGGGACTACTCACACTTATTCAGCTCCGTACACGTTCCACTGAACGATATTGGTCACACTTATACAGTTCTGCGTCTATCAGCTGCGTACAGAGTCGTAAGAAAACGCGGCAGAGCAGCGCTGATAGATAATATGAAATGATAATAACACATTTGTTCTCATTTTATACAAGTTTGCCGCAAAAGCTGAATAGACTCGGAAAGCTGAACGGATGCGGACGCGTCTCCATACAAAATCATAGTTTAAGCTGAATAGAGCTGAACAAGTGTGAGTAGTCCCTTAGTGTGTATACTTCCGAGGTCTGTTGATCCGAAGGCTGATTAAATCAATCCTTATCCATCTAATCGTCATAGTCCTGACCATCTAGAGATACAAACCTGCTGACATCACCAGCTAGCAAAAACAAAGCATTAAATATAAAGAATGTTCTAACCCAAAAGCTTCTTGACGATGCCTTCGTCTCCCTCCTTGATGCCATACAGCAGCAGAGAAGTGAAGACGTTATCAGCCACTTCGGTTAGTTTCTTCGGAGACTGGATATTGAGGCTCAAGCCCAGCGCCTCTTTGAGGGATTGGTCCTAGGAAGGTCGCAGTTGATTAATAAAATTAAAGTACAGTACAATAGTATGACTTAGGGTAGGATTGTCGAAGCGCAGACATTAAGTGGTTTTACTGTAGTTTCTTTTACCGTTTGATTTTGAACTAAGCCGAGCAGTTTTTTACCGCAAATGTTGCCGTGTAGCTGTACCGAAACTTAACAAACTTAAAACAATGTGTAAGTAATTCGCAATTCAAGTTTTCCAACAGTAAGTTCGTACTTAAATCATACGTGATGGATACTAAACTTTCGAGAAAGTGCAGTAGAACTATGCTGAGTACTGTGTATCAGGGATGTTATGGAGCTCCGCAACCGTAACCGAAACTATCGGATATCCGAAATAAAAATATATGCGTAACCGTAACCGTATCCATTTCACAAAATTCGGATAGTTTCGTATAAGGGCGGAGTCTCAATAAAACGACATGTTTCGACAGGTTTTTGTTTCACCGGTCGCGCGCCACGTGAATCTTGCAGTTTGTTTGTTATTTCTAGTCATAACATAACCTCTTTCATAACTAGTTGGTTTTTTTTTATTATATACGTAACCGAAACTAACGGATAATCCGAAATAATTACATATCCGTAACCGTATTCGAAACCGATATAATTTTATTCCTATATCCATATCCGTATCCAGATTCGAAATATCATATCCATAACATCTCTGCTGTGTATGATTATCAAATGAGGCAATTTAAAACAAATGGCAAACATACTTGGATGGACATAGATGTCATGTTGGTCAGTTCTCCTCTGATATTTTGGTTCATCATCTGTGAATAAAAACATGTTATTAAGCATTAGCAGAAAGTCCCGAGTAAAATTCCCCGTTGGTCGTGTGCTGTCATTATCGACTGCTGAGCGTGAAGTCTTGGATTTGAATCAGGGGTCGGACAAATGTTATTGGGTTTTTCCATAAGGAATTTCTCAGTAGGTATCCCCGTGCCTCGGAAATCATGTTAAGCTAGTAGAGCAAGCTAGGCTCTATGTGTGACTTTTTAAAGTTTGTATTACAAAAGTACACATTTATTTGCCAACCAATTTGCGAACGTATGATATACATATAAATCCGTACAAGATTCTTATAATGCTTCAAAGTCGGTACTTACTTCAATTTTCTGCTGGTAGGTCAGCTCAGTCTTCGTCAACACGTACGACAGTTTAGTGAGGGCAGCTTCTGGACTCATGTCATAGCCTGATATCACGCCAGCCTTCGCAATCGCCTGTATCGAACAACATCAGCTTAATATTTCTTATACAAGGTCCATGCTTCACGAAGCCGTCAATTAAGAATTCTGTACAACAAACTAAGTTACTCTACGCAAAAATTATTGTTGGGAAACGACTTTTTTTTTAGATGAAAAATCACGTTTCATGGTGGGACTCAATGCGCAGTCAAAACATGGTGCTGATGATGGATAGTAGGAGGTATTAAATTTATTTTAGTAAGTTCCCAGATAAGGTACAGCTAAAAAAAAAAATCGCAATGAAGGGGAGAACCATCCTTCCTTTCCTTCTTTTTGGCTTCGTTAAGGGTAGTTTTACGTCCACGTAGATCAATAGACAACGGCTCGACCGCTCTGACTGTTATTTAAATATTTTTCTAACCGCACTACTCTTTTTTTTTAATCAGTGAATTGTACTCGTGCGAAGCCGGAGCAGGTCGCCAGTTCCAATTAATTTTATAAATAAGCCTGTATTACTAGACTGTCTACTAGACTAGTTCGTCCACGTGCATAGCCACGCAGACATGCAGCCTAAACTGACGTATTTATAGACGATCGATAACATCGTACAATAACCTCATTACTTGAAACGCACGCGAGTTTAACGACCACGAGAGAACAAGCAAAAATCAGCATTAAGTAACGTTTTTATTAAATACGTAACGTTTTTGTTAATCAGCTATAAATACGTTCATTTTTATTGCATTTCACGTTCCTTCAACTCCGCACTTCATCACTCCAGCAGAGCAACTACTTAACCCTCTGTAAACCTGCCAGGGCTGCGGGACTGTTCGAAAGAGATACCGCGACCCTGGAACACAAAGGGCAAGGAAGGAACATGGATGGGTTTTAGTCAGTACATGTCTGATACTCCCTTCCGCTCCGCCCGGAGCGGGAGAAGTCATTTGATGATTTGCCATCCGAAAAAAAAACCCTGTAATGGCCAATATAGAAATCTGAGAACCGATTGTCAGCTGAAGCTGACCACTGCAGATCCAACTAGCCAGGTTGGTGTGTTATTATCGACATCCCGAACACAGTGTGTGTGGAGTCCTGACCGAGATATGAATACCTTCTTCCTGTTGAGCACACTCCAGGACTTAAACGAGGCAAATGAGTTGACAGAGCCATCCAGGTCGTCACGTGCTTTTTTTTTATTTTTTTTCGGGTGGGAATTCTTCAAATGACTATTCTCGCTCAGACTTGTACTGACTAAAACCCATCCATGTTCCTTGAAGAACAAGGAGTTCACACATAACCAACCAAATTAGAGCAAGGTTCTTTTATTGCGTAGCTTTAATTAAACTAACGTTTCATTTTCATTTGTTTTCATTGTACATACCTCCTTGTCATGTAAAAATCCCTCCAAAATATTTTTAAGTACAAATCAGCAATTCACAAACTTCTATAGATAAGATTAAGCATTCGTTTTGATATACTTAATAGAAACTAATTAAAGTTTCACCTTTTCGTTGACACCCAGTTTGGCGCCAAGACTAGAGTTATCTTAATTAGGTTATCAATGGTCAGGCAAGACGGTAAGTTCAATGTTTTAACAGGAAGCTACCGACACACACTGTGACTTTGATTTCATTATTTAACCTCATTTTTACCCGACTGATTTATCAGTTTAGTAATAATTGGGGTTAGTTTCATTCATCTATACTTATCTTAGGAACTACCGAGCCGATTCCAAAAATTCTTTTACTGAAAGCTACAGTATCCTTGAGTGTATTAGACTACATTTAAAACGTTCCCATGGGTTTATTTCCGTACATAACGAGAGCAAAGCTGCGAGCAAAAGCCAGTACAGTATACAGTTTGACAAAACAGAGTATAGAAAAAATGAGGGCGTTGTTAGCGACTTTCTGGCAACCCTGAGCAGTGACAAGCCAATGACATTGCCGAGTTTGACAGAAAACGTGATATTGCCAGGTAGGAAATATGTAGTTTCACGGTTTGCCACCTAAACTTTTTTGTGGCCTGTATATAAACTCACTCCTTTTTCCCTACCCCTCATCATCTGCCTAGCCTTTTCCCAACTATGTTGGGGTCGGCTTCCAGTCTAACCGGATGCAGCTGAATACCAGTATTTTACATGGAGCGACTGCCTATCTGACCTCCACAACCCAGTTACTACTGGGAAATACGATACCCCTTGGTAAGACTGCTTGTCAGACTTTTTGGGCCACTGACTACTTCAACGACTGTCAAAGATCTTCAAATGACAGCCGGGACCAACGGCTTAACGTGCTTTCCGAGGCACGGAGGAAACTCGGTATGTAATGGGTGGTCACCCATCCACAGACCAACCTAGGCAAGCACGGCTTAACCTAAAGATCGACCCGAGCGGCTGTTATTGTTTAGCCACGAGCTCCTCTTTTTCCCTACCCCTAAAAAAAAACAGAAACTGCCGAACGCGACCTGCTTCTCCTGTAACCTCATTTACATTCATACAATATCACCAGATATTGTATGATATACATACACGTACGTAGTATCGAGTACTACGCTCCTGACCTTTGTTAAGAACATCTCATATAAGGTTAGTGTGTCAGCTTTATAAAATAAACATCACACTTATTTCGGTCTTCCACCAAATTTACGTCATATGCGTTTTGGATATTTACATCTACACTAACAAAAAATAATTATTTCAAATAATAAATAGAAAAACTAATGATTGAAGAAAAATATGTAGTTTACCTGCTAAAATGGCTGAATAAAGAGTTTTCTTTACAAATGCTTTGTTGAGTGAACCTAAGTTTAGACCAAGTTTTAATGACTTACGAATGAAAAAACTACAGATGATTGTATCTTTACCTGCCCCGTCTTATAAAGCGCCGCAACGGCCCCACTATTGCACTGAGTAATATTAACGATGATCACTCCTCTCTTCACAGCCTTTTCGATCACTTCGAGAACGTCCAGTCGGCTTGATGGAACGTTTCCTGCACCATAAGTCTCCATCACCAGACCTAGGAAAAAAGTTATGAAGATGATATGTTATGTGATGGGTGATTATAGATTTGGATTAAGCCTGGTAGAAAATATCTGTGCATATAGGTGTGGCATTACGTCTACCTCCGTACAGTTGTGTACTTTAAGGCGGTTGCGTCAGGTAGGCCGCGAAATTCAAATTTTCTTACGTTTGTTGCAATTTGCAGGTCAGTGTCAGGTTGTACGTTGATGAAAATGAGTCGCGCCAGTATGTAGTTACAGGATTACAATCGTGAAAATCATCAATACAACCCTCTAAGTTCATTTAATTCTATTCAATGCATATTTCATGAAAAAGTCATTCAATAGGATTACATACACATTACATTACAGGGATAACCCTGTAAGTCCATGTAATTCTATTGGATGATTTTCATGATTATGATTCTGTAACTACATACCTGTTACTGGCGCGACTCATTTTTCATCAACATACAACCTGACAATGACCTGCAAATTGCAAAAAACGTTAGAAAATTCGAATTTCGCGGGCTACCCTGACGTAACCACCTGAAGTACTGTATTAAGAAGAGATATGTACTGAGACTGACTGACTGACTGAGACTACAGCACATCAAGTTACAACAAACTATCCAAATGATTTTAAACCATAAAATGTTGATAGTTAAGTTCAAAAACTTGATACGCTGGCTACTGTACAACAGAGTAAGTTAAACAAGGAAGGAATTGATTAAAGTTCAACAATGGAACTGTTATTTAAATATAATAATAATAATATCTTGGGACAACCAACACACTGCCATCTGATCCCAAACTAGGCAGAGCCTGTACTATGGCAACCAGACAACTGATAAACATACTTATATATTTCTAAATACATACATATTTTAGATAAATTACACACCCAGATACAGAACAAATAATCGTACTCATCGCACAAAGATTTGTCCTGTGTGGGAATCGAACCCACGACCTCCGTCCAAGCAGTCAGGGTCACTAACCACTAGACCAACAGGTCTTCAAACGACCGACGGGCCTTCCACGAACTATGATGGTGTCTAGCTCCATCTCTTTCCCACACGGAGGTAAGATTAAAACAAAAACTGCTTTAAGAGGCGGTGGTCAGGCCCCAAATCGATCCAGTAAATCCATACACGATGACAGCCGTCCATTATTATATTCATGAACCAACCATTCATTATTTTTTGAGGCCATCAATATTGACCGTAATCTAGTCACCATTATTACAACAAAACCTTTAAACAAACCTTGAATAGGCGGTTGACAAGCCGACTTCACCGCCGCTGTACTAATACTGGGGAATAGTCTCAGTAGACCAACGTTCTTCGACATGTGGGCGTGAACGTGGAACTTCTCGATGACACTGGGTTTAAAGATGGCGGTCTTGTTGAGTTCCATGTCAAGACCCACCTTGACGAGAGGCTCGGCGTTTGGAGAGTCGAACGCGAAGAGATTGTTAACGGAGATCTTGCGGGTTCTATGACAACATAAAAGGGTTTATTTTCTTGTTGTTATCAGCAAACTGCAAGACTTTGAAGTGTAGGCAAGAGTGGAATGTGTGAGTTATTGTTTTTTTTCTTAAAACGTTGCCCCCCACTTGGAATTTCACCTGAATCGTGGGTGCGTTCACAAACATTTAAACTCACATACACAAACAGCCAGACCCGGAACAACTATCTGTAAGCCATACAAATATTTGTTCCGAGCGGGGATCGATCCCGCGACACGTAGCGCAGCTGTCAATCACTCAGTCACTACGCCAACCGTGCCGTCAAATATTGAATACTGGATAAACATGGTGTTTTACGCATTACAGAATGTTATCTGTCAGTAAAAATCTGCAAACAGCTTCACGTTTCTGACTATATTGCATTTGCAATAACGTTTTAAGGAGACATCATATGTCAGCAATACATTAATCTCGCTTTCTGAGATTTTAGTCCCCCCCTTTTAGGATAGTGGTACGCCTGACAACCCATCACCAAGTTTACCGTTTAGTATCTATCTATTGCTATCTATCTATCTGATCTAATACTTTAAACGTGCAATTCTTGTATCTATATAATCTGAATCTCGGAAACGGCTCCAACGATTTTCATGCAATTTAGTATGCTGGGGATATCGGGGGCTTTAAATCGATCTAGCTAGGTTTCATTTTCAGAAAATGTCGTTTTATCCGTGAAAAAAAAACCGAACCAAGCTCGGTCATCCAGGTGCTTACATTAATATGAGACAAATAAAATGGTACTATGACTCGTTACGTACCGGTTGCCACGAAACAGTTTGCCGTAGAAAAAGATTGCGACTTCCGGGACGTTGAATCCGCCAGCGATGATGAGCGATGACACGAAGTTGTCAACGCCATCACTGCGAGGTTGGAAAATCGGGATCTGTTGTGAACAGCATAATATGAACAATTCTCTTTTGCAAATTTTACTATCGCCTTATTTGCACATTGGTGCCGATTCCCTTGTTCACAAACTAAACTAAATTTAAGTTGAGTGCATCTTTTTCTTTCTATTTCATTATGAAAAGGACAAAGGATAAATATTAGTTGAGTCCTGTCAAATTAGTCAGCACCTGACGTAATTTGATGTAATTTTAGTAGTAAACTTTTTAATCACGTCTAAACTTGTGTCAGGCGCTGGTTAATTTGATAGGACTAAACAAAAATGTATCTACTATCCTTTTCTTAATGAAATAGAAAGAAAAAGATGCATTGAATTTAATTTGGTTTAGTTTGTAAACAAGGGAATCGGCACCATTTTCTAGGCCTGTCTCGGAAACTGCAATGTCATGCACCGCTCGCTCGGTTTCTTCACAACCGCAACGGGCAGTGTTTAGCTATATATTGGTAATTAAATTATTAAACTACTTATTAATAGGAGTTTTAAATATGCAGAGTATATCTAGAAATTATGAAGCTGAAAGATGTTCATTGTTTTGTTGATTGCTCCAAGCATCGCCACATCGAGCAGAGGGTCCTTTGTCCAACTGACTTGCAAGACTGTTTCTTCTTCAAACATATTGTTATATTTCGTTATAAATGTGCAACCATTGTTAATACCGCTCATAACTCTGGGTAGAGCTCTGTGTCCTGAAATACAGGCTCAGCCTTGCTCAGGCACAGTTGCTCATATTTATTCTTTATACTTAATTGTAACTGCATTTAAATGCTGTTCAACATCTTATATTTTTAAGGAGAAATAAAATAATAAAACATTCAAAAACTGTGGTTAGTCGTAAACAAGTGAATAACAAATCAGCAATGATTGAATTATTTTTACGCTTTAATAGACTTCAATGGGTTGATTAATTTAATTTAGTGGCAATTGAAGAGACGATCGTCCTCTCATTTGTAATAAGACGTTGAATAGATGTGGAGATTTTTCTTCCAGTACCTGTTTTATTTTTGTAGAATATGTCTGCGCTCGTTCTTGAACGATACGACCATACGATAGTCTCCGTAGCACTGACGTAGACCTTTGAGAAACTTCGTAGCATCCGTGTAAACTTACTACAAACTTCATAGCACTTATTTTGACTTGCGATGGATTGACTTTATTTATACGCAATTTCCAATATCGAAGACCTTTGTACGTGTCGGGATCCCGACGTTAGGAACGGTCTAGTAGTTTTAAGCCGAACTTAGAACGCTCCAAGGCTTTATGTGCTACTTTGAATCTGTACACAACCTCCGGAACGGAAAAATATCGTAGCACGTCTTATGAAGACTTTTGACACACTTAGTAGCACTTGTGTAGTTCTACTCCGTAGCTCTCTTGTGAGACACGGCCAACTTTGTAGCACTTGCGTTGACCCACTGCCGACTTCGTAGGACTATTGTAGACTTACCTGTGCGCCGGTGAGCACTACAGCCTTGCCGAGGTTCTCGAACATGAAGGACAGAGCGGAGGCTGTATAGCAGAGCGTGTCTGTACCATGGAGGATCACGAAACCGTCGTATTGTTCATAGTAACTCTGTAATAAGCAACTTAGTTAACAACATCGTCAGAAAAATGATCGTGGACAAAAAAGAGAGGCAAAAAAGGGAAATAGGAAGCAAAAACGTCCACAAGCTCGCTGTATAATACCTTTCGAAAGGCAACAGAAAATTATATCACTTTCGGATATAACCTCAAAAACTCGAATTCAAGCTCATGGTTGAAAAAAACAATGTTTTGTACCAAGAACTATACCTACGGTGAATTTTTACTACATTGATTTTATTTTAGGTCGGTAAAACATCCGAGATACTTAATGACAATTATTTGTCAAATGTGTCCATGACGACAGGTTCAAAAGAAATGAACACCAACTTCATACTTTATTTTAATATAAATACAATATATTAATTTAATTAAAGGCCTTACCTGAATATCTTTAGCGATTTTGATCCAATCTTCCTCAGACATGTCCGAAGAGTCTAGCAAAGGATCATACTCCTTGATTTCGTATAGAATTCGCCAGACAGTATCCTCGGTTTCTAGCGGAAAAAATACATAAGGTTTTCATTTACTGAAACAAGCGGTCAAACCGAGCGAGCCGGACCAAATTTTGACAGTTATTTCAGTACATTATCTGTCAAAAGCAGCTCGTGGCTAAATAATAACATTTGCTCGGGACGATCTTCAGGTTAAGCCGCGTTTACCTAGGTTTGTCCGTGGATGGGTGACCAGCCATTACATATCGAGTTTCCTCCGTGCCTAGAGACACACGTTAGCCGTTGGTCCCGGCTGTCAATTGTAGAGCTTTGTCATTCGTTAGGTTGTGGTAGGGTTGTGTCAATGGCCTCTTACGGCTGGTTATCAGACTTGGCTAATACGGTTGAAAAGTGGACGACCGTCAGTGAACTTACTTGGCAGTACAAAGAAAGACTCCAGTGTCTTGTCATCAGGAGAGTTCTTGATCATCCGCTGATAGTAGTTCTCGTCGTGCAGCTGTGGGTATTTCCTCATCGACGGCTTGAACATGTTCTTGCCCGGAGATAATCCTGGTAAACACAAAGACAAATATTGGTAATATTCCTCTTTTGTACAGATAGTAAGTCTTATAAACAACAAGAATCAATTGATTTCCAGGCAACTTTGGCCCATAGATATACGCATTTTTTTTGGGGTGAAAAAACACGTTTTACGGTAGGACTCAATGTAACGCATTCAAAACATTGTGCTGATGCATGGATTGAACATCATCATCATCTTCCTGCCCTTATCCCATTTTATTTGGGGTCGGCGCAACATGTTTTCTTCTTCCATTCTCCCCTGTCAGACGTCACGGCATCGTTGACTCCTTTCTCTTTCATATCAGTCTTCACACAATCCATCCATCTTTTCTTTGGCCTGCCTCTCCCTCTCCATCTATCAACATTCATGTTCATCACTCTTTTAGTCACATGCGTTTCATCCCTCCTCATGCATGGATTGAACAGAAAAAAAAATTAATAACGTGTATTTATTCTCCCCGTCATTGCAATTATTTTTTGTTCTAGACCATACCTGGGAACCGTCTAGTTATGGAGATATTATTTAATTTCATGTTTTTAATGTATTTTTACTTAAGGCACCTTCACGACCCCCTTTACTATTCAATCCATCCATCAGCACAATGTTTTGAATGCATTACCTGGAGTCCTACCGTTAACGTGATTTTGCACCCAAAAAAAAAGTCGTTTCCGAACAATATTTTATACATAAAGTTACTTATTTTGATGTACATTATGCTTGATTGACGGCTTCGTGAAGAGGCCGTTTACATCCTGTATAATGGTGTTAAACTTAAGCTATAACTGAAGGTTCTGTAATAACTTTCCCTTGATTTGTCACAATGTTCACTTTCGAATCGAGAATTTATCGACACAAATGAGAACTGTGACTAATGTAGAGACGTTGACGATATATTATATCGTCAACAAGCAAGCATTTTGGAGCAATGGAGGAAATATTATAATCAAGTTAAATCACCCTAAAAGATAAACGAATAAATATTATCGCGTCTATCTCTATACGTCATTAAAATTAAACACGTGTGTTTGTTTGGCTGCTTTTGTATTCTAAACTAGCTCTAATGACCTGTTGGTCTAGTGGTTAGTGACCCTGACAGCTAAGACGGAGGTCGTGGGTTCGATTCCCACACAGGACAAATCTTTGTGCGATGAGTACGATTATTTGTTCTGTTTCTGGGTGTGTAATTTATCTAAAATATGTATGTATTTAGAAATATATAAGTATGTTTATCTGGTTGCCATAGTACAGGCACTGCCTGGTTTGGGATCAGATGGCAGTGTGTTGGTTGTCCCAAGATATAATTAGATATTATTAAAGCCCGCGGCGTCGCCCGCGTGGCGTTCGATAAATGTCCCATGGCCACATACTATCGGGATAAAAAGTATCCTTTGTGTTAATCCAGGTTAAAAACTATCTGTGTTCCAAATTTCATCCAAATCCATCTAGTAGTTTCGGAGCCTATTCGGTAAAAACAAACAAAAAATCTTTCCTCTTTATAATATTGGTATAGAGATATAGATTACGCTACAAATCTTGGATTCGGTTTTTACTATGATTTAGAGAATTTATCCCGGAAGGTTTTTCTGTATAATAAATTGATATTAAACTTGCATAAAGTAAAGAAAGCTTCGTATTATGTCATAAACACAGTGCGCGCATGCGCGCGTTGCTAGATATACCAATACTCTAGTCTTGCATCAGCAAAACATTAAATTTAAATTATGCCAAATTACCAGGTTCCGGTAAGAATGATTCTCGAATTACTTTGATTATAGCATTACCTTTTAAATCATATTACGATTACATTATCGAAAGGTTTATGAAATATGTCAATTTGGTCCGGGATCCCAGGGCCACCAGACATAACTTATTGGTGCCGATTCCCTTGTTCACAAACTAAACTAAATTTAAGTTGAGTGCATCTTTTTCTTTCTATTTCATTATGAAAAGGACAGTAGATAAATATTTGTTTATTCCTGTCAAATTAGTCAGCACCGGACGTAATTTGATGTAATTTTAGTATTCAACTTTTTAATCACGTCTAAACTTGTGTCAGGCGCTGGTTAATTTGACAGGACTAAACTAAAATTTATCTTCTGTCCTTTTCTTAATGAAATAGAAAGAAAAAGAAGCACTGCAATTAAATTTGGTTTAGTTTGTAAACAAGGGAATCTGCACCATTGTACTTATTTTCTCACTAACAAAATGTTGACATGTTGACTAACAAATTGTAGTGTTAGTATGTAGTTACATTCTCCGAACTCACTTTAGCTATCGCTGTGGTGGAGATAAAAGCTTGTCCGCTGTACTTTTGTCGTTATCAGCCAGACATGGCGTGTGTCCAGTGACCACCAGTTTAGTTGTTAATTCTAAGTATGTCTAAATAGGATAGGCAGTCTTTTTTTTCGTATGGGAAATCATCAAATGACTTCTCCCACTCAGGGCGGAGCAGAAGGGAGTGTCAGACTTGTACTGATTAAAACCATCCATGTTTTTTTCTTGCCCTTTGTGTTCCAGGGCCGCGGTATCTCTTTCGAACAGTCCCGCAGCCCTTGCAGGCATCGGTCCTTGCGGGCCCCTCCCTGTTTGCTGACATCTCTTTGAGAACGCGAACACACGAACGCGCCGTCGACACGGCTAGGATAGGCCTTACATCAAACTCTGTAAGCTCGGATCGTTCTAATAAAGTCTTCGTATAACGGGCCCTTTTTTTTTTTTTTTTTTTACGGATGGGAAATCTTCAAATGACTTCTCCCGCTCTGGGCAGAGCGGAAGGGAGTGTCAGACTTGTACTGACTAAAACCCATCCATGTTCCGTCCTTGCCCTTTGTGTTCCAGGGCCGCGGTATCTCTTTCGAACAGCCCGCAGCCCTGGCAGGCATCGGCCCTTGCGGGCCCCTCCCTATTTGCTGACATCTCTTTGAGGCGCGCGTGGAACACGAACGCGCCGTCAACACGGCCTGTCGTCAAAAGACGGACGGACGGCGAGCTAGGTATAACGGGCCCTAACGTTTTATTTCAACCGTCGCTCCGCTCCCGAAATCTAACTGTGAACGCATGCATACCTAGTGTCTTGTACCAATGGCCATCGGTAAAATTACACTTCTACCACTTATTTCTGACAACAAAGCCAGTATAGTATTCGCCTTTTGTACTACTATAAAAACCTTTGTTGTACACGTATTTAGCCCCTTTTTTTTTTTTACGGATGGGAAATCATCAAATGACTTCTTCCGCTCTGGGTAGAGCGGAAGGGAGTGTCAGACTTGTACTGACTAAAACCCATCCATGTTCCTTCCTTGCCCTTTGTGTTCCAGGGCCGCGGTATCTCTTTCGAACAGCCCGCAGCCCTGTCAGGCATCGGCCCTTGCGGGCCCCTCCCTATTTGACGTATTTACCCCCTGAGGCACACTTGTTATATTTCGCTGCTGGTGGCAAATTAATTACTAACGCAATTTTTCAAGAATGATATTGAAGCTCTACGATGGAGATACATAATACAATTAGCGGCCGCCAATTCTACGTATCTTCAAAAGAAACCATTACACAACATCACGGGAATTACAGCCCCGAAATGTTACCTAAGCAGACTTGTACCTAATAGTCCACGTTTCCCCAGTTATGTTGAAGTCCTATGAAATAAGGGATAAGTCTATTGCCATCATCCGTGCCCAAATCCAGATATTTGGGGAGATTTGTGAGACGGTTGATGGCTATGGGTAGCACGAAGTCTGCTCCGGGTGCTACTGAAAATTTCCCGATGGAAAAAAACATTGACAACCTGACCTGGGGAAACGAACCCAGGGCCACATACCCAGTGCGGTTTTGAGCACGAGAACACTAAGTTTCTTAAAGACGCATCATTTTCCTGCCATGCACTCATCCTAATTTATTTGGGGTCGATGCAGCGTGTTTTCTTCTTTCATACTTCGTTATCTCATCGGTCTCCTCCATTATAGCTACTTATATAATTTCACACAATTTCTTTAAGACTATTCAGTTTAATATTGCGCACTAATTGTGTACCTAGTATTGTCATTTGAAGATCTTTGATAGTCGGTAGGTATTAGTCAGTGGCCTAAAAAGTCTGACAACCAGTCTTACATAGGGGTATCGTATTACCCGGTACCAACTGGGTTGTGGAGTTCAGATAGGCAACCGCTCCGTGTAAAATACTAGAATTCAGCTGCATCCGGTTAGACTGGCAAAAGACTAGGCAGATGATGAATTGTGTTCCTAGTACTTTAATCTGGTTAATTAACTTAGCTAATGAAGTATTGATTTATTCATTTAACTATATAAGTACACACTAAATATAGAAAAGAAGAAAGGAACAGAAATTAAGTACAAAGGTGATGCTTATAAAAATAATTGCTAATAAAAAAGAAGTAAAAATAGTTAGTTGTATTATAAAATAAATTGTATTCTTTTCCGCTTTATAATTAAAAGCTCTATGACTGGATGGACTCATGAAATACGTGTCTGATTATTTTATTTCCAAGAAGTCTGGACGTGGAACCCATGGAATTTTCCATCAGCAAAAATAAAGAACTTCCATAAAAGCTTACATTCCCAATTTAACCCCTTTAGGGAGTGACCATTTATCAAACTGGACGACATTCTAAAATCAGCTAAAGTTCCTCACTGCCTGAACTCCTGCCTCTACAATCAGTGTGTTCTGCCCACCATGACGTATGGTGCCGAGACGTGGACGCTCTCAAAAGAGGTTGTGTACAGACTTAGACAGAGAGCCATGCTCGGAATACAACTCATAGACCGAGTTCCAAACGTTGAAATACGAAGCCGTATGAAACTCTTCGATATTGGAAATCCCGTAATTTTATTTATTTGGGAAAATCAACAATTTAATTGTTGGTTTTCCTAAATAAATAAAATCACGGGATTTCCAGAAATATAATGACATTATGATTTGCAAAAAAGATAAGATTAAAAAGTTATACAAATGTGAAATCAAACACGTTCTCCCCAGATACACAATAGGACAATTTAGTAAATATTTAGATTAGCGTTGTTAACAATAAATAATAAAAAAAAATGATGAATATTAATAGTGCTAAAAATGCCGCAAAAGTGGAACTACAGCAATGTCATACTAATCTTTCAATATGTTAAGTAACATGAGTCTAAACTTTCCTTGCGGTAAGGCAAACATATCCAAACTGCAGATTTTTTTATTAAAATTGTTCGTAAGCTGACGAGGAGGTGCACGCAAGCCGGCATTTAAACGACTGGTAGTAGTAGCGAATACAGGCATGTCCTGGGAACTATGTAACACAACTTGTTACTTATGTCTAAACAATCATACGAGTTATTGCATATTATTATAATATAGCTAGCCCATATTGTCCCACAGCTGGGCAAAGACCTCCCTCCATTCCTTCCAACGGTCGCGATTCTGTGCTACTTCTTTCCAATTCTCAAGGAAGATATCCAGTTCGTCCCGCCATCTCCTGCGTGGTCTGCCGCGACCCCTTGTCTCTGTTTCAGGGCACCAATCCTGAGCTTTACGGGCCCACAGTTCGTTCGGCATGCGACAGACATGTCCCGCCTCGTCCCATTTAAGTTGGGCATCTTTTTGAGCGACATCAACGATTTGCGCTTTGGAGCGCAGTGTGGTGTTTCGAACGTGGTCTGTTAATTTTACACCTAAGATACTACGCTCCATAGCATGTTGGCAAACCTTGAGTATAAGTCATATAAAAATGTAGTTTCAAGAAACGAAAAGAAATGGACTTGGGTAGGACACTTAGCAAAGCGCGGTGAACACAGCAACGCTATATGAAATGCAAAAGTCGTCATTTTTGGCTGATTATTTAATTTACAATTTCACAAGTTTGAACTAGGTGTTCTACTGCTATTAAAGAGCCGTAAAACACCCAGTCCAAGGTATAGAGCAGTCCAAACAAGTCAACCGGCATTCGCCTTTTCAAAACCTAGACACAACGTCATTGAACAGTCTAGATTTTTCTTATCAAACAATCAAACCTGTTCATTTTATGAAATTGATTTAAACTATTGACTAGCGATAACTTCAATATGCTATTAGTAGTATTAATTTATAAATGCAATTACGGCACGTATACCTAACAATTACGCAGAACAATTCCACTATTGTTTCTGTAAATAGTCGATAGAAAAATGCAAAAATGTGTCTACAAAACATAATAATAAGTATTAATCATCAATGAGAGCAGCAGTGGCCCAATGGCGGTGGTCCCGACTTACGAACAGTAAGTCGTGGGTTCAAACCCAGGCAGGCGCATTACTTTGTGTAATTTATTTCATCACCACTGCTCTCAAAACGGTGAAGGAAAACATCGTGAGGAAACCGGCATGTCCTAGAACCAAACATTCGAAGACATGTGACACCTACCAAATCGCACTGGGCCCGCGTGGTGGATTATATAAATTGGGATAAGGGCAAGAGCCCTTATTCCAATTTATTAGGGGTCGGCGCAGCATGTCTACTTCCTCCATACTTCTCTATTACTCGTCATCTCATCAGGCTCCTCCTTTCTGGCCACGTCATCCTGTACATAGTCTATTCATCGTTTCTTTGGTCTTCCTCTACTCTTATACAAATCCATTGTAACAAGTATTCGTAAGGAATGTAAGCAAGGCCGAAATAGGAGGAAACTGGTGCCCTGACACAGTGAGGCGGGCTCGCGGCAGGGCACGAAGGAGATGGTGGGACGAACTGGATAAGTTCCTTCCGAGTGGAAGGAGGCCTTTGCCCAGGAGTGGGACAGAGCAGGCTAGTAAAAAAAAAGGCAATGTTATTTGCTTTTAACATAACTGGCGAAATGTGGGTGTACTATTAGGTACACTTCTGCCTAACCCTTCGGGGATTATAGGCGTGATTTTATGTAATGTTAAAGACACATACAGTTCTTTCTTCCGAGAGAAGGAAAGAGGAAAGAAGAAGACCGACCAGGACCAGCTTCTTCTTCTTTGCGCCTCGATAAACTCAAATAATACCCAACCAGTATAATGCCGTCTGCACAGCTCTGTCATTGGCTTCATTTAAATCCTGGAAGGTGCAGGTAGCTGTGCAGGATGGGCAAGAAAAGAGGTGAGGCATATCCTGCAGAGGGATGCTGCTGAGCGCGTCGGTCTGTGGCCTCAGAAAGCTGGTGCGGACATGTGAGGAGTATGCCCTTGGTCATGGGTTGAAGTACAATGTGACCAAAAGTCGATGCATGGTCTTTGAGGCCGGTACAAAACGTGTGCAAAATTGCCCTCCCGTTTTTCTAAACGGTGTTCCACTCGAAAGGGTGAGTCAATTTAAGTATCTAGGGCATTTAGTTACGACCGACCTCAAGGACAATGCTGACATGGAGCGGGAACGGAGGGCCTGGTCGGTGCGGGCGAACATGCTCGCACGTAGGTTTGCGCGCTGTTCGAGGGAGGTGAAGATAACGCCCTTCAGGGCATACTGCACGTCCCTTTACACGTGCAGCCTGTGGGCGAGGTACACGCGTGCATCATACGGGGCCCTCCGTGTCCAGTTCAACAACGCGCTCAGGGCAGTATTGGGGCTGCCCCGCTACTCCAGCGCCTCAGGTATGTTCGCTGAAGCGCGCACTGACTGCTTTTATGCGACCATGCGCAAGCGGGGCGCGTCGCTGGTGCGTAGGGTGTGTCGCAGCCCCAATGCTGTCCTGGCGATGATCGCTGACCGGATGGAGTGCCCATACATACGGCACTGCTGTGATAGGCATGCTGCCGTCAGCAGGGCCGGTTAGGTGTTGCCTCTTTTATTTTATATTTTATTTTTGTTATATTATCTTTTGTATGTATATTAATTGTTGTCTGTATTTGTGTGTACTCCACATAGGAGTTCATGTTGTTCGAAATAAATGTTTTTTTTTTTTTTTTAATTGAATATCTGCTCTAAGCACTTAGTACATTACCTAAAGGGCAATGGAGAGGGCTATGCTCGGAGTTGCTTTGCGTGATCAAATCAGAAATGAGGACATCCGCAAGAGAACCAAAGTTACCGACGTAGCCCGAAGAATTACCAAACTTAAGTGGCAGTGGGCGGACACATTGCTCGCAAAACAGATGGCCGATGGGGCCGAAAAGTTCTGGAGTGGCGACCGCAAATCGGATGATGGCCCGAAGAATTACCAAACTTAAGTGGCAGTGGGCGGACACATTGCTCGCAAAACATATGGCCGATGGGGCCGAAAAGTTCTGGAGTGGCGACCGCAAATCGGATGAAGGATTCGGAATCGGAATCGCATTGGAAGGTCTCCCACTAGGTGGACCGATGACCTGATGATGAAGGTTGCGGGGATCCGCTGGATGCGAGTCGCACGGGACCGGTCAATGTGGCGTCACTTGGGGGAGGCCTATGTCCAGCAGTGGACGTCTTTCGACTGAAATGATGATGATGATGATGATGATGACTTAGTAAGCTAGCTTATTTTCCGAATTTATCGTTTTATGCATGTGGTGTTTACCTATAAAAGTACCTAATTGTTGCGGTGCAATTTAATTTTAATAATGAATTATTTCGTTGTATCCAGTGTGAACAATTGTCAGTAGACCTAATATAATAAATAAATAACCGTGCGTAGCAAGACGTATTGTTATTAGTAATAATAAAACAGCTGATTGTACTCTACGTCTGTTACACAAAATATTATGTAAACCAGCAATAATATTTACTCTGATTTATTTATAGTACTGTAACAGTAACCGATAGTTACAATCTTGACCTCGGGCCTCAGAGTACAGTGAAACCACAAGTGGATACAGTCAGCTATCCCCGGCATTTACGCTGTTGCTGTTGTGCTATGGGGTTCCGGAGGACATCCAACACCCAACACCCCCATCACACTGAAGCCGAGAGGGCGGCGCGTAGTGTTCGACGCGCGCCTCTCTTAGACGTAACAGAGTAAGGCTCACACCTCATTCCCCCCGGGACGGACCCACGGGTCAAGCGGGGGGCCAGTACTAGTCCAGGGTTGCGGAAATCGATGTGAGAGAACACCGATGTGGTTTTAGTCAGAACGAGTCTGACAGACCCCTCCGCTCTCCACAGGGCGGAAGACATCCATTGAGGATCCACACCGAGAAAACAAAAGAGGGTTACGGAGGCACTTGGGCAAATGTTGTAATTCATAATCAGTACTATGGTAGTTTGGGGAAAATAGTTTCAGGTACACCTCTAAAGGTTACCACAACAGTCGACAGCAAAACGGTAATAGACGGCAATGTCGCCATCTGCGTAAGCTTCTCATAGAGTGACATAGACAACAGCCTTGTCGGTCTAACAAAGCAAATGCGGGCCAGCTTTGCCGCTGCGGTATGCCATTGCAGTCCTAGAAAGAACTACTGAAAGTAGGACATACACTGTGGTAAACCCAAGTATCATTACAACACAGAACACCACCACCACCATACCCACCCACCCCCTACCTACCCTATTGCACCTACTGTGTTGTCTCTGCATCACCCTAAGGTAGACTAGTAAAAAATGCCCAAGGCATTAAGTCCGCCTTTGTACATTATGCGCATAAAGATTTAATAAATAAATAACATAACAGTATGAGTAAATGTTATTATGTGACTTTCATATTAACTACCAGCGTGACGTAGGTTTGTGGTACCTAATACACTTGATTGAATACGTAATACGTTGACAGTTTATTACCTGCCTATACAGCATGCAGAAAGGAGTGGTATTTAGGGGTGTGGTACAGACTAATCAAACCGAAACTCCGATCCGAAATCTCGACAAAAAAGCTATAACCAAGATTTTGTAACAATATTTTGACAAGAGTGTCCATGGAGTTTCTTGCCCTTTCTTCTCCATAGAGATCTAAGCTTTGGAATGGGCAACTACAGTTCTTTCACAAGTTATTATGCCTTGTGTCTGTGACTGTAGCTTAGCCTTCTTTGTTTTTCTGACATTCTAAGTGCCTGTAATGGTCTAATTGAAATCCTGCCAGGGCTGTTAAGTAGGACTGTTCGAAAGGGATACCGCGACCCTGGAACACAAAGGGCAAGGAAGGAACATGATGAGTTTTAGTCAGTGCAAGTCTGACACTCCCTTCCGCTCTGCCGAAGAAGTCATTTGATGATTTCCCATCCGAAAAAAAAAAGGTCTAATTGAAATAAATGCTTTTGAGTTTTGAATAATTTTCTTCATAGCCACGAACGGTACAACGTCCGTGATCGCGAAATATAATCAGCTGTCTCATCTTTCTTCTTCTTTATCGTGTGGTTAGCGCCTAACCTGGTGTCAGAGCGTTTATACCACCCATGGGCCTCCGACTTAGCTTTACACGCCATCGAGAAATATCTCTCAGGCATGCTGGTTTCCTCACGATGTACCTTCACCGAAGCAAGATACAATACGCACATGAATCCGAAAAATCAGAGTTGCATGTCATGGGTTAGAACTTGGGACCTATGACTTGGCAGTCCGACGGTCACATCACTAAGCTATCACTGCTGTCCCATTACCTGTTTGTGTCTTAAAGATCTAGCTACCCGAATTATATCCTGATTATGTCCCGATACATTTTTATTCTATTCCCAGCAGCAAATACAGGGTGTAAATAGACTCTTCACGAAGCCGTCAACCAAGCATTATTTACATCATACTAAGTAACTTTACGCAGAAATTAGTGCTGGGAAACCTTTTTTTCTGCGCTGATAATTAACGTTTTACGGTAGGACTCAATGCAACGCACTCACAACATTCATCCATCAGCAAATTGTGCTGATGGATGAATTAAGTAAGGGGGTCCTAGAGGAGTTTAATGTAAAAATCTTACATTAAAAACATGTATTAAAAAAAAATGTGTGTGTACTTATTACGCACGTAAGAAGTTATACTTCTTTGGCGTATAAAACTAAAATGTTGACTAGCTAACTTCAGGGTGTATGTTGACTAGCTAACTTCAGGGTGTCGGTTTTTCGTGACGGTGTGCGCGCGCATCGTAAAAAATTACTTTCATCATTTTTCCCTAACGCGCCAAAAGAAGTATAACTTCAAAAAAAAAGTTGGAACTTTGACCCCCAATATCTCCGTAACTAAAAGTTTCCCAGGTATGGTCTATAGCAAAAAAATGATCGCAATGACGGGGAGAACAAGTTCCTTTCGGCTTCGTTAAGAGTCTGTTTACACCCTTTATACTAAGGGAGTATTTTCGAAAATTATTCTCTGTCACTCACTTTCGTCATTGAAAGGAACCTTTGTGCAAAATTTTCATGATTCTAGATCCAACTGTGAATTGCCTGTCATCTCTTTTTTTAATATCTCCTTTCGCAGGTATGCTGGAAGAGATTTCTTTAGAAATAAGCATCACCTTTGTACTATTTTCTGTTCCTTTCTTCTTTTATTTTTGTAGTGTGTACATAAATTGTTAAATAAAAATAAATTACTACTATAATTATATTTTCATGTGTTTTCTTTAGCCATTTCGAATTCTAGAGTTTGTATAACCGAAAATCAGCGCGATTGCCCTATATTTATTATTCATACTTTTCATGTCTCCTAAGGTAGGTCAAGGTTAAGCTTATGATACGCAAAAATGAGTAGGTACCTACTTACTATGTGTCTATTTGACGTAATTTATAACGTAAGATGTTATAGATAGAGAGAAAAATAGAGAGAGGACCGACCAACACACAGATAGGATGTTTATTCATCAAGATAAGGATTTGTTTGAATACTAATTAATACAAGTCCTCAAAGATACCAAGATTTTGAAATAGTGTGACATTTATCGTAATCGTAGTGGTATAAATATTTACAACAGAGAGTTCAAGATCAATGTAACTTGATGTAATCGTTCTTACGGTTTTATAGATCAGTAAAGCGGTCAAACAACGACTATTTTTGTAGTATTTTGTAAATGATAAGGCAGCGCTATAGCGGATGGTCTCCAAATAAAAATTATAAAAGAAAAACACAGGACGAAATTCCAACTCAGATATGTTGCACCGTTTTAAACTCGGAACTACCATTATAGAGAGCGCCCTATTTGCCTAAAATAAGAACGTATTTTTAGAAAAACAACAAGACTATGTAGCCCAAACATTCTCACCATCGTTAGTCTGCACCATACCAATGGTTCCACCGGTGTAAATAACCAAAACCCGTCTTTCACTTGGCTCAAGGCCCCTTGAAAGCCTCCTCTCTCCAAGAAACTCCGGAAATAAATTCGCGCCCAATTTTGACAAATCCAAACCATTGTTTGACTTTTTTAAAACATCGTCGATGACTTCCATGTTTGACAGTTTAACTTTTTAATCGAACTTTTTTACGCGCAATGATCCGCGGTCACTCCGCTTACGGTGCGTTCGTCGCGGCTCTGAAACGAAGACTGGAGACTGAAACGAGTTGCGGCGTGATATGCTTGTGCTATCGGTGTGTCCATAGATGACAGATGGCCCTTACAGTTTCTCTAGTGAAGCGAAATTTCCCTCTCAGATTATAATAATATGAGTTAACTAACCTTGACCTTTTACTTAGATTTATCTACGCGTGTATGTACCTAAATTAATAATAGAAACTAAATAATTTCATTACATATAAGTATGTAAATATTTTAATTATTATAACTAATATTATAAATGCGAATGTTTATAAGGATGGATAGAGGTTTGTTACTCTTTCACGAAAAAACTACTGAACGGATTTGAATAAAATTTAGCACACAGATAGCCTGGATTAACACAAGATTCTTTTTAGCCCCGCAGTATGATCCTGTGGAGCAATTATCGAACTCCACTCGTTCGAAACTGCGGTCATAAGCTAGTTATAGTTATACATATTATTATGAGGATATAATGTATCTTATAATTAATCACGTTTACTAAGGTCAACCAGCTGTCACTCAACCGTTAAGAGGGAACCTTCTAGTTACGGAGATATTGGGGGTCAAAGTTCGATTTTTTTTAAATACATGTTTTTAATGTAAGATTTTTACTTTAAACACCTCCAGGGCCCCCTTTTTTTTACGGATAGGAAATCATCAAATGACTTCTCCCGCTCTGGGCAGAGCGGAAGGGAGTGTCAGACTTGTACTGACTAAAACCCATCCATGTTCCGTCCTTGCCCTTTGTGTTCCAGGGCCGCGGTATCTCTTTCGAACAGCCCGCAGCCCTGGCAGGCATCGGCCCTTGCGGGCCCCTTCCTATTTGCTGACATCTCTTTGAGGCGCGCGTGGAACACGAACGCGCCGTCTACACGGCCTGTCGTCAAAAGACGGACGGACGGCGAGCTAGCCCATTACTCACCGTCCACAGGTCCGCGTCTACGATGGCCGGAAGCCACCACGTGACGTTTTTTTTTTTTAAAGTACATGTTTTTAATGTAAGATTTTTACTTTAAACACCTCCAGGACCCCCTTAATATTCAATCAATCCATCAGCACAATGTTTTGAGTGCGTTACATTGAGTCCTACAGCAAAACGGGATTTTTCAGCCCAAAAAAAGTCGTTTCCCAGCACTAATTTTTACGTAAAGTTACTTAGTTTGATGTACATAATGCTTGGTTGACGGCTTCGTGAAGAGTCTGTTTACACCCTGTATGTATAGTCCAACTCCAGGGCAAAGGCTTCCTCCATTCCTTCCACTTGACATCGTTAGACATAAAACTTTTATTAGGTATGTCGTTAGTCATCCGAATTTGAACTGTTACTGAATAAAGCTTGAACAAGTGTATGTCTTACTCAGCCGATCGTGAAAAATCAACATAACGCCTGTAATCCCCGAAGGGTTAAGTAGAGGTGTACCTAATATGTAGTACAGTCACGTTTCGCTAGTTAAGTTTAAGTCCCATGTAATAATAGGAGGCAATGTTTCGCTCGCGTTAATTTAGAATTCGACAATCAATTCGGGTTGTACTCTGCTTTTAATAATATAATTCAATCATAACTCGAAAGACACGTGGCGCCACCTTTACCAAAAGGACGTTATTGTGGTTTTCCTCGGGAACAATACTTTTTTTCGGGATGAAAGGTACCCTACGTTCGTTTCTGTACACCTGATAACGTATATGTAAAATTTCAGAATGATCGGTTTAGTAGATTAGGCGTGAAAAGGTAACAAACAAACAAACTTACTTTCGCATTTATAATATTAAAAGTATATATTTAGATTAAGTATATAGTATGGATGCGAAATTATAAGAAAGGAAAGGTGTTTGTTTGTTACTTTTTCAAGACTAAACGTCTGATTGGATCGTTATTAAACTTGGCAAGGAAATAGATTATATTTTGGGGGAGAACATAGATTATCTTTTTTCCCTCCCATACTCATCAAAATTTCCACGCGAACGAAATCGCGGGCAACAACTAAGTAGTGTTCTATAAATATCACTACCTAGATCACACACCAGTTTCTCGTCAGGTTTTTCCCCGGGAATAAACGCAGATTCAAAATTCAGCCAAGTGGGAGTTTGGCTCCGTATGCGAGGGTTATAACTGTTTCTGGTCTATTCCGTTGCAACTTCTTCAAAACTACCAAAATTAGTGGCTTTTTAAATTAGTTAAAACTAACATAAATGTTGAAAGTGAGTTTGTTCTTTACGCCAAAACCACAGAACAGATTTCAATGAAATTTTAACCTGGCTAAGACAAAGGATACTTTTTATCCCAGTAGGATGTTCCAGTTGGATAATTCCTGAACTCCACACGAGCATACATACCTAAGTCGAACAAAGTCACGTCACTTCCGCTTTCCACTTACTTGCTTGTGGTTATGAACTGTTCGCACTGACTGATGCAACTGTTGGTACTGAACAGAGATGTTATGGATATTATATTTCGGATCTGGATACGGATATGGATATAGGAATAAAATGATATCGGTTACGGATGTGTAATTATTTCGGATTATCCGTAGTTTCGGATACAGATATAATAAAAAACTAACTAGTTATGAAAGAAGTTATGTTATGACTAGAAATAACAAACAAACTGCAAGATTCACGTGGCGCGCGAGCGGTGAAACAAAAACACCCTTATACGAAACTATCCGAAACTTGTGAAACGGATACGGTTACGATTACGGATATATTTTTATTTCGGGATCCGATAGTTTCGGTTACGGTTACGGAGTTCCATAACATCCCTGGTACTGAACCGCATATTTTTGATTCGCCAAAATTATTACTTTTGCCACTGTTTGCTTGTTCCAGAATATTATAAGGAGGAAAAATTTGGATGTTGAGTGTAATCTTCGGACTACTGATCCGATTTTAAAAATTCTTTCACAAATGGGAAGCTAGAGCTGCATTATATCCTAATGTCAGAAGTTTTTCAAACGTTACCGTGTGGGATAATTCCAACCGTAATGGGAGCGAAACCGCGGGCAAAAAGTATTATTCAACGATATACGGGGTGTAAATAGACTCTTCACGAAGCCGTCAACCGAGCATTATGTACATCAAACTAAGTATCTTTACGCAAAAATTAGTGCTGGGAAACAACTTTTTTTTTTGACTGAAAAATCACGTTTTACAGTAGGACTTAATGTAACGCACTAAAAACATTGTGCTGATGTATGGATTGAATAGTAAGGGGGTCCTCGAGGCGTTTACAGTAAAAATCTTACATTAAAAACATGCATTAAAAAAAAAACTTGTGAAAAAGTTGGAAGTTTGACCCCCAATATCTCCGTAACTAAAAGGTTCCCAGGTATGGTCTAGAACAAAAAAATGATCGCAATGACGGGGAGAACAGTGCCTTTCGGCTTCGTTAAGAGTCTGTTTACACCCCTTATTTGCAACACAGCAATAGACTGTAATGTAATCGCATTTACTTGCTCTAACTTATTCATCAGAAACTGCGTCTACTATAGACCAGGGTCGATAATTTTTAAAACGAAAAAAAAAATAGGAGGATGAAACCCATTGGAAAAGGAGGGGAATATTATACAAATGAAAGGAAAAATAATTTACGGGCGATCTGAGGTCGGGAAGGGGACGGGGGTGAGTTTTTAAGGGTAACAAACGGTTTTTCTCGATTTCCGGCAAAACTAAAAGTCCTATGGAAAAAAGTCAAATGCCAAAGTTGTAGGTAATAAAAAGATCTAAAACTTTTGTATTTACACTTTTTTCAAATAACCTCAAAATGTATGTGAAAAATTCAAAAAACCAAGTTCTTGGTTTTTTATTTTTATCTTTTACAATTTTGTTTCTTTTTTCACGAAATTTGGTGAAAACTTACCTTTTTATGTCCCAAATACGCTGTAATTTATTTGATTAGAAATATTTATTTTTTCACCTTATTTTGAATTAATATCGAAAAAGCACCCTAATTTTCAATCGAAAATTCACCCGTCAAAATATCAGCTTTTTTCATAAAGTTGGTATGTTTTCTGTTCGTTGAAATCTCTACTTTCCGACGGTGAAAAAAAAATTAGTTATGATAGTAAATCTTCTCAGAAAATGCAAAACAGATTCATCCATACTGATAATCTGAAAAGACAAAATCGAATTAATAATGCCTTCACAATTTTATCGTGAGAATATATCTTAAAAGACATGAAAATATATCTTAAAAGACATAAAAAACATAGCTAAAAATATAAAAAAAATATATTTTGAATATATCTGAAATATATTTGAAATGTATATATATGAAAATCGGCCAAAAGTTAGTTATTAAAAATATATTTTTTTAATATATTTATAATTTTTTTATAGATTTTTAATATATTTAAAATATATTTTTTATACATTTCGTAATTTTTTTTTTATATTTTTTTTTCATGGTGGTATACTCACGTTAAAATTGTGAAGGCATTATTAATTCGATTCTGTCTTTTCAGATTATCAGTATGGATGAATCTGTTTTGCATTTTCTGAGAAGATTTACTATAGTAACATATTTTTTTTTTTCACCGTCGGGAAGTAGAGATTTCAACGAACAGAAAACATACCAACTTTATGAAAAAAGCTGATATTTTGACGGCTGAATTTTCGATTGAAAATTAGGGTGCTTTTTCGATATTAATTCAAAATAAGGTGAAAAAATAAATATTTCTAATCAAATAAATTACAGCGTATTTGGGACATAAAAAGGTAAGTTTTCACCAAATTTCGTGAAAAAAAAATCAAAATTGTAAAAGATAAAAATAAAAAACCAGGAACTTGGTTTTTGAATTTTTCACATAAATTTTGAGGTTATTTGAAAAAAGTGTAAATGCAAAAGTTTTAGATCTTTTTATTACCTACAACTTTGCCATTTGACTTTTTTCCATAGGACTTTTAGTTTTGCCGGAAATCGAGAAAAACCGTTTTTTACCCTTAAAAACTCACCCCCGTCCCCTTCCCGACCTCAGATCGCCCGTAAATTATTTTTCCTTTCATTTTTATAATATTCTCCTCCTTTTCTAATGGGTTTCATTCTACTATTATTTTTTTTCATTTTTTATTCTCTTTAAAGGCTTCTACCCTGGTCTACTAAGGCATATAAAGGGGTCAAAGGACAATATTTATCAAAGGTAGGTACTAATAATATTTATCAATTGTACCTGGTTACAACTACCTGTAGATCATACAAATATTTGTTCCGTGCGGGAATCAAACCCGCGATACGCAGCGCAGCAACGAATCGCTCACCCACTGCGCCAACCGTGTCGTCAAAATCCGAATACAATGCTTAGTTAATCCGAAATTCCGAATTAATTTCGGTAAAATTGGTACTTGGATAAAATAAAACTGTTAAGAACTCACCATCCTCAGTCGCTATCATGCCAATGGTGCCGCCAGTGTAGATGACAAGCACTGTTTTAGTAGCATTCTGATTGTAAGTTTTCACTTCAACGTACTGGACGCCTGGTGTAACATTTCCTAACACTTTCGGTCCCGTCAAAGCCAGCATTGCTATGATATTTTGTACTTAACTAAAATTTTAACTAGTTCAATACAACATGTTGAATTTGGTCAACTAATGTCAATTCTTTGTCAACGAGACAGTCACTTTTTTTGTTTTTTTTTTTTTTTTCTGTGTGGGTACAGGTCAGCTGTTGTTCGGTTTCAAAGTATGGCCTTTGTTGGAGTTTACTCCTTAAGAATCGTTTCATATACAAATGATTGGTTGGAGTCAGCGGCGGCCTTACCCATTGCGAGGCTCCGGGCGACAGGTCTTTGCGAGGCCCTCTGTCCTTCGTGAAAAACATGTGATGAGATGCGAAAGTAGGTGTCGTTGCTTGGTTTACGTATTTGTTATGTTTGACGAGAAATGCTAATAAGTATACAAATAATTAAATTTGAGTTTTGAAATATTTTACATTGAAAGATTTACGGTTTACCCCTACCTACCTTCCGAGCGAGTTCTCTTACGGGCGGCTTGATAACCAACTTCTCTGGTTGTACTATGATATTATGTCCCGACCGACTCCCGAGCTGACCCGAGTGCTATGCGATTAAAAAACCGATCTCCAGGTGTTTCGAGGCGCGATATTCAAGTAATTTGATGAATTTTTCAATTATGTTTTGAATGAATGAATTAGATAACTAACTTTATTTTAATTTTGTTTTGAATAAAAACATATAGTTGAAAAAATCTACATTTTTTAAAATTTGCTTGGGTTGTTGCGCGAGGCCCCGAGCGATTGCCCTGTTCGCCAACCCCTAAGGCCGCCGCCTAACTTCACCTAATTTGCAACAATTTTGTCCCCGATAACTAGGGGTCCACACTGGGTTGTTTTTGAGATACCAAACTGCAGGTTTTTGTAAATTTTCCTCCTCTCCTTTAGAATTGTTGTGTTGTTGTTGTGTTTGTTGCCCTTTATTACCTCTGTCAGTCTATTCGGCACGTTCAACAAACGTAAAATCACGCGCATGCCGGTTGCGCGTAGTTGTACACATGGCAACATATCAGGCTATATACACTCGCGAGCAACTAAATCGACTCAACCCATAAGCACGCATACATATCTTTATTTTTCGGAAAATACATATTTTATTTATAAAAACCATATGTCCATTAAAAGCTTGAAACTGTAGCTTTACATCAACACCACTGTCGTAAAAAAATATTCAGTAATTTTTTATTTAAGCAATTTATACGGATGTATAGGAAAAATTACTCTCTACGGTACACACGACTTGTGCTACGATCCATCTCTATAAAAACCCTCACAACCGATTTACCATATAAGAAGTTGACTTGTACACATCTCCGCAAATTGCACTCATTGTTTTGAAGAAACTATGGACACTACGCCTGAAGAAGCTGCTCAAGTTTTTGCTCTGTTGCAACAAGGACTCAGTTAGCGAACCGTCGCTGCCCAGCTCCACTTGAGCCAGTCTGCTGTATCGAGGGTATACAGAAGATTTCAAGAGACTGGTACCTTTAATCGGAGACCAAGAGCCAGCCGCCACCGGTGCACTTCAGAGGGAGACGACCGTTTCATCGTTATAACAGCGCTGCGGAATCGGCACCTGACGGGTGTTGATGTGATGTAGGAATTGAGGCGTTGCTGTCAGCGAGAGGACAGTAAGAAGACGCTTGAGGAAAGCCAATCTCACTCCAAAACGGCTTGCCACGGGCCCAAAATTAACTGCAGGCCACCGACAAGTGCGCCTTCAATTTGCTCGAAAGTATCTCAATTGGAGCGTTGAGCAATGGCAGTTGGTCTTGTTCACTGACGAGTGCAGAATGTGTCTGTATGGCAGTGAGAGGAGAGGCCGGGTCTACAGGCGTCCGGGGGAGTGACTTGCGCAGTGCTGTTTCGCTGAAACGGTTGCATACGGCGGCGGCTCCTGCATGATGTGGGCTGGTATCTCTTTAGACGGAAAAACCAAGCTTGTTTTCGTGCTTGTATATTACCGACATACTATAGGATCACGTTGTTCCCTACGCAGGATTTTCGGCGAGAACTTCGTCTTAATGCATGATAATGCCCGGTGTCACACGTCGCGTATCACTCGGCAGTTCCTGGACGAAGTGAATATACAGACAATGGACTGGCCTGCGCTCAGTCCAGATATGAGTCCCATCGCGCACTTATGGGACGAGCTCAAAAGAAGGGTCAGGGCCAGAAATCCAGTCTCTTTGACCATAGAGGAATTGAAGGCGGCGTTATTAGAGGAGTGGGATGGAATTCCTCAAGACACCGTCAAAAAATTGATCAGGTCGATGAAGAATCGACTGCAAGCTGTGATTAGAGCTAGGGGAGGCAATACCAAATACTGATTTAATAAATTATTTTATGTTTTTTTAACAGTTTTTGTTTTATTTTTAAAATAACAAACCACCACACATTTTTCTAAGTTCCCATTTTACCTCTACTTTCACCCAGATAGCATTAATTTTAAAAGTCTTGAATAAATGTTAAGAAAAGTGGTACCAAATTAAAGCTAAGGTCTCAAGCTTTCGAACGCTATAATAATTTTTAAAATAAGTTATATATTTTTCGAAAAATACATATATTTATGCGCACGTATGGGTTGAGTCGATTTGGTTGCTCGCCAGTATACCTTGCTTTGTATAAGCTTCCTGTACAATGAGAGATCAACGTATACTGGTTTTGTGTAGGTTTATTGGTCGTTCGTACGTACTATGCACCTGACCTTTCCGAAGCACATCACCGATCAGCATAACTATTCACAAACGCTTCGATTCGATTTTGATTCGACAAGTCGTATGGCTGTCTCGCTCGCTTTCGTAATGTCAAAAAAAGATAGACATACGACTTGTCGAATCGAAATCGAATCAAAGCGTTTGTGAATAGTTATGCAGGTCAGTGTATGTCCTTCAAAGGCGTCCACTGTTAATTTGCTCAGTATAATTACACTAGCTTATGCCCGCGGCATCGCCCGCGTGGAGTTCGGTAATAACAACAACAACATACATTTATTTTCAGGCTACTTAGGCCCATAGATATGTACCTTACCGACTAACACACATATAATATAATACAAATTGTGTTAGTAAATAAAACCTTGAAACTATGTTAGTAACACTTCACTTGTGCACTATGTCAGTGCGCGTTCATGTGGCATTTGCCCGTGAAAGCGATGGAAGACCATAATAATGAATGTAATGACCCACGGGATAAAAAGTACCTACCATGTGTTAATCCAGGCTAAAAACTAATTGTGTGCCATTACATCCCAATTCAGTCAGTAGTTTTTGCGACAAACATCCATCCAAAAAAACTTTCGCATTAATAATATTATTACTGCCTCGTTGGTCTAGTGGTCGCAAGCGCGACTGCTGAGCACGAGGTCCTGGGTTCGATTCCCGGGTCAGGCGAAGTGCTACTGGGTTTTTCAATCAGGAATTTCTCAATAGCAGTTACGGAGTCTGGATTTGTACCCGGTTGATGGTAATAGGCTCGCCCCCTATTACATGGGACTTAAAAACATTACTGGCGAAATGGGGGTACACTTCTGCCTAACCCTTCGGGGATTACAGGCGTGATGTTATGTTATCTATCTATACATATAATAAGACAGTAAAAAAACTGTGTCTGTACATTGAATATATTAAAAATAAAAATGCGGGGGATTTAGAAACAGTAATAGAGCACGAATCCAAAAAAAAAAATCTGTCTGTTTGTCTGTTTGTCTGTACACGCTAATCTTCGGAACTACTCGACGGATTTGAATGATTTTTTTTTTGTTGTAAAGGTATTAAGTCTGGGCAACATATAGGCTATAATTTATCTTGGAAACTTGAACACCTGATGCAGAACCGCAACAGACCAGCTAAACTATAAGAGATACAAAAATGGTACCATAGCAAAAATTGTTCCACGTAATGAGCATTTTCTGCTAAGAGAATAAATTTGAAGATCTGGAACAGCTGATGTGGAACTCCAAGAGCCCAGTCACACTATAACATATATAGGAATGACGTCTTAGCAAGAGTTGTTCAGACTGATAAGCAGTCTCTGTTGACGTATAAACATTGAAGATCTGGAACACCTGATGTGGAAATTAAACTATCACTATTTTCACTGTATTTCTACCAAGGGGTATCGTATTACCCAGAACTAACTGGGTTGTGGAGGGCAGATAGACATTCGTTCCATGTAAAATACTGGTATTCAGCTGCATCCGGTTGTACTGGAAGCCGAACCCAACATCACTACATATTATGACCTAATAACACAATGTGGGTGAGCAGCGGTGGGCCAGTGGTAGCGACCCCGACTTACGAACAGTAAGTCGTGGGTTCGAACCCAGGCAGGAGTATTACTTTGTGTAATTTATTTTATCACCACTGCTCTCAAAAACGGTGAAGGAAAACATCGTTAGGAAACCGGCATGTCCTAGAACCAAAAATTCGAAGTCATGTGACATCTACCAATCCGCACAGGGCCCGCGTGGTGGATTATAGACCAATCCCTCTCATAGAGAGGAGGCCTGTGTCCCAGCAGTGGGAACATTATAGGCTGATGATGACGTGTCTCCGCCGCGTCTATCTGTCTGTTCGCGATAAACTCAAAAATTACTGCACTGATTTTCATGTTGTTTTCTTAAATAGATAGAGTGCTACTAAAGGAATTTTTTAGTATATAATTTGTCAAGTTTTTGTACAGATTGGCTAAAATATAATGATATATGTTGGAGGTGTTGGAAAAAAATAAGCCGTCTGGTGGAGGTTTCAACGAAAACGCTGCCGTTTGAGATATAACAAAATGATGAATGGTAGAATTGTATATCTTATATAGGTCTACAGAAAAATCCGCGATGGCTTATATCTATCTCTTAAGGATCTCTAAGATCTACAAATATAAATATATATATAATGTCGACATCGTACCCACCTGTATTAAGCTAACAAAACTGTTAACTACTGGACTACAATTTATCTTAGTTATGTATTTATTCTGCAAGTGAACAAGGTATGTTCTTTTAGAATAATTAAAGAATCTTTAAACCGATAATATACTATATCCATTTTAATACTTTGGAAATGGGCAAACTAGGTTCCCATGAGTTGAGGAAATGGGATCATCATGATTACTTTTGGTCGCGATAACCGACATCCACGCAGGCGAAGCCGCGGGCATCAGCTAGTGTTATTAATAATATTAGTATACTCTGTATGAGCAAACTTTCACATTTTGACCGCAGCTACTAGATATCTAGACTAGATATCCATCTCACCTACTTCCAATCAGCTTCCTGCAGTGTCTCATTACAAGTCATCGGGCTCAGTTCAGCTGTATCGCGTGCACACTGTATACACTGTTACCTGTCTGTGTACAGCTTTAGTTAATTTCAATTAAGTATCTGCAATGGTAAGCGAGTTTGTTTATTAAAGGTTTATCTGCAGTTTTATTTCGACTGATACCGGTGTTTTTTTTTTTTTAATCTCAGTAAAGAAGCGCAGGTTTTTAAGGCCGACATATTAAATGAAAAATTAAATATTGTTTATAGACATGAACATCTTAAATAAACATACATATATTTTCTTTAATTGCTTTTATCCATAAATTAACGTTAATTTGTTTCGCCTACGGTTCGGTCTAAATCAGCTGCAATGTCAAAGTTTCGCCATCTTATGCCAAAATGTACTATTTTTCTTGTAAAAGATTTTTTTTAAAGATGTATTGGCGTTGTTTCCGAAATGTTTTGTTTACTGCTTTGCTCACATTTCTTGCATTTGCATTTACAAGTTTTGGGTACAAGTAGTCCTTACTTGCTGGATATACAGGGTGTAAACTGTCTCTTTACGAAGCCGTCAACCAAGCATTATGTACATCAAACTAAGTAACTTTACGCAAAAATTAGTGCTGGGAAAGGACATTTTTTTTTGGGCTGAAAAATCACGTTTTACAGTAGGACTCAATGTAACGCACTCAAAACATTATGCCGAGGAATTTAATAGTAAGGAGGTCCTGGAGGTGTTTAAAGTAAAAATCTTACATTAAAAACATGTATTTAGAAAAAAAACTTGTGAAAAAGTTAGAACTTTGACCCCTAATATCTCCGTAACTAGGAGGTTCCCAGGTATGGTCTAGAACTAAAAATTTATCGCAATGACGGGGAGAACAAGTGCCTTCGGGCTTCGTTAAGACTCTGTTTACAACCTTTATAGAAAACATGCTTCATCATTAACATTGGTAGTCTTGTACCACCCATGGCGGGGTCTTACCCACGATCATTAGAAGGTCCATCCACCTTCTAATACTACTATGACAGCAAAAAATAATAATGGAATGGATACAAACGCTTACCGACAATGATACCGAAACACTTCTGAAACCTTTACACTTACACACTCTCACTCATGTACCTCTGTCACACCTACAGGTTACACTCTCTCTCTCTAACTCACATATACTCACACACATAATTACACCCACTCATACACACATTTGATTTAACGTAATTTAATCTTAATTTATGTAGTTTTAAAAATTATTCGTTTTGGTTTTTGTACACACAACACAATTTGCTACGAAAGAACGGACTCTCCTAACACTGCCTGTGTTAGGAGAGTCTAAAAGGAGGATACAATCACAAAAATTTTGTTGATACCTAAACTTGTTCTACCAATAAACATTTTTTTTTAACACCACATTTTTACCGTCTGCCAGCAGCCAAGTGAGGGCTCTGATCCTCCTACCATCACATCTTGCCAAGTGTCCTACCCTCCTTCACATCCATGTGAATGTAAGGTTTAGATTGAAGTTGAAAACTTAGAAAATCTGGTTTTGGTACCTTCCCATCAAGCAGGACACCTAGCTGTATAGTCACTGGACCACAGATTTTTTTAAAACTCGAAGCTGTTATGCTTTCTTTGCAAGGGCTTTATCCAGTTTCACAGCTCTTATAATTCTAAATTTGGCTCCAAATTAACCAGCCTTGAGCAATATAGTAGCTTGTTAATAGCGGTCCAGAGCATTGTAAGAGCTGTACATGGCTCAGACAGCTGTCAATAGGCCAGTAACCCGCTCCTTTAATTCTCTTAGACAGCCAAGAGACGGTTCATGGCTTAGTAACGGTTATTGTTAAAACTACAAAGAAATATGGCGACAAAAAATTATTTGTGCAGTGCAAGTGTTACGTCAAGGTGATCTACGAGTATCTGTGCAACACTCAAACTTTCATGGTTTTCTTTGACAACAGGTTTTCGAAGTAGAAGGCGTACTGGCACCGGTGTTCACTCCCTTCTCGAAGTCGGGGACTGTGGACCTCTCCATCATACCGATGTACATGGCACATTTGAACAAGCATCAAGTTAACGGCATTCTTGGTAAGTGACAACTACTATGCAATTCATACTTAGTTAAAAAAATACCAGGCTTTTTAAAGCATGCAGAAAGTGGTTCAGTTTGATGGACGATATAACATCCTAAAATATGACCCCTTTCGATGAGCTGCCCGCGTTAAGTTTTATTGGTGATATTATTAATCCTTAGGACTTAGCAAATATTAGCGAAAAATGGAGACCACGAACCTATATGGTCGTGGATTCATTTTGAACACGCTATTTTCTAAAAGTAGTAGAAATTCTTAAAATTGATATTAGCTTATTTTTCTCAAAGTTGGTGGAACTACCGGAGAAGGCATGTCCCTGAGTGTGGACGAGAGGAAGTCACTTCTGGAAGCCTGGATGACAGCTGCTAAACCATTTGGTGCCAAAGTCATCGCCCAAGTCGGCGGTGCTCCTTTACCAGATGTTTTGGAACTGGTACTCCATTCTAATATTATATATGTTCGACGGCACGGTTGGCGCAGTGGCTGAGTGGTTGACTGCTGCACTGCGTGTCGCGGTTTCGATCCCCGCACGGAACAAATATTTGTATGGCCTTCAGATAGTTGTTCCAGGTCTGGCTGTTTGTTTATGTGAGTTTAAATGTTTGTTAACGCACCCACGATACAGGTGAAAATGCCAATGTGGGGCAATGTTAAAAAAAAAAAAATGCGTTGATATTATTGAATTAACCTACGCGGTAGGTACCATGACTTAGCCCTTGGTATCGAACAATTATTGCACAGTTAATATTACGCAATACTGATCATATAAAGTGCATTGAAAAAGTTATGCAATAATAACGAAATTCGCCCACTCTTTTGTTCAATCATTGTGCAATGTTGAATACTAGCCTAGAGGCTCAAAGACAATATACAATATACGATATATGATATTGCACAATCATTTTCCACCTCACATCCATCCATACGGAGGACAGAAGCCGAACAGAGTTTGCCGTTCGCCTCGAGCCGACTAAAAATTGTGTGGGAAGCACCGCTCCACGTTTGGGCAAACAGTTTATTCAACAATCGAAGAAGAAGATACTTCTTTCCAACGTAACAGTTTCCTTTCCATCCAGGCAAAACACGCGGAGCAGCATGAAGTCGACGGGATCATGACTCTCCCGGAGCTGTACTACAAGCCAAGGACAGTCGACCAGTTAGTGTGCTACTTGCAGAGAGTGTCCGACGCAGCGCCCACGCTGCCTCTGATCTATTATGACTTCCCTATGATGACTGGAGTCGATGGTAATTTGCACCATAATTTTTTTTTGTTTAAAGTGATTTTTGTGTAATCCATTGTTTCAAATTTTGGTCAAATTCATCTGTTGACAACGTTGCACACCATCGCGTAACATACTTGCTCTCAGAAATATCCTAATTCATTGCTCCATATGTTTGAACAATTCTTCTGCTCCACAGCGTAATCACGCAATGAATGTTGTTGATTGGAAACGAACGGTCTCTCAAAAGGGGAAGTTTGGTGTTCGGTAAAAACAAAAAATACTCGTTAACCTATTAAACCGTTAAACTATTAAACACATTGAAACGTATTTAAAAAAAGTGCTTCATGCTTGGTTGGGTTTCACTTTTCAGTTAACATGCGGCAGTTGTTCTCTGTAACCTCGGCCAAAATTCCAAACTTCAAAGGTGTTAAGGCTGACCTTGGCACAGCAGACCAAGTCGCTGACTTGCTGGGTGAAGATCAGAAGGTATTCATTGCTAACCATGTAAGTTTTACTCTGTTTTTCTTCTTGGTCCGAATTATAGTCTTTAGATATCTCGCTCTTACGTGCAATAATCATGCGCAAAAGTGAGTTAAGAGGAGTGAGAGGGTCACGAGAGTGAGGTTCGAGTTGTATTGTGAGAAAAAATAAACCGTATTTATACAGGGTGGAAGGGACACTGACGCACAAGGGGTCACCACGTATTTAGTACATCATTCTGAAACCCCCACGTCGAAATTTAAAAAATAAATCACCTATTCCATATATTTTAACCATGTATTGCTTTTGTAGGAAACAGCAGATTTTTTTTCCATTCTGTATCATCATCAGCCTATAATGTTCCCACTGCTGGGACACAGGCCTCCTCTCTATGAGAGGGAATGGGCTATAATCCACCACGCGGGCCTATTCTGTATATTATTCGGAATCACAGTTTCTCTTGTTATACAATATCATCCAATCAGAAACTAGGTACTGTTGCTTCGTTCGACAGTGGACACAAAACCAGTATTTATAAGCATTCTACTGAAACGGCCTACTGCGCTGGACTAGCTCAAGGTGCTACAAACTTCTAAATCACACGTCGGTACTTTTTGACATTTTTCTTTCCAGCACATCGCACCATCAGTTCTAATGGGCCACGACTCCAGCATCGCGACCGTTACCAACTTGTTTCCAAACCTAGTCCATAGTATCGTGGACACAGTGAAGAATGGAGAAGTGGTGAAGGCAAGGGTCCTACAGCAGAGGCTAAATAAACTTGTCGATGCTATAGCTTCACAAGGTGATCAAACAAACATTTATTCTTACTATGTTCTGCATAAACTATAATCAGAAATTTACCTACACCATAGATCAATTCTTGAAAGTTTCAAACGTAGGTTCTTAAACCCAAAAATTTAAATAGTGAGACGTGTCCGCATTTAAGGAGGGCACACAACGCGAAGTGAGTTCGCACAGACAACAGCGAATGATATACACGATTTTCAGTACGAGTAAGTGCTATTGAAAAGTGTGAACGAAACAGTTTTTCAAGTAAAACTTCTTTACGCACGTTTGACTTGGGGAGTAAGCTGGTGAAAGCGTGACGAGAGCGTTACGGAAAGTATGCGGTCGAGGCGAACGGAAGTGGAGAAGGAGATATAAGTTAGTGAAGATAGAAAGAGAGAGAGTTACGTTTTTGAATTTGACAGACGATTATGTCAGTTACTGCTTATATCCCTAGAAATATTTTCCAGCCACTAAAAGTCTTGATTGGTGTCTTAATGCCTTTATTTCTTAAAACATACAATGTTGTTTTTCAGGTGAATTCGTGCCTGTCATGAAAGCTGCTATGGAACTGGTGACAGGCATCAAGGTTGGCCAGACGCGGCAGCCCCTTGTTTTTCTTACCAGTGAACAAGGAAAGCGAATCGGAGATGCCTTGATCAGTTTGGATGTCCAACTTCAATTGGCAGTCTAAGATTTAGGCTGGCAGTACTGCCTTACAAAAATCCTCTACTTTCGTAAACTTTGTGATCTATGGCACACTATGAGGCGGGTCGCACTGCATTTTTGTTGTGTTAAAATATCGTATTCCAATTTTTAATATAGATTATATATCAATACCAATGGTTGGCATGTGATGTTCTGCGGCCTGACGCGTTTTTGATGTACAGACGCCAGCAGGTCAAGCTACCCGAAAATGTCAGATTTTCCCAACCAACATTGAAACTAGAGATAAAGTTGAAAATCTATTATAGAAAGACTGATTGTAGTAGCTTGATGTGCGTCTGTACATACCTACGCTTAGCTTGAAAAAAACACAGGAAATAAATTCAATTATTACCTAGTATGTTATTTAAATTTTATCATTGAAGTTATTGAGGTGTTTCACAGGAATTAGTTAACCTTTGGGCCTTGTCAAAGGCTATGAATTATTTGCCCTGCCTAACTTCCGCCATTTTATATTATTTTAGAAAAGCGGCCACGCATTGTACCTGTTTTCATCCATAGCTGGCATCAATACAAGCAAGTTTTGTGTAAGACTATATCTTCGAAAGCGTCACGTTTCTGAGATTTAAGCCATCAAAGCTTATAGTATTTCGAAAATGTGGCGCTTTAGAAGATTTTGTCTTGTACTGTTTATGCACACCTGCCTTGTAATGTTATTTTATAGACTCGGAAATCTATGGATATTAACTCGGTAATGGAATAAGGTTTACTGTATATTCTTTATTCGAAGAACTGATTTTCCAATCTTCAGATAAGTTTTATATTAGGAATAAAAAAGATTTGACAGCTTTTGAATAGGATATAAATCAAACCACCATATTTATTCTTCAGATAAAGCATATAATTGTAATATAAAAAAACATATATATAGAAGAAAATAGTACATAATAAAGTTAACATAAACAGCTATATTTTATGTTTTAGTAGCTGCAAGTATTTATTACAAAGACATAAGTTATGTTGTAGTGTTCAAAATTTAATAAATTTTTATGTTTTGTATTGTTTAGTAAATATGTAACTACGTCCATATCTTTAGAACATTTTTATTGATAATTTATTTTTGGAAATATCTTTTTACAAACCCTATAAACCCCTTTTTTTCGGATGAGCAATCATCAAATGACTTCTCCCAGGGAATGTCAGACTTGTACTGACTAAAACCCATCCTTGCCCTTTGTGTTCCAGGGCCGCGGTATCTGTTTCGAACAGTCCCGCAGCCCAACCCTATAAACCCTAAAATATTAATAAATGAAATATTGAAACAGTCAGTGTTATCGAAGGCAAGATGCATGCGCCTCCAGAATACGTACGTTCGCTGCGAATAATTGAATGCTATAGGCAGCGGCGCGTTTTTTTTTTTTTGAATGGCATCTCGCAGTTGAGCCGTTAAGCAAACGACAACCTCTCTAGGCAGGGCATAAAAACTTAAAAAGTTAGCGACTACACGCTAAGGGCACCCCCTCTAGGGTACGGGCCTCGGCTTAGGGCGTCGCTGGGGGAGGGCAGCAAGGGGACATACTGGATCTGATTATGATTATTTAGGGGCTGATTTAAAACTACATTCTCAGCCGTGCGGGCTGGCTCGAGCAAGGGACGGGGAGGGTTTGGACCAGGATTTCGCGACGGGGCGGGTGGAAAGACGGTTGTTTGTGCGTACTTCTTGAGCGTGCTAGTCTCCTGGAGGAGGGTGATAGCGTCGGGATCGACTAAAGTATGCCTAGGACGGCCAATCTGACTAATACGCGCCGATGCGATCAGGGGGTTACGATGCTTAATGGCCGAGTCGAAGAAGCGCTTGGAGAGGCACTTTATGAACTGCTGGATAGTAGGCATTTTGTGGTCATTACGGACATAGAAGGGCTCCCGTGACTTTGAGAACGATCGTTTCTGGAGAACTTGCATCCTATAGAGGTATTTAGGATTGGTATGTGGGAACACGACGCAGGCGTACGTCATAATGGGACGGATCACCGCGGTACAGTGCCGCTACTTGCACTTGTGGGACAGTTTGCTTTTTGTCGTAAGCAAGAAATGGAGTCTGCCCATAGGGAAGAAAGCTCAGTCGCGAGCTGCAATGATGTGGGGACTGAAGGACAGATGTTGGTCGAGTAATGACTCCTAGACATTTGGCTTGCTTCTCCCAAGGCATAGGCTCACCATACATAGTGATCGGGCTGGAGGCAGCGGCGCGGCTCTCGGCGCGCTTTATATATCCGCGCGGGCGTGTACAACCTACAAACGTCCAGCCTAAGCTGAACCCTATTTCATATGGTTGATGATATAGATCTGAGGTCAACTTACATTAGTTATTAAATTTCCGAAACTGATCATTTTTAAATTTTATTATTATACTAGTTGATGCCCGCGGCTTCGCCTGCGTGGATATCGGTTATCGCGACCAAAAGTAATCATGATGATCCCATTCCCTCAACTCATGGGAACCTAGTTTGCCCATTTACAAAGTATTAAAATGGATATAGTATATTATCCTTAAGAGATAGACATAAGCCATAGTGGATTTTTCTGTAGACCTATATAAGATATACAATTCTACCATTCATCATTTTGTTATATCTTAAAGGGCAGCGTTTTCGTTGAAAACTCCCCCAGACGGCTTATTTTTTTCCAACACCTCCAACAAATATAATATTTTAGCCAATCTGTACAAAAACTTGACGAATTATATTCTAAAAAATTCCTCGAGAACCACTCTATCTATTTAAGAAAACAACATGAAGATCAGTGCAGTAATTTTTGAGTTTATCGCGAACAGACAGATAGACGCGGCGGAGAACATTGTGTTATAATATGTAGTGCTATTGGGTTCGGCTTCCAGTACATCCGGATGCAGCTGAATACCAGTATTTTACATGGAACGACTGTCTATCTGCCCTCCACAACCCAGTTAGTTATGGGTAATACGATACCCTTTGGTAGAAATACAGTGAAATTAGTGATAGCTGTAATTTCCACATCTGGTGTTCCAGATCTTCAATTTTTATTCGTCAACAGAGTGTGCTCATCAGGCTGAACAACTTTTGCTAAGACGTCATTCCTAAGTATATTATAGTGTAACTGGGCTCTTGGAGCTCCACGACAGGTGTTCCACATCTTCAATTTTTATACGTCAACAGAGAGTGCTTATTAGTCTGAACAACTCTTGCTAAGACGTCATTCCTATATATGTTATAGTGTGGCTGGGCTCTTGGAGTTCCACATCAGCTGTTCCAGATCTTCAAATTTATTCTCTTAGCAGAATATGCTCATTACGTGGAACAATTTTTGCTATGGTACCATTTTTGTATCTCTTATAGTTTAGCTGGTCTGTTGCGGTTCTGCATCAGGTGTTCAAGTTTCCAAGATAAATTATAGCCTATATGTTGCCCAGACTTAATACCTATACAACAAAAAAAGAATCATTCAAATCCGTCGAGTAGTTCCGAAGATTAGCGTGTACAGACAAACAGACACAATTTTTTTTTTGGATCCGTGCTCTATTACTGTTTCTAAACCCCCCACAATTTTTTTTTTTTTATATTCAATGTACAGACACAGTTTTTTTACTGTCTTATTATATGTATAGAAGATATCCTTCCAAATCCCCTTTGCTAACTGCTCTTAAGTCAATTGTTCACTGCTTCTAGAATACGCACGAAGAGGATTGCCACGTCAACTACGCGTTTCATTTGCGTTTTTACTCGCCACGTATTCGTGCGTAGCGTGGCCGTGGGTTGCAGTAGACGAAGCCGCCTACATGTTCAATCCAAAGTAAACGTGTGCATTGCCGTGTGTTGCTGTAGAGCGACGACGTTTGCACTAGCTGTGTGTGCCGTGTTTGTAGATTTCCTTTTTCGTCTGATCACAACCTCATTTTTCAACACATTCCGCGGTAAAAACTTTTACGAGCTAGATCAGATGGACGATGGTGGACGTACACCAACATCCAACTTTAATTCCCAGTGCTCTCATTTTTGTTTCTTCCAGTGGCTGGAACTGCTGGAGAAGGACCGACCCTGAATGTAACTGATAAGAAGAGCCTGATCGACGCCTGGGTGGATGCCGGCCGGTCGCTCCAACTATCAGTCATCATACAAGTTGGAGGCATACCTCTGCCAGATGCGCAGGAGTTGGTGAGTGGAGCGTTATAAAGAACAGAGAAAACCCAGATATTAGAGAGCTCCCATTTCAAACAGTTTCAAAGAAAGTTACTGCTAATATACTGCATAGCCAATGGGCAATGGTAACCAAATAGTGACAGTACACAGTCACGGGTGCAGTAGTGAGGCAGGCATTTTACTTTGTGTAGGTACTTTATTTCATCACCACTGTTCTAAAAAAACGATTAAGGGAAATATTAAGAGAAAACTGGCATTTCCTCGAACCAAAATTCGAGATATGTAACATCCACTAGTACCCTCTGGGCCTGCGTAGTGGATTACGGCGCTCTCCCTCTCGCAAAGACAAAGCTTGGATCCCAGCAGCAGTGGAAGATACTGATGATTATGATGATGATGTGATCCGCCCGATTTCGGTCAAGGCGATTGCTTCAACTCCGCTGTAGTTGCCGTTCGTGCGCTCGCATGTGGCTTATGTAACCTATCTTGGAAGATACTAACTACTACTCAAGTCTTCTCAACATTTCTACTGTTTTTAGGCCGCGTATGCAGAAAATGCAGAAGCAGATGCTATCCCTTACCCGAACTATACTACAAGCCGAAGACTGCTAAGGAACGGGTGTACTTCCTCCAGCAGGTTGCAAAAGCTGCACCCAACAGTCCCGTGTTCTACTATCATATTCCAAAGTACACTGGTGTTGAGGGTAAAAGCTTACCACAAGCCTGTTCATTGCATAAACAATCTAAACTGCTTTCATTGCTGAGACTCTTGGCCACCCTGCCAGGGCTGCGGGCTGTTCGAAAGAGATACCGCGGCCCTGGAACACAAAGGGCAAGGAAGGAACATGGATGGGTTTTAGTCAGTACAAGTCTGACACTCCCTTTCGCTCTGCCCAGAGCGGGAGAAGTCATTTGATGATTTCCCATCCGTAAAAAAAAAAAAAGACTTGGCCACCGGGCGCGTTCGTGTTCCACGCGCGCCTCAAAGAGATGTCAGCAAACAGGGAGGGGCCTGCAAGGGCCGATGCCTGCCAGGGCTGCGGGACTGTTCGAAAGAGATACCGCGGCCATGGAACACTAAGGGCAAGGAAGGAACATGGATGGGTTTACAGGACTGAAAAACATTATCTACTATAGTAAAATTCTTCCACTATAGGGTTGAATGTTTTTATGAATGTCATTGTCCCTATGAAAAATCACATCGGGTTAGAAAAAAACACATTAGCATGGCTCATATTCTGTCTAGCCTTTTCCCAACTATGTTGGGGTCAGCTTCAAGTCTAACCGGATGCAGTTGAATACCTGATATCCAAAACCCAGTTAGCACTGTGTAATACTATAACCCTTGGTAAGACTGGTTGTCAGAATTTCGGGCTACTGACTACCTGTACCGACTGTCAATTATCTACAAAATGACAGCCGGAACCAGAGGTACGGAGAAAACACGGTTTGTAATAGGTGGTCCATCCACGGACCAACCTAGGCCAGCGGGGCTTAACCTAACGATCGACCCGAGCGACTGTTATTATTTAGCCACGAGTATATTGCATAGTACAGTATGTCTACTAAAAAAAAAACAACGGGTTGCACTCCGGGAGTGCCAGCAAAAGTGAAAACTTGAGACAACGCCATCAAGCTTTAATATCAGAAATTTCAATAGCTTTCTGCAAGAACGAAAGAAGTCACTGCCCTAGAAAAAAAACTTGAAACAACGCCATCTAGCTTAAACCACAAGTACACTCGCGCAAGCGCCCTGCGCCGCCGATTCAATCTAACGATCTGAACCAGTTTAACAGTTTTTCGCAACCCAAAAAGTGCACAACGCCGCTAAAGAAGTTTTCACTTCAAAAATATTCTTAAAGCCACTCACTGACAACTTACAGCTTACGGCTGCGGCGGGCTATAGGCAGGACATAAGAATGCCATAAAGCTGAGCACGAAGAATTTTCAAAAAACCCTACCCTTACAGCTTGTATGAAAGTTCGTACTTTTTCAGTCAGATTGGAAATCCCACCAAAATCTTTTTTTTGTTTTTTTTTTTGCAAGTCACTTGCTTATTCCAGGAACTTTAAGGTATGTTTAGAAAAGCACTTTTTTGTAAAATACATTTAAGTACAATTGCAATTTGAGTTTATGATAATTAGAAATACTCATCAAGTATTATTTTTTTCCTATAATCGGGATCGTGATCAACAAATAACTTAGTTTAATCACTTTCACACACTCACGTTCACTGTGCAAAGAAATGCTATAAAAAGGAAATTCTTATCACTAGATATATTCGCATTCATCACAATTTTTTGAGTATTTACAACTGTTCCACCATCGGTTATATGAAGTCCTGCTTACAAATTAACTGACAAAATGTTTATGTTGCATTCGTAATTTCAAGTGTGGCGTACTTATTTATTTATTTATCATCACAAAATCCACAGCTCTTTGAAATTTTATCCCACAATATATAAACCAATCTTACAGCGAATTACGGATTTACAATTTAATAGCTAAGAGTGCGTGGATGAGTGTGTGTGCCTAAGGAGTTGCAAATAGGTGTGTGAGTATGTTATAGTGTTGTGTGTGGTGTTGTCTGTCTACCTTCTGTTCAATTCTCAATTCTCTTTGTCTGTATACTTGCCAACACTGCCATCCAACAAAGCCATTGATAGAATAGATTTTTTTTTTCAAATATGAGTAATACACAACAGTTGTTACAAAATATCAAAGATCAGCCATATTTTACCATTCGGCATGCATACATTTTTTTAAATTATTTATGAAATTCGTTTTAAAAACAAACGCTTACATTATTTTACTAACAAAGACAAACATTTACATTATTTATGAAAATTTTATATTTTAAAGACCAGATCAATTTATAAAGTATCATTATTATTATTCTTTATTCATCTAAAACAAATCATTAAATTAAATTATCATTTTCATTACAATTATCGATGATTTAAGCAGCTCATCATTCTCCGGCCTTTATCCCAATTTATTTTGGGCCGGCACTGCATCTCTTCTTATTCCATACTTGTCTATTACTCGTCATCTCAGCAGACACCACCTTTCTGGCCATACCATAAGATCTTTCGCAAAGTCCGCCCATCACACAGTAGCTGAATACTTCCTTACTATTATTATAAATGCGAAAGTAAGTTTGTTTGTTACAATTGTATGATTTTCGAATATAAATTCTGATTACTAAACATAAAGCATATTTTAATTTGCCATTTCACTTCACCTCCCAGACAGGCAAACAAAAGACCAAGATTAAAATTTACGAAAAATCCAAAATGTTATAAAAAAATATCAAATAAAATCTGCAATTTAAAGATCCCTGTGAGTCACACTTTGTTCAATTCAAGTGCAAGTTGTGCGTAGTTTGAAATATCTGGTACAATGGGTGTAAAAGACCCCTTAACGAAGCCGAAAGGCACTTGTTCTCCCCATCATTGCGATCATCTTTTTGTTTTAAACCATACCTGGGAACCTTCTAGTTACGGACATGCTGGGGGTCAAAGTTCCAACTATTTCACAAGGTTTTTTTTTTTAAATTCATATTTTTAATGTAATCTTTTTACTTAAGACACCTTCACGACCCCCGTACTATTCAATCCATCCATCAGCACAATGTTTTGAAAGCGTTGCATTGAGTCCAACAGTAAAACGTGATTTTTCACCCCAAAAAAAAATCGTTTACCAGCATTAATTTTTGCGTAAAGTTACTTAGTTAGATGTACATAATGCTTGGTTGACGGCTTCGTGAAGAGTCCGTTTACACCCTGTATTAAAAGGCTAAATAAGTTTTAACCTTGTGTGTACAAAAAAAAGTATTCTTGAATAAGCAAAGCAGATCCTTCTAAATACAAATAAAATATCAATATTCACAAAAATTAACTCTTTAATAAAAATAAATCAACAACAGTAAACTTACGATTAATATTGAAATGCATGATTTTCGAGAACAAACCTTGCTTTATGGACATTTTGGCACATTTTCATTTAATTACTTGCTTAGGCCTAAGGCCCTCAGTTTAGTCTGGATTCTCAACTTAGCTTCAGCGGTGATGGGCCTCTGAGGCAGGCAAGGGGGGCCGACTTTGATGCCAGTGACTATTTCCATACCTGCCTTCATTATTGGTACCCAGGGACCTAGAAAAAAAATCATATATGTCAGATAAATATTTGCGGTGTTTTTTTTAACGTCGAATAATTAATACGAAAAATTAATGCTTTTTAATAATAATCTGCCCAAAAAACACGTTACCTTCACTAGTATGAGCTTCAATAGCTAAGCTGAGTTTCTCCTGCAAAGCCCTCGCTTTGGCTACGTCATTCTTTTCGACGGCATCCAGGATCTGCTGTGCTAATCTCGGGAACAGATTGAAGCTGGTCCCGATGCTGGATTTGATGCCTAGAAGAGCCGCTGGCGCGATGAGCTGGAATCAAAATTTTGTGTTAATTAGTTGCAATAGAATTTGAACTTTGTCATGTATTACATTGAGTTAGCTGTTCGAAAACTTGTTATTTTTTTTAAATTGAAGTTTCTCACAGTATCAGCTCCAAGGAACATCTCCTGGCCTTCCTTCAGCGCTCTCAATACTTGAGCACCTTCACTTAGGTCGTTGGACGTAAACTTCAGGCCTTTGAAGTTGGGAATGGCGACTGTAGCCGCAGTCACGAATGACGGCATATGGACTGAGGAGTAAAACAATCAATAAATTAGACCATACCAATTAGTATACAATATTCCATTTTTTGGTACTTGGATTATTTCTTCACCGTTTTGAGACCAATTTTTATGAAAAAAATTACACAAGGTATAGTCCCTGCCTAGGTTCAAAGACGACCTGCTACAAATAAGTCGAACCTGTTCGCCACTGTTCACATCATCATCTGCCTAGCCTTTTCCCAACTATGTTGTAGTTCGGTTCCAATCTAACCGGTTGCAGCTGAATACCAGTATTTGATACGGAACGACTCCTATCTGACCTCCACAACCCAGTTAGTTCAGGGTAATACGACAGTCAAAGATCTACAAATGACAGCCGGGACCAACGGTTTAAGGTGAACGCACACTTATCTGCGCGCAACGTGTCGAACGAAACGAATTTTAGGATTCTTTATATGAAATCTTATGAAACCTCGCAAACTTCCCCGCGTCGAATTGTTCGAATCTGGAAGAAACCCAGAACTTCTAGAGGTATTCGGATGACGTCATCTGATTCGGTGCGGCTGATGCGGTCGACTTGACCGATGCGGTCGCATTCTATCAGTTGCGTACGACAGAGTAACGCGCGAGTACTACTTCTACGAAACGATTGTTCGGTGCGGTCGATTCTTTCATTGCGGTCGATTCCTTCGGTGCGGATATGTGTGCGAGGCCTCCTTGACTTCGATTCGTTCGACGCGTTCGGCTCGGATAAGTGCCACCTTTAACGTGATTTCCGAGGCACGGAGGAAACTTGGTATGTAATGGGTGGTCTAGCTAGGCAAATGCGTTCCAGTTAATAAAGAAACATGCTTACTTACTCTCAACTTTACTCATCCCAGGTATGTGGTAGTACAAGACAGGTAACTTAGGAGCAGCCTTAGCGACCTGCGACACGTAGAACACCAGGTCTTCAACCGAAGCCGGTTTGAAGTATAACTCGGGGAGAGTCAGCAGAGAGTCGGCTCCAGCTTCTTGGCAGTAACGGGCCTGGTGGAATAAATGAGGATGAAGATAAGGGAGTGAAGAATTCTTGCTACACTATGGTGGGCCCAAGGAGGTTTTCTACCATAACATAACATCACGCTTTGGAATCCAGGCAGAGTTAGGCAGTGGCCGTACCTACTTAACAAATACACCCAGATTTTGCCAGATATACTTTAAGTCCAATGTCTTATGGGCACAAATCCAGAGTCCGTGACTGAGAGATTCCTCATCCTCCCAATCTGTTATTATAATAGGAACAGTATCTACATCTAAACTCAACTAGGCAGCTGGTCCCAATGCCCCTTGGTAATACTTTTTTTTAATTGATAGCAATTATTAATTACCGATGTAATTAAATCTTTGTGAATGGAAGCAAGAGAGGTGTATTCCCGTTGACCCCACCGCCCGTGGCCCCACTGGTGGGGTCAGCGGGAATTGATTAAAATAATTAAAAATTGTTCCTGTTGACCCCACCGCATTTTCGAGTAATAAAATATTACTCAAAAACATTGCATGGGATCGAGTAGTGTTAGTACAGTTGTGCTAGTTATGGGCAGTAACAGTACTAGGCGGGCATGAATTCAAGAAGGTATTTATTAGTAGAGAAAGAGATATCATTCAAGGTGTGGTGATATGATGTAACGTAGGTTTTGTATACATACTTTCCAATACGGTTGCCATACATCCGGAATTTTCTAGACAAAGCCGGCATTATAGCCTAGTGTCTGAAATGCGGGCATTTTAAAACGTCCCAAAAATTTTTTTTTTTAATTTTTAAGATTATAATTTTAAAGCCGTTTATGATATTATAGAAAATAAAAAAAGTAGATTTTTTGATTGATATTTTAAGCACACCGTAATGTTCTGCAATAAACCATTTCTCGGTTAGTATATTGCTGTCAAAAAATAGCAGAGAATAGAATTGTATTACGTAAAAATCCGAAAATCAAAACAGAAAACACCGGAATTTTCTACAAATGTCCGGAATTATTTCCGGAGATCTTAATTTGGGAACCCTACTTTTAAATGATCTAATAAAAAAAGGCGTAATATTGCATCTACATCTGGTGTAATGGTAACTATATGTCTATATCTAATCAGTTGACATGGAACTTCCAAAGTGGAAGAACCCACTTCAGAAATATCATGTCATCTATATCTATACATCTTCTATACAGTAAGGGTGTAAACAGACTCTTAACGAAGCCGAAAGGCACTTGTTTTTCCCGTCATTGCGATCATTTTTTTGTTCTAGACCATACCTGGGAACCTTCTAGTTACGGAGATATTGGGGGTCAAAGTTCGAACTTTTTCACACCTTTTTTTTTAAATACATGTTTCTAATGTAAGATTTTTACTTTAAGGACCTCCAGGACCCCCTTACTATTCAATACATCCATCAGCACAATGTTTTGAGTGCGTTACATTGAGTCCTACCGTTAAACGTCATTTTTCACTCCGAAAAAAAAAGTCGTTTCCCAGCACTAATTTTTGCGTAAAGTTACTTAGTTTGATGTACAGAATGCTAGGTTGACGGCTTCGTGAAGAGTCTGTTTACACCCTGTATACAGATATATAAAATTGGAGTGCCTGTTTGTAATATTAAAATAACCGCTTTTTACTAAGTGCATATGGATGTATACACGGAACATATAACAAAACAACATTTTTTACAAACATGTCTGTCTGTCTGTTTGTTCCGGCTAATCTCTGAAATGGCTGGGCCGACTTTGACGGGACTTTCACTGGCAGAAAGCTTTAACCACGAGTAACTTATGCTACTTTTATTTTAGATAAATAATTGGATTCCGTGCAAAAAAAAAACCCTTGGCATTGGTAACTAAATTCGATTCAAATAGGGAAGTGCTTATAATAATGGGGATTTTTTAATAATAATTTCACGCGAACGAAGGTCGCGGGCAACAGCTAGTTATGTATAAACATTACGACGATATTATTTCGCCAAGTTACAATATTACAAGTAAGCATCGTAATTTATCTTGAATGACGTTTACAAAAACAATATTTCTAGATAATAATTTTATCGCTTGACGTTACATAAGAAGTTAAGTGGGGTTTTGTTATTTAAACACCTACCCATCTACTTATATTTCGTATGTACTGATTACCCATATTTTTGAACACTGCAACTCCTGAAAGCCAGAATAAATAGTGTCGACCACCAGAAAAGCGCCAAGGAAATGACGAGTCCCGGAGCAACGATTCCCCGTCTCAGTTCAACGAATCATCTGCCTAACCTATTCCCAACTAAGTAGCAATATAATTAGCGGTCGGCTTCCAGTCTAACCGGATGCAGCTGAATACCAGTATTTCACATGGAGCGACTGCCTATCTGACTTCCACAACCCAGTTAGTTCTGGGTAATATGACCACCTGAGTAAGACTGGTTGTCAAACTTTCGGGCTGAACTGCTTGTTTAAATAGATCGCGACACGTAAGGCCGCGCAGGTACAATTATGGATTGAGACCCGAAAATGTATGTGTGCTACAGCTCGCGGCACATAAGTTGACCTTGAATGCGCAGTAACACATTTTCGGGTCTCAATCGGTCTTAATCCATAATTGTACCCGTGCGGACCCCCCATTTTGGTTCAACTTACGTGCCGCGACTGTTCAAGACTAACAAATGACAGCCGGGACCAAGGGCTTAACGTTCTTTCCGAGGCAAGGAGGAAACTCGGTGTGTAATGAGTGGTCACCTCTCCAGTGTGCCGAACACAAAAAAAAGAGATGCTATAGGTAAAGTATTGTCGGTAAAGGCTACCCTGGCGCTTCATTTCGAATGTCAAAAGCGATTATTGACTACAAATGCACTCGTTTCTGGCTTTCAATATTGTAAATTATTAAAAAAACTGGCTGATTGAAAATTGGATTTTTATGGCTCTCATTATTGGAAACTGGTTTTTTTCTTGTTTTGACCTATGCAAATTATGATTTTTTAAATCTGAATCAATAGAGATGTTTCCTGAGTAAAAAAAATATAATTCTATTTAGTACGTCAGTTAGATTATCGAAAAATATTGGATACGAATTTTTTGTTTTATCAAATCAATAAAAACGATAATAACGAAGATAACGCACAACAAGTTCGAGTGGGGGCTTGTGACGTCCCTTTCCGCTAAAAAATGTACCGGATTGTGACGTTACACGAGTTTTCGACGCACTGCATCGTCCTCATTTTTAGTTTAGGAGAAAAAAAAAAATACGTGTCCAATATTTTTTGGAAATCTATCTGACGGACTAATTAGATTTTTTTGGTCAAACCAAATAATTTTTAGTATTATGCCTCGGAAAGCACGTCAAGCCGTTGGTCCCGGCTGTCATTTGTACATCTTTGACAGTCGTTATAGGTAGTCAGTGGCCCAAAAAGTCTGACAACCAGTCTTACCCTGAGGCATCGTATTACCCAGTATTGACTGGGTTGTGGCGGTCAGATAGGCAATCGCTCCATGTAAAACACTGGTATTTCAGCTGCATCCGGTTAGACTGGAAGCCGACCCCAACATAGTTGGGAAAAGGCTAGACAGATGATGAAATGCAAAAGTTTATGAGAATGCAATTTTTCCCTCTCAAAGAGAGGAGGCCTGTGTCCCAGCAGTGGGAACATTAATAGGCTGATGATGATGATGAGAATGCATCGATATTTGTTACTCTTTGTTATGAACGAAGGTGGGTGATTTTATAATAATGCAACCGATTTCGACAAGCTCATATATTGGACTGGCACAGCAGTCGTTCACTTAAAAGTAAGTACCTAATCTACCCTACTTATTTATGATAAACAAGTAGGTACCCACATAACATCCCTCCACCTTTAATTAGAAAAACTTCTTATAATCTATATCAGTTCTATTTCGTTTCGACCTAGTGTCAGGCTCAAGTTCTTCAGAGGGAGCTGCTGGAATCTGTTTCCTTTCAGCGGAATGGTCGCCTTGAAGAAGCTCTGATGCAGGCGTTTCAGATTCAACTGGTAGTTCTTGAACAGACACGTCGGACGATAGCTGTTTGGAGCTAGTCGGTTGTGAAGGCATTATAAATGCGGGAATAATCTCTTCACATGGCTCATCTTCCCTCCCTTTAAATTTGAGCAACTGATTAGCGTGTCTTTTCACTGTTTGATCCGATTCACTCAGTTTTACTAAGTACACTGTTTTGCCAATACTCTTAATAATTTTGCCGCGGGACCAATAATGTTTTTGCTGATGATAAAGTTTCACTAAGACTTGGTCACCCACATTGAATGAAACTTTACGGCTACCACGATAATTGTCAATCTGCGAACACTGTTTGACTTTAACAACTGTGTCGAGTGCTGCGTTGGACGGCGTCGTGGTGGTCGGTGTCAGGAGATCTAACCTACATCTCAACTTATGACCGAACAAAACTTCAGCTGGAGATCTGTTTGTAGTCGAATGTTTGGAATTCCTATAGTTTAGCAAGAAGCTGATACTTTAATATTTAAATCTTTTAAACATGTGCCCGATAACAAATATGATTTTATTGCTTTTTTAATAATCTTCACATAACTCTCCGCTTGTCCGTTGCTAGCCGGATTATAAGTTGGTGAAGTTAAATGATAAATATTGTTTCGGGCACAAAATTGTTTAAATTCATGAGAACAAAAAGAACTGCCATTGTCTGAGCAAATTGTATGAAATAAGCCAAATCGTGACATTACTTCGCATAGCTTTTCTATTACTACTCGCGAAGTTCCGCCTGATGAAACGTCAAAACATTCCACCCATTTTGAATACGCGTCCACTATAATTAAAAAAGTTTTGCCGCTAATCGGACCTAAAAAATCTATATGAACACGATGCCACGGCTGCGCAGGGAAAGGCCAAGGAGTGAGGGGCGTGCGCGGGGGCGAAGCGCGCTGCGACGTACACACGGCGCACGCGCCGATATGCTGTTCAATAGCTACAGACATACCCGGCCACCAAAACCTATTGCGAGCCTCTTCCTTCACTTTTGTGATTCCTAAGTGACCTAAGTGTAACTCGTTTAATACTTTGTATCGCAGACCTGTTGGAATTACTAATCTGTGACCCCTCATTAGGCACCCATTTTCTACCGATAATTCCAACCGGTGGCTATAATAATCCTTAATTAATGGTTCTTTAATTTTATTTGGCCATCCATTTGACAAATAATCTATGACGGTTCTTAAAACCTTATCTAGTTTTAGTGCATCCCTGATATCCGCCAGCGACAAAAATCTTTCACCTTCGTAAACAAAACGAACATAACTAGATTTATCCACTAATGACTCATCACGTGTCGAGTGTGTGTCGGTCGTTTTAACATCTTCCGCTACTGATCGACTTAAAAAAATCTGCACAATTACGAACACTGCTAACATATTCTATATTATAATTGTATGCGGACAGAAATATTGCATATCGCTGTAAACGATTTGCTGATATCTCGGGAATGCCCTTGCCCGGATTAAAGATTGAAACGAGAGGTTTATGGTCTGTTCTTAAAATAAAAGGTTTAATTCGACCATATAAGTATTGGTGGAATTTTCTGATTCCAAATATGATAGCAGTAGCCTCTTTTTGAATTTGGCTGTAACGTTTTTCTGCTGCATTAAGTGAACGGGAAATATACGAGATAGGTTTTTCTATACCACCCTCAACCTGCGATAATACGGCGCCTAACCCGCTCGGTGACGCATCAACCGTTACAATTAACAAAGCTTCCGGATTAAAATGTGCTAAGGTGGTATCCGAAACTAATTCTCGTTTAATGAACGATATTGCTTCGTCATGTTTCTTAGTCCATAACCAAGACTCATTTTTTTTTAGCAAATCATGTAGTGGACTTAAAATCGATGAAGCGTTTTTAATAAAATTCCGATAATAGTTAACCATGCCTAAAAATGATTTTAATTCCGATGTATTGGTAGGAATTCGACTTTGCAGAATAGCTTTAATTTTTTCTGGTGATTTGTGTATACCATTACGATCAATGACAAAACCAAGGTAGGATACGGACTCTTGAAAGAAGGTGCATTTTTCTATGTTTAAGACTAAACCCGCTTCCTGTAACCTACGGAAAACTTCATTCAACCTACTCATCATCTGATTTTTGTCCGCCCCGCAAACTAAAATATCATCAAGAAATAAAAGAGTACCATCTAGTCCTGATAGAAGCGCTTCCATGTTACGCTGAAAAATGGCTGGCGCACTAGCCAGACCAAACACTAAGCGAGTGAACTTATATAACCCTTTATGTGTGTTTATGCAGGTGAGCATCTGTGACTTCTCATTTAGACATAACTGATTGTATGCGTGCGAAAGGTCTAATTTACTAAAATACTTTCCGCCATGTAGTTTAGTGAACAGCTCGTCATACCTAGGTAATGGGTATTTATCTACAAGTAACTGTTTGTTGATAGTCACAGAGTAGTCAGCACAGAGACGTATAGAACCATCTCGCTTTAAAACCGGCACTACTGGACTTGCATACTCCGCGTATTTAACTGGTACAAGCACACCTAAACTTACAAGGCGGTTAAGTTCCTTTTCAACACTTTCCCGAAGAGCAAAAGGTAAAGGCCTTGCCTTAAAAAAAATTGGCTTTGCGTCTGGTTTTAAAGCTAAATCCACCGTGACGCCCTTAAAACAACCTAATTTATTTCCAAACAACTGTGGGTACTTAGACGAATTAACTGATAAAAAATCGTTGCAGTTATTCAACGAGCATATTTGCAAGTTAAAACGAGAAAAGAAATCTCTGCCTAATAGGGGCGGTCCCCCGTTCCGCACAACATATACACCTATTTTGTGTGATTTTTTATTATAAGTGAACATGAGGTTTATTTTACCTGCAATGTGTAACTTATCGCCATTGTAACTATGCAAAATAAGATCACTGGGTTCCAACGTAACATTTAAAAAGTGTTTACGATACAATTGCTCAGAAATGACGGTTACTGGTGAACCCGTATCTATTTCAAATATTTGCTCAATTCCATTAACACAAACAGATTCCCGCATCGGTTCACCGCGAATAGTGCGGATATTATAGCACACCTGCTTACCATCATCGTCTTCATCCCCACAGCACTCGACATAATGTTGTTTATTTACAGCTTGTTTACACATTCGCTTAAGATGTCCTTGAACGCCGCACTTTTTGCACTTATACTGCACAAACCTACACGTCGATGTCTCGTGACCTGCGTAACCGCAGGCTGTGCACGCGCTGCCACCGCCGCCGCCGCCGCCGCCGTCACCGGCGCCTTGAGCGCGCTCGGCGCGAGCAGTGTGCGTTACTGCTCCTTGTACGTGGCGCGGCGCGCTCCTGCCGCGTGCTCTGCTTTGCTGTGCTGCCACGTCCATCTTCATCACTTGAAGTGGTGCACCCATGTCTGCTTGTCGAGTTGTTTCTTGTGCTCCCATACGCGCACTGCGTACGCCTTCTGCTATTTCCAAGGCCTTGCTAAGCGTCAACTCCGACATCGCCTTGGTAAATAATTTATCTCTCTCAGGCCCGGGTGCCATACCCAGCACGAAACGGTCGCGAAGCTGTTCATCAAGACTTAACGCCACGAACCCGCAGTGAATTGCTAAGCCACGTACTCGTGCCGCCCACTCTGGCAATCCTTCGCCGACATGTTGCGTGGCACTGTGGAACTGATATCTTTCCGCGAACGTGCACTTTTTCAGCTTGAAATGTCCATCCAATAAAGCTACTACTTCATCATAGCTCAAGGTACCGACCAGCCGCGGTAAAGCTAGATCACGAATCAATTTGTAGCTTGATTCCGAGCAGTTGCTCAGCAGAATAGCTCGTCGTTTACAACCGGCTTTATCCACATCTACCTCGATTTCGTTTGCAAGAAACCACTGTTCGAGTCGTTCTTTATACAATTGCCACTCTTGATGTTCATGGTTGAACACTGTTAATGTGCCGACCGTAACTGTAGCGGATACTTTTGCCATTTTACGATACTATTATACGCGTGATTTGTACTTTGACCTCGTCGCCAACTGTTATGAACGAAGGTGGGTGATTTTATAATAATGCAACCGATTTCGACAAGCTCATATATTGGACTGGCACAGCAGTCGTTCACTTAAAAGTAAGTACCTAATCTACCCTACTTATTTATGATAAACAAGTAGGTACCCACATAACACTCTTTCACACAGAAACTGCCTCAATTCGGCATACAGATAGTTTATAACCTGGATTAGCAAATGCACATAATGGTTCAGACTTCCATAATCAACAATGATGGCATCTAATGAACTCACCAGTTCAGTGACATCAGCGAGGGGAGCTCCACCGACCTGCACCTGTATGTGAAGACCAGTAGTCTTAGCAACAGCTACCCAAGTATCTATGACCTTCTTCCTGTCTGCCACTGACAGAGTCATGTGCTCGCCTGTCGTGCCGCCAACTGCAAAGAGACCCAGCTGAAGTTTTCTTTAGAATCTATTTATATAAGCAGGTACCTATACTTATAAGCCAAGCCAACATTGTACGTGTAAGCGGTCCCTTTATGCCTGGAGGCTTTATTTACGCTTGAGTAGGTATATTTTTTATTATTGGTGTGTGCTAACTGACATGTTTGTTTGTATTAACTTAGGTACACACTATTGTACAATCTGGTTCTTCTAATAATCTAATCTAACAGATAGATGTGTTGCTGGGAAAATTGTTTTGCCACTTTTTCTTCCCAGCTAAAACACTAGAAAGTGTGAAGCGCAGGCGTGCTGGGAGACTGTCTATTGTCAACTCTGACTGTTCAAAAAGTGCTGATTATCAGCCTAATTTCAATAAATGACTTTTGATTTTGATTACTTACATTCCAAAATTAAAGTCACTTATCATGGTTTTCTGCATGATATTAGTTCTTTTATGCTACACAACAGATTTAGATATAGTACAATACACTCATAGAATACACATACATGTTTTTATTTAACTTCTAGTATAGCAGGGGTATCCAGCAGAGCTGGTAGTTTAGTTTTGAATTATTTGCTTATTAAATAAATAAAAACATGCGGTAGATAGTCCATAGCCCCAAGCAATTAGGTACCTAATACCATAAAGGTATAAGATATATATTATGTAATTGCTTCAATGGTCAGTGCTAGTTTCAAATTAGAAAATTCTAAGCATGACCTTGGAAACTGTCTGATTAATAATTGCCCTCTGTTGTGGAACTTGTGTATCCTATCTAGGTGTTAGTGATTACCGACAGGTATATTTTGAAAATATAAATCTCACCCAGAACAGACTTAATTCCTGCATCAGCCAAGTACTTGGCATAGGCGGGGATGGCCCCATAATTGACGGTAAGGTCATCGTTGAGGGGGGTGAACACTGGGGGCATCAAACCACGAGTAGTGAAGGTCACCTGTTGATAATAGAATAGGTAGTTTTAAAAATAAAGCAACTTTTTATTATTCTTCTACTCTTTATGAAATATATCCATATATATAAAAATCTTGTTCCACTGTGTTTGTGGTCGCACTCCTCCGAAACGGCTCGACAAATTTTTATGTATATTTGTTAGGTACGAGGATAGGTCGTTAAATATATTTCACACCATAATTTATAAGATAACTTTTTTAAATTTAATACTAGCTGACCCCTCGGTCAGCTAGTATTCAATTTAAAAAAGTTATCTTGTATATATTCAAATAATTCTTAGAAGAAATCAAGGGACTTTGCATTTGCTAATTATTAAAAAAACAAAATACGTAGGAATGGTAGTACATAGTAAAAGTTTAATGAAGGGAGATAAGATACTGGAGTTTGAAAGTAAAATATGTAGTAAGTAGGTATTGAGAATAGTTCAAAAACAGATACTTATTTGCTTCCTAATAAATCCAACGGTAAAGCTATATAGTTATTTGAAGCACATGACAGTATCCCGCCATAAAATCCTATAAAACAAAATTGTACTTACCATTTTATATGCTTTTTAATTCTGTATTTTACTATAGGCCACACCGTGCAGCTAGCACGACAGACGAGCAATGAGAAACATCAAAAGTTTATCTTGTGTCATTTGTTATATTTACTACTTCTTATCAGTCATATCAGTGTGACAGCTCAGTTGATTGTTTACAAATGGATATCGTTTTTAAGCTCACCAGATGGCGCCACTGTCGAGTAAGATCATGTCATTAATTCTATTTTATACTTTAAAGTACAAATAACTTCATAAAAAGTTTATTTCATTTCGTATATCAACATAGTGTAAACTTCAGATACATATTTACAAATATTCTGCCTAACATTAACAAGTATGAAACATTTAAAATCATTCTACCTCCAAGTACTAACAAATAAGATCCTAAGTTACTACTTAAAATCTTCAAGTCATAATTAATCAGGAATGGCTCAATCTAGACCAGAATTATGAATATTAGTTATAATACGTGATAAAAAAGCAAGCAACACGCGAAAACTCTGACATCTGACATTTCGGAAGACCTTACTCTACACAAGCGCCTCTAGCGGCGAATTCATGCGCGATAGCCTCCATTCTCTTATTACCACTTCATCATTCATTCTTACATTGTTGACATTATTCTTTTTACATTTCTTTTTACATTAGCATGAGAAAACAACACAAAATAAAGATTAACTAACCTTATCACATTCCTCATCTGGTGCTGCAGATTTGACTAGCTTCTTTCCAGAATTATCGAATAATGATCTTTTAAAATGTTTAGTGCATAACATCAAATGTCTAGAATGAAGTTTGTTTTGAAATTCTGGTGACGACCAAGATTCATGAGGAAAACAGTATTTTGCCCATAATTCACACCTGAAAAAATACAATTAGATAAATTAGCATTTATTTATACATTTTGTGATGAGAGTCTTATGCTCTACCTAGTACTATGTTCAAGAAGTGATTTCTACATAAATTTCATCAAACCATTTATTTGATAATTGACATTTGCTTAACTATGTACTATGTTCAAGTGGGGTACCCACATCGTGACGCTGACTGTACATTAAGTTAAGTTAGAAGATATTGTGTCAAGTGCATGAAAGCCTACCCCTTCGGGGATTAAAAGAGGCATGATATGTTATGCTAAAACAACCCGCTGAATTATTTGCACATGTTTTTGAATTTTTGATGCGTACCTTGGTTATTAATTCATATCAATGACTTACATACAATGACTTGAGATAGAAAAAGTTGAGGACCAACATTGATTTCAATGTCGGTTTCAGTGTCGGTCGGCAATTTAAAATAGAAGAATAACGAGAAATAGTGAAGAATGAATGTCATTAAGATAAGCTGGTACCCAAGGAGACCTATATTAATTTTTCAATACTTATTTTTGTTTAACAGTTGTTCAAACTTAAACATTTTGAAACTTTTTTTATAATTTTAGCATACATTACCTTAAGCTATTTGTTCTGCCAGGTTTAGGAAAACGATGCAAGGTGATGTTAGGATCCTGAGCAGGGGAACATCCACACTTGGAACATTTCCTTTCGTTTTCTTTCATGATATTTTTTTTATTCTCTGTTTTTATTTGAGTCTCTGTCTCTATAACACAATGCACAGCACTTGTTTTGGAGTCTCTGCTCACGGTAAACACTATAATGGAGGAACAGGATGCTCAACTCAACTTTAATAAGTAAGAGATTCAGTATAGATGAAAATACAAACTTAATTCACAACAAATAAGCAAGAACACAACGACAAACCTATGGGCCTGGGCCTTTGCACACCACGTTTTTTTTATGCGCCGAAGACGCACGTCTTTGATTAGCGCGTCCTCTGCGCGTTATCAACACGTTTATAACAGTCTGCTTATCACCCCTGCACCATAACACCATTTGGAATTGGAATTTAAAAGCTTTGTTTTGATTTTGATTTTGATTGAAATGTCAATCTCAGATGGTGCTATGGCTATCTCTTTTGCTACCAAACGAAATGTTTGTTTGCTTTTCTGCTGTCAGTTGTAAAGCTAGAAATAGATGCATAATTGAAATGGAACGCTCCCAAGATTCGTTCATTCATTTTTCCGCTATTGGAATGGACTCAAAATTTACAAACGCGACAATAAGAACAAGCAATGGCAATAAATGAATAGATAAAACTTTAGTTAATAAATAAATTAAATGATTAAGAAAAAACGACAATTCATTTTAAATTAGTGACGATTTCATATTAATTAAATGTGTGACTGACTCTGGAAAACCATTTTTTGACAATTAATATTTTAACACATCGTGTAGAAAGAGATGGATTGATTTATTATGGAGTAAAATAGAGATAGCACTTTCCCCATGAATGAAAAGGCAATCAATCAATCACAAAAGCAATTTTTCAAGTATTGTTTTTTACTGTGAAGTGTGTTATTTTTCGTCAAAATTAAGAAAACCAAGAAAATGAATACTATAACAAGCGAGTTGAGTATGCACGATTTAAACGTTAGGTTTTTTGAGATAATGCAAAATGAAAATAACGCCGAAGCTGCTGCAAATTACATCTATGACGCTGTTTGCGACGATGTGACCCTAGGATTTGCCTTCGAGTTCCACCACGGCCTGAAGACGGGTCTGACGGACTTGATAGAGGGAGAAAAGGAAGAAGAAGAGCCTTACAAGATTGTGAGCACGCCAGAATGTGATGTGTTTGGCTTCTCCATGATGAAAAAGACCCCTGATTCAAATTGTTCCTGTCCGAATTGTGAGCGGCCAGTTTCTGCGACCAGGTTCGCTCCTCATCTAGAAAAATGCATGGGTAAGTCTACCAAAAAGTACATGCCAACCTTGCCTCGTAACTCAATAAATAATAATGCCTGTAGTATTTTCCTTGTAACTCACAATCGGTAGGTAATTTTGTTATTATTACAACAATAACTAACGAATTCTCTGCCCGGTTTTCCTTGTAAGCTACTCTATAAATTAAACATTAAACATTTGTCCTTAACCATTAATATATTGTGGGTACAAGAAAAAATAAGAAAAATCTGGGTTTGTCTTGTATTGCAACAGAATCACATTAAAAAAGCACAATTAAATCTCTTTCACAAAAAAATAATACAAGATTGAAAAAAGTTAGTCAGTATCAATGAGACTAACTTATGTGGGGACACATAATGAAAAAATTAACATTCTCTGTATTTGTTAGTTTGTTTACATAAACTTAACCTCTATTCACCCTTTCTTTGTGCTTAACAACATAAAATGTTACACAATAAATGAAAATTTTGGATTCTTCTCATGATTATGTAATTTACAATAGGTACAACTACTATTTTCCAAATATATCAGTGAGCTGTTTTTATTTGCCATGACAAGTCATTCAAGAACACACAGTTGAGATACTGAATCATTTTTAAACCAGAGCTTTGAGCCATGTGAGTATATTCTGAACCCTAGGACTAAAGGATTATTTTACTGCAATCTTCCGGCCCATATTTTTGTGAGATAACTCTTCCATTGCACAGAATTAAAAAAAAAATCCCTTCTCTTTGACCATCTTTTTAGGGTTCCATACTCAAAAGTTAAAAACGGGACCCTATTACTAAGACTCCACTGTCTGTCTGGCTGTCTGGAATAAACCGTGATATTTCTGTTGCTGTTATAACAACAAAATAAAAATATAAATTATTTAAATAAAAGAGGGCTCCCATACAAGAACTGTGTTTTTTTCGGTTTATGGTACGGAACTTTAAAAAATCCCTTCTCTTTGACTATCTTTTTTTTTCCATTTGCTAGTTGGTTATGATTGTTAAGTGTTCACTCATCAGTGATAAATAACAGCCATTGAAAATTAAGGAGATTTATAGGCAGCAATCAGTAATCTTTCCACACTGTCCTGCTTTGAAATGTACAGTACAAATAAGGAATTTATATTGATCCAACACTTTCTTCATTATATTGTTTTTTGTACAGACGCCAGTAGGTCAACCTACCTGAAACTGTCAGATTTTCCTAACCAACCTTGAACCTAACACTTAAGAGATAAAGTTGAAAATCTATTAAAGAAATTCGACAGATTGTAGTAGCTTGATGTGCTGGCGTCTGTACATTTGGCTAAAAAGCAATTTAGTTATGAGATTTCAACTCTCTTGTAAATTTTGGCTTTTTCCTGTTATATTGGTCTAATTTAACTGAATGCTTTGACTTTGAATGCACTCTTTCAAAATAGTTATATATTGTTATCCTTCTTTGTTTATAGATTCAATAAGGCTTGCAATATAAATAGGGACACAACCATTATGATAATACCTACTTATAGATTTATCTACAAAATATAATGTTTTACCTGAAAATAAAACAGTTATTATATACGGAACCTTATTCTAGACCTATACAGTGAGACGATATCTTTCCGGATCTGACGTCACGACCTCTCTTGTTCCCCCTCCCAGCCGGCTCCGCCCCGCTATGGCCGGGGGAGGGGGCGTAGAGCTTGCCCGAACAGTCAGGCGCGCTCTTCACATTGCATCTCACTTCCGGTGGATTATGAGTCCACCAGGCAGGATTAAAAATATAGGTCTAGAATAAGGTTCCGTATATAATAACTGTTTTATTTTCAGGTAAAACATTATATTATACACTATGAACCGTTATTCTAGACCTATACAGTGAGATGTGTTTATTATCGCCTGGTGGCAAGCTAAGTATATGCCAATGTGTGAAAAAGAAATGACTTGGGTATCTAAATAATTTTGTTTAATATAGGTACCTAGGAATATTTATATTAACAAAATATAACTGTATAATTATGTAAAGAAAAAGATTTTTATTTGAACGACCAAAACTAAGTACCTCAGTAATAAGAACTTACACATACAAAAGTTTTGCCATTTGCATAACATGATTAGTACCACAATGTATGCTTTAATGATGTGATATTCGAAGAATTATGATTTACTTTGAACTAAAGTTACATTAGTTATGTATAGCATACCTACTTACATTAAACAAATCTATTTAAGTTAATACATATAACAACATGTTGCTTTGAACTGAATATTTATTATAATAACATTGATTAATAGGTAGGTAATCATATATTATTTAGAATCTACACACCTTCAAATGTCAGAGATAAATTGTTACGACTTTGCGACGTGTTAATTTCGGCTGAATAGAACCGTGCAAATGTGTTGGGGACACGCCAGTTCCCTTTTGCCATGATCTCGTCAATACTGTGGCACTCAAGCCAGTTGAGAGATGCTGCGGCACTTCGAGTACTACCAGGAGTAGCCTCTATTCCTGCCTCCTTAAGAATAGTTTTAACCCAACCTCCAATCACTGTTCGAGAGGCTGGCCTGACTCTGCCACGAGTTGATATAAATAAATGATTAATGTCATTGTTAATTCTACTAGATGATGATACTTCTATCAACTTACGTATCCACCATACAGGGCATATGGATTCATCTGTATGTGTGTGCAATTTCCATGATGATTGTCTGTGTGTATAGCTATCAGTCTTTGAGCCAAATGCTGGGTGAAAAACAATATGATTAGAATTATCTTCAAAATGTGCACTATCAACCCGCAACAGTGTCAGGTCATGGACTCTACGACTAGAAGCGAGTAGCAAAATCAGTGCTGTGCGACGAGATACTTGGAATAAACTCGCATGAGGCGGCTGGTTAGAGCTGAGCCATTCTACCACAATACGTGGATCCCAAATGAAAGAATTTTTAGGTTTGGAATCAACATTAGCAAGTGAAATAGCTTTTAACATTCTCTGAACGATAGGATCACTGCTTATGACTTGTCCGTTAGAACAGGCCAAAGTGGCAACTGTTGATTTATAAACTAAAATAGTTTTATAAGACAGTTTAAGAGTTAAGTGCAAGTATGCTAGGTACTTAGCGACTTGGGCACCAGAGGGGTTTGTATGGTTGAAATTATTATGAGTACACCAATTTAACCATTTTTTCCAAATACCGGCATACATTTTCTTCGTAGAGGGTCGCCAGCTAGAATTAAGTAGGTCTATTTCGTTTTGAGACCAATTTGTTAATTCGGCACACCACCCTTCACTAGCCATGCCTCTAGATACATCTGCTCCACGTGAACCGGAGGCAGATAAGTCCGTGTATCTAGTAACCACCGATGAAGATTTAATATGGGTAAAGGAGCGCTCACCGCTCTCCTCTTCAGGTCTGGTCGCCAAAACACTTTGGACCAGCGCGGTACTATTAGGATGTATCGACCCTTGCACAGGTTGAGATGTGACAAAACTCGTGGAATTAGGTGTGGTGGAGGGAATATCCACGCTCGACGGTATGACCACCTTCTGCTGAAGGCGTCGTGAAACTCTGCGTTCGAGTCTTTGCAATCTCGTGAGACGTAGCGCACAAGCACGTGTGCGGTTTTCGAGGCGAACAAGTCGATTTCGGGCATTCCGAACTTGCGAAATACCTCTCGACATGCCTCTTCCATTAGGGTCCACTCCCCGGGTAATTTGAGCCTTGACAGCATGTCTGCTTCTGTGTTTACCTGACCGGGCAGGTACTGAGAGACCAGGTGAATCTTGTTCTCGTCCGCAATCTCGAATAACATGCAAGTTAGCTGGTAGAGGTTCCGTGATCGGAGACCCCCCTCGTTCCGTATGTAACTCACCACACTCTTGTTGTCTGACTGAACTAGCACAGTTGAATGACGTAGAGATTGCTGACGATTGGTTAAGGCCTGTATAACTGCCCACATTTCCTTTAAATTGCTGTGCCATTTTTTCTGCTCCGGGGACCATAATCCGCTCAGACCAGCGTTGTCTACTATGGCACCCCAGCCTCTGGCAGATGCGTCTGTCGTTATATAGTGTGAAACAGGATCTGGATGTATCGCTGTTCCTGAAGACAGAGCTCGTAACCACCACATTAAGGTCGTCGGCACTTCCGACTCGAGCGGGCGTTTTACGTGTGCTTGGAGTTTCGGAAGCCGATTGCAAGCTACTTGTAACGGGCGGCAATGAAGCCGACCTCTGGGCACAACGAAGGCTGCAAAGTTTAGCATGCCTAGCAAGCATTGAGCGTCGTGCAAACTCCATCGATTTACCTTTTGTATGTGGCGTATCATATTGGAGATTTTGGAAACCTTTTCCTGGGGCAAATACTTGGAATTCTGGGCGAGATTCCATTTTATGCCGAGATAGTCCACTGCCTTGGTAGGGATCAATGTGGATTTTTTGTAGTTGATCATCCATCCCAAAGTTGTGAGGACTCTTATAGCTTCCGCAGCATGGTCCATTAGGGTTAATCGATCTTGGTTCACGATTATATAATCGTCCAAATAGACGATAACTCGCATGCCCTTCTCGCGCAGCACATCTGCTACCCAATTTGTCACTGTCGCAAATGCCCTGGGTGCTGATGACAGCCCGAATGGTAGACAAGTGATCTGAAGGAGCTCCGGGCTCGACTTCTTTTCTGTTGCGTATAATACTCGCAGAAATGGGTGATGGCTGGGGCTGACTGCTAGGTGAAAATAGGCCTGAGAAAGGTCTATTTTGATCGCCCAGTCGTTCGGTTGCAAGAAATCCGGCACACGGTACATATTTATTAAGCGAAACTTTGTTTGCATTACATAGCGGTTTAGATTTTTTAAATTGAATATCGGGCGGTTGCTGGTATCTGACTTTTGCACTAAAAACATCGGACAGACATAACTTGGAGATGGATCCACTCGAATCAAGATTTTCTGTTGTTTCAAAATCTCGATCTGTTCCGACATCAATAAGCTCGTTGGAGTTTGAAAACGTGTTAATAAGTCTGGACTTTGAAGTGGGGGTATTTTGAAAAAGGGAATTCGGTAACCAGATATCATTTTTATAATGTTCTCTGGAGCACCGTAATTCTTCCAAATTTGAATGTAATTTTTTAACCGCCCGCCATAAAATAAAATTTCTTGAGGATAGTCACTTACGATACTGATCGGATTTACGATTGCCGGAGAACCGTTTTTTGTTTTCGTTATGCCTTGTACCAGATTTATTGTTTCCCGACTTTCGGCTTCTACTTTTGGGAGGCGCTTGAAAGCTCGTGGATGGCTGGGGATCGAACCCAGGATTGTCACCGTGAAAGGGCTTGCGTGGTCGCTTAGCTGGAGGGCCATCCTGTCTATTCCGCATAGACATGGCATGAGGCTCTTCCGCAGAGCGCTTTTGGGCAGAGAACAACCTACTTGTACCACCAGCCTTTTGTAAAAAGGTGGTTAAATCCTGTGGATTAAAAAGGTTATATTGTGTTGGGGGGATCTTTTGTAAGTCCACCTTTACATATTTGTCCTTGACACCCGACAAAATGCAGTCACGACGTCTTTGAATGATATCAGCACGTCTCCCACAACTCATTTGCAAGAGATCCTCGGACACTTTCATGTAAGATGAGTTTTCGGAAAAAGAAGCATTAATCTTTTCAAAAAGCGTGTCAGCGTTAAGAACACAGCCAGGCGATTGCGCCCATTCTATGATTTGCTGAAAGTTGCTTCTTAGCAGCTCATTTTGCTGTATAAGCCCATGGGTAAAAGCTCCAAACGATCTATCAAGTAATCTAAGCCAAGAAGAATTTGTATCACAATGTCTAAGTTCAGTGTTAACATCGAGTTCGTAAAAACCTGGCTTAGCGATATACTTTTTCTCAGTTTCTAGGTATCTAACCCTTTGCCAATCATTAGTATCAAAATGATGTAGTTTATTCAGCGCATGTAATCTACCCTCAGAGGCATTTTCAACAGTAGGTTCTTTTAGGTTAGTGGATACCGAAAATTCGAATACTTTAGCCTTCTGTGGTTTATTGAGAAGGTGATCATTCCCAAGAGAAACCCTCAAGCCTTCTGATGGATGTAAGGAAATATCAGAATCAGATTCAGGCTCGGTTTCTTTGTTTGAAAACCGATCGTTATTTTCAAGTAGGATAATATTTCACTTACTTGATTTGACAGCATGTCTAACCTGCGCTCGTTAGTTTCTCGGGTTTCCTGCCGCAGCTGCCGGCGTCTCCGACGTGGGGCGGAGCTGCTTGATGATGAAGAAGATGACGAAGAAGATGCCTGCGGTGATGCAGGGGGAGGCGGGCGACTCCCGTCACCCTCGGCAGGCGCTTTCGTGGATTTTTCCATTACGTAGATCAAACACGCACTCAAAACGCGCACTCAAAACTTGAATAGTACTCGAAACACTATTACCGAGTTTTCAAATAACCACTGAATAAGTTTTTTCCACGAACTAAGAAAGTGAACACTAAACAGCAGCGCTGTTGCCCGCACTAGAAGAGGTGTGATCGCACCGAAAAACGATGCCAATGTGAAGAGCGCGCCTGACTGTTCGGGCAAGCTCTACGCCCCCTCCCCCGGCCATAGCGGGGCGGAGCCGGCTGGGAGGGGGAACAAGAGAGGTCGTGACGTCAGATCCGGAAAGATATCGTCTCACTGTATAGGTCTAGAATAACGGTTCATAGTGTATAATAATCATACCACTACAGTTCCTACTATCATAATTAAAATTATAAATTATTTCTTAATTCTTATAAAAATAAAGCAAAATACGCGCTTAGACGTGGAGTTGCAGACACCAGCCCATTATACAATACAATACAATAAAGCAATTTATTGATTTTGTATCAATATTTCGTTTATTGTAGTATTATTGTCACTGTAATACTAAGTACTTAATAATATTTTATTTTATTAATATAACATAACATCACGCTTGTAATCCCCGTAGGGTTAGGCAGAGGTGTACCTAATAGTACACCCACATTTCGCCAGTTTTGGCCAGTTGTGTTATTATAACTATAATACATAATGTATATTTGCTTCGTTGGTTGAGTGATCATAAACGCTACTTCTGAGCATGAAGTCCTGGTTCGTCCCTGGTTGGGCAAAGTGTTATTGGGTTTTCTCAATAAAAGCCACAGACTCTGGTTATGTGTCCAGTGGTTGGCAATAGGCCCTATTACATGGCACTTAAAACATAACTAGCAAAATGTGGGTGCACGATTATGTACACCTCTGCCTAATCCTTCGAGGATTACAGGTGTGATGTTATGTATGTAATATTAAATAATAGGAGTTGTACAAAACAGGAAAATACAAGGAATAACACTGTTATTTATAATATAAAGTGCATCCTATTTTGGCACAATCCTCAATATTAATAACTTATCCTGTATTAGTTAATTGATTTACATTGTTATTTTCCTAGTAATTAAATGAAGTTGAAACAACAGGATGACTTTTAGAGTCTCATTAAATAACTAACTAAGCTAACTTAAATGTAATAAAAGGCTAAACAGGAGATAAAAAAATATATTTTATTTAAATCCCTAAAATTTTCTTCTACCTACCATATTTATTGTTAGAACATTTAGATTTTGGTACCCATACCATACATGAAAAAGGTAAGTTCATCCCCGACCTAGCCTAGCCTTTTCCCAACTATGTTGGAGTCAGCTTCCAGTATAACTGGATGCAGCTGAATACCAGTATTTTACATGGAGTGACTGCCTATCTGATCTCCACAACCCAGTTAGTACTGGGCAATACGATACCCCTTGGTAAGCCTGGTTGTTAAACTTTCGGGCCACTGACTTCCTGTAACGACTGTCAAAGATCTACGATTGACAGCCGGGACCAATGGCTTAACGTGCTTTCCGAGGCACGGAGGAGACTCGGTATGGCATGGGTGGTCACCCATCCACAGACCAACCTACGCAAGCGCGGCTTCACCGAAAGTTCAGATATTTGCTCATATTCTTAAGATTTCCTTTCAAATCTCTATGATTTCCTCGCAAAAAAACTAATTTACCAATACCGGTGACATTTAAATAGAATAGAATATTTATTGATTTGTTCAGAATGTAGGTATTTACGATAAGGTAGTTATAATAATATTATGGAATCCTTGTACATTCTACTATTTTGGCATGCAAACGTTGATGCAGTTCATCATCAAACATATTCGATTGGCCTGTTGGTCTAGTGATTAGTGACCCTGACTGCTAGGACGGAGGTCGTGGGTTCGATTCCCACACAGGACAAATCTTTGTGCGATGAGTACGATTATTTGTTCTGTATCTGGGTGTATAATTTATCTATAATATGTATGTATTTAGAAATATATAAGTATGTTTATCAGTTGTCTGGTTGGCATAGTACAGGCTCTGCCTAGTTTGGGATCAGATGGCGGTGTGTTGGTTGTCCCAAGATATTATATAAAACATTAGCACACAACTAAAATTTATCATTTAGAAAATCCGAAACATTAAATATTCGTACTTATGACTCTATTCCTCCGGGAAAAAAAGGCTTAATAACGGTATAAATACTTCCTTCTAGGCATGGGCCGGAACAGTTCGCGCATAGCGTCGCGACGCATCGCATCGAACAGCCGCGAACCGACTTCGTACGCAGGACTCCTAAGCGACGATGAAGATGACGTCGACTGGTCTGGCGGCTCCGTCCACAACGAGCGGCGTAAGCGCAGGATCAAGAACAACAATAATAGGAAACCGAACAAGATGCATAAGTATGTATACTGTTGATATATTACTAACGTTTTTTAGACTAAGATAAGGCATATACTTGGACCAGGTGTTCCATGGGTATCTTAATCCTACGGGACGAGAGCCGCAGGTTAAGCGGGCTGGAAACGGAAAACATAGAACACCAGGGTGGTTTTACTCCTGCCAGGGCTGCAGGACTGTTCGAAAGAGATACCGCGGCCCTGGAACACAAAGGACAAGGAAGGAACATGGAAGGGTTTTAGTCAGTACAAGTCTGACACTCCCTTCCGCTCTGCCCAGAGCGGGAGAAGCCATTTGATGATTTCCCATCCGAAAAAAAAGGGTGGTTTTACTCAGTACGAGTCTGACAGACACTCCGCTCTCCCTAAGGCCAAGAACATCCATTGAAGATTTCCAACTCAATGTGTTGAGTGTACTTTGGCCAGGTAGCCAGTGTTGGTTTGCTGTTCAAATTTTTTCCACATTAGTGTGGGATACGTGGCAGGTCAATTATTTACGTCTCGCTCACTTAGTATGTGTGCGAAGGAGACAAGCAATAGGAGCGGTAGACACTTTATTGAAAGTTATTTAGTTATCTTGCAAAACGGAGGGTGTATACATAGTTGAATTTAGATTTAGTAATACATTACTTATCATCAAAGTCTTAAGGAAGATAATATATAAGCAATTGAATATAATAAAGACTGAATTGTTCTTTGTTTCAAACAACTAATGCCCTGGCTGGCTACAGTATTCATGGTACGTTTATGGTCCAAGAATCAGCTTTTAGAAGAAAACAAAAATATAGATACGCATATTACTTTTATATAAAATCTAGCTGGCACTTGCATGCATTTTTAACATATAATATACTCTGTATTATTTACCTACTAAAAGTCTAAATTTTGTGTTATAATTTAAAACGTGTTTGTGCATTTGAATTGTCTTAGTATTTAAATATTCTCAAATTAAAACCATATTTTAATGAAAAGAGCTCTGACCCTCTCCCACCTCTGATAGCAGTATTATTTTAATTTTCTTTAGTGTGGGAAAGAGATGCATTCGTTTGGTCCTCTCTTTCACACACTGGAGTAAAATTAAAGTACCCAATAATACTGTAAAAGATGTTGGTTGGCCTCTACCTCTAGATACACGAGTGCAGTCATTTAATCATGGGGAGGGACCAAAAGACCAACCCCAATCCCCCTTAATTATAAATTACAAAATATATTATCGACTCTATTTAATATACCTTAAGGCGGGTTCATTAACAGTCCTCATCACAAAGATCATTGTGACTTTGACAGACATGTCCCTACAATCCAACGTCATCCTTTTTTAACTAGTTCCAACGAGTATACATCAAGATTACGGTAATGTTGCCAGTAATTCAAAATCAGAGATTAAATACCTGAAAAGACTGTACTTACTCGTTTTCCGGTGACTTCCAAGTTCTAACTTTTTATAAAGGCCCCAATGCACAAACACAAGTCTTCTTCTGAAAGTATGTAAACAATGTATGGTTCCAACAGGCACAACAATGGGACGGCGAACTCGGACGCGAACGACGGTGGCGCCACCTACGAAACGATGACCGCTAACGAGAAAAAGAACTTGCTGCAACAGATCTGTGGCGTCGTGTCAGAGCACACTAAGAAATTATGCACTAGGTAAGAAGATACTTGGACTTTGTGTGGTTAGAGCTTTCTCCTCGTCATAGAGCGGCTAGGATTGGTGAGTCGTTTGATGGCATTAGGAACTTCCCCTATTACATGAGACTTAAATAACTAATGTGGGTGTGCTAGTATAGTTCATCATGATCATTCTCTTCCCCTCATCCCAATTTCAATTTTTGAATGACCTGTTGGTCTAGTGATTAGTGACCCTGACTGCTAGGACGGAGGTCGTGGGTTCGATTCCCACACAGGACAAATCTTTGTGCGATGAGTACGATTATTTGTTCTGTTTCTGGGTGTGTAATTTATCTATAATATGTATGTATTTAGAAATATATAAGTATGTTTATCAGTTGTCTGGTTGCCATAGTACAGGCTCTGCCTAGTTTGGGATCAGATGGCAGTGTGTTGGTTGTCCCAAGATATTTATTATATAATTATTATTAATTCATTTGTGGTCGGCGCAGCATGTCTTCTTCTTCTTCCATACTTCTCTGTTACTCGTCATCTCATTAGACACCTTCTTTCTTGCCATATCATTATGTACACAGTCTATCCATCGTTTCTTTGGTCTTCCTCTACTCATAAACCCATCCACATTCATATCAAAACTTTCCTCGCGACATTTTCCTCATTCCTCCGCATCACATGCCCATACCACGACAACCGATTACCACACAACTTTTCAGTCACCGGCGCCACTTTCAGATTTCCTCTTATATACTCATTTCTTATTTAATTCATTTGCGTAACACCACACATCCCTCTTAGCATAGTTATACAATATAATAGGTACTATCCTGCCTAACCCTTCGGGATTACAAGCGTGATGTTGTGCTATGGTTACATCCACAATTATATTTTAATAAGCTCATTAGCTAAAGAATTGATAAGTTTTTTAGCAACGTGACCTTTTTATTTATATTTTCCCTAAGGAAAAACACCCTGATATTACCTAATATGCCTACTTGTTCCCTGTGTCAAATACAATTAACATACAAAATAAGTAAATTTTAAAGCGATTATACTATTTACATTAAATTTACTGTGAATTTATTTAAATTAAACACCGATTATATTATTACATCATCTGACTAGCCTTTTCCCAACAATATTGAGATTGGCGTCCATTCTAACTGAGTGCACCTGAATATCAGTATTTTACATGGAGCGACGCCTATCTGACCCCCCCACAACCGAGTTAGTACTGGGTAATACGATACCCCTTGGTAATTGTGGTTGTCCGACTTTCGGGCCACTGAATACCTGTAAACGCTGTCAAAGATCTGCAATTGACAGCCGGGACCAACGCCTTAACGTGCTTTCCGAGGCACGGAGGAAACTCGGTACATGGGACTTAAACGTAACTGGCAAATGTCCACATCCACATTTAGCTGGTAGTGAGGTGTACCAACAGCTCAACCTACTCTTTTCTTGACTTGAATGTGCCCTGGCGGTTAGGAGTATGTCATGCTCACTCAAAGGTCTCTCTGATGGTGGCGCGTGTGTCGGATCATTTAGTTCTCTTCAAAATGGTTGAGTTGAATGGTGCTGATACATCCGTCATGTTCGTGAACGGGCGCTGTCAGTTGTGACTGGTCATCTCTTGGTTGCCACGGCTTATTTGAATTAATTATTTTATTTTTGAATTGATTATTTTTTTTGTTTTTACTATGGACAGTTTTAACGTGCTCACTGCACATCTTGCTACATCGTTCTCACATAATTTACTATCTCAACATGAATGATGTAACCAAGGTTTTTGTAAAAATATACTGATTTAAAAGAGTGTCCATGGAGTTTCTTGCCCGTTCTTCTCCATAGAGATCTACGCTAGGGAATGGGCAACTACAATACTTTCACAGTTTTTATGCCTTGTGTCTGGGACTGTAGCTTCATTACATTGTTATCATCCATGTTCCTGCCTTGCCCTTTGTGTTCCGGAGCCGCGGTATTTCTTTCGAACAGTCCCGCAGCCCTGGCAGGATTGGCGAGAGCCTCCCCAGATGTTGTTCGAGGTTATTGTAGCCATCTTAAAAGTGCCTGTAACTGGCCTACTTGAAATAAATACTTTGCTCTGCCCAAAACTTCAAGTTTTACAGGCGTGATGTTATTTATACTTAATGAAAAACTCAATTTCACAGATCTACTCGCTGCCCTCAACACACCGAAGAGCAACGACGCACCCTCCGCAACAGTGTTCTAGAACCTTTAACCCCAGAGTCCCAGTCTATGGGGCTCACCGCCGAGGAGGCCGGCTCCCCCCCTGACTCCAGCCCCTCTTCCTCATGCTCATCGTCTAGCCGCAAGAGGGATCGCCACCGGGCCCCACCCAAGACAAAGAACAAGAGAGATCGGAATATATCACCTAATACGAGGGATTAAGGACTGAATTGTGTAAGATGAACCTTGTAGGAACTAATTTTATTTTGCTTGAGGGTGTATAAGTTGGTTTGTTACTGGTTCAGTCAACCGCTTGTCTGTGGTACCCATTTGAAATTGCGCCTTTGTGAAGTAGCAGTAAGCATGCTGATAAGGTCTCACTCGCACTGCTACTTAAAAGTAACAGTGTTATAAAGTCAAATAACGAATGAGTAGCCAGAATGTCGTAGCGCTATTATTTCAATGGCGGTCCGTACACGCCGCACTTACTAACGCGTTATTAACTATTTGTATTGTAGGTCTTAAAAAAATCTAGCATAACATGTTATAAAGAGGAGGTTGACGGTGCTAGTTTATTTTAAGTTTTTTTTTTTTATTATATTTCCAAAATTACTTAATGACATTAGTTGTTGCATCATTTTACGTCGTATAAAGCAAGATTACGCTTTTAATTTTCTTACCCGATTTAGGCTAAGCCTGAGAAGGGTAATGATTTTTTTATTCTTCGAGGTGGTGTCTTCAACCATTACTTGACTAAATTTTTCAAATACGTCATTAGAATTGAATTTCTTCATAATTATTCTCCGATTCGTCTCGGCAGTTTTCATAGTATACGCTTGCTGGTTGGACAAAAAACAGATATTCATTATCTGCATGTTTTTTCTTGCATGAATACATTTTTTTTTTTTCATAAATGTATAAGTATTGTAAGCATAATTTATTACTTCGTAAACGTTTTTCTCTCATTACTTGACTATCGAATTTCTTCGTAATTATGTTCCGATTCGTCTCGACAGGTTTCATAATATACACTTGCTGCGTCGTCACAAATACAGATATTCATTATCTGCATACATTTTCTTGTACTTTTACAATATTTTTCTTAATTCATAAAAGGAAACAGTAAACATAATTTATTACTTCGTAAACGTTTTTCTCTCATTACTTGGCTATTGGATTTCTTCGTAATAATTTTTCCGAAAAATTATAAAGAGGCGGTTGACACTGCTAGTTTCTTTTAAGTTTTTTTATTATATTTCCAAAATTACTTAATGACATTAGTTGTTGCATCATTTTATGTCATATAAAGCAAGAATACGTTTTTATTTTTTTTACCCGACTTGGGCTAAACTTGAGAAGGGGTAATGATTTTTTTTCTTCGACGTTGTGTCTTCAACCGTTACTTGACTTAATTTTTCAAATACGTCATTAGTATTGAATTTCTTCATAATTATTTTCCGATTCGTCTCGGCAGTTTTCATAGTATACGCTTGCTGGTTGGACAAAAAACAGATATTCATTATCTGCATGTTTTTTCTTGCATGAATACATTTTTTTTTCATAAATGTATAAGTATTGTAAGCATAATTTATTAATTCGTAAACGTTTTTCTGTCATTACTTGACTATTGAATTTCTTCGTAATTATGTTCCAATTCGTCTCGACAGGTTTCATAATATACACTTGCTGGGTCGACACAAATACAGATATTGATTACCTGCATGTTTAAGATCTTTTTCTTTCTTAAATGTAAACGTATTTTATTTTTACGTTAACTTTTTTGTTTTATTACTTGGGTATTGAATGTATTCATAATTATTTTATAGGCTTGAACACTGATAGCATATTTTTTATCGAAAATATTCTAGAGTCACACAAAAATAGATATTCATTATTTAAATCAATTTCCATACTTTTTCTTGTATGTTTACATTTTTTTTCCATAAATATATACAGTAAGCATAATTTATTACTTCATAAACGTTTTCTCTGTTTTAAAAGATACCAAGTGTGTGTCCCATTAGAAGTTCAATACAATGCAAAATTGAATTACTTTTTCAATTCCACTTTTAGTTCATTATTTAAAACTACAATCCGACAATCCGTTGCCAATGTCGGTGCGTTAGGTTTCCATTTGTTACCATTTGGGTACGGAACCCTAAAAAAAAACCTCGTCGTTTCACGATATTACTGTTGGTGTGTTCCTAATAGGTTGCGTTTGGTTTTGCAAACGATGTTTCTTAACTGGCAATCATAATATGATTCCGCACCCAACTATAGAACAGTGCCTCCTACAGAGAGGTCTGATAAAATCAATTTGCAATTTATGATTTCAAAAAGTTGTTACTGATTAATTTTCTTAAACTTTTTTTATCTAAAAGTAATTCCCTTTGTCGAAAATCTCGGTCGTGGGATAAAAAAAAACGAACATTCAGCGATTCTGAACGGTCACCCCAGTTTAGCGCGTTTAAAGTGTAGCAATTAAAACAGCGATTCCATCTACGGAAGCGTTTTAAAAATACCAAGTTCCTGTCCCACTAGAAGTTCAATACATTGCAAAATTGGATTATTTTTTCACTTCCACTTTTAGTTTATTATTTAAAACTACAATCCGACAATCCGTTGCCGATGTCGGTGCGTTAGATTTCCATTTCTTACCATTTGGGTACGGAACCCTAAAAAAAAAACTTCGTCGTTTCACGATATTATTGTTGGTGTGTTCCTAATGGTTTGCGTTTTGTTCAACAATGTTTCTTAACTGGCAATCATAATATGATTCCGCAGCCAACTAAAGAACAGTGCAAGTTGTTACTGATTAATTTTCTTAAACTTTTTTTATCTAAAAGTAATTCCCTTTGTCGAAAATGTCGGTCGGGGGTTGTTTTTTTTGGCGTCTGAACGTTGCGTGTATACACATTTTATTTTAAATATTTTTTTCATGTGAAAAGTTTTTGTTTTTGACCACCGTTTGAGTTGAAACTTTTTGAGAGATAAGTTCGTGAGATAAGTTCTTAGTTCCTCAAAATACTACCTGCAATAGGTTTAATTTTTATGTGGTAATAATTAATGAAGTTTATGTTTTTATTTCTCGTGGCGAAAATGATTTTTCTTGGCGGTTGGTGTTTTTTTTGCGCATTGTAGTGAGGGTTCTAAGAAAAAGATAAAAACCAAACTTGGCAAATTGCGCGCTTTCGGACGATGCATATTGTATTATATAGGTATTTAGTATTGCTATATAGTATTAAATGCTGAAAATAAAAATTGGCTTTGTTGCCAATAACTTAGATTTCCTATATTTTGGACTGAACCCAAAGTGCATCATGTTATTTCAAATAGTGATCTGTAACCTTAAATTGGTTAAGCTTGTTTATTATACAATAATAGAAAAATAAATAATGGACTCGTTATTCCAAAAGTTTGTTCGAATTAAATCGTATTGACACTGTTGAACATTTATCTATATTAATATGATTCATAAAAATGCAAATAGATTTATAAGGTACAGGCCTTGCGAAGCTCGGTTTTCACTGTTAAACAAATATAAACATTGCGTCAGTCATATTAAAGTAAAAAATAAATGAACCGGCTCCTTCCGTGTTGATTGGTCTCTCATTTAATACAATCATTTCAATACAATTTCCATAACATTGACAGGACGATGGAAACCGCGCATCACCGGTCTTGTACTGTCCCGTTAAGAAAGATTTTTATTCTGTATAGGGCCCAACGTTACCACAAAACAATAAATGCATTTACCACAAAACGAATTTAAAAAGAAAACACATAAATTATAAAGAAGATACAAGACAGTTTTAAAAACGTTTAGCGTTAAGTACATTAAGTGATTTGTGGTGCAAGCGGACGTAAATGTTGAGTCCACAAACTTGCTCGATACAGTAGATTAATGCTAATGCTGAATTAATAGGTACTTCCTTATTTAATTCATGTAATAAGTTCTGAAATCTTATGACGTGATACAAGATAAAGATTTATCAGGCAAAAATATAGAGCTTGTCTTTGAGAGGGTGCATTCTGGAAGTTGGCAATGTCGCAATATATTTCGTCATGTCGCTTGTTTGCGACAATAATGAGTAATGACATTACTCGAAAAGTAGGAAAATGAAAGACAGCTTATTTTTAAAATAGACTAAAAATATTTTAATAACATTGCCAGTATTTTTTTGCGTAGAAATCTTTTATCAAAAGATGAATGGTTTATTTCAGGTATTTCGTTACTAATCTTAATACGTTATTTTATATTCAACTACAAACAACATCGAATAATCTAAATTTTATGTTATGTCATCCTTGTCGCAAACGAGCCATATATTTGACAGATAAGTACTTGCGACGTTGCGAACTTTCAAAATGCACACTCTTTATTCTAGATAGTTTTGAAAATGATATAATTTAGGATAGGTAGGAATTAAAATTTTAAATTGGCTCGTTAGGCGTTACACATTGGTGATCGTATTGTTTTAGGCGACCCCTTCTCCCCTCACTCAGCATCACGGGTCTTTGTGTATTTAAAATGTTCAGATATTTTTGTGTTTTTTTTTTAAACACAAATTCGCTTGCTCTGTATTTTTAATTTATTATTGGTAAAATACACATCAAACATTTTTTGTCATTTCAAAATATACGCGAGTGACACATGACACCCCCCTCCCTCCTACTAGAACCTCACGTGGTTGAAAGACGACCCTATAGAGAATGAAGATAATAAAGCATACATTAAGATTAATAGAAGATTAATGCAGAGTCGAAAATGTGTAGCGCCCCTGAGAGTCATCACCATATATGTTAGGTTATAGACTTGACGAAGTGTCAATCTAAATTTGATGTAAAATTATAAACATATTGTTATTGAGATTACAATGTATTAATGTATTAGAAATCGTCTTGTATATACCTATTATCTAGGGTGTTCATGTAAATATTCATCATATAAATGTAATTATTATTTTATTATTACCTATTTGACTGAAGTAGCTATCTAATATTAAATAAAGACATGTATTGCGATACAAATTATAATGTTTCATTTTCCTTGCGTTTGTTTATTTCAAACTCTAATTATAGCAGTGGCGTGCTATGTAATTTCCTCATGCACACCGCACTATTCAGTTTCCTTCCTATTGATTAAAACCTAACACATAACCTACTCTTTACTTCCATCTTCAGCACACATAAAGCGAACTTGCATAAAATGACAGCTACATTAAAACATGATCTGTATAATAAAGGCCCTCCTCAAAAACTATACCCGGTGGTATAGTTTTGGCATGGTTTTTGTTAAAAAAACTCGAAAAATTTCAAACGCACATAAACGCCGTGTGCCGCAATTGGGGCAAAGTATTGAACGCCGCACTCATATATGCGTCCCGTCGCACTGGGTAGAATTTCTTCAACCACGCATACGCGTTCATAGCACCACACGAAATATTTATTGAACGCCCAAGAGCGTTTGCCGCACCGGGTTAGTGAGCTATTTACTTAGCATCTGCAATAACTCCGCAAATAATTTAGCAGGCAATGCGTTAACAACATAAGAAGAAAATCTACATAATGCCGCGGCGGCACCGGCACGGTGAAATGTGTCTGGCTTTTACGTATAGCAAAGAGCCAAAGTTGATCTTAACCGCTTGTGGTATTAACACTAACCAGGAAGCTTAGCGAAACCCTAAACTTCCCATATAGGGCGTCCGCTAGAACACGTGGGCTCGCGTGTCTGTATTTGCAAAATAGTATGAGCAGCACTAAAAGGCGTGCGTGCGTGTGACGGGTTTTCTAAGCGCGTTCGCTAAAACTCGAACGGGTGCACGGAGCGGGAGCTCGCAATCCGCCTTAGAAAAACCGTCAAACATACAAACTGTCCCGGCACCTCCAACAGCTGTTATAAACGTTGATATACATACTACATAAGTCACGATCAGACTTGTAAGTCCCTAGCGTAGCAGTCAACAGGTTGACCTTCAGAAGTGGCAACCTGTTGGTCCCACCTGGTACCATGCGCTAGTACGACAGGATACTGTCGGTAGAACATATCTAACTAGTTTTAATTTTAGCCTGTTTACTTCTGATGTCGTTGAGATAGGCACTGGTAGGATTATCATACAAGTTGGTCGACAAATGAATGACTAGTAAGAGATTTCAATTTTCTTGAGTGTTATGAATTGATATCATCATTGGCACAAATTGGGGTTCATAAAACATAAGATCTTGTCTGTAATCTCCGGTCAGGTAGAGGTGCACTTAGTACACCCACATTTTGCCAGTCATGTTTAAGTCTCATGTAATAAGGGGCGAACCTATTAAATCTGAAAGAAGTAACTCTGTTGACGCCTAAATCTAAATCGAACGTTATGAAATTTCACGGGTCATTATCATAGGCTTCTTATATGGTGCATATTTTGGTTCTGGACAGTTTTGTTAAAAATATAACATAACACGCCTGTAATCCCCGAAGGGTTAGGTAGATGTGTACCTAATAGTAAACCCACATTTTGCGAGTTATGTTTAAGTACCATGTAATAGGGGGCGAGCGTATTGCCATCAACCGGGCACAAATCCAAACTTTGTGGCTGCTGCTTGCTGCCGAGTTTCTGATGGAAAAACCCAAGAATACTGCGCGACCTGGGAAGCGAACCCGGAACGTCATGCTCAGCAGTCGCGCTTGCGACCACTAAGCCAACAAGGTAGTTTTTAAATTGGAGTTCCACTTTGTATAACACATAATCAGTCTAAATCGTTCCCACTGCCTGGGGCACAGTCTAATGAGTGTGTAGGCCACAAGTCACCACGTGGGCCCAGTGCGGGTGGGTTATACATACATATAATATATAGGTTGAATAAAACAAACTCATAAAAGAATAAACCGTTTTATTGGCATATTAACTGTAATTAAATACTTACATTGACAAAATACAGAAATATTACATCAATGTAAACATTTGTATTAATTATACACAATTTTATCACATAAAACACGACTCACAGAATGTAGAAGCAAAAAGATGATTCGTTATTAATAAGTACATAAAATATTTCATTTGAATAGATCTTTGGAATGGGCCATTATAAAATTTGATTAAATTAGTAAAAAATATTTCTAAATTGTTTCAACGCTATTCATGATAACTGAAAGCTATAAAGTAGCCCTGACTAAAAAAGTTAGTAGAAAAGTATTGATTTCAAACAAAAGTTAATAATATAAACTCTAAAAAAGGTCTTTATTCAATAGTACTGCTATTCCGTTTGTGCAAAAAAGCGACAGTCAATTTATGAAACAAAAAAAAAGACGTTCCAGGATATTCTTGTGATTGCGTGCTATTTATAGTACTTTATTATTAGCAAAATGCTAATATTTGTATTGCCATCCTGAAACTCGAACTGGGACTAAAACTTAGGAAGAGTGAACTAAAAATAAACTTTAGGAATAATTAAGCCTTGGTGTCTTTATAATAATACTTCACAAGTATATGACTCCGCCATAACGTGTCTCCTTAACAGATTGTTTAAACATTAATTAGCCTAATATTGCTGCGAAATGAAAGTTGGCAATGCGCCGCCAATAAATACCGTCAACAGTTATTTTGTACTAACTCCGCTGTGAATTATAATCTATATAAAACTTTAAGATTACAGATAGCTCTGTTGATACGTTATTTTAAATTAGCTAAATTATTTTACTATTGGTAGATGATTGCGCAATGCGATGCAATGAGTCTTCACCAAAATAATCGATATTCCAAATTAGAAATCGATTGCGAATAGTTCCAACTGACGTAGTCGCGCAATGTCGTTACGACAGATTATCGTGTCGTTGTGTATTAAAATGGATGTGTTCAGACACCTCAATATATATTATGTGAATATAGAACGACACGATTATTATCGTCGACGACTTTTCCATATATTATCCAACGATAAATTAATCGTCAGGACAAAGTGCGAAACCGCCCTAAGCTACTAACCGCAGCGGAACGTCATCCAATCGCAATTTCAGACCGCAAAGACTGGCTTCTTTGTTATTCTATATAAATGGTGACAGACGGCAATGCCGATCTACACAAGCCTTTTCATAGAGTTGGCCGGTTTGCAACTGCAATTGTCTACAGAAGAGCACCTTAAACATAACATCGCAAAACGCAATTCTATACCAAGTACATCTCAAGCTATACTTCCCGATAAAGACATTTATATAGTTCTAAATACTTCCACATAAGTTCAACAATTCCGATACAATATCAATTTAATAAATTCACGTACACGACACATGTCTATAGAAGTATGGAGGCAAGATAATCTATTAACACTTAGCCGATACGTTATACTGTACCCGGGAGTCAAGTGCATGCTGAATGTTTGCAACGCGTCGTAAATATCTGTCAAATATATCGATGTTATTATGATGAATTTCTTTAATATTACTCAATGAAAATGGAATATCACTCTAAGTTGCACTACAATTTTGATTATAAATTGCAATAAGTAATAGTTACACTAAATATTTAGTTTTAGGAGCAAACAGCATTTGTAAGTCTTCCAAATGCTTTTTTTACATCTAAAACTGTTACAACATATGCACTGTTATTATTGTAAGCCTTAGTCAATATTTCAGCAACACAGAGCGATATTCCTTCATTTAATAATATTGATAAAAAATTCAAAACAAAGAAATTTTTGACAGCTATTTGCGATGTTGCCAACTTTAAGAATGCACATCCCAAAAATGATACATGGGCCTATAGAAAGAGACCTTTCTAAAATTCCACGTTTCGTATTTACGCCAAGGTACTATAGTTTCAATAAACAATACTGAATTATATTTCTTGTATAAAACCGGCACCTTCAGTTTCAATTATTGACTAGTGATGTAAGCTTGTATATAAAATATTTTTTGTTTCAACTTCTTATTAGTGTGTTGTCGAGATTATTGTATTCGAGATAGGTCATCTCAATGTTTTAGGGCACTTTTTAAATATCGCCTGCATAGCCTTTCATCAATAAGGCGTTACTACAGGGTGTAAGGGACAGCCCCCCGCAAACTGACCTACTTACTTATTTCGAATCACATTCCACCGGAATTTTTCTCAAGAAAACATTCATTTTTTAATCGTTTTTCAGTTACAAGTACGCAGCACTCCATTTATGTAAATAATACGGCCAAAATAACAAAAAAAAACCAACAATGGATGTTGAAATACTCTAACGAACGACGCACGAAATCAGCTGTTCACTTCCTGCCTAGCTACAGTCTATCGAACTCGTCGTCGCGCTTGCCGTTCGCTACGTGTGTTTTGCCACGGTAATAATACATTGCGTATGAGAAAATAAAACATATCCAATTTATTGGATTGCCTTAACATTCCCGAAATAATATCTTGCTTGTACCGGCCATCTTAGTAATATTGAATTCACCACACCAGTCTATGGAGGGTTGTCCCTTACAACCTATAAACTCATGTTCCAGTTGACTTAGTTCGGCACAGTCGAGCAGCAAAATAACCATCCGATTTTGCCGCCCGGCCTTTGCACAATCCTACCGAAGGGAGCCGTTCCGAACATGTGTAGCACCGTTATGTACTAAAATGCAATAAGTACAATAAAACATTTTTTTTTTTTATAACAGCACCCAAATTAACGTAGTTGAAACTATAAGTACACGAAGGCATACATATAAAAGTAATAGCTATAAATTATATGACGACATTCAGGCCGAGATCTATAACCGTTACTCAGCACTCTGACTAAATTGTATTACTGTCATTGTCGCAAAGGTTTCAAACGACAAGTTGAAGACAGAGACGGGAACATGTCTAATCAAGTCTAGCGTCGTGAACTAGTTTGCCTTGGCATTTTACTTAACCGGACCTATTTAGCGCAGCCGTGAGTGACACAATCATCTTTTGAAGTGACAACTTCTAATGGGAGGGTAAACCGCTTTGTTATGTAATGCGTTACGGCGCCAGTCTGCCTGGTTTGTTTAAATTATCACTTCTATTGGGCGTCCCGAGACGCACAGTTTTTTTTTTGTGTATAGGTTTAATTCTTTTTGTTATTTTTCGAGTGTTGTGTGCACTTGTGACATTTGCCAAATAAACCTATTGTCTTTCTTTCTTCAGCACGTGCAAAGTAACATTTATAGACTCCAGCCTCACTGCGTAATCTGTTTAAAGTATGTCGTGATGGCATCGAAGGGCACAAATTGACAGTTACAAAATAAACCCATTAATCAAAGGCATAAGGCTCAATATGGTTTTTAACACATTATATTATGGTGTATATTGTCATAAAAATTGTTGTTAAAACTTTACATATACATACATTAAATTCCAGTTGTGATAGGCAATTGGTATGCGTAAGCCCTAAACTTATAAAAAATGTGTATTAACTGTGGCCTCGACTATTTAAGAATGTATTGCCTTTTCAAAACATCTGTTAGGTAAATAAGCCAGCAAAAAGCTGCTTTGAAGGTCAGGGCCTCTTTTGTGCTCATTACACAAACCAAAAAGTATTCCATTTCCATACGATCTCCTTCTAACTATATTGTCTGTGATCTATGACTGTATTTCTTTCTTTCGTATTTTTTTTAAATAAGGAACTGACCACGCGTTCAGATAGAGCTTATATCTATTTAATAAAAGCAAATAGACGCGAAGTCGAGCCTCGCTTGAACGAACCGAGGCGAATTACGTCTTGATCGGTTTTCTTGCATGGAACTAGAACCTCTTTTGATAGGCTCTGCCTCAAAATCTTTTCTTCATATTCAACAATAGTGCAAAACTCCTTGTCACGGACTTTTTCATTCTATCTTCAGCCAGTATAATAAGAACGAAAGAGGCGCCTAGCCGGGCAGCCATACCTTCACTTACAAGTAACAACATTACATAAGAAAGTGACACTAGGTGGCGGGAACGCTCCGACGTTAAGCTTCCGTGCTGATGATCGACTCCCGACCTTGGCCGACGCCGATGTACTTAACTGCAAGAGAAAAGAGTTATATTATTGGTTTATTCATGGCTCGTTTTTAGATTTTAGAGTTAGTCTGGTTTGTGTTAGAAGCTAGAAATCAGGTTCGTAAGAAGAAACTTGTATACGTAGTTTTTAAATAATCTGGTTATTTAAGCTGGGCGGCAAACTCGTATACGTCCGTTTGACCGCCACGGACGTCTATGGACGTCAAATCAAAAAGTGCTCACGACGCCACGGCATGGCACGTCGAAAAAATAACACTTTTTTTACAGTTGCTTGGCGTAGAGAACACAGATTTTCGTTATTGACGTGGCGGTCAAAAGGTTGAATATAAAGACGTGCGGCTTAGCTCGAATTCGGCCGAACCGATCCGAATATGATTCAGCAATGTTGTAAACCGAACTGAGTTTCAGCTAAATATACAGGGTGGAAACACCGACACACAAACTGTTATAAAGTGTCGCCACAGTGACCCGTCCCGTGCGACTCACATCCAGCGGATCCCCGCAACCTTCATCAGGTCATCGGTTACATAGTGGGAGGCCTTCCAACGCAACGTCTTCCAGTTCGCGGTCGCCACTCCAGAACTTTGAACTCCGGCCATCCGTTCTGCGAGCAATATACCCTGCCCACAATTCTTCGGACTACGTCGGTAACTTTGGTTCTCTTGCGTATGTCCTCAGTTCTATTCTGCTGAATGCCGGCACGAACAGGAGTGTAGCTCTTCCATAAATTAGGTATATTGTTCTTTCTCTATTTTCAGAAACCATTTAAATCTAACCAAATCCTGGCACTTATCTGACATTAAAATTATTTCGATTGAAACTTTGCCAGAGTCAAATCAAAAAGAAGAACAAGAATAAAGAAAAGAAAGAAAAAAAGAAAAAAAAGATAAACAAGGGAAAGAACACGGGGAAGGGAGGGAAAGAAGATGGGAAGAAGGGGAGAGAAGTCAGATCGAAAACCCCATTCGTGGCAGTTGTTAGTAACAGTAATGAAACTCACCAGGTATTTGTAAGAAGTCCTCGATAGCCTTCACGTAGTTCCGCGCCTGCTCGGGCAGCTTGTCCAGCTGCCGCACGTCCTCTATGCTGCACGCCCAGCCGGGCAGGGTTATGTACTCCACCTGATGAGGGAATCATAATATGTACAATAGTGCCACAAAAGTCACGCGCTTCGACAATCGTGACAACAATGCCGTGTATAGTGTATATCTGTTACAGCTAAAAAACCGTAATAAGGTTACATCTACGTGATGCGTCATTGAAACAATGTATTCTAGAAGGCTTATGTCTAAAAAGAAATTTCGATGTTTTGGCTTGTCACATCAGTAGATTGTACTAGCTGGTGCGATGAATGAGCGTCATAGCACTGCTGGGACACAAGCCCTTCTGTATGGGAGGGACTGGACCGCAATCCACCACGCGGTCCTTGTGAAGTTTTGGACGTCACACATGTCTTCTACTCATCTGCAACTCGATCCGGAATCGGAATCCAATTGTGGGTCGTAGCCAGCAAAAGCAACATTCTCTGCCTGTAAAGGGTTCAAAGTAACCTAAAAACACCTTGGTTTGCTAGGAACGACAAAATGCACGACTACTTACAAATGCCCTAGGTGAAGTCTGATATGGAGAGGTACAAACGTCCATACAAGGCACGCCTAAACATGCATCCAAACCTACTAGTTACTGAACTGTTAAACTGAACAGCGGTGGTAAAAAGGCTGAAGAGGAACCACCTTCTATAAGTGGGAGGCGCAGTACTGGCTGCTCCACCACAACGCAATGTATACTGGAACAAATTCGCTTTTGGTCTGACGATCGATTGCAAACGATACAACGAAACAAACGACTGAAAACAATTTTTTTTTTAGTACTATGATATGCCGGGTGCTTCGCGATGTTTTTGTTCCCCGTTTTTAAATGGGTGTTTTTAATTTGTCGTAACTAGTAAAAAGAGTAATTAATATTCACCTCGACACTGCTGAGCTCGGTCATGGACGAGGGGAAGTACTCGATCTTCTTGCCGTTCAACTTATACGCTACGCCGATCTTGATCTCCTTCAACGTGTCCAGGATGTCCATCTTTGTGAGGCATAATCTGGAACATTCATTGACTTATTTATTTCAATATTAATATTCAAATCATCATTAATCATTAACCAAACGGGGTTTTCTCTTTATTTTTGAAGTGAAACTTCTAATGCGACTTCCAACAAGGTTGCGTTAAACGTTTAACGCTACCATGGTGGGGGTATGAAAGCACTGTTGCGCTAAACGTTCTTCGCTCCTGGGGAGGGGGAATAGAAAGAGACAGAGCGAGAGTGAATGCGTGGCACTTGAACGCATGCGCATAGTATACCTGTTTTCATTTCCACATTACGAAGTTTCACGACTCACGCGCTATTTTTTTCTTACGGCGGGTTTGATTAAACCCGCTGTGTGATCAAGCTGATACGAATGTGTTTGCTAATAAGCACGTCTATTTACTCTTTGGCCTATCATCGTGAACTGATAAACATGAGCCATTTAATTACTGGAAATATGCTACTTAGCATTGTCTTGAGGCGTGTATCCTTTTGTCGCCTAAAAGTTTGATAGGTGTTGCCCATACAGCGTATAGTTAGATAAGCTATAACTCACGAGGTGTACCCGTTGACCATGGCGGTGTACCGCACGACGACGAGGTCGAGCCAGCCGCACCGCCGCACGCGCCTCGTCGTCACGCCCACCTCGTGTCCGCGCTCCTGGAGCAGCTGGCCTGTCTCCTGCGAAGTCAACTTACAGTATAACATTATGCTTGTTTCCTCGATGGGTTGGGCAGAGGAGTAGTTATAGCACACCCTAGTCCCATGTAATAGGTGCCGAGCCTATTACATTCCAGGCCGTTACTGAAGAATTCCAAATGAAAAAACTCAGCAATCAAAACCAGAACCTTATGTTCAGCAATAGCGATTTCTAGTTTCTGCCGAGATTGTCCGCCATGACTGGATTTTGGTTAGCAGGATTATTATACAAACATACATAAACTCACGCCCTTTTCAGGCAGAAATTACAGAATGGCGCCTGCTACGCTCGTTCACTTTCATGCGACTAGTCATACTCACACGCCGGTTGCGAGTACTACACACGTACGAGTATGTCAAAAAGTTTCAATTTTTTTTTATTTTTTAAAAATCGAATGAAAGTCACATATTTTATAACACGGCGAAACAGTGAACCCAAAAGTAAGTACTTTTTATCATTCAAAACATGAGCCAAAAGCACATAAAAATATTTGAAACATTGACGAAATTAAATATTTTCCTGTAAAGTTTGGATTTATGGACATACGAGATTTTCATTCTATTCACAGCGACGATAATCAACTGCCTAGCCTTTTCCCGACTATGTTGGGGTCGGCTTCGAGTCTAAACGGATGCAGCTGAATATCGGTATTTTACAAAAAAACCACAAAAAATATTTTAAACATTGACGAAATCAAATATTTTTTTCGTTTACTGTAAAGTTTGGATTTCTGGACATACGAGGTTATCATTCTACAGCGACGATATCCTTCTAAGGCGACCCCTCCTGGCGTTGCCAACACATCTGCCTATCATAAAGAAGCAGTACACATTACTAACATCATGCAACTCAGTAGGGAAGGGTCCGTCGCCCACGCGCGTGGTGTAGGCCTTCACAACGCCGAGCACCTCGCCGATGACCAGCGGGGGGAGCCCCAGGCCCGTGCACACGCCGCCGATACTGCAGTTCGATGACGTCACGTACGGGTACGTACCTGAAACAAAAAGGATGACATGTTATGTATAGGAAGATAAAGAGGTAATTTACGTAAAACTAGTGGAGGTTTTTTAGCGAGAATCTTCCACATTACCAATTGTCAATACTCAAAAACTAACGAAATAATATCTTTTTGCGGTTTTGCCATCATCAATTCCGTCTCCTAAGCATATTAAATGAAGGCAAAATCGCTGAGGAGTAATCTTTCTCTTTTTGACGTGACAACGTCTAATAAATCGATCAAGGCCGGCTGCATACACGAAAGTGTCCCGTTACGCTCATTGTCCCGTTACGCTTATTGTACGCTTGCGCCGCATCTATCCCTCTTCCACTCGAGTTTATGACGTTGTCACGTTAAACTATAGTCCGTAAACCAACTTTACAGACAGCCAATTTTTTTGTTTTTAAAATAAACAGGCAATGCATGGAAAAATGATTGATATTACACAAAAGTATACACACATACATTTATCACGTCATTCCCAGATACGTGTATTCCGTACACCTGCACTTATCAGTTGAATGATAACACTGTTATCATCTGACCAACCCCGTTAACTGTCTCTAAAGCACTTGGATAAAAGCGATTAACTTTGTCGATTTAGATAAGATTCACTTATGGTATAACACTTTTGTAACATAGTGCTTGTATTCATAGGCGATACAGGCAAATGTGTAGTTACATTTTTAAGACTCGTATCATCCGCGTTAAGTATGTAGAAACATAACATCACGCCTGTAATCCCCGAAGTGTTAGGCAGAAGTGTACCTAATAGTAAACCCACATTTCGCCAGTTATGTTTTTAAGTCCCATGTAATAAGGGGCGAGCCTATTGGCATCAACCGGGCACAAATCCAGACTCCGTAGCTGCTATTGAGAAATTCCTGATAGAAAAACCCAATAGCACTTTGCCCGACCCGGGAATCGAACCCAGGACCTCATGCTCAGCATTCGCGCTTGCGACCACTAGACCAACGAGGCAGTCAAGTATGTAGACTGGTCTTACTATCTGTTTCTTATCTTATATATCAATGGAAACAAAACCAGAATATACTGGCCTCGCGTTCTTCTATAACAGCATACTAAACTAGGCCGAGCGGAATGAGTCCAGTTCATCCTGCCATCTCCTTCCATTCCTATCGGTAAGTCCCAGTTCCATTTGACTTGGCAGCTCTAAGACGAGCATTAACCAGGCGCGGTCCTAGCCTAAGCCTTTGGGGGGGGGGGGGGGGGGGGTCACACAGGACCGTAGCCAGGAATTTGGTTGGGACGGAGGAGTGTGAATTTGGCGTGTATGATTTTAGGATTTTGGGGGGGTCATGACCCCTGTGCCCCCCCCCAGGACGCGCCTGGTATTAGCCATGTTTTGTTAGCGAAGTATAGTTTTGTATGTAGTCCGTAAGATTACCAAAAATCAACCCAACATGGCATCATTAGCTTCCTCCACCAGCACCTTCCTGCCCTCTCCGTTGGCTCTGTACACAGATAAGATACGGTTTCTCGGAGTAAGGCCCTGATCTATCGCGTGCCCACAACCCGTATCCGAGTCGTCGTTATAATTAACTATAGATGACTTGTATTCATGCCCAGAACCCGACTAGCGAGTCCATAGCTACGGGTTCGGGTTGTGCGAACGAACGAATTATTGTTCGACTCATATGCTGGGTGCTGGGCACCGAATGGGCTAGCCTTTTCCAATTACGTTGGCTTTCAGTCCAAATGGATGTAGCTGAATACTAATATTTTACATGGTGCAACTGAATACTTGACCGCCCAATCCCAATTTACTGGATAATACGCATAGCAGCATTAGCCCCAACCAACACCACCAACACCTTTCCCTCTCTCCGATGGCCTTGTGGAGGTACGACACGGCGTCTCTGACCATAGGCCTGATCAATCCAGAACATTCCATTTGCTTACCAAAATCGATATCCAACATGGCAGCATTAGCTCCCTCCACGAGTACCTTCTTCCCCTCTCCGATGGCCTTGTGGAGGTAGGACACGGTGTCTCTGACCATGGGTTTGATCCTCGTGGCGTACTCCTGGTAGCGGCCCAGCTCTCCGTCAATGTCTACCTCAAGGGAGGGGAACATGCGCTTGTAGTTCGCTGCTAGGGTGCGGAACCTGGAAAATTAAGGAAGTTGTTTTTAGTTCCCTGGCCAGGAGCGTTTCTGTATATTTAACCGACTCCAAAAAAGGAGGAGGTTATGTATACCACCAGCATCTTATTTGGAAAGTGTAGTCTGGAATTGTGTTCAATATTATGTGGTCGAAACTTAATGCGACATTACACACAGCACATTATTTCTAAAATAACTTCAAGCCTGTAATCCCCGAAGGTAAACCCACATTTTTCCAATTATATTTTAAATCCCATGTAATAGGCCTATTGCCATAAGCCGGGCACCTACTGCGAAGCCCCTAACCGTGGCAGCTATTACGAGGTTCCTGATGGAAAAACCCAAAAACATTGCCCAACCTGGAAATCGAACCCAATATAAGAAACTAAAACCTACACTATCTATACGCAAAGAGAAGATCTTTATCATTATAAACAAACAATTTCTTTTCGACTTTACAATATAGGAAGTGGTTATGCTGAATGATTTGCACATGAGATGAGCAATTAGCGTGCGATATAAATGATACGCAGTATGTTAGTACATAGTGCGTATGTGCCTTATGTCTTGAGTTATAAGGTTGAAAAATGGTCGACCGTCAGCGAGCACGGTGGTACCTATTCATATGAAAGCATACTGTTGATAGTGATTGGATTGCCACACTCACAGTTCACAGAAAAGAGGTTTTTTTTTTAAAAAAATTATTGTCATATCATGCAATCAGTCGTTTTGACTATGAGCAGATGTGTTGAACGACTATTATTATTTGCCGCACAGACATGACGTGCATACAAAATGTAAAAAAAAACAATAGATAAACAAAAAACATACAAAGCCAAATATTTATAAACACACAAGGACGGAACAAAAAGATGACGGCTTGCACGCTGTATTGGATAAAACGATACCCCACCTATGGCAGGACTACTTGTCCGACTTCCCGAGTTCCTGACTAAACATAATGACTGTTAAAGATCTTCGAATGGTAGTCAGGAACAAATGCCCCAATATGTATGGATGGTTACCCATCCACAACCGACCTCGGCAAGCATTGCTTAACCTTAAAAATCGAGACGTACGGCTGTTATTATTTCGCCCCACCGCTCTCGGTGATGTTTCTTATAAGTATTAAAAGCATATTTCGGACAAAACACAAAAAAATCCCCATGCATATAACAGTGATTGATTAAAGCTTACTTTTCCTCAAACATAGCGAAGTCCCCGAGTAGGTCTCCAATCCGCAGACCGTTGCGGGTCGCCTTGGAGGAGTACGTCGGGCCGATGCCCTTCTTTGTGGTGCCCAGCGAGTTCTTACCCTTCTCGGCCTCTTGAAGACCATCCACCTGGAACAAGTAACGCGAACAATTAGAGGTGCAATATGCAAGACGAAGCTCGTGGCTAAATAATAACAGCCGCTCGGGTCGATCTTTAGGTTAAGCCGTGCTTGCCTAGGTTGGTCTGTGGATGGGTGACCACCCATTACATACCGAGTTTCCTCCGTGCCTCGGAAAGCACGTTAAGCCGTTGGTCCCGGCTGTCATTTGAAGATATTTGACAGTCGTTAGGTAGTCAGTGGCCCAAAAAAGTCTGACAACCAGTCTAACCAAGGGGTATCGTATTACCCAGTACTAACTGGGTTGTGGAGGTCAGATAGGCAGTCGCACCATGTAAAATACTGGTATTCAGCTGCATCCGGTTAGACTGGAAGTCGACCCCAACGTAGTTGGGAAAAGGCTAGGCAGATGATGATGATGCAAGACGAAGTGGAAAGAATGCAGAAAGGTATTCGGACTGCAGAGGCTAAGTTATTATGCGCACAGTTAAAGTGTGGATCTCTCTGCTCTGTGTTCCCTCCCACATTTAACCCGTCTGCCTTCAAAGCAAGAGTGAACAGGCATCTTCTGGGCACGCTCCTTCCATCATAGACCTCATCGATCGCTTTCCATCGAGGTCAAAGCAGGCCCATTTAATAATAAAAAAAGGAGGAAAGATTATACTAACAGGGTGGTGAGTGTGGATAGTTCCAAATCCTCCATAAAAATGGAGGATCCTCCGACTAGACGGGTGTGTCGGGTGAGCCCGACGGTTATTTTTGGCGTCTCGCCGTTCCTAATTCCGACTGTGCAAAGTGTTATATAGGACTTTTTCATCAGGAAATTCTCAGAAGAGAAGTAGAATCTTGTAGTCTGGATTTGAACTAAGATAAAGGCAATATTATCGCCTCTACTACATTTCACTTCTTCCATAACAGTCTGTTCCATAACTTCCATACTGTTTTATCAAAGCCCACATTTAAACGTACATAAATATCACATAGACATTACATTTTATATCCTTATTAGCACACTAGTCATAACTGTGACATTATCGTTTCAAAACACCTATCTATGTGTGTATAGGCAAAAATAAACTATGGACTTCGATAGCATACAACATATATTACTCAGTGCTAAGTGCCGGTTGTCATATAACATATGATAGACATTCCAGAAGTAAGAAAGTAGGACAACCCTATATAATATAGGTACTGTTACTCTTGTACAGGGTGTAAACAGACTCTTCACGAAGCCGTCAACCAAGCATTATGTACATCAAACTAAGTAACTTTACGCAAAAAATAGTGCAAACGACTTTTTTTTTGGGCTGAAAAATCACGTTTTACGGTAGGATTCAATGTAACGCACTCAAAACATTGTCCTGATGGATGGATTGAATAGTACGGGGGTCGTGAAGGTGTCTTAAGTGAAAAAAATACATTAAAAACATGTAATAAAAAAAAAAAACTTGTAAAAAGAGTAACTAGAAGGTTTCCCGGTAAGTAGGGTCTAAAACAAAAAACTATGATCGCAATGATGGGGAGAACAAGTGCCTTTCGGCTTCGTTAAGAGTCTTTTTACACCTTTTATAATCATAGCAATTCGTCCGATATTCTGGCGAGCCTTATATATCAGGATGTCGGTTTTCCTCACTAATTGGGTTACGGAGGTCAGATAACACTCTCTCTATTTTAATTAGTGATAGCCAGACAGGTCTCAATCTATAATAATGTTATAAAGAGGTAAAATTTTGTATATTTATAAGTTTCGTTAAAAAAAAACATCACGCCTGCAATCCCCGAAGGGTTATGCAGAAGAGTGGGAAGCTAAATTATCCCCGAGTGTCATAGGCTATAATAAAAAGAAACAGGACGTTCCCGTGGTATAATTTCAGACCATAACGTGAGGGAAGCCGAAGGCAAAAGATAGTTCAAATCGTGTTTGTTTGCTTTGATCACCGTTGTTATTATTACAATTGAATAAAGCATTCTATTCTATATTTGAAAACAATGCGACTGAGCTCATATGACTTAAATACGTTTTTTTAAACATGTTTTAAGTATACCCAAATTACTTCAATTTAAACCCGACTTACTAACTTTTACATTGTTGCCGATTCCCTTCTTCACAAACTAAACTAAATTTAAGTTTAGTGCATCTTTTTCTTTCTATTTTATTATGAACAGGACAGAAGATAAATATTAGTTTAGTCCTGTCAAATTAGTCAGCACCTGACGTAATTTGATGTAATTTTAGTAGTCAACTTGCTAAAGTTGACTACTGGTGGTCGCTTAGTTTATAGTTCATTGCCCCTGGCTGGAGGCTTTAACTTCAAGGCATCCACAGGATTAGACCGGTTAAGCAGTAGCCAGCCTCCTAGGCTGAACTGCGAGATGCGATTATCAAAAAAAAAAAAATTGCCTTGCAATATGCCAACTATAGACTGATATTATCTACATATACTAATCTATACTTCTATACTATCTAAAGGGTGTAAACAGACTCTTAACGAAGCCGAAAAGCACTTGTTCTCCCCGTCATTGCGATCATTTTTTTGTTCAAGACCATACCTGGGAACCTACTAGTTATGGAGATATTGGGGGTCAAAGTTCCAAATTTTTCACAAGTTTTTTTTGAAATACATGTTTTTAATGTAAGATTTTTACTTTAAACACCTCCAGGACCCCCTTACTATTAAATCCATCCATCAGAACACATGTTTTGAGTGCGTTATATTGAGTACTACTTTGAAACGTAATTTTTTAGCCCAAAAAAAAAGGTCGTTTCCCAGCAGTAATTTTTGCGTAAAGTTACTTAGTTTGATGTACATAACGCTTGGTTGACGGCTTCGTGAAGAGTCTGTTTACACCTTGTATACTAATACTATAAAGAGGTATTTGTTTGTAAGTTTGTATGTAGGGGGTAATCTCCGGAACTAATGATCCAATTCTAAAAATTCTTTCACTGGCAGAAAGCTACATTATTCGTGCATGCTATAGGCTATCAGTCGTATTTCTATCATGCATAATAACCAAGTTATCACAATTTTTGCGGACGAAGTCGCGGGCGAGTTGCTAGTTTTATTATAACATAACATCACGCTTTGTCATCCTCGAAGGGATAGGCACAGGTGCACCTAACAAGTACACCCACATTTCGCCAGTTATATTTAAGTCCAATATAATAGGGGGTGAGCCTATTGCAATCAACCGGGCACAAATCTAGACTCTACTGAGAAATTCCTGATGGAAAAACCCAAAATCACTTGGCCCGACCCGGGAATAAAACCCAGGACTTCATGTTCAGCAGTCGCGATTGCGACCACTAGACCAACGAGGCAGTCAACGGGGGCAGTATTTTATTATATTCATATTATCATAAATATTCATAATCTCCGCACTTAGTAACATCACACGCCTCCTTGACCGCTGCTGACGTCACAGCGTTCTCGCGCAATTATGTGCGCACGCGTCACTTGTCACGCGGTTGTATTTTCAGTGCTTTACTGCAAGGCTTCTTTTTCTCTTATTCTTTTTTTTTTTAAATGGTGTTCCATTTTTTGGCCTGTCCCTCCAGCTGGGTAGTTGAAAAACAATACAACCCTTTAGGGTTACCCCGTTACCACCAAGCGGAAAAATTGCGCACTTTTTTCTGTCACTGAATAATGGACTGAATCAGTATTAGCGTTAACGACTTACGGCGCGATGTTACATACAAACATTCAAATCGTTTTTTTTTTTCGAAATGATTGAACCAATTTTAATGAAACTAAAAAAAAAACTAAAAACGACTAGAAAGTTTGTATGTAATGTCGAAAGTCGTTAACATTCTTAAGTATTAAAATCTCCACAGACATATATTAATGCTGCGTTCCCACTAGAGAGGAGGATTCGTAGCGAGCGATGTGTGGAACTAACCGATAGTAAAGATTCTTTTTCACACTTTGAGCTATGTTAGCTATGTGATTAGTTACTTTTAAGCACATATCTCTCTGGGCATCCTTGCACATCTCTGGTGGAAACGAGCGTCTCACTATCTCCGAGCGTGCTTGAGGATACGCGAGCGCACAATTTTATACTATAATTTAATCTTTTACATGTGCATAAAAATTACGATTCTTTGTAAAACGTTAACTCTGGGCTAATACAATTTAAACAATCAAGAATAAAGGAAAAACATTTTTCAAAGTTAATACAATATAATAGGAAAAACATATTTCAATATTACTATGAACAACCCTATGCGATTTAGGATCGTATTACCCTCAATTGAACTAAAAGGTCAAACCGGTAATATAGCGGTCATGGACGAAATTTGATCGTCATTCACAGGTTTTTTATACAAATAGAAACCTGAAAAGTAGTGGTCGACTGTCAGCGAGCGCGGTAGTAGTACAGACGCCAGCACGTCAACCTACCCGAATCTGTCAGATTTTCCCAACCAACCTTGAACTTAATGTCATAGAGATAAAGTTGAAAATCTAGTAAAGAAATCTGACAGATAATAGTAGCTTGATGTGCTGGCTTCTGTACATACAGAAAAGCTATTTTTCTAATCATATTTATTGTATTACACATGCTTGTATGGACTTCCCCCCGTTATACGATTAATAATTTTTACAGAAGTGGCATATACAGCGAGATACTGACACTGCAATATTATTAGTTTTAAGCTACCTTGCTGCGCCCTAACAGGGTCATGTACTCACTAGTTTTAAGCCTAGCGTGTAAAATAGGTTGTGTACATTGTGCATTAAATAAATATATAGATACACCACAGGATATTTACAGTTCAGCTCGGCATGATTCGGCACAATCGGGGAATCGCAAACCAATACGCAGTTTTTTAGAAGCCCGCAGCTTAGCCCGAACTGTGCCGAGCCGACCAGACTATGTTTCAGCTATCGCTGCAGTTGTTGAACGGAATTTGCTGATCGGCACGGGCTGAATTGAAAGGCGGAGTAAATGGCTTCGGGTCAACTTTTTCGTTGAACAAATATGGTGGCCTTAACAAATGTGGTAGCACCCTTACACGTTACTGACGCTCTGCTACTCTTTGTACGCTAAGTAATAAGGTTGAAAATAGGCCGACCGTCAGTGAAATCGGTGGTACATATAAGAACACCATTGTTCTACACATACTGTATACTTGTATGGACTTCCCCGCACTATGTGATTATTAATTGATACTAAGTAAGACTGGAATGATCCAGAATTGTTCAGAGCAAACTGTAAATATCCTGGGTGTATAATTAATCTTTGTGATGCTTGATTGCGAGAACCGGTACAATGTAATTGCATTTGCTTTGTGAAACAATCAAAGCGAAGTTTGTGGTCAAGTTTCATTTGAACTTGAATGTTACATAATCAGCAGCTGGTAACACCGCCACTGATTGAACATACATACATACATAAATCTAATATATATAATATCTTGGGACAACCAACACACCGCCATCTGATCCCAAACTAGGCAGAGCCTGTACTATGGCAACCAGACAACTGATAAACATACTTATATATTTCTAAATACATACATATTATAGATAAATTATACACCCAGATACAGAACAAATAATCGTACTCATCGCACAAAGATTTGTCCTGTGTGGGAATCGAACCCACGAGTGGGACAGAGCAGGCTAGTAAAAAAAAATATAATTCGATCGAGTCATCGAGTACTGAGAAGCACATCGTTGGACGTGGATCCAGTTAGATCAGTGGTTCTTGACCTGTGGTCCCTAGAAGCATCCCAAGTGGTCCACGGAGCCATCCTGATAAATTAAGTGACAGCGAGTTGACACAAAGCGAACCGCGTGCGGCGGAGCAATTTGCAAACACGTTAATCTCATTAAAATCTGAACCTAAATGTGATATGAAAATAACGTAAAAAATTTAAGATGGGCTTTGAATAATTTTATGCGTTTTTATTCCTTTAAATATAAACAATAAACCAACTGGGTGGTCCATGACAAATCAAAAATTTTGTGAATGGTCCCTCATGACTAAAAGGTTAAGAACCACTGAGCTAGATGGACCGACGAGTTCAAAAAGTTGCCGTGTCAGACTAGAAGCGGAAGACGAAGACCTGGGTGTCGGGGTGTAACCTGCAATAGATTTGAATGAAACCATATTTACCTGTTGCTGCATATCGAAGACGAGATGCGCTCTGTCTGATATGATGAGTCTGTCCTGCCAGCCCTCCATGCCTTTCAGCTCGTTCTTCTTCAGCTCCTCGAACAGCCCCGGGAGGTGGATCACTACACCGTTTCCTAGACAAGAATATACAAAAGTTAGAGTAGAATGTAGAAAACATCAGATTTAATTCGTCTGTGCATCAATGTTTGAAATCACTCGGGAAGACAGAAATTAGCTGGAATGTGTACGTAGTTATTGATCTTTAAGTACGTATTTTGAAATATTTGGTAAAGTTGTTGCTATTAGCTAATTTAAATATGTGCAGTAAAGGTGCTGCATTCAACTGGATCGAGGATATAAAACAGGATGGGATGGCCTTCAAATACTTTCTTTTGGAAAGAAGGCTATAAGCCTAGCCTGCCAGGGCTGCGGGACTATTCGAAAGAGATACCGCGGCCCTGGAACACAAAGGGCAAGGAAGGAACATGAATGGGTTTAAGTCAGTACAAGTCTGACACTCCATTCCGCTCTGCCCAGAGAGAGAGAGAAGTCATTTGATGATTTCCCATCCAAAGAAGGCTATAAGCCTACAATAAGTTGAAGCTGAACGACCCCTGTCATACAGGACCATCCTAGTTCAGAAGTCGACACCACATTGATATAATGTTTATTGAAGTTGTAAATTAAATTAAAATGTATTTATTAAAAATGTAAAATGTGCTTGAAATCACACTGGCATTCAGGCCCGAAGGCACCTAAGAAGCCTATTCGTAGTATCTAGGTATCTTACGACTGTAGTCAAGTAGTGGACTACATAAACATCTGTGGGTATAGACATTTAATACATCATAGGATTGAAAACATTACAAAAATGCCAACATTTTTCATATCAACAAATGCAACAGGTAGCGCCAAATAAGCCGGTAATCGGGTGTCAGAAATGAGAAAAATCTTTTTTTTCTTCGGCTTCCCCTGACACAATTTTGACCCTTCGCCACTAGTGGCATTCATACCCTGGACAAACTGAAAACACAGCAATATTCTACTCAAAACAGCCACTTTATGCCCTGCCATCCATAACAACACATCAAATCATTTCTCCATCTTACGTGTTCGTAAACAAGTCCTCAATAACGACCACCATATTCCGCCAAGACAAGTTAGTAACGTCAGCAAAATAAACCTTAAAACATCTTCGTGCATACCTTAACCTTGACAATAAAGAACTCGTTATGTAAACCTATTAATACTACAGTGATTTTGTTAACCGTACCTGGTACAGAGCTCGATTACCAATGTCACGAATTTCAGTTTTTTTTTTCATGTTAGTTTAGCGTGCTCCGATTATAAGCTATTCAATTTGTTGATCATTTGACATGCTAACACTGCCGTGCTAAGCTAAAAAGCGGTATCTAAAAAAAATATTGGGATCGGATAGCTTAAATAAATACGCACCTAATGAACTAAGCCAAATAGCAGTATCCATGTATTTTAAAACATAAAAAATCCTAATAAGTAAAAAAACAATCCATAATGTGTATATCAAACGACATTTACAAAACTTTAATTTTCTCGAAATTGGTTTTCTTGAGATACCGCTTTTGCGTTTAGCACGGCAGAACAGTAGGTTATGTTTCTTGGGCTGCGGGACTGTTCGAAAGAGATACCGCGGCCCTGGAACACAAAGGGCAAGGAACATGGGTAGGTTTTAGTTAATACAAGTCTGATACTCCCTTCCGCTCCGCTCAGAGCGGGAAATCAGAAAAAAAAAATGTTTTTGTTTCTTACATGTCTTTGTTCAAATAAGGGGCGAAATTTTGGAAAGGATTAAGCAGAGGTGTACCTCAAACTCAAAGCATTTACTTATTTTAAACAAACTTATGCCTGATGCTTCACCCGCGTGGAGATCGATGTCCCACAGGATCATACTACCCTACGTGTTACCCTATGTGTTAATCCAGGTTATAAACTATCTGTGTGCCAAATTTCATCTATTCTGTTCAGTATTTTTTTTTTATTGTTATAAACTAGGTGATGACCAAAAGTAATAATGAAATTTTGATCCCGTTCCCGCAACAAAAAATTGACAAATTATATACTAAAACCTTCCTCGAGAACCACTCTATCCACTGGTGAAAACAGCATAAAAATCGATGCAGTAATTTTTGAGTTTAGCGCGAACAGACAGACAGACGCGGCGGAGGACTTTGTTTTATAATATGTAGTGATAGTGATTGGGCCTGCTTTTGACCTCGATCACGCCTGATGGAAAGCGATCGAGTACTTTTGCGTGAAAGATTAACAAACATCCATCAATCCATTCTCACAAACTTTTGAATTTTTATAAGAGTGGTAAGTAACTGTGTAAGACCTGTAGTTACCCCTACCGATAGTACACGGACATTAACCTAATTATGTTAAGGTGGTTGCGTCAGGGTAGTCCGCGAAATTCAAATTTTCGTACGTTTTTTGTAATTTGCAGGTCAGTGTCGGGTTGTAAGTTGATGAAAAATGAGTCGCGCCAGTAACACGTATGTAGTTACAGAATTATAATCATGAAAATCATCAATACAACCCTCTAAGTTCATTCTATTCAATTAATATTTCATGAAAACTCATTCAATGTTTACGGGCTTTAACAGTATTAGACATCTAAAGAGGATCTGAAGGCTTTGTTGTTAAACAAGGTTAGGTTACTTGTTACTTTTAGATGGGCCAGAGTTTTTCTTTTGTTATTTTTGCCTATGTTATCTTTTTAGCTGTAATTCCGATTTAAAGTTCCATGTAATAATCGTTATTGTTTAATTAGGCATGGTGTTGATGCTCATTCAGCCATAAATGAGGATAAGAAACCCGTTTATATGTACTTAGATACAAGTAATTAACGCAAGTGTGGTTTCCAATGGGGGCTATCGTTTTTAAGCTCACCAGATGGCGCCACTGTCGAGTAAGGTCCTGTCATTAATTCTATTTTATATTTTAAAGTACAAATAACTACAGATACATATTTACAAATATTCTTCCTAACATTAATAAGCATGAAACATTTAAAAATCATTCTACCTCCAAGTACTAACAAATAAGATCCTAAGTTGCTACTTAAAATCTTCAAGTCATAATTAATTAGAATCATGAATATTAGTTAAAATGCTTGATAAAAAAGCACGCAACGCGCGAAATCTCTATGACATCTGACATTTCGGAAGACCTTACTCTACACGAACGCCTCTAGCGGCGAATTCATGCGCGATAGCCCACATTAAAACATCGTCTAAGCGGTATTATTTAAAAGTTCTTTGTCAGGTACTCGGCAGCATTCGGTGGAGCAGACATTATGTCTTTGGTTGACATATATTTCTACAAATATGGGTCAGTAGATATGCAAGTTTGTTCCATAAATGCCGTGAAGATGCCAATGTTGAAACAATGAATAAACTGTTCTAATAAAAGTAGTCTTAGAAAGCCCAGTGTACTTTTCTGCCTATTTTCCCAAGCTTGACTGCCTCGTTGGTTTAGTGATCGCAATCGCGAATGCTGAGCATGAGGTCCTGGGTTCGAGTCCCAGATCGGGCAAAGTGTTATTGGGTTTTTCTAACAGGAATTTCTCAGAAGCAGCTAAGAAGTCTGGATTTGTGCCTGGTTGCTGGCTAGACTCCCTCCTATTACATGGGACTTAAACGTAACTGGTGAAATGTGGGTGTACCACTAGGTTCACCTCTGCCTAACCCTTCGGGCTTGATGTTTTGTTATGTTTTCGCTAGCTTAGTGACACCTTTTTTTTGTATTTTTCGAATGGGTAATCATCAAATGACTCCTCCCGCTCTAGGCGGAGCGGAACGGAGTGTCAGACTTGTACAGACTACAACCCATCCATGTTCCTTCTTTGACTTTGTGTTCCAGGGTCGCGGTATCTCTTTCGAACAGCCCCGCAGCCCCGCTTATCGGCACCTCACACCACAAATTATAACGTGGAACAATAAAAAACATATCGCATGGGCAGGTCCTAATGGTGCGGCACGCATCGCTAATCCCATCTAATGGTCTTAACCAATAAAATTAATGGATGGATATTAGATTATACATATATTTTAATGATATATTTTTGTTTTTTTTTGTTATTCCGCCTGATCGACGATCGATCGGACGCGGTGACTTTGGAACTTTACTGAAGGTGAAATTCTTTATAGTGGAGAGAGTCAGTAAATGATGGGTGAAATATGGTTTAAAGAACATAACTTAACATGACGCCTGTAATCCCCGAAAGGTTAGGTAGAGGTGTAGGCACCTAATAATACACTTACATTTCACCAGTATATTTAAGTCCCATGTAATAGAAGGCGATCCTATTGTCATCAATCGGGGCAAATCCAGACTCCGTGGCTGCTACTGAGAAATTTCTGACGGCAATACCCAATAACAGTTTGCCCGACCCGGGAATCGAACCTCGGTGAACCTCATGCTCAACAGCCGCTCTTGCGGCCACTAGACTAACGAGACAGGTTTAAGGAGCGAGTTGCGGAGGAATGAGGATAATTTCGTTAAGAAAGTGTTCACTGTTCAGCGTAGATTTGGTTGGCTATAAGAATTGAAGACTAGAGAACATATGGATAGACTGTTTGAAAGATGATATGGCTAGAAAGGAAGTGAGTGAGATGTCGTGTTGGACAGTAATGATAGTTACTGACGAGGAGCCTTTAATTCATCCTTGTTCGAAAAGTCACCGGGTACATAACATTTGGGGACATCATGTTCGGTTATGTGACCAGAACCACTTCAAGCCTTGGCCTGTTTAGAAGGTCGGGAATTAACCCTCGAGAACGTTTTTCTGGGATAAAAAGTATGTACTATCCCAGGTCATGGTCTGGGCGAGTGCCAAATTTCATCGATGATTCAGCCGTTGAGGTGTGAAGAGTGAACAGTGAAAAGACATACAGACAGAGCTACTTTTGCAAACTATTATTAGAAAAATGAGGATAAAAGGGCTGTGTATGACTTAAATATAGCTACTTTTTTCTTCTCCTACATACTAAAGCCGAAGTAGACACTATAAAGGGTGTAAACAGACTCTTAACGCAGCCGAAAGGCACTTGTTCTCCCCGTCCGTCATTACGATATTTTTTTTGTTCTAGACTATACCTGGGAACCTTTTAGTTACGGAGGTATCGGGTGTCAAAGTGTTTTCACAAGTTTTTTTTTAAATAAAGGTTTTTAATGTAAGGTTTTTACTTTAAACACCCCCAGGACCCCCTTACTATTCAATCCATCCATCAGCACAATGTTTTGAGAGCGTTACATTGAGTCCTACTGTAAAACGTGATTTTTCCGCCCAAAAAAAAAGTCGTTTCCCAGCACTAATTTTTGCGTAAAGTTACTTAGTTTGATGTACAGAATGCTTGGTTGACGGCTTCGTGAAGAGTCTGTTTACACCCTGTATGCGATATGTAGAGACGTGCTATAATGATGCAAGCTTTTGGCAACCATTCAAGGATAGATAGCATAGTGTTATCGGACAATTATCACTGTAATATGCTGACATCATTGAAATGAAAAGGTTTTTTTGAAGTTATACTTCTTTTGGCACGTTAGGAAAAAATGATGAGGGTAAATTTTTATAATGCGCGCGCACACCGTCACGAAAAACCGACACCCTGAAGTTAGGTAGTCGAGATACACCCTGAAGTTAGCTAGTCAACATTTTAGATTTATACGCCAAAGTATAACTTCTTACGTTCATAATAAGTACACGCACACTTTTTCTTTTGTTATAATTCTTGTTAATGCTCAAATCCTAGTAAGCGGCTAGTCTTTCTTCTTTATTTTGGTTAGAGCCTAACTTGGTGTCAGAGTTTTTATGCCGCTCATGGTCTTCCGGCTTGGCTTTAGATGCTATCGCGAAATATCTCGCAAGCATGCTGGTTTACTCACGATGTTTTCCTTCACCGAAGCAAGTGATAATTATACAACACGCACATGAATCGGAAGCGGCTAGTTACATTCAATAGAACGATAACTACTACCCTTTTTGAAGAAAAAAAAACCATGGACGGAGCACTCTTAATTTTGGCAAAAACTGAGATTATCAATGGACTGCAAAAGTATACTCTTTCGGGTGCTTCAATTACAATCTGAAGTACAAAAAAGTCTTAAACAGAGTTCCATCTTGTATTCAAATTCATCCATGTGGATCCAATCTTAGTTTATATCTTAGAGCTATAAAGTACAGGAGCCAGGAAACGAGTGTTAAAAGAATTTGCTCTACCGTCATAATAAAGACATAATATTATGTCTAGAGGCTAAGGTTATTTATTATGAGTACAGTTATTGTCTCTGTTGTTATAATAATCTTATAATGCCGTGCTGTGATCTTGGAATTCTGAACTCCAAGAAAAGTCTGTGCACGCGAAACATCATGACATTTTGAACACTAATGCTTGAACATTATAATTTCTTTATCAAACTGTTCTAGGTCACAGCCTTGGAAAATATAGGCATTGCTTATTCATAAAGGAAAAACGTTATTCTTAGATTTTTTTTTTTCATAGCTACTTGGTCCGAGTGGAAGGGTATAAAAAGGCATGGCTCGTTGTGAACGGCCTCTTTGGATGATGCTGTGTGCTTTTGGGCTCTCTTTGGTTTTAAGTAAGCAATTGACGGGTGCTAGGGATTTTGTAAGAAATATAACTTTGCAGGTTACTTATTGGTTTCATTATTTTTTAATATATTTCGGTTCCGGTTTCCAAGATTATAATTTACACCGCTATTTTCGAATAAAACTGGCTCCGATAAGATATTATTCTCTATTCAAAAACATGTATTTCTCATGAAAATATGCGTGCTTTCTAATAATTTTACAATACTTTGGAATTTTGTAATCGCAAAGAGTTTTATTGCTCTATTTACGAATTACGCGCCGCTGGCTGTGGCGAATTGACAGAGTAGGTATAAATTGGCAATATATTACAAGATAAATAGACTTATGCCTATCAATACACGAGCTAGGAATCTTTATCCTCACTATGAATTAAATGCGGCAAAAGCAAGTTGAAAATGATGTGAGGTTAGAAAAAGCTGACTTCAGAGAAGTAGTTGTCTTCTCAGAAGTCAGCTTTTAGCAGATAGATAGAGATGAGATGTTTGAAAGTTTACATGCTGCGTCAACTCCACATAAATTGGTATAATGGCAGGACCAGAGCAGTGGTGGCCCAGTGGTGGCGGCCCCGACTTACGAGCAGAAAGTCGTGGGTTCGAACCCAGGCAGGCGCATTACTTTGAGTAATTTATTTCATCACCATTACTCTCAAAACGGTGAAGGAAAACATCGTGAGGAACCAAAAATTCGAAGATATGTGACATCTACCAACCTGCACCGGGCCCGCGTGGTGATAATCCACCACGCGGGCCCGGACCCCATTCCCTCTCATAGAGAGGAGGCCTGTGTCCCAGCAGTGGGAACATTATAGGCTAATTATGCAGGACCAGAATCTCGGTCATAATTTTAACAGGTGCTGGATAAATTACTGTAGCAATGCAAAACTGTATGCAACATGGTTGCCGAGAGATGTTAAAAGGAGCCAAAGAAATAGCCAGTTGGATGAAATATCTACAGAAGATCACGGGGAAAATATGAATGAGACTTTTACAGACCAGGGAAACATGGCCCAAAGGGGAAAGTGGCCTATACGCAACAGTGGGTACAACTGAAGATTTTCGGTCACGGCAGTCAATCTTAGCAATCTTAGCGGAGATTAGCCATCGGCGCGGGATATAGTGTATGCGCAGACACAAGTGCGCTCTGTTCCTTTTTACTCTGTTCGATGAGACGGCAATCCGACAGGACCTGAGTGTGATCAGGCGCAGGTCCAATCGCTTAACAAGCTTTCCGAGGCATGGGGGTATCATACCGCCAAATTCCAAACTCCAGGCTTCTACTGAGCCAGGGCTGCGGGACTGTTCGAAAGAGATACCGCGGCCCTCGAACACAAAGGGCAAGGAAGGAACATGGATGTGTTTTAGTCAGTACAAGTCTGACACTCCCTTCTGCTCCGCCCAGAGCGGAATGACCCCTCATTTGATGATTTCCAATCCAAAAAAAAAGGCTTCTACTGAGAAATTTTTAATGAAAAAACCCAATAGCACTCTTTGCCCAACCCGAGAATCGAACCATGGACCCTACGCTCGGCAGTCGCGCTTGAGATCACGAGACCAACGGATGATCAAATACGATGATTATGAACTGTCAAACAACTCAGCCTGCTGGCCATTAGGCATCTCCTAAAATGCTCCATGATGGTAATAAAACTAAAGCAACAAAGGTTACTTACCAATAACAGAGATGCATTTCTGGTTAATAATACCGCTGGGTAGTAAGTGGAAGTCGAACTCCTTGCCATCGACGACCACTGTGTGACCGGCATTGTTGCCACCCTGTGGATACAAATATACAGTTGACCATAATCCATCTATACTATTAATCTATGTTACCAACTAATATTATGAAGCTAAAGAGTTTGTTGAGAGCAGCGGTGGCCCAGTGGTAGCGACCCTGACTTACGAACAGTAAGTCGTGGGTTCGAACCCAGGCAGGCGCATTACTTTGTTTAATTTATTTCATCACCACTGCTCTCAAAAACGGTGAAGGAAAACATCGTGAGGAAACCGGCATGTCCTAGAACCAAAAATTCGAAGACATGTGACATTTACCAATCCGCACTGGGCCCGCTTGGTGGATTATAGCCCATTCCCTCTCATAGAGAGGAGGCCTGTGACCCAGCAGTGGGAAAATTATAGGCTGATGATGATGAAAGAGTTTGTTTGGTTGAACTGGCTAATCTGAGCACCTACTGGTTTGAATTGAAGAATCCTTTTAGTGTTGGATATACCATTTATCGAGGAAGGCTATAGGCTATATAACATCACGCTACAAACAAAAAGAGCGGAACATCAATCAATCATCAATCAATTAAAATGTTGCAAAAACGGGGAAATTACTATTTTTATAATAATTTCACGCAGACGAAGGTCGGCAACAGCTAGGAATATTATAAAGAGTTAATAATTATAAGAGTTGGGATGTAGCCGAGCGAAACCGCGGGCAAAAACAATTCATAAATAATTAATACATACACGCTGTGTTTTATACGAAGGGTTAGCTCTTTGACCTTTGTAAGTCATTGATATTTAAATGTAGGTTAGGCTATCAGGCCGTTGTCTGGATGTAACGATTGTCTTTTGTCAGGGTCACTTAGGGTCTTTTCTACGGTAAATGTACTTTTACGTATACAAGGTGTAAACATCAAACTAAGCAACCCTACGTAAAAATTAATGCTGGGATACGGTGGTTTTTTTTTGGGTAAAATATCAATTCAATTTTACGGTAAAACTTGTACTCTCACACTATAACTCAAAACGATGTGCTTGCCTCGCTCGCGCTGTCCAGTGGTTGCAAGCGCGACTGATGCTGAGTATTTATTTATTCGACATACGGTTAACATGGGGTCCTGCGTTCGATTCCCAGGTCGGGCAAAGAGTTAAAGGTTTTTCCATCTTATTTTTTTTTTGTAGCAGCCAGTATTCGAATTTGTGCCCGGTTGATCGCTATAGGCTCTATCACATGGGACATAAACTATCCAACGAAATGTGGATGTACTATTAGGTACACCTCTGCCTAAACCTTACGGGATTAAAGACGTGATGTCATGTTAGATAAATGTAACCCATATTTAAAAATAAGCCGATTCCGCCACAAAAATCAATGAAAATACGGTTTAAAGTTTTCCATATTCAAGCAAGCAATTTCAAGACTTTTCACTGACGTAAACATTTTACAATGGCATACGGAGGTAGTCATAAAATACGGAGTTTTATGCAAATTCTGTTTTACTACCTACAGCATTATTGCCATTCGATCAAGATTAATGATTTAATACATGCAACAATATGACAATAAATGTATACAATGTATTTTCAACAATAGAAAACTAACATAAAAATTGGTCCATCACCTTGTATGAATACAATGTGACATTTATAATGCTACCGCCATTTTTTTCTTCAGGATTTCACAGTCGGTTTGGATTCCATTTGAGCACCGATTTCATGCTCTAAGGCTTAGAGCCAAAGATATTCCCTTTGCTCAAAAGGAAAATCTTTGGTGCTTGCGTTCACGGCTCTTGAAATCGGCGCTCAAATGGGAATACTCCGTGAACGCCTGTAGCAATTTAGAGAAGGTTTTTTCTCATTAGTTAATATAACAACACGGTCGTAAAAAGGATAACAGGACGATAAAGGCGTCTTAAAGTCAAAGCCGTTAACCTAGTGGAGTTCCCATTTTATTTTTTATAAATGTATGCTACCGTACTTTGCCGAAACCTTTGCCGATGACCTGGTGAAGGTTGCGGGGATCCGCTGGATGCGAGTCGCACGGGACCGGTCAATGTGGAGACACTTGGGGGAGGCCTATGTCCAGCAGTGGACGTCTTTCGGCTGAAATAATGATAATGATGATGATGATGATGATGTACTTTCCGAGTCATATACTTTACTAAGCCTAAACTCAAAACTACTCAAAGCATTCATTTCACATCGGCACAATAAGTAATAAAATGAATGAATTGAAAAAAAAAAAAGAATTGAATTGATTGAATGAATGAATTTAGAATGTGAAAAACAAAAGTTGAAAAGCGTAGATCTCTATGGAGAGAAATAAACTCGTCATTTGTAACTGGCTTTACACGGGCAATTAGAAGACAATTCTCATCTACGTAGATAAGCTGCCAGTAAAACATATTTCACGATTTTTGCCATATTGCTTCCGATGCCTGACATGACATTGTGGAGGTGATCTTGAGTGTGAACATGTTCATTCAAAAAACACGAAACAGTCATCTTTGTAACGCTGCTATTTCTGCCAGGACATATAGGTCATGGGCACACACAAAATATGTGGAGAGAGAAGAGATAATTATAAAAAGAAAATAAAACTCGTATGAAAGTAGCGAAAACTTTAAGCAGTCAAAACTCAAACTCAAAAACATTTATTTCCATTAGACCATTACAGGCACTTTTGAATGTCAGAAAAACCAAGTAGGCTAAGCTACAGTCACAGACACAAGACATAATAACTTGTGAAAGTACTGTAGTTGCCCATTCCAAAGCGTAGATCTCTATGGAATTTTGAATTTGGTGCCAAGTCTCAAACAAAAACTTACGTCCTATAGATTGTTTAGAACAATCTCGGTCAAGTCTGGCATATGTATCATTTCTATCCATTCCATTCTAATGCATCAAGGATTCAACATACACTCCTATAACCCAGTCCAGACCAGATAGATCTCGACAGGACAATGAAAGATCGTAGGGGGGCTAACGACCTACTGTGGTCACGATTTTTTTTAAACGCAAAGTTGGATAAAGACCTTGCCACCCTTTTGAAATCTAATTGACTCACTATGATGGTTTTGGGCCAGATTCGTCACAGCTAAGTAAACATGCATAAAAACCTGCTCGGAATAAGGACTTTTTTGCTTTTCAAGTGTTTGGAATGCGCCTTTATTCCCCGAAGAATAAGGCAGAGTTGCAGCTATAGTTCACCTAGATTTCGCCAGCAATGTTCAGCGATTTTTGTGCTTCGCGGGCAATAGCACTTCGTCTGCCACTAGCCTTTGTGATTATGATGATGCGGCATTTAAAATTTATGTGACCATCGACTTTTTCATTGCAATTGTTATTTTATAGCAGGGAAGCCTTCACAATAACTAGATTTACCTTGTTTCCACTTCATAAATAGTTATTAGTCAGATTATACTAAATACGGGCGTATCACGTAATCTCGCTACGTTTTATGGAGTCTAGACGATAAAACTTGGTTTTTAACGACTATTACGATTTTTAAAGTAGATTTGGAATGGCTCTAGACTGTTCAGCCTAATGCTTAGGCCGCTAGGGACATTTTCTCTTACATTAATCGACCCTGAAAAGAACGATAAAATATGTTTGCACTGACAATGCTGAAAGTTGAAATAAGTGCCCCACAGCCTCTCACCGAGAAGAGGTCAGAGTCCCAGGATAGCCAGATTATGCGATGTTAAGCCACGTGAGTGTCAAAAGTTACGTCTTTAATATTGTTACAAAGAACTAAGATCTGATCACTCTGATGTAAAAAATGTTTTTTAGTAATGACAGTTTCATGAAACTGTTTGATTTTAAGAGGCCCATGGACCACTAGAAGGTGACTGATGAGATGACGAGTAATAGAGTATGGAAGAAGAAATCATGCTGCGCCGACCACAAATTACTTGGGATAAGGACAGGAGAATGATGTGTGCTGCTCATGGGCACAGTCAGGCATATGTTTATGACTAATCTGAGACAGACTTAAGAATATAAATATGTAAAATAAAATAGAGCTTTCTTAGTAACATAAATGGTTGTTCATTGAGATGATTCTAAGACGTTATGCTGGATATGAAGTCATTATGTTCCGGATTAGTTCACTCAAGGATTTCTCAAGGTCGCGTTGCTCATACAATTGTTACTTATAACTACTGTACTGCCCGTACATAAAGGGTGTAAACAGACTCTTAACGAAGCCGAAAGGCACTTGTTCTCCCCGTCATTGCGATCATTTTTTTGTTCTAGACCATACCTGGGAAGCTTTTAGTTACGGAGATATTGGGGGTCAAATTTTCAACTTTTTCACAGGTTTTTTTTTTAATACATGTTTTTAATGTAAGATTTTTACTTTAAACACCTCCAGGACCCCTTTACTATTCAATCCATCCATCAGCACAAAGTTTTGAGTGCGTTACATTGAGTTCTACAAAAAAACGTGATTTTTCAGCTCAAAAAAAAAAGACGTTTCCCAGCACTAATTTTTGCGTAAAGTTACTTAGTTTGATGTACATAATGCTTGGTTGAAGGCTTCGTGAAGACTCTGTTTACACCCCGTATGTCTATACTTTGAGTTTATCCATGTATAACCAACTGTGAGCTGTTGAATAAATAATGATCACGTGTTTTTCATAAACTTCGTATGAAAAACAGAAACGTGAATTGGTTAATTTTTGGGGTTCCGCGATCAATACTCGAGTCACGTTGAACTGGCAAGGAAAGGCCACCTTAATTGTTTCTTAAGGGTGAGGATTTCTTCCAAATTTTATCTCATTTTATAAATAAGTCGTGATTGTCTAGATGACTAATTTCATACTCAACGACAATCAGGGGTCTGTGAAACTAGCTAGCTATTTCTGTTGCATCATAATGGTTACCGTGAAAACTGTACCTATTTTAAGAATTACATCACAGCAAAGACTATTAAGAATGAAGTTGTATTGAAAACTTAATTAAATAACGAAAGTTTGCAACCTTGTGATAAATAAGTTACAGATTTCTCTAATTGTCTGTCGTTCGCGTCAAACAAACAAAGTGAGACAACATTATGAAACACAAACAATCTAGTCTGTAAACCGTTGCAAAATCTTTGCTTTGTCAATAGTGAACAACTGATTAAATACGAAACTTTACGTTGGCAAATTTTACATTTCCATTTCATTATTTTCCAATTATTTTATGGTGAATTTCAAGGGTATGGCTTGCGTTTGTTTTCTTTTTTATTCTCTGAAAACACGAACAGCCAATCTCAGATGGATCCGAAACTCCGAACTGGTGGATCCGATAAATGGATACAATGGCACTGGGTCTCAAACTGTAATAATAGTGGTTAATAACAACGGGGATGACGGAGAAGTACCTGATGAAATCACCCGACCTAATATAACCTTTTATTTTTCGGATGGGAAATCATCAAATGACTCCTCCCGCTCTGGGCAGAGCGGAAGGGAGTGTCAGACTTGTACTGACTAAAACTCATCCAAGTTCCTTCCTTGCCCTTTGTGTTCCAGGGCCACGGTAACTCTTTCGAACAGTCCCGCAGCCCTGGCAGGCAACGGTCCCTCCCTGTTTGCTAACATCTCTTTGAAGCGCGCGTGGAACACAAACGCGCCGTCAACACGGCTTGTCGTCAAAAGACGGACAGACGGCGATGTAGCCGAGTCTCTTCCATTACTCACCTTCAACCTAACCATAACCTGAGATGTGTATCTGAAAGAGAACTTTAAAGCAATGTTTTGACATGGATACGTGTTGGAAACAAAAAAAGGAAGCAGGCCTTTGGTCTGCATGAGGAGTACAACTATACATAATACGTATACGTATGTATGTACTTATGGAAGTTTTTAATCAGTTTTTTCAGTTGTTGAAAAAAACTGGCCAAGTGAGAGTCGTACTCGCGCACGAAGGGTTCCGTAGTATTGTCTATACAACATCAGACAAAAATGGGAAAAAAAAATCACGTTTTTGTATGGCGGCCCTACTTAAATATTTATTTTATTTAAATTTAATAATTAATTTGTAAAGTGAATATTAACTAAATATTCTGTGAATATCTAGTTGATATTATCTCTATTAACTAGATACTATATTCAAGCGTCTACCTGTCGCCGTTATTAATATCGAGAAAAAAACGGCAAGAAAACACGTTTGTTGTATGGGAGCCCCCCTTAAATATTAATTTAATTGTTTTTATCATTTGTTGGTAAAGCGGCAAGAAATACATCATCTGTGAAAATTTCAACTGTCTAGCTATCACGGTTCATGAGATACGGCCTCGTGACAGACGGACTGACTGACAGACAGACGGAGACGGACAGCGGAGTCTTAGTAATAGGGTCCCGTTTTACCCTTTGGCTTCGGAACCTTAAAAAGGGCAGTTCTAGAGAGACAATGAAGTTTAAGAAGAGATAAAGCTGGTACAAAGATTACATAGACTTGCTGACTGGCCTAGATAATGCTATTCTTTTTCTCCAACCTTTGGCCACCCTATGCTGAATGTAAGTCTCTTCCAAATCTGTCCACTTAATGCAATAATTCGATCTTTAAAAGATCGTAAACGAGATGAGAACACAAAATGGCAAAACCTCCATTTTGACGGTTCAACAATCTTCAATTTTTCAAATCCACCAAGCAAATGATTTGGAGTTAGCTTCAAAATCCGCCGTGTTTGATTCTAAGTATCTTACGTTATTGAGATGCAGTAGTAGACACTAACTACAAATTCAAACACACACAACCTAACTTCACCTAGTCACTGTTGGGTATAATAAAGCGTCTATTTGGTTGTTAGTATCTGTATGTATACAGGGTGTAAACGGACTCTTCACAAAGCCGTCAACCAAGCATTCTATACATCAAACTAAGTAACTTTACAATTTTTTAAAATTATTGCTGGTTAACGACTTATTTTGGGTGAAAAATCACGTTTTACAGTAGGACTCAATGTAACGCATTAAAACATTGTGCTAATGAATAGATTGAATAGTAAAGGGTTCGTGAAAGTGTCAAAATTTATTTAAAAAAAAAAACTTGTGAAAAAGTTGGAAGTTTGACCCCCAATATCTCCGTAACTAAAAGGTTCCCAGGTATGGTCTAGAACAAAAAAATGGTCGCAATGACGGGGAGAACAAGTGCCTTTCGGCTTCGTTAAGAGTCTTTTTACACTCTTTTTATGCTACTATGTATCATAAACCGAACGCGATGAGCGAATTAAAGTGACATTGTGCTAAAGCCCAGTTCTCCAAACCACAAACATACGTTTAATCTTTATTAATAACGCATGTTGTGTTCGTGTAAACTCCGGCTGATGCTAGCAATAAATTGAGTTGAATGTTTACAACAAAAAACGCGGTAGCCTAAATATTCGCAGAAGGTCTTTTATAATATTTTCCTTACGGCTCCTGTAGACTGTTGATTCAGACAGGATTTATCGACAACCGCGGAATGTTTTTGCGGCTCACCTCTAATTTCTTGATAATTTTTAAAGCCTTATTTGAAAACGGACATTCTTTCATAGGTATACCACCAAGGCTGCAATTGATAACAGAATGCTACATGGCTCGTCCTCATGTGGTAATTTGGTTGGCCCAAAAAACAAAAAATTCCGCGGGATACCTTGGCAAATCCCCCTCATAGATAAGGGTTTTGCTTTGTAAAATTGATGATGACGATGCTTACGGATATAGCAATCTAGACAGTCAAATCGGCAAGACTTAAGTCCTTCCCCTAACCTATATGATAATAGAATGTTCGGGGAAGGACCTGGTGGTCTACCATGACGTCTTAAAGCAGCAGTAATTCCAGTGTGAGAAAGAGATGACGCTAGACGACCTGTAAAGCTCTGTGTCTTTCCTACACTAGAATAACTCCTGCTTTAAGACATCAAAGTCTCGTCTTTTTTTTTCGGATGGGAAATCATCAAATGACTTCTCCCGCTCTGGGCAGAGCGGAAGGGAGTGTCAGACTTGTACTGACTAAAACCCATCCATGTTCCTTCCTTGCCCTTTGTGTTCCAGGGCCGCGGTATCTCTTTCGAACAGTCCCGCAGCCCTGGCAGGATAGTGGTCCCTGGAGTCACGAAGCCACGAGAGATGTTTGGTGGTAAACATCCACGTATTATTGGATATAAAATTAGTACTTTATTTTCTTCCCAACATTAGAACTGTATTGAAATGGTTTTCGAGCGGATTCAAAGTTAGTGGATTGTTCAGTGTATTTCAATTCAAATCGCAAAATAGCCTTGGATATTGATTGCAATGTTCACAAAGTAACTAACTTTTTCTATCTTAGATTGTTTTAATACAAATTATGTATAGGTAGCATTTGGTAAAGTTGACGTAGAAAGAGCTGTATTGAAATGGTGACAGAAAAATGGGATAAATTATTATGATTGATGACTGGTGATTGGAGACCTACTGAATAATATAGTTATCTATACTAATATTATAAAGCTGAAGAGTTTGTTTGGTTGAACGCGCTAATCTCAGGAAGTACTGGTTCGTATTGAAAAAATCTTTCAACGTTACATAGCCCATTTATCGAGAAAGGCTATAGGCTATACATATAACATCACGCTACGACAAATAGGAGACAAGCATCATTGAAAAATGTTGCAAAAACGGGGAAAACCGTATTTCTATAATAATTTCACGTGGACGAAGGTCGCAGGTATCATCTAGTATGATATATTTTAATTAGCTTTAAGCGCGACTGCTGAGCATGAGGTCCTGGATTCGATTCCCGGGTTGGGCTAAAAGTGTTATTGGGTTTTTCTATCGGGAATTTCTCAGTAGCAGCCATGGATGGGGTCTGGATTTGTGCCCGGTTGATAGCAATTGAATGTCCCCCTATTATATTAGGTACACCTCTGCCCTAACCCTTCGGGGATTACAGGAGTGATGTTACGATACGATTATCTTAATTAACCAAATTGTTACGTAAATCTTTATCGTTTTATTGCGCACAATACTATATGTGTTACACAATAACTGATTATTAACAACATGCAAACTTCATTTAATGAAAATATTACTGTGAACTGTGAAGGACAGATTAATCGGTTGTTTATTTTAGATAGCACAACTTCCTTATTTTTGAAGATAACTGAAGTTACTGTACTTCGGTTACGACTATTATCTTTAATAACAAATGTAAAATGTGATATCTGCAAATATCTCTTACCGACATATATATATATATATATTTTTTTTAATGTTTTTTGTATCACTTACTTACACATCGATATTTTTAGATCGCAAACAAGCTTTCGTATTTAACGATAAGTGGGTACTACGGCCGGCACACCCTGGCATTGAGCCCCGATGACACCAAATTTCCCGTCTACATACATACATAATCTTCACGACGTGAACTATTCTCGTATTAACAAAGTTCGTGAGGAAAAATAAAAACTGCGCGTCTGTAAAAAGGCGGCACTTACGGGAGAGATGGGATTCCCTATAGCTTTGGATCTAGACTGCCCTGCCTCGATGGTCTTGTTGTCTCAAGAGTGACCTCTGAGCATTAGGTACTGAGTTCAATTTCCAGATAGACCAGTTAGACCACTGTCATAACATTTCTACATTTCTCAAAAGCAGCCACGGAGACTGGAATTGTGTTCGGTTGATTGCAATAGGTGGTGTGCTACCTATTATTGCAAGGGACTTACACATAAATGGTGAAATGTGGGTGTACTATCAGGTACACCTCTGCCTTACCCTTCGGGGATTACAGGCGTGATGTTGTATTTATTAGTTAGAGAGTACTAGAGATACCATCTTGTTAATCTGTACGGATTGATTTGCTTCACATATTAAAAAACTGACCAAAAATAACGCTGTCAGTCACACCCTCACCGCCTCGCCCCGCTCTCTGTGTGACGCGGGCTTTATATCGCGACCTTCTCAAAATATATTCGAAAGTGAGATAGATAAGAGAACTGTTTTTTTTTTTCTTTTATTTAAAGGGGCTTGTTCAATTTGAAGATGTCAGAACTAAGTGTTTTAGATGTGTACATAGAAACTGTGGATTATGAACTATTGAACTGAAATTGATAATAGTAATTTATTGCATTACTGACTTTGACCTGCAGTTAATGCATACAACATTGTGACTGCACCCACTTCCTCAATAGATTTTGAAAAGAATAAACCTATACCTATTTATTAAATACGAAAGAAAGTGGACATGTTCTTACTAAATGTAAAATCATTATTTGAATTAATAAAATGAGTATTTACTCTACAAAAAAATATTCTAAGCTGCAATTATACTGAAAGGTTGTTTACCTCAGTTGCTACCCACAGTTATCTTTTCAACAGTTCTATTTTTAAATTCACCAATAGACAAAATAAAAATTTATAAATAAATAAAATTCATTTATTTCAGGTCATTGACCATTGACATTTGAAATAAATTGTTTTGTTTCTAATAAGAAACAAAACAATTTATTTAATATATAGTAATTTTACAGGCACCAATAATATGCCTACTACAACAATGATCAACATAGGGGTAATCCAGTCTAGTCTTATATGAAAAAATAGATAAAGTATCCAGGCAGTCATGGTATAATATAAAGTTCAGAGCGAATAACCAGCATTATGTGAATATAAGTGTTATCATAGCAGATGATTCCTGTTCAAACCAGATTGTAAATGATATTATGACAATATATTATTTATTTAAGTTCTGCATGTGATAAACTTGTTTAATGAATCAATATCTGCAGAATTAATGGGTTTGTCATAATAATAATTAGACCGCATAAGTAAACAAATGATAAATGAAATATACAAGACTTTCTTACGTGCTTTCCGTGCCTCGGAAAGCACGTTAAGCCGTTGGTCCCGGCTGTCATTTGAAGATCTTTGACAGTCGTTAAAGTAGTCAGTGACCCAAAAAGTCTGACAACCAGTCTTACCAAGGGGTATCGTATTTCCCAGTAGTAACTGGGTTGTGGAGGTCAGATAGGCAGTCGCTCCATGTAAAATACTGATATTCAGCTGCATCCGGTTAGACTGGAAGCCGACCCCAACATAGTTGGGAAAAGGCTAGGCAGATGATGACAAGACTTTCTTATACAGCAGAGATTTCTTATATTTCTTGTATGAATTATTTCAGGTAATCAATGGAGTCTGCTAGTCACACATTCAGGAATAAAGTGTAAAACAATTGATCTTACAATCAATTAAAAAGTTAGTGTCAGTATCACAAACACCATAAACCATACATTACTATTTATTGGACTGAGATCCAATCATATCTTGTTTAGTAGTAACTTTCATTTAATGTTCAAATAAATGGATTAAAAGCAAGGATAACGAAGGCTTAGTAGTTTCATGAACTGTCAGGTATAAAAAACAATCAAAATTATATTTAGACAGAGCCCTAGTCTACAGTGTAGAATTAACAAATATTAATAGTGTAACAACAATAAATGCCCCAGACCTTGGCAATAATCCACAATTAGAGAGCACACTGCACAAGGTCTGTTTATACGAATATAAATATAAACTAGTTCTGTATCACTCTGTCACATGACCATTGAAAATATGTATTTGTAAAATGTACGAATTTAATTGTTACATAATGATGACCGGAACTGGCGGGTTTACGCAACATTTAACTAGCGCACAGCAGTACTGAATTCCCGCTAAGACACTTGGCACGCGCCTTGTATTCGCGAATTCATACAAAAACATTGTGTTCACAGCTCACATGTTTTCAAACAAATTCTGGCGCCACGCCAACACCAAAGGCACTTCAAAATATCTGTTTTCGTAACCCGAAACATGATAAGGTGGATGAAAATAATGAAAACACGATAAAATCAATTAATAGCGTTAATTCTCGTGCCTAACCTCAAAAAGTCATCTATAAACACAGCGGTGGAGATCAAGTACTGGACAGTTGTCAGTTATTAATATCGACACTAGAATACAATGTTAATGCACTAATTAAAAAAATAATAAAGATCTAACTAACCTGACAACGGCACACGATGTCACAGTTAACAGCCAATAAATCCACAACTTTTCCTTTTCCCTCGTCTCCCCATTGAGCACCCAAAACAACGGCAACTTTATTTTCCATTCTGGATTTTTTGCACGGACTCCTTGACGATACGTCACCGTTTACGGCTGTTTGCTTCGAATTTACAGTCGAAGCCATTATTTATTGCAAACTTCTGAATTTTATAGGAAAGAGCGAGACATGCGCGCGCCGGGCTCGCAGACCAGTTTCAAAAAGATTTCTGGGATGCCATACTCAAAAATTATAATTACCTTTGTAACGCTGGCGTTTGTTGGAGGATTCCCCAACATTTTCAAGTAATCAATAATCACAAAAACAAATTCAAATATTTCTGGCATCCGCCGAAAAGAAGTCAATTCACAAAAAGAACTTGCTTCCGCATTCCCGCTGGTCGCAGATTAAGTAAACTAGTTACTTGGGTGCTTTCTTGCATTGAAAAAAAACCACCGCAGATAAATTAAAAGATTCTGTTATCAAGCATGGTTTAAGCCTTGCGGGGCATTATTTACACTTCAATAGCCAATCAAAACATGTACCTATTTTGGAACCTTTTTTCCCTATTGCGATATATACTTAAAAGGTGGCAACACTGATCTTAAAATCATTCACTCATTGAATGAATTGCTTTCTGTCAATAAGTACGTTTTGTTATTGTTAAGCTACCGGGAAAACCAACTGGCAAAATCTGATTTATTTTGGTTGTCCTTAGAAAATCGAAGGGGCTCATGGCTAAATAGTATTGCTCTAACATAATAACAACGATGTCCTTCGAATTTTATCGATCCTATAATGATTTCAACAGGAGACAAATTGATTGGCAAGTCAAGAAAGTATACATTGATATTTTATCAGACAACCGCGCCTCGTGTGAAATGATTTGGCTGAGATCTCAGTCTGTCGACGCAGAGTTACCAAGATAAAAATCACAAAAAAATCCAGATTTCTCAGGTCGACTTGACTCGATTTGGGATTTGAATGATGTTCATTCAAATCCCAAATCGTGAAACCGAAAACGAACTTGAAATGTACTGAATTTGACAAGTTTTTCACATCTTCTTTCACAAACAGCGTCACTATCCCCGTTCGATAAGGTCTGTCGACACTCATATTTTGATTCAAGTTGCATTACTGTTGTCAGGGCTTAAAATACTTGTGTCCAAACTGATAAAAAAGTTTCAAGTCTGACAGAAGACGGGTTTATTGACATTACAATCTGACAGTGTGACACTGACAAATAGTTTGTTGATTGATTAATGGATGGTCGTGTGGCGGTCGATTCGCTGTTCGTCTAAAAAACCGAGTGTATTCCTAAATATTTAAATGACTGTAAAATAAATATAAATACTTTTGAATTAAGATAGAGTTCTTTTGCGTCAGTTCATGTTTCGCGCTTGTAATCGGGGCGTGTTGTAGGCAGGTAGGCGTTAATCGTCGAAATGAGAGTTTGCCTATTTTTTGTGTTATTATTTGTGTGCACCGGGCTTATTCTGGGTGAAAAAGACGAAATAGAAGATGATGCGAACAGGAAGAGAATACTTGAGCAGCTAACAAAAACCCGCACAGTGTTACTAGATGATTACCATTTGGTCACAAGGCAGATTGCCACTGATGTATATATGTTTAGAAGTTACCGCACCGTTTCTGTTGTGTTCTACCCTGTTATGAGGGATGTCACCGACGCGCACTTCACCTTCCAATCTGAGGAGCTTCATTTAAATAACCTTGGTAGGTGTCATGCTAACACTTTTTTATTTAATAAGCTTTGTCCAGGTCTTGTTCTGCTGAATGATATTGCTGCAACTGGAATGTGTAATTAAAATTTAAATCCTGCATGTCTGTAAAATAGCAATTTCATAAAACCGGTAGGTTTATTCATAAATGCAGCTTAAGACAGGTATAAATTTCGAAAAAGGTAGGAATAAGGAGATGTGTCATTAATTAACATCAAGCAGTGTTTATGAATGAGCCTAATATTACTTACAATTATTGTACAGATGCCAGCACATCAAACTACCCGAAACTGTCAAATTTTCCCAGTCAACTTTGAACTTAATGCTTTAGCAATAAAGTTGAAAATCTATTAAAGAACTTTGACAGATTGTAGTAGCTTGAGGTGCTGGCGTCTGTACCTTGGCATGCTACCCTTCACTGCTGTAATATATAATTTTCCTAAGAAATGATTGGTAAGTTATTTATTTTCATGGATTTCAATCATATTTTTAAACACAGAAGTGTGTGCTAAAAATTGTGGACAATATGTAATATTAATTGACAGTGTCACATCATATTTAATTTTATTTTTAACATTATACAAGGTAAATTATTTATAGAAGATATAAGTATTACTTTGTATAGTTATAAGGTAAAAAAGAAATCTCCTTTTAATAAATTGCACAAAATCTTGAAAAAAAAAAGTGTAGGTAGTCAGACATTACTGACTAAAATGTTTGAAAGGTAGACTGCTTTTTTTAGCTATGGACCCTAGGAAATCAAGTGAAATTATTATCATTATCAATTACCCCCCTTAATAAAAAAAACATCAATAAATTTCGAACGATTTAGATATTTTAGTTTAGAAGGTACTACAAATACAATTTTTTTTGTCATTATAAATGCGTTAGTATACAATTCTTAGCTAAAATACGAATTTTCTACTGAGTGTGAGGTCCTGGGTTTGATTTACAGGTCAAGTATTGAACAGGTTAGGTATTGAGTTTTGAATAAGAAACTCAGTAGCAGCCTGGAGTCTGTTTTTGTGCAAGGTTGATGGCATTAGGTTCACCCCAATTACTTAACTGTACTAAAATAGGTAGACCTCTGCCTAGCCCGTTGGGAAATACAGCCATGATGCCATGTTGATAAAAGAGAAGTAGATAGGTATTTTTTCATACGTATAGGTATGTCTGTTATTGTTGTTAAAGTAGTCGGTGGCCCAAAAAGTCTGACAACCAGTCTTACCAAGGGGTATCGTATTTCCCAGTAGTAACTGGGTTGTGGAGGTCAGATAGGCAGTCGCTCCATGTAAAATACTGGTATTCAGCTACATCCGGTTAGACTGGAAGCCGACCCCAACATAGTTGGGAAAAGGCTAGGCAGATGATGATGATAGGTATGTCTGTTATTTTCTTTGTTCATACCGCTTATTTTCCTTGAAATAGTCCCTCCAAGTACATCTAAACATAGCCCTAACCTTGTTAGTTGCATTGATTAACGCGGCTGTATGCACTAATTTTAGCATGGCAAACGTATGATGCAAGCTACACCCACAACAATGCACTTACAGTGTGAACAGTTACTATGCTGAGTTAAGTGACTATGTGACCATCTTGTCTGCGGGTAATTGACAGACTTCCTGTCTCATTTCTTGTGATGAGACGTAATGAGACCGTCATTGGTGTCATTTTTCAGGGCACTTGAAGTTTATTTAATAAATGTTTTTTTAAAACATTTGTTTTGTTTAAACATTTTTTAATTAAAAAAAGTACAGGAGTTGACTTCAAAAGGATCTGTTTTGACATAACTAGTCGTACATGGCTGAGCTTTCTAAATCTCACCCTTTTTTTTTCGGATGGGAAATCATCAAATGAGTTCTCCCGCTCTGGGCAGAGCGGAAGGGAGTGTCAGACTTGTACTGACTAAAACCCATCCATGTTCCTTCCTTGCCCTTTATGTTCCAAGGCCGCGGTATCTCTTTCGAACAGTCCCGCAGCCCTGGCAGGTGCTAAACCTCCCCTTAGTCGACCTCTGCCTAACCTTTTGGGGAAATACATGCATGGTGTAATGTTATGTTGTGTTAACTGGTATTGACTTTGTCCTAACCAGTTTTAATATCTCATTTTATTTATTTATAAATAAATATATCAAGAAATTAATATAATATAGCTGAAAATCTCCCACCTGGACATGAGTTGCCATGGCTGACCTGGAAGTCTTTAAACAGACTCCGGACCCAGGTTGGACGCAGCAAGGAAAACCTGCTCAGGTGGAAATTCATTGATGACTCTGCCCTAGAGTGTAAATGTGGTGCTGTTCCACAAACGATGGGCCACTTAATATCGTGTCCTGCTTGTCCTGTCACTTGTTCACTACAGGAACTGATGGATGCTACCGAAAGCGCCAAACTAGTAGCTCAGTTCTGGGCCGACACAATATAGATTGCCATCGACACGCTAAGAAGAAGAAGAATATAATATCAATCTTAAAACCTGCTCTTTAATGATTGGTTGTAATCTCTACCACCACTGTACCTAATAATGATATTATTATCAATCTTAAAATTGTTTTTAATGAGTACTCGAAATCTATCTCATCACTATGTATATGTATATAATGGCAAGATATATATGATAGTGGCAAGAATAACGTAATCAATGGACGACAAATATATCGTGACTCAGACCAATCCACGTCTTAATACATTTAATCGGCTGGAAATAAGTGTGACTTAGGTTCGAAGTTTCGAACCCAGGCAAGCATTTCGCTTAAGGGTCCCTATCAATTTCCTGGTCTAAAAACAGAAAATAATACATTTTTCAGCTCAAATTTCTCAATAACCATAAGGTATCTGGTATTTTTTTTAATGCACAGTTATATATCACCTATATATTAGTACGAATTTTTATTTTGATAACCACCGACCATAAATTAGGAAATCAAACATACGTTTTTACGTAAGCACGAAACACTACATAATAATTAATTTAACTAGTAGGTACGTCATCTACTCGTAAGAATATGTTGAAAATATCAATAAATATTCAGAACTATTTATTTATTATTATTTATTTATTTATTTATTTCTCCATCTTACGACTATCTTTACAGGGTTACCTAATGCGATAGTGTACACAATAACAATATTAAATTTTGTAACTAATCACAAACAATACATTTTTTGTGAACTCACTCAGAGAACAACAGAACTAGACAGACTATTATAAAACTTAAGTAATAAAATATTTAAATAATGCCTTATATGCCGATGCGCTTGCTCGTTGCTTTTACTTTCGCCCATGGGTACGCTTATTAAACATATATGTGATTTATAACTCTGCATTATAAAACATACCAGATACCAATTGAGAAATTTGAGCTGAAAAAAGTAGTGTTTTCTGTTTTCAAACCGCGAAACTGATAGGGACCCTTAATGCTTTGTGTAATTTTTTATTTAGTCACTACTGTCCTCTCAACTGTGAAGGAACACCGTGAGAAATCCATGGCGTGTCCTAGAACCAAATATTCGAAGACATCCGGTTGGACTGGAAACCGATTTCAACATATTTGGGAAAAAGCTAGGCAGATGATGAGTATGATATCTATCAAACCGCACACTGGTCTTTATGATGTTAGAGTTTCTGATCAGTCTGCTTGGCGTATTGTTGACCCCGTTAGGTACCACACTGGAACTGCGTGGTGGATTATGGCCGACTCTCAAAGTGAAGGTCTGTGTCTGTGTTTCAACAGTAGTAATGTAAAAATCGTTACCAATTTTTTTAGTTCACCTGTCTGTCTGTATTGATATAGAATGCTGTTTTGTTTAAACTCAAAAAACTCAATAGCATTTATGTCTATGAGACCATTAGGCACTTTTGAATGTCAGAAAAACAAAGAAGGCTAAGCTACAGTCACAGACACAAGGCATAATAACTTGTGAAAGTACTGTAGGTGCCCATTCCAAAGCGTAGATCTCTATGGAGAAGAATGGGCAAGAAACTCCAAAATCGTAGAGTTTGCTATTAATAGTAATAGCATAGCTAGTTCTTTATTCTGACCTTTTTGGAGACGACCTTCAAAAAGGTCAGGTGGGTTGTGCACGCAACCGGCGCCAGTGCGCCAGTGTTTGACCAGAAAAAATGAATAGAATAAAATGGCGTATCCATAAAAAAGTTACTTTTTTTGGTTCCGTAGCCGAATGGTAAGAAACGGAACCCTTATAAATTCGTCATGTCTGTCGGTTTGTCCGTCCGTATGTCACAGCCACTTTATTCCGAAACTATTAGGACTATACAGTTGAAACTTGCTGTCGACCAAAGTTAATCGGCAACAATCACTATCACTACATATTATAAAACAAGTTCGCGATAAACTTCAAAACTACGGCACCGATTTTTACGCATTTTTTACCAATGAATTGAGTGGTTCTCGAAGAAGGTTTTAGTATATAATTTGTCAAGTTTTTGTTGCGGGAACGGTATCAAAATTTCATGATCCACCATAGAGCAGTTTTGGTCATATTTTTTTTATTTTGTCCTGTAGGAGTCTAATAAATATGTTTTCTTTCTTTAATAAGGACCCTGACAATTACTTATGTAGGTCGTAGGTTTGAACTATCGAACTCTGCCGTATGTGCTATAATATGTCCAATTTGGTTCATTACCGCTGCTCTCAAAACAAAGAAGGAAAACATCGTGAGGAAACCGGCATGCTCTGAAACTAAAAATCCCGGCCCGTGGTGCTTTGCCGGTCCACTCCCTCTCACTTAAAGGCCGCCTGTTATCCTCGAAAAATTAGGCAGAGGTGTAGCTTATTGGCTGCGGGACTGTTCGAAAGAGATACCGCGGCCCTGGAACACAAAGGGCAAGGAAGGAACAGGGATGGGTTTTTAGTCAGTACAAGTCTCACACTCCCTTCCACTCTGCCCAGAGCGGGACAAGTCATGTCATGATTTCCCATCCGAAAAATAAAAAAGGTGTACCTTACCACCTTACCTTATCTTAATATACCAATACCTAATGTATTGGTATATTTAAGTCCCATGTAATAGGGCCCTGTGTGTTTTCCAGCGCAATATATTTCGGCTGATGTAATGGACCGATTATGATACCTAATTGATAGTCGGCCAGTGTAGATAATTCGGGGTGGAAGGGACACCGACGCCAACTGTATGGAACAGCTGATTTAAAAAAAAATAACCGATGAAATATTTCTTTATTGGGGAGCTCAGAATGTTTTACTGAATACGTGGTAACTGTTTTCCCGGGGTCGGCTTCCAGTCTAACCGGCTGCAGCTGAATACCAGTATTTTGCATGGAGCGACTGCCTATCTGACCTCCACAACCCAGTTGGTTCTGGGAAATACGATACCCCTTGGTAAGACTGGTTGTCAGACTTTTTTTGGGCCACTGACTACTTAACGACTGTCAAAGATCTACAAATGACAGCCGACCGGACCGGACCGACGGCTTAACCTGCTTTCCGAGGCACGGAGGAAACTCGGTATGTAATGGGTGGTCACCCATCCACAGACCGACCTAGGCAAGCACGGCTTAACCTAATAATCGACCCGAGCGGCAGTTATTATTTAGCCACGAGCTTGGTCACTACTACTTATTCTTAAGTGCCCAACTATCGAGTAATTACAAGTATCCATAAAAATCTTAGGGCGGGACCACCTACATCTTATACCGAAATAGTTGACCCAATCCAAGTAATTTGTCGCTATTGTAGTGAGACTTAGGCTCCGCGCAAACGAGCCACCGGTGGCTGGCGACAAGCTGTTTACATGATTTTTAAAACGTTTTGTATGGAATCGCCGAATACTTGTTATAGTGAGTAGCGACCACTCTCGAATCAGGGGCCGCAACAGGCTACCACCGGTGGCGGCCACTCGTGACTCTGTATCTGCGTAACGCCACATGTGGTGAATTATAAATAAATACCGACCACTCGTGGCAGCCACTGACCATCTTCGTTTGCGCGATACCAAAGAACGTGGCGCGCGACAGCCACCGGTGGCGGCCACCGATGGCCCGTTTGCGGGGAGCCTTAATTGCGTGGGCAGTTGTCACACTGGGTAATTTAGTTTTATTGTCGTAGGTAAACGGTTGTCTTATTAAAAGGCACGCATACCAGCCATTTGTAAAGAAGCAGATACGAGCGTTAACAAGTCAAAATGTAGGCGTTAGCGTATATTCTCCAAAAGGTATGACAACGGAGGTGGTTCCCCTGTGACATTTAATGTAAAACTCCGCCCTTGTGGAGTTACAATACGGGAGCTGGGGGATGTCAAAGTTGAAAAATAGATGGCAGTAACCTTGCCCATCTTCTTCTTCAACCTTTGGCCACTCAATGCTGAGGGTAGGCCTCATCCAAATCTCTCCAATTTTGCGGTTCTGTGTCATGGCTATCCGGTTTCTTCCGGCCACTTTAATGAGACCGCCCTGCCCATGTCGACTAACAATTAAAAACTGTAACATTCCGGGGCGTGCTCTTGTGTAAATGTTAGTTAGGTTACCGTTGGGTAACTTTAAGGCAGGTCTATCTACTTTTAAATGTTTTTTGTGTAGGTATCTGTCACTTGGCCCAAAAATGGAGCTACTGGTTGGTATGTACATAATGCTATATAGAGCATTAATTTATAGAGATAGGTAGATAAAGTATGCTTTAAGGTACAGAGACCAGCACATCAAGGTACCCCAATCTGTCAAATTTCTTTGATAGTTTTAAACTTTATTACACAAGAATAAAGTTCATGTTTAATTAGCAAACTCTGACAGTTTGGGATAGCTTGGTGACTGTGCTGGCGTCTGTACCTAATAAAAGTGCTTACAAGCTCAGCACTCCACGGGATCACCATTTACTGGACTCGAGCCGTTTAGGATTCTTTATTTGAGACTCCTATACTGCGCACAATTTTAAACACCGTAACCGCCTCATTTTGGCATCAGCTAGTACTAAATGATGTAAAGGTTTATGCCAGTGCAGTGCTTATAAGTTCGCTGTATTGTACCTACCCACACCAGACAAAGATATTGACAGCGAAGTTCAGTCCGTTTTTATTTTTTCTTTCAGGCTCTTGTTTCAATCCGATAATATAAAAATAATTATTCAAACAATTTCGTTAATAATCGAATACCTTAATGCATCCACTCACACGAAATTTTGATGTGCTTTTTCTCAATTACAGGATCATGCACTCCTCAAGAAGTGATTATAAACTTAAAGCACGGTGCATATCCCGCACTGAACCCTGATGGGTACCCCTTTCCTAAAGACTTCGTAGATCCGAAGACCAGGGAGACAGTCTATTCCCTGACAATCCAGTCTGATGGCAGCAACAATACTTTTACGATATGGAACCCAAAGCCAGGGAACTGGTACGCGCTGATTTATATTAAATGGGAGGATCCGAGGGAACAGAAAGTTAAACAACAAGGTAAGCATCTTTTTTACTTTTTAGTACCTTTTATTTCAAATCAAATCAAATCTTTATTGCTGAACACAGTATAATTATAGATACATTGCAAGATGTTGAGACAATGCGCAGTTCACTATGTTCTACCGATTAAGGCATGCAAAATTGTACGTACACGTTACAGCAAGAACATAATAAAATCAAAGAATGTCAAATGAAAAAATCAAATAAAATCAACAAAATCAAATCAAGTAAAGTCAAATAAAATCACACTAAATCAAATTAAGTCAAATAAAATCAAACAAAATTTTCCCGTAGCTTCGCCCGCGCTGGCTTACTGCGGAGTTTGCGGCTAGAGTGGTAAATGGCGGGCGTTTTGGGAGACTGCCTCTTGTAAATTTTCACGGTCAAAAAATGCTGATTCATCAAAGCTTCCTGCCCTTGGCCCGCAAAAAAAAAAAAACGCGTTGCACCGACTCCTAGCGCAACAGAGCAACACTACTCGGAGTCGGCGCGACACGTTTTTTTTCAGTGCTGATTAAATTTGAATAAAAGACCTTTTTCTAAGAGAATGTACTATCGGTATAAAAAGTATCCCATGTCCTAAGCCACGGCATGGTCTACTGTGTACTTTCTCCAAAATTCGTTCAATCGTTAAAGCATAAAAATCGGTCACTTATGCGTTTATAATATTTAGTATGGATTTTTAGAGAATTGAGGAGGTGGAGGAATGTGAGACAGTTAGCGACTCTCCTCATCAACTAACTTCACATTTTGACGAATGGGTTCGAAACAAAGCTGGATTTCCGAGATTTCCAGTGCCGTCCCTAAACTATGCCTTTGGAAAGTCGCATCGCGATCCCAAGTGACTCGTAATCGACTTCTGTGCACCTCTTCGCAGCTCTTAGGAATGTCATGGCAGTTCCATTTTCGAGGAATTGACAGTCACGATTAGATTTCCAACCTTATAACAACGTTGATAGAGATCATATTGATTCTAAATAAATGGTTCAATAACTGTGAAAGAATTGTACCTTTATTTTCATCATCAAGGTTTATCTTGATAATTATAGCTAATTTATCTTTTTCAGCTTTCGTCCCTTCTTTAAACATCGATAGATTACGATAATTCAAACACTGTTCTAAGCTTTAACGGTTTACAACTAAACTAATATTAGTTTGATTACTATAATTATTTTTCTTCTTGTCCCGATGTAATCGTCCCAAGTACAAAGTAATGAAATGATATATCTTTTTAATCATCTCCGCCTATAAATATCGTGACCGAAGACCCGTGTAGTTATCAGCGCACTAAACAAATGCTGTGGCTACCAGCTTGACATAATGTTGATTGATTGTATCCTGAGAACGTTTGGGAAGCCAGTGAAGCCACTGAATGGCGTCTAGCTACTTACGGCCGGTGACTGGTGACGAACCATTATTGGTTAAACGAGAGGCTGGTTCCAAAGTTTGGCATTGTAGATGCTCCCGAAATTCTATTTCGTGAGTAGAAAACTCTGTATTATGCAAGACTAGCTTAATGCCCGAGGCGTCGCCCGCGTGGAGTTCGATAATTGTCCCACGGGAACGTACTATCGGGATAAAAAGTATCCTCTGTGTTAATCCAGGCTATAAACTATCTGTGTTCCAAATTTTATCCCAATCCGTTCAGCAGTTTTTGCTTGAAAGAGTAACAAACATCCATACTTACATACAATTTTCGAAATGTCGAAATGTGGGTGTACTGCACACATCTGCGTACCCCCTCACAGCATACAGGCGTGATGTTATGTTATGGTGTTGTGTAAACAGTAGACATCCAAGCGATTGCAGCAATCACGACAGATTTGCTGTCTAATATTGAAGAGTTCCGTTCCATATCTCCGAAATCCATGATCAGATCATGTCAATATCTATCTATTTTTCTACGGGACCAACTAGCGAGTAAACTCTTTCAAACAAAAAAAGAATTTTCTAAATCGGTTCAGGCATCTTCGAGTAATCGGTGAACATACATAAAAAACAAATTCCGACGACGAATTGAGAACCTCTATACCTTTTTTGAAGTCTGGTTAAAAAAGGGAGTCCTCTACGAGAAGGCATTAGCGTGCTTTGCCTACCACCTTGTCTGCTCCTACCGTTGCCGTGCCCCTGGTATGGCACAGATTGCCCCAAATTCACCGCAAGTTATAGAAGCGATCGACTATTATTGAAACACCTGAAATTCCCTCAAGGCATAAGTATAAATAGCGCCGATCGATGCCCACTTTGGCACTCTGCTAATGATGATCGAGAGCTGACTTTAAGTAAATTAAACTTGTTAGCAATCTCCCGTTTTAGATATCTCGACAAAATATTCCTGTTTTTGCGTCTTGGGTTAAAAATAGACTCGTTGTCTTTGATTTTGATCCAGCCTATTACCAGGCTCGCCCCGTTACATGAGTCTTGAACAAACCTTTCGCGAACCGCCAGTTTGTGAAATTGACTGCCTGATCATTATAATCTGGATCTAATCAAAGTTCGAGAGAATCTGTTTCTTCTAGGCCGCACCATCGCTTCACCTCAGGCGAATTGTGGCCAAACGCAGGGCTATTTAGAATTTAAAAAAGATATACAATTATGGTGAGCATTTAGAGAGCAGCGGTGGCCCAGTGGTAGTGACCCCGACTAAAAAACATCGTGAGGAAACTGGCATGTCCTAGAACCAAAAATTCGAAGACATGTGACATCTACCAATCTGCACTGAGCTCGCGTGGTAGATTATAGCACATTCCCTCTGATACAGAGGAGGCCTGTGTCTCAGCAGTGGGAACATTATAGGCTGATGATGATGACATGTAAATACATCTACCAGTACCTAAGCCTATAGGTATAATAGACGTGTTGTTATGAATACTTATGTTATGTACGATCGAGAATAAGCAAATCAGTCGGCACTATATATTTAATAATAATAAGCTAAAATAGAATATGAGCAGTGTATAGGTACGATATCATTATGACATTTACAATAATTCTTCGTAAGTTTTCCTTGTAGACTTCAGGAAAACGCCTCGTATATAATTTTACGTATCGGAAACCACGATTCCACAATTATTTTTATTTCTGTAATTATTTAATTGGGTATTCAATTGATTATTTGATGTAGTATGGTTGTATAAAAAAATACGAAAGATGGGGGATCCTACAGTATCAGTTACAATGCCTTCATTAAAGTTGTGGTTGTTCTTGACGTGTCGATTTGACCCAAACTTTTGTCCGGCCGGTATGTAGCCTGAATATCTCTATCATCACCATTATCTGACCCTTAAGTATACCAATTTATTTGTGGTCGGAGCAGCATGTCTTCTTCCATACTTCTGTATTACTCGTCATCTCATCAGGCACCTCCTTTCTGGCCATATCAGCCTTCACACAGTCCATCCATCGTTTATTTTTTCCATGGCTCTTTTTTTTTGTTTGGAAGAGGTTTTGTCTAAGTGTTTAGTCTTATAGGTAGTTCAAATTCCGAACTTTGGAATGTAGGTTTCAAGAGTTCGGATTTTACGGTTTTTTGTTTCGTCTTTGCACTTGCTGTTCAACCTATGAGGCTAGCTTCTGCTTTAACCGGAATATCCTGTGGATGCCTTGAGTGAAAGGCCTCCAGCCAGGGCCATAAAACTTATACATATACACTATGTGATGAAAGCTAAGATTTTTTTCGCGCTCAAATATAATGTTCTATAAGAGACCTTGAGTTTGAAGTTGTTCACCTTGCATTTTGAATAGTATGTTATTTGGGATTCTGACTTGCTTGTATGCATTCCGGCCGAACTCAAATCCGGTTAAAACCCGGAAGTTCGTCAATGTAATATGTTTATGGTACAATGGTATTCAATACGCCAAAAAAAAAATACAATGCGTCGTTCAATTTAATTTCATTATCGTAATGAGTGGTCTGAATCTAAAAACAAGAGGTCAAACAACACAGTGTTATCAATTCAATTCCCGAATACCGAAGTAGGTGCCACAATCAAATCTCATTATAGGCTAGGGTTGTCAAACAAGAATGATATAGGAGATTTTACACTTAGGGAGTGAAAAAAGCATCACATCTCATCCATATTCCATATGTTTTCCGCGATTTTGGCGTCATCGTCAACACAACGCGGTTTTGCACGGCCCTTTTTTGTTGACCTGACCTTGGTCACCATTCGGTCAAGTAGGTATACTAGGGTGGAAGGGAGACCGCCACACAAACAGTTACCACAAATTCAGTACATCGGCAAAATCTATGGAACTGATGTTTTTTTTTTTAATTATCGATGAAAAATTTCTATGTGGGTGGTCTAAGTTCAAAATGATGTACCGAAATACGTGGGAACCGTTTGTATTTCGGTGTCTCGTCCAATCTGTATATATAGTTCCCAACAGCATATAGTATCTTGGCCTAAAATATAGTAGGACACTATACCTAGTAGATTTGGCAACCCTATTGGCGTACCTATGTAGATAATGCGGGTCAAAACTCGATATTGTACTAAACTCGATCGCCCAAAACCACTGCACAGTTTATTCATTCACTTTACTTCTGATTCGGTACTGTCGAAACGAAATTTAACTTTAATCTTATCACAATAAGGTTACAATTCAGTTGCTGCAACCAACAAACATGTCTGCCAAATAACAATGATCTTTACGCTCATTAAAATAAGTTTGTTGTTGGGTTGTTGCTGTCAGACTTAAGCTAACTCTCAAAGGACCGTATGTGACCTCGTTATGCCGTTGATTGTTCGACTACCGACATCCTGCGACAATTGTATGCAGTCGTGATAGTACGCACAAAAGCTCTGCTGTAATGTAATGTTATTTAGATTTATGTTAACTATTGTTGGTTGGAGTGGCTCTTATTTAGGATCTTTCTTTGAATTTCTGTTGGCTGGTGATTAGAAGGAGGATGCGTTTCTTCACTGTTGTGTGATTGTTGGTTATCGTACCTCATCATCATCATCAGCCTATAATGTTCCCACTGCTGGGACACAGGCCTCCTCTCTATGAGAGGGAATGGGCTATAATCCACCACGCGGGCCCAGTGCGGATTGGTAGATGTAACATGTCTTCCAAATTTTTGGTTCTAGGACATGCCGGTTTCCTCACGATGTTTTCTTTCACCGTTTTTGAGGGCAGTGGTGATGAAATTAATTACACAAAGTAATGCGCCTGCCTGGCTTCGAATCCACGACTTCGACGATCGTACCTAGAATTATAATAATGATGTGCATTGCAGAAATGTTTTAACAGATCATTCCTCTGCCCCTATTCCTATATATTTGGGGCCAGGGTAACATGTCCTCTTCCATACTTTTCTATTAGTGATCATCTCATGGGTCAACCCCTTGCTCTAGCCATATCATCTTTTACAATTACACAGTCCCTCCACTGTCTCTTTGGTTTTTACGGCTCCTTACATCTAATAAACAATTAAACCATACAAATATTATAAATGCAAGAGTACCTCTGTCTGTCTGTTATCTGTTTACGCCTAAGCGGCTGATTGGTTTTGGATGAAATTTGGCACATGGATACGCCATGAAGAAAGTTAGGACATAGAATAGCACATTCCCGTGGAATAATTTTCCGACCTATAAAACAGGCGAATCTGCAATAGAATACACTCAATCAACTTGTGCATAGAATGGGGGCTATCGCGCATGAATTCGCCGCTAGAGGCGTTCGTGTAGAATAAGGTCTTCCGAAATGTCAGATGTCATAGAGTTTTCGCGCGTTGCGTGCTTTTTTATCACGTATTTTAACTAATATTCATGATTATGGTCTAGATTGAGCCATTCCTGATTAATTATGACTTGAAGATTTTAAATAGCAATTTAGGATCTTATTTGTTAGTACTTGGAGGTAGAATGATTTTTAAATGTTTCGTGCTTGTTAATGTTAGAGAGAATATTTGTAAATATGTATCTGAAGTTTAAACTATGTTGATATACGAATGAGAACAACATTTTATGAAGTTATTTGCACTTTAAAGTATAAAATAGAATTAATGATTGGACCTTACTCGACAGTGGCGCCATCTGGTGAACTTAAAAACGATAGCCCCCATTGTCACCTACCCATAAATTAGGACGTTCACCTTGGCCTTGGACGTTCGCCTTTTTCAACTTCACTAAAATCGAGTTACGTAACAAGAGTAATAAAATTATGTTAATTCAGATAAGTTGATGCTACTCCTGTCCTGTCAAGGTCTAATTATGCTTATTTGATCGCTTATTTGCTATATGCAACAAATTAGTTTAATGATTCCCTAGTTGGTCTAGTGGTCGCAAGTATGACCGCTGAGCATGAGGTCCTGGGTTTGATTCCCAGGTCGGGCAGTGTTATTGGGTGTTTCCATCGAGAATTTCTCAGTAGCAACCACGGAGTCTGGATTTGTGACCGATTGATGGCAATAGGCTCGCTTCCTATTACATGGGACTGTACATAACTGGCGAAATTTGTGTGTACTATTAGGTGCACCTCTGCCTAACCCTTCATGGATTACAGGCGAGATTTTATGGAGTTAAATAATTCACTTAAATTGTTGAATGATTAGTTGGCTTGTTATTTAAATAATATTCCGTAAAGTAAAAATGTATCTTTATGAACTGTTTAAAAATTACTGATTACAAATATAAATCATTTATTTGCTTAGCAAAGGTTCAGAGGATGTTACAAAAGATGGTGTGCAAATATATTAGGAACATTATGAGATTAAAATTATTCTTATTCAGTAGGTATTAAATTAAAATGTCATTCAGGATATAGATGGTCAATTTTATTACACATTGTTGCCGATTCCCTTGTTTACAAACTAAACCAAATTTAAGTTCAGTGCATCTTTTTCTTTCTATTTCATTAAGAAAAGGACAGGAGATAAAATTTAGTTTAGTCCTGCCAAATTAACCAGCGCCTGACACAAGTTAAACCGTGATTAAAAAGTTGACTACTAAAATTACATCAAATTACGTCAGGTGCTGACTAATTTGACTGGACTAAACTAAAATTTATCTTCTGTCCTTTTCTTAATGAAATAGAAAGAAAAAGATGCACTCAACTTAAATTTTGTTTAGTTTGTGAACAAGGGAATCGGCAGCATTATTTAATTTGAATTAGTAAGTTATAAGTAATAATAATGTCATGCAAATTAATAATGTATAGGTCATAGTAATTATATTATCCATCATAATGAATTATTGCACAAATAAATTCTATAATTAAAATACAATATCACATTATAATTACATTTTTAAATTAGGAAGGTGTATAATTTATTCTTAAATAGAGGAGTAGGTAACTTTTGAAAGGCCTCCAATGTCATCGGGCAATTTGTTATAAATCAGTGATGCCTTACAAATAATACTTTTATAGAGTAGTGCCGTTTCTATTATATATTTGTTTGTTTTATTTGTCTATTGCTTTTAAAGGCAGTCTATCTATCTATCTCGACTAACATCGTTTAGTAGAAGGATGTATCACAGATAATTAAAACTCTGCCATTTTCTTTTTCCAGGTCTCTCCGCGGATTGCCAGACGATTCTCTACACAGATTTACAAGTGAAACGAGACGAAAACATAGAATTGATAGATTGCTACCTTGGCCTCACAGAGTTAAACTATGCAGACCTTCCCGCGCTTTTCAAATGCATGTCTGTAGACAGAGTCGACCCAATCGCACTACATCTTAAAATAGACAACACTTCCTCGGCAGACAAGGAACTATTCTTCAGAGTGCAAGCTCTTTCCATACCCACAGAGAAGAGTAATCTTGTCTACTGTACCTTCGACCCTCGAGCCAACAACCACCAAACTATCACGTTCATCCCTCACCCAAACGCCTGGCACTACCTACAGATAGGCCCTGTCGAAGGTAATGCGTCCAGAATCGCTAACTGCGAATCCTACATCCTAAGAACAGACCTTGACGAACTAGTCAATCATACAGTTATAGACCTTATGCGCGATGACAAAGGCCGCTTTTTCACTTTTGACTACGGCCTGCCCTCAGCAGATATCCAAGACGCCACAAGTCTCATCAACATAACTTCGTCCGAAATTAAGTCGCTAAGGTTCAAAATCAATCAGTTTTTGGATATAGGAGGTAGCTTGTCAATAGCAGCGAGTCTTCTCATGAGCTTAAAATACTACATGGGATATAAGAGGGAGTTTCAAAAGGGCGCATTGTTAGCCTTTTCTGAGGACAACCAGTTTTTCAAGGCTGTTATATGTAGTGATATTGGTCATCCGAGCATACCATTGGAGAGTGGTAACTGTCGGTACAATGATAAGGTGAAGCCGGCGTTGTTCGTGCTGAACAGTACTGACTCAGAGTCGATATACGACAAGACGTATATTCCTTTCCCGGATAGTGGGACGTGGTATTTAACATTTCGGTTATTTTGTGACCAGAGTGTGTGTCCTTGTCCCACTTCTGATAACGGGACGAAGTACTACGTGGATACTGGTGATAAGGAGGATGACAAGTCAGTGGTCGGATGGAACGGGACGCGGGTTGGGACCTCGGAGTGCAACGCGACGGTCGTGCTGACAATATCGTCGATGTCTTGCGTCTCCGGAAGGTGCAGCAGCCACGGCAATTGTTTGCTGAATACATTCGGGGCGCTGGTGATGTCGTTTTGCTCATGTCATTCTGGTTACGGAGGTGAGTTTTTGGAAATGCTGATTTGACAAGAATCTACGTTCTTAAGGTGGTTGCGTCAGGGTAGCCCGCGAAATTCAAATTTTCTTACGTTTTTTGCAATTTGTAGGTCATTGTCAGGTTGTATGTTGATGAAAAATGAGTCGTGACAGTAACACATATGTGTCATCGTCATCAACGTACAACCTGACACTCACCTGCAAATTACAAAAAAAGGTAAGAAAATTTGAATTTCGCGGGCCACCCTGTCGCAACCACCTTAAACAGTTTTTTAGATCGTATGTCATTGGGAACACATTTACCTTGAGCTGGCTTACCGTAATATGGAGTTTCAATAAATTAAAAGGCTACCGTATACTGATTAAATTATCTCCGACATGTGGTCTACCGAACACTCTTACTTTGCAAGATGTCCTTGAGGTGGAAGCGTAAAGGTACCCCGCGAAATTCAAATTTTCTTACGTTTTTGCATTTCGCGGGCTACCCTGACGCAACAACCTTAAATAAACGACGTATCATGTTACAAGTATATTATGATGCTATGTAGTAGCGTTACCATTATTATCAATTTATTTAATTATTTACAATTTTACATTTTGGTAACATAAAGGGTGTAATGTAAGGACCGGTCAATGTGGCGACACTTGGGGGAGGCCTATGTCCAGCAGTGGGCGTCTTTCGGCTGTAATGATGATGAAAGGGTGTAAACAGACCCTTCACGAAGCCAACCAAGCTTTATGTACATCAAATTTAGCAACTTTACGCATAAATTAGTGCTGGGAAACGCCTCTGTTTTTGGAAAAATCATGAAAACGTTATTTTTCAGCCCAAAAAAAAAGACCTTCGTACTGTAAAAACAGTATGACTCAATGTAACGCATTCAAAATATTGTGCTGATGGATGTATTGAATAGTAAAGGAAAGTAAATAAAAGTGTTTAAAGTAAAAATCTTACATTAAAACATGTACATATTTTTAAAAAAACTTGTGATAAAGTTGGAAGTTTGTCCCCCAATATCTCCGTATTAGAAGGTTCCCAGGTATGGTCTAGAACAAAAAAAATATCGCAATGACGGGGAAAACAAGTGCCTTTCGGCTTCGTTAAGAGTCTGTTTACACCCTTTATGTATACACCTTTTTCCACAAAATTTATAGAACTTAATGCCACAAATACATGTTGAAAAATTGTTGAAATAACAATATCATTCTCATTTCCAGGTTGGGACTGTTCCGATGGCTCAAGAATGGACAGCATAATGTACATGCTGGTCTCCGTCCTCTTACTCACTCTGAGCAACCTTCTGTTCTTATTCTCCATCTACGTCGCGGCCATACGTCTCTACTACACGGAGGCCATGATGTATGCCTTCACCATGATCTTCTCCACTTTCTACCACGCCTGCGACGCCCCTTCGCAAGTCGCCTATTGCATAATGAGGGGTAATATTCTCCAGTTTGGAGACTTTTATTGTGGGCTCATGTCTTTCTGGGTAACGCTACTTGCTATGAGCATTATCCACGAGAAGTTAAGGTCTTCTTTACAACTAATAGGTGCCATAGTGGTAGCTCTGTTAACTACATGGAATATGCACTCGTTTTACGCATTTTTATTACCAGTCGTGTTCGGTGTAGCAGTCGTTTTCATATCCTGGTATTTTGATTACAGAAGACATCGTAAACTGACGTATTCTAGATCGTATTACAAGATACACTTGCCGTTCGGTATTGTGTTAGTTAGTATTGGCTTAGTTTGTTACGCGTTTCTGCAAACAGAAAAGAATTATAGGATAGTCCACTCTTTCTGGCACATGATTATTGCTGTTAGTGTAGTGTTTCTGTTACCTGATGACAAGCGAGGGGGTGACGTCAACCCGTTCTGTCCATCTGGCGGTCTACGCAAAATTCCAATCTTCAGAATATTTCGTAGACCTCCAGCGCCTATAGCAGCTGACTAACTTACATTTTCGAAGTTTTGATGACCAAAGTGTTATATTTTTGAACTAAGTACATTTAAAGTTATTTTTTAAAATACAAATAGAGTTGGTCATTGTACGACCAACATTTGTGGCATGAAATACAGGAACCAAAACTTGATCATTGTACGGCCAACGTTTGTCATAAGTAGCTATGTTCTGACGCAATAGTTTTTCGGTTTTATGCCATAACAGTGATAATTACGAACAAATAAATAGGTGCAAATATTTTAATTTAGTTTAGTTATAAGTACAAGTTATTTAAACCTAGTATTTTTTCTACTAGTCATCAGTAAAGTACAGGTTTTTTTGTAAACAGGTGTAATGTCCGTGCTGAACTTTTCTATGACGTATTTTTATAGTGAAATAAGTATGTTAAGTCGAAAATTGAGACGACTAAGCTACAAAGGAATTGAAACATAATAATTTCTAAGGTTAGACTGAAGACGTGCAAATCTTGGCCGACCAACATTGACGAAACTATTTCTTTCAAAATTATTGGATATTTCGTTAGTGTTGGCCACCCAACATCTGATAAGGTGGCGCTAATGGTCCGATGCATATTTGCCCCATCTTGAAACCAATGTGATAGACACCAAATCTACTATAAGTACCAACCAGATTGATATTCTGTACTCTCCATACATTATTTAAATGTACTGAAATCTAGCATAAGTGAATAAGTGAAGTACACATAAACCAGAAAAAGTATGCTCTTCAGTAGCCTTCGTGTTTCCAAATTAGTACACACGACAACCAATCAAGCTATACAAAACCAAATTAAGGTAGCCCGCGAAATTCAAATTTTCTTACGTTTTTTGCAATTTGCAGGTCAGTGTCAGGTTGTACGTTGATGTAAAATGAGTCGCGCCAGTAACATGTATGTAGTTACCAGCATTACAATTATGAAAATCATCAATATAACCCTGTAAGTTCATCTAATCCTATTGAATGACTTTTTCATGAAATATTCATTGAATAGGATTACATGAACTTAGAGAGTTGTATTGATGATTTTCATAATTGTTCAAAATTGTTCAAGTCGTGACCTCAAAGTTCACTCATTAATAGTACATTATATTGATGTACTATTAATGAGTAAACTATTAAAAAGTGATGATGAACAAATAACGGTTAGATAGATATTAAATTATGAATTTGTACAGCCAGAAATATTAATTGTTAAGCGAATCGACACTCTGCGGCAATTTGCCGTGTTATAATTAAATGCTGTCGTATCGACACTCAACTAAATCTTCTTCGACAATAATTAAAAAAAAAACAGATTATATCATAACTCTTCCCTCGCCGTAGACGGGTAAAAAAGTAGACTTTAACGTCACAATGACAAAGTTTAAAGTGTAGGGCACTTTAAACTTTGTCATTGTTCCCAGTAGTTCCCAATAGTTCCCAGACAATAGTAGTTTCCTATTAAATGCATTTAACGCTTATTTACATTCCATGTTGTTCCTATAATCATGTACAAGCAATAAGTGTACTATAGCTCATTTTAATCTGCTCTAAACAAGCGAAATCGAGAAGAGAATATAATAAAAAATAAGCTTCCGAAAATTGCCGCTGTTGATGGCGGCGCCACTGTAGTATGATCCACATATTAAAATCGTAAAATGTCGATGATCTGCGTCGATTTTGTTTTAAACAGATTGGAATATGTGGTCACCACAAACTCCTTGGAACTGCAGCTATTCTTTTATTTCTATTTTGCAACTTTTAAGTTATAATTAGGTGCTTTATTAAAACAAGTTAAACGGGGCGTAGGTTTTAAAATTTAAATAAAAACTTATTTATGCTTAAACAAGATTTTTGCTGCTAAGCATTTTTTTTGTGATTATTTTTCTGCAACTAAGTGTGAATCATATATATTTTTCTACTTATACTTTATTAGTACTGTAAAGGTTTCTACAATACTGGTTTCTATATAACTTCACTGTGGAAGGTACACCGGTACACACGGCGGCACATCAAGCTTTACATTTCCAGTATAACGTGGCCTTGCTTTGTATATATTTTTTACACAATGACAGATCCGCATAAACTGGTTTTGTATAGCTTGATCAGCCGTCGTGCGCACATCATTCTGAACTCCCGCCCTCATAGAAAATTTTCATCGGTAATTATTTTTAAATCGGCTTTCGCCTCGTCCCATATATTTTAACAGCTGTTTTGTTTCGAATTACCGATAAAAAATCCTATGCCCATATTTTTTTGGTTCAGAATGATGTACTGAATACCTGGTAAACCTTTGTGCGTTGGTGTCCCATACTCCTTGTATAAAAATCACGTGTCACTAAGTTCGTACACGCTAAGCTCCGAAAACGCTCAACCGATTTCAATGAAATTTTGTAATGTGTGTGGTTGGTTCTAGCTTGAAAAATTCCGACTCGCTAGTAGTAGTAGTAGCTAGTATATAGAAACTAATATTGTGTTGGTGCGGTCTGTCATTGCGTCTTTGGAATTATACCTTTGATAAGACCCCGTTGGGATTTTCAAGAAAAATAGTGGACTTTATAAAATAGGTGTAATACCACAATTAACATTAATTACAACTTGTGAAAACCGCTCAAAGAAATGCTCGGAATGGCCGACGTTTGTGAGCTCTGAGCGAGTGGTAGGGCGCGTAGCGGCGCTCGCGCAGTCGGGTTCGGTGCCCCGAGCCCCGCGCCCTCCCCGCGGTTGTCCACACATATGTGAGGCGCCAACACCTTAACTAATAATATTGTCCACGATGCAAATTGTAAATATACTGAAATGGTGCCTTATATTGTCCACTTGAAACTCTATAAAGGAATTAGAAGTGTTGTGCCATTATAAATATTTAGTAGGTTTTAATACTGAAGAACTCAAACTTTTGTTGTATACTATACTGTAGGTGTAAACAATATAACATAAGCTGAAATATAAATTATTCACTAATATTTCTATGTTATATCGATTAGGCTAATTTGCCTTTCTTTTATTTCTATCAACAATTTCTGACGATTTAAAATATTGCTTTTTTTAGTTTCATTTTAACACTCTAATGCTCAAACTTAAAGCTCAGTTGGCATAAAAGTGAAACATGAAAAGTATTCAATAAAATGTTCAGCTCTATTCTTTTTAACACGGCTCGCCCCAAATTACATGGAACATACGTACACATAATTGACGAAATGTGGATGTACTCTTCGATACACCTCTACCTAACCTTTTGGGGGGATTAGAGGCGTGATGTTATGTTTCTTAATAATAGATCCGCCTCTGTTAAATAAATGTTGTTCTCTTAAATAAATAAATACACTGTGCAATCTTATATTAAGTAATAATGTTTTCTTGGTGTTGAATTGGTCGGTATTCATACCCATTAGTTGGAGAATTATAAGTTAAATCTATACAAAAACTCCACAAATCTTGACGCCGCATGTAGTGTATTAGAAAATTTGATAATTTTCATAGTCAATTTTATATTGCGTGTACTTTTGTGTGGTGTTAATTAAATATTATAAGCAAAAAAGCTTTAAAATATGATTTGTTGCTTTCTAAAACATTCCTTCCAATTTATTCTGGAGTTACCATGTAAGTTTATTGAGAAAAAAATACTTTTAAATGAGTGTTACCTTTCCAAAAAAATGTTAAGTTAGATAGTAAATTTAATTGATTATCAAGTAAGAATAATAATTCAATGTTTTAACAATTGTCTGTTTTGCACTATTCTTGATCATGTTGTGGCAGCTAAGTATCAAGAACGCGGGCCCATTTTCAAGCTCGAACGTACCAATTATCTAATAAAAAGAAGACCAATATCGAGATATTAGTAAACGTTCTAACTTGGTAGTAAAAAAGCTAGTGACTTACCTACCCACAATCAATTTAAAAAAAATGTTACACAGGGTGTAAATAGACTCTTCACGAAGCCGTCAACCAAGCATTATGTATAGTCAGCTTCACGATATAGGTACTAGGTACCCTTCTTGAAAGCACCTACGTTCCCAACTGGGGTACCCAATTGATGCAGCCTACCGTACATCAAACTAATTAATGCTGGGTACACATTGAGGTAATTTAAGGTGAAATGTAACACGAATGAGCCGTCCAGACTTATGCAATGCAACATGAAATGTAACCCAATGACAAGGCGAATTTGTTTTATTGCGTCTCACATTGCATGTTGCATTTCGTAAGTCTGTACATGGCTATAATTTACGCAAAAATTATTGGGAAACGACGATTTTTTGGGGTTAAAAATCACGTTTCACGGGACTCAATGTAACGCACTCAAAACTTGGTGCTTATGGATGGATTGAATAATACAGGTGTTGAGGTGTTTAAAGTAAAAATCTTGCATTAAACACATGTATTAAAAAAAAAATTGGTTGTCTGTAAAGTTGGTTTACGGACGATATTTTAACGTGACAACGTCATAAAATCAAGTGGAAGAGAGAAATTACCTATACAACCTAAACTCCTAGCTCCAGCAATAGATCAAAAATAATAACCTAGGCTTGTCAATATCTGACACTACGAAAGTGGCGCATGCGTACAATGAGCGTAACGGGACCGGGACACTTGTTCGTGCATGCAGCGGGCATTCATCGATTTATTAGACATTGTCACGTCAAAAACTTGTGAAAACTTTGTCCCCCAATATCTCCGTAACTACAAGGTTCCCAGGTATGGTCTAGAACAAAAAAAAATGATTGTAATGACGGGGAGAACAAGTGCCTTTCGGCTTCGTTAAGTGTCTTATTACACCCTTCTAAAGCAAAAGCTCTTCTAAAGCTCAACAATGATTATGTAAGATCTCAAAGTTGATTTTTTCTCTAAAATTACGTTTATAAAATTAAAGTTACCGACGTTATATAATGCAAATATTGTACGCTTTATATTATATAAAAATCTAAGTATAAATAAATTTCTATTACGTTGCATTTATATTTGTGAAATTTATATAATAGGTATATTATTTGTTGTCAATTTGTAAATGTGATTATTAAATTGGAAATATAATTTGTAATGTAGTAGTTTCCTTTATGTATTTCTTCTATTCCTTGTGATAGAGATGGTGTAGGTAGGTTTACCAACATTTCTTCGATTTGTTTTAGTATTTTTCAAAATGAGTTAGGTATAAAAAATATAGTCCTTACACTTAAACTATTTTACTCACACTTTTTGCATTTTTTGTCTAAATTAAAGTGTCATATGCTTTATCACATTAAATTTTTAAATGAATGGAGGTAAATCAAAAGCACATTTTTTTAAATGAGATACTATTTCTGTTTCTTTATTCTCGTCATTTCGAATTCATAACCGAAAATTTCCTTTTTATATTACATACAAAATACCTTGTTGTAACTACACAGGCATTGACTCAACAAGCAGTAGACCTGTAGTTGTGGAAATGGGACCAAAACACATGGTGCAGTAAAACTAAATGCTTCTATAATTTTAAAATCAATTTTAATAAAATATCGTCTTTTAGTGTTCACAGATTTACATCAAGAACTAGGAATATTTACTAATAAATATACACTTAATAAATATAGTAAACCACATAGAAATAGGCACAACATCAATAATTAAACTAAATGACATTGTTCGTTGAAAACATCTCAACTTCACTATACATATAATGCTATGTAAACACATAAAGAGTTGAAAATTCAACATTGCAATAATATTTAAGCATTACATTAAGATATCTCTTAGTGAAATGTACATCTGCATTGAGGGCCCATTTTTTAAATCCTTTAGAAACGTAAATAAGACTAATATGGAAATTAGTTAAAATTAGCAAAAAAAGTTGGGGGCCATGAATTTCTTAAACGTGATTTAAACCTGTTATTATAAAATAACTTGGGCCCTCAATCGAGACGTTTGCGTAAAAAGGCATAGTATAAATCTCAAAACTTCCCCAGTACAGACATTAATGAATTGAAGGCCCTAGATTTAGGTACCTCCATAAATTTGTAATGTCATATAATTATAGAATATGACTTTACATTTTTTATGATTTGGGAAATCCTTAAAATATTTAAGAATATCTTAACAAAATTCCTTAAAAAAATGAATAACTCAGAGATAGTACTTTTTGAGATTTAGGCTACTTTACGCAAGCGTCTGGATTGAGAGCCCAAGTTAATTTTAATCATAACAATTTTAATTCACGTTTAAGAAATTCATGGCCCGTTGCTATAAGTTTTTACTATTTTTATCTTATAAGTCTCATTTCGTTTCTCAAGGATTTAAAAAAAGGGCCCTCAATCCAGATGCACATTTAGTGAAACTGACCACTAATATCTTTTTTCCGTCAGTTAAGAATTAAAGCTCTATCCATACAGTGCTGGGCCAGGGCCTTCCAGACTCCCAGCCGTGTATCTAACTCGTGTCCCATATAAGGACTCGCATCTGAAGCAGGCTTTTTTCTCTAGATATAGACATACAATACAAGTCTACTAATTTGAGCTTACACATACTTTTAAGGTTTGTATGCCAACCCATTCATTCGATCATTAATTGATTACTATATTAAAATATTTTTTGATTAAATGTGCAATAAATATAATTTATTCAATGGAACCTACAAGACAACATTGACATACGTATTTGATTACTGGTAACACTGAAAGCATTGATAAAAATTCTATTGATATTGAGATCCACAAAGTAGCATAGATAAAAAGACACATCATTGGCAATAGTTCTCCACACTCAGATTTTTTAATAATTTAAATTAGCTACAAGATCTTCAAAAATTTCTAACGGTACCCACACCATATCGTATCTCCCTTTCAAACTGTTCTGGTTTAAGTGTACCCTCGATGCTAACACAGTTTCTGTTAAACACGCTGTAAGCTGAAACTTCTCCCGGCCTTCTTGGTCCAGTGCGAGTGTTCAGATAAATGCCTACTAAGATTGATATTACGAAGTATACTGCACCAAATTGTAGATATAGGAAGATGCCCCAGAATATGGCCCATACTCCAATTAGCAATACCCACCTCACCAAGGAAATCCTGCATGGTGGTATGTCAAGGTCATCTAAAGATTCCACAATGTTCACTTCTGTGCCAGGATTTATATCATCCATGTCATATTCTTCAATAGGTTGAATCGGATGTTTCATTGGTTGCACGGGCGGTGGTTCCTCATTTTCAATCTGTAATAGGTGAAAAAATTTCTAGTTAACCAGGCTTTCCAAGGGGTATTGTGCTGTGGAGGTCAGATAGCAGTTGCTCCATTTAAAATACTGGTATTCAGCTGCGTCCAATAAAACTGTAGGTCAACCCCAATATAGTCAGGAAAATATAAATATATTTGATATGTGAAAAATATTCAACTTAGTTTTTCAGTTTAAATACTATGTAATGATAAACTGAAACACTACTACAGATTTTCTAGTGTGATTTTAGGGTTAGATGATAAAATTTCTCTTTCCATTTCACTAGCAATAAATTCCAGTTTTAAGTTTATGATTTTGAGGAGTTCATCTTGACTTTTGGACAAGGCAGGCATTCATATTTTATTGCACAATCTTTTACAAATTGAAATTGAATGATTGTGAATTTATACCTTTAAAAGGACAAATTAATATTACACACTTATTTCAAAAACAGTATAAGAAATTGATTATTTGCATCAATCATTTTTCTTATTGCATAGTGATTGTTTAAATTTCTTCAAGGTTTTTAAACTGCATTATGAATACTTCTAAACAAAGTTACAAGGTGAACAAGTCTAAACAACTTACAAGCAAAGCTTCTTCATCGCGTACTTTACCCATGTCTTGTATTATTTTCGGAACGAACAAGTTAACTAATTTGTCTTTAGACTTTTCGTACTTCTCAGTAATGTTGTCTATAAGCTCCTTACGGCGTCGTACTGCCCGGTATTGTTTCAGTTTCGCCTCCATCCGGCTCACGATAACGAGCACTTGATTTCTACCTGCTGATAACAGAAAGACGATTGATTAGGTGATTCAGTATGAATAGATGATATGACAGTCACAATATGCACAATTGATCAAAATTAAATGTATTTACCTCAGGTAGAGCACCAAGTTTGATCACTATCGCAAAACACTTGTTTGTTGTCTAGTTTAGCTTGTAAGTAACGTTTACTAAAGAAAATATGTATTGCGTATGCCAATACAGCTAAACAAATGTTGCGTGTAAGCATATAATAGTATAGGACCATTAAAACAGAGAAAATTAATTGATTTTCATATCAAAATAAACACGTATGTGCACAGCTGTAACAGTCACTGTCAGTGTCATGTCATCCATTCATCCATTTATGTATTGATTTTGACCCACTGACAGAAAATTGAATGAATGGAAACGAGAATAGCAAAAATTGCGTTTTGCTATATGGTAGTGCAATAAAATTATAAACATTGCAAATGATTATAGACATGGTGTCGTGGCCATTTAATGATAATTAAAACTTGACATATTGTTCTGATTCTATAACAAAAGATTTGTTGTTTAGAAACTTTAATTCACGAAAAATTAACTTTAGTTTAAATGTTATATTGTTTATGGCAACTGGCAACACAAGTTAAGGGCGCGAAGGACGGGCGATCGATATCCTGCTCTGCCGGAAGTCATTGTTTAGCAAAATGGTTTTTCAGTAAATAAATAAGTAGTTGTTGTTATTTAGCTAAATGGAACATCAATCTGATATGGGGGCGTACGGAGAAAATCCAAATGTGCAAAATAGTGGAAATTATATCACAATAATCCCTGTGGATTATTCAAGGCGTGGATATCCTATGCAAGCTGAATATCAATACAAGTCAGAATAAAACGTTTATTTTAATAGTATCTCATGAAAAAATTAAAAAGAGCCAAACGTATTTCAGTAACACAATACACAAATTCGGCCCATAATAAGCATAATTTTTTTTTTTCTCCTTCAGTGAATTCAGATCCCGCGAAGAATACTACAGCGTTCAAAGTCAGAAGTTGCAAGCAGAAGTTAATGCCCATTTGTACTCCGTATCACAAAGACTACCGCACTTATCATACAGTCCTCTAGGCCGGCACAGTGATTGGGACAAACATGACCCGCACAAACCTTTGCAGCCAGATTCTAAGGAGAGCAACAGTTCGGACTCACTGGAGAAAAGTGTTATGGGTGAGTAATTCCTCTTCTATTACAGTAGTAGCCGTGCAGTGGTAACAAAGTGGTAAAAAGGCTCTAGGTCCTTAACTCATAAGTGCGGTCGCCTGTACAATCGAGGACACTCCCGCCTGATCACCACTAATCTCATTTTTGATTGCACTCACGCGTGCGAAGCGGTCTCTAGCCGAGCGGGGCGCCTCCGCATGATCCGAGCGAAAAATTTATCTGATCAGGCGGACCTATGCATACGAGTAAAAATTCAATATTTAAAGATGTTGGTTGAAATACGACTTTTTGGACGAACTTTCGTAGGATTTTTTCATGCTTCAAACCAAGGTAGGAAGGAAAGTAGGATAGGTATTAAGAAATGGGGATATTTTTAAAGAAGTTGACTGCGTCCAAAGACGGATAAACACACTATTTCTTTGCCTAGTCAACGCAATAGGCTAATAGGCTTCCAACGGCAGGGCCGTTGGAAGCAAGCGCCTCGAAATTAGGCCAGAGGCTTTATGGTACCTAATCTGAAGAAAGAGGAAAAATAAAGGTTTATTTTAAAACCTTTTCATAAGGAACATAATCGCTTGTGCTGTTTTCAAACGCAGTACGCCTTCCAGGTTCGAACCTCAGCAGCTGTTCGAACCAGACAGGGTCCAGCAGCATCGCAGCGGGGTCGTTCAGCACCACGGAACCTATCACCAGTGGGGGCAGCTCCTCAAGTGCTATATCACCACCTTTGCCAGGTTTGATCGTTTCGATACCTTACCTCATCTGACTGCCTAGAACTTTGTAAAGTCTTCAGGATTCTTCTACTTTTGTCTTTTGGGTAACAAACAAGTGACAACAATCTAGTTTGAAAGCACCTGTCCCATCGCCGTCGATTAGGCAAAAGCAAGAAGAAACTTAAAACGAGTTGTTTTTTAGTGTATAGCACTAACTAGTGGAAAGAGAGTTCTCATCGGCAGTCAGCGTTAATTGGCTGTATTTGTTTTACTGATACGGAACCGAAATCTATTGTACGTTTCTTGAGCGAGAAAAATAATATTCAAACTAGTCGCTTTCTCGTCGGCGGTGGCACAAGTGTCAAAAGTCGAAAAATATCTAGAAATAGCTTCTCACACCCAGGTTCATCGGGCAGCACGGCCTCCTCATCGACCGTTTCCTCAAACCCCGTGACTTGCATCTACCTGATGTCCCGCACCGCCGTCATGATGGAGATGAGCTCCGAAGAGGTGCCGTCACACGTGACAGCGGCGCGGTTCCTCAACGCCTTGCTGGCTACTGAGGAGTTGGGGCTCTCGCAGCCCAGCACCCGGAGCTTGGCAGTTAATGTGTTCGCGTTGTGGATGTGTAGTCCGTTGTTAGGTGAGACGATTGATTGGCAGCAGAATTTGGAAATACTACTACAAATCTAAGAGTAATAAAATTTTTCGAAAGCCGTCTGCCGTCTGTCGTAAAACCGCCTTGGTGGAAATTGGAAGACATCATGTGACTTCTTATATCCACGAGTATGCATGTGACATTCACCAACCCGCACTGGCTTTAAAGCTATTCTCGATATTTAATAAGGGTCTTTGGATACAGTATAATACCTAACACTTGTAGTTTTATCACCTGCGCGTAAACCAGAAATAGTTTTCTGCTCAATTTCTTCTGTTTTTTTTTTCAAACCCAGAGCAACCCAAAAAAATATGAACAGCATACCGAACTATCTATTCCATTCCAGAAATTCAGCTAAAACCTCACCATTGCCCATGGAGGTTCTGGGCGAACTGGCAGAAGCTGGTCCACCGCTACGGCCACGGTTCGGCCTCCAGGCTCAATCGCGACCAACCCGTGTTGCGACTACAAAGAAACGTGTTCTTTCCCAAACATCTCGAAGAAGGGATCAAGTAAGCAAGTTTTGGGTTAAAGTGGTGTTATGGTATTTGACTCGTTTCAGTAGCGAAGGGTCAATATTTGTAAGACGTAAGCCAGAGTACTTGTCTTTCATGTGATTATATTATTTGTCTATAGAGTATTGACTGTGCCATTTTTCAAAAGGAAGCCGGTAGGAATCGAGTTGTATGGAACCTTCGCCACTGCTAGTTTTATTTATAGATGTTAGTTCAGTAATAGCGTAGTAACATTGTGCTCTTGCGAAAATTTCTGTTTCTGTACCTACTGATGTCTCTGTAGATGATCGAAGAGCGTTATGACATTTGTATTTTTGTTCCTTTCTGTTGATATCCAACCACGGCATAAATAAACAGGCTATGTTCTTCAGGGACTCTCGCATACAAGAACTGTTATACGAAGAGGCCCGTCACAACGTGGTGACGGGGAGGTATCCTCTCGAGAGTGCACAGGCGGTGATGCTGGGAGGACTCCAGGCTAGGATACAACTAGGACCTTACGACCCACACCGACATACAGCGAGGTTCTTTAGGTCAGTGGAAGCTCTTTTTAAGGAGATCAGAATCAGTTTTGTATCTGTGTGTCCCAAATGCATGATTTGGTGTAAAATTATAATTATTATAGCTATACAAAAACAAGCCAAATCTTATAAATGTACGCAACGCGAGAAAAACATATCTATGTTTTTTTCTATGTTGTTTTCCCGTTATACCCTGGTTCAAACCTCATGGTATTCACATTCTTATTTTCGCAGCATCTTTTTTCTACGAAACTTCGTTTCTCGGGATCGCCTCTCGGCTTTCTTCGATTCTGAAACTTACCGCCGACGACAGACTCCGAAGAGTGCAGCTATGATGTTATACCTTTACCCACAGGGCCCAACAGGACAAATATCTACCCAAACACGCCCGGTCAGGCCGCTGGGCAGCGCTCCTGCCGGCGGGACGCAAGGGGAGCCCCGAAGCCCGTCTACTGGAGCAGGCGCAGCGCCCGCCCGCCGCGCCGCCCCGCAAACTGCGTCACAAGTACCTCGCGCACACCAGGACACTGCCTACCTACGGGTACCTATACTCGTTACAAAAGCTGAGATTCCTATATTATTGAGCTTAGAGATTACCGGTCACTTAATCAGGAAATCCAAGTAACTTCATTTGTAATTGAAAAAGTCCCAGTCATCTGTTCAGGACCTCAGTAAGCCCATAATAGCTAGCAATAGTACATTACGAATAATGATAAACGATGTACATACAGGGCGGCGTTCTTCCAAGGTCAGATTGAGCAACCGGTGCGCAGTCTGACAAGCTTGCTAACCCACGAGGACATCCCTGTGCTCGTCGCTGTCAACTCCAACGGCGTCTACGTCATTGATGACACGGAAAGCGTAAGTGCTTAAATTTCACGTCAACCGCGCGGCCAACTCATAAAAGATACTTATCATCCTTGTCCCTTTTATTCCCACAGTCCTTATACTCGTTAATTGTTCACAACATCTATCCATAGTTTCTGTTATGCCCATGTTTAGTTTCGACGTTGAGCTGAAAGTTGAAAATCCAGCAGTGCGTTTTCCTTTGGGCATTCATTCAGGTTTAGCATTTTGTAAGTAAAAGTGGCTTTTAGTCTCTTATATATTCAAAGACATACACACAGTTAGGCTTAATAAACAGATTATTTGTAGTTTTACAAGTAGCCCTTCTCAAGAAACCCCAGCCCTCCAGACCTACAGAATATCTACTTACATATACTGTATACATTGCAGACTGTTCTACTTGGTCTTCTTTACGAGGAGTTGTCGTGGGACTTCGGTATACCATCCGACGACAGTGAAGACTGCCTGCCATGTCTGTTCCTACAGTTTATGGTTGTAGAGAACGGACTGAGAGTTTCCAAGATACTACAGGTACAATTCTGTCATGAAACCTTGCGTGTGATCTCCGCTAAAATAAGGGACCATTTTTTGCCGTGGTTTAGAACCAACCCGAACTTGTATTGCGTTAAACTTCTTATTTGATTGCCCAGATTGTGAGAGTGGTACAACTGGTACACAACATAACATCACGCCAGTAACTCCCAGTGTTAGGCAGAGGTCTACCGGTACGGTACCTAATAGTGCAGTCACATTTCGCCAGTTATGTTTAAGACCCATGTAACAGGGGGCAAGCCTATTGCCATCAACCAACCGGGCACAAAACCAAACTCCGTGGCTGCTACTGAGAAATTCCTGATGGAAATACCCAATAATACTGCCTGATCTGGGAATCGAGCCAGGACCTCTTGCGGTTGCGACCCCTGGACCAATGAGGCTTATACAAATATTCTGTTGTACTTCAGGTGTTCTCGAAACAAGCCATCATGATGGACACGCTGATCGAGCACTTCGCCGGCGAGTACCGAAAGAGGCTCGGACAGGAGACGCCCAGTGACCACGCTAACTACGACTATCATTCTGGTAAGAACACATGTACAAAACATAACCCTTCCTTGGCAGTCGGGTAAAAAGGATGCAAACTCTTTTATCGTGTCGAATCTGGACTAAGGGCGCCCACACAAAACTGCAAATTCGCAACGCATCGCAAGTATCTGCGAGCTTCTGCCTGCAAGTTCCTGTGATATCGCATCGTATCGCATCGCATCGCAGTTTTGTGTGTGCGCCCTAAGTGAGGAACCACACCGGTCACTTATGACCGGTGAATCTGCTTGAACCGAAAATTCGTCGCGTCGTCCTCCGTACCGAACCGAGACGAATGACGTATTTTTCGCACGTTGAGCTGTTTTTGACCGATCCAAGCTGATTTTGCGTCCATATTAAGTGTCGTCACCCCTAAAAGTGCGTTTGTAGTTATTGATGATGTTTTATTTGCTCCAATCTTGTAATGAACATCGTGCATTAGGATTGGTTGCAAAAAGTTTTTTCTTTTTGGATCAAAACAGTGGCAAAAACTCAAATCCGCATCTATCTTTCCAGATTCAGGCAGCATATCCCTCCCCCCTCTATCCAGACCAGATTCCCCGCAGCGCAGACTAGCCAACAAGCTGTCCCGCCTAGCTCTCGCTACTCACGATGGCAGAGGGAACCTGCTGGGAGGAGCTGGTGACTGGAACACTGACCTCAACTATCCACGACCGTCGTGGATACTACCCAAGCATTAGGAGAGTGGGCAGACTCATTGTCCAATTGTGGGCGTCGGAGATGCTGCTGCATGTCTTCAGATAACATAGTAAAACCAGCCAGTGATGTTCCCATTGCAGGTAGTAAAGCCTTCTCTCTATGAGAAAAGGGTGGCCTGTTGTTTAATAGATGGGTCTATAGGGTAGTTTAAAAAAATGTAATTAGTCTGTCAGATAAATTTCCAAAAAATATTGGACACACACTCACAAAATATTGGACACAGCAAAAAATGAAGACGATACAGTGCGTCGAACACTCGTGTGACATCCGCCACTATGTCAGTACATTTTAACTGGCGAAGTGGCGTCGTAAGCCCCCACTCATGATGTTTGATCCATTTTATCTTCGTCAGTATTTATTGATTTGATAAAACAAAAAATACGTATCCAATATTTTTCGATAATCTAACTGACGGACTAAATAGAAATATATTTTTTTCACTCAGGAAACATTGATGGATGAGAGTACTTTGTGCATATACAGCCTATACAGGGTGAGACGTTTCTAAAGGTAGATAGTTCATAAACATTTTAGTTAAACAATATTCTGCTGAAATAACAGTCTGTTGATACTTAACGGAACACACTGGCACTGTTAAATCTTCCTGTATATTGGACATGAGTCATCACCCACCCAACGTAAAAGCATTGGAACATTTCAGCACTTAGTTAAAATAAATCATTGTTTTATCTAGTGCAAATGTACAGACGCCAGTACGTCAAGCTACCCGAAACTGTCAAATTTTACCCAATCAACCTTGAACCTAATGTGTTAGCGATAATATTGAAAATCTATTAAAGAGATTTGACAGATTGTAGTAGATTGATGTGAGTATGTATACCTACGGTTCGTACAATATTATATTAGTTAAAAGTGAGAGCTGCGGGTCTGATTGTAGTATTTCGTTAACGTTTTTTAAAGTAATGCAGACAGAATTACTTTAAAAAAGTTAACGTCAACTAAACACTTTATTGTAAATTGTAAATAAAAATCTTATTACCAAATAAACAAGTTTAATTTCTAACGAAATATAATTCAATAGAGGTACGATTTAGATAAACATGATTACATTAAATGATCAACTATTATCTATAATGATAAAACGTAACGTAATATAAGTGTTAATAACTATTTGTCTAAAAACAAATGTCTAAAAAGTATTTTATAAGGCCAAATATGCCTGGACAGAACTATAGAAGCGTTGTCTTCTAAAACCAGTAATGTGTCTGTACAATGTATAGTTGAACAAGTACAAGGACCTTGTGGCGTTTGGCTCAAATCAGAATGAACACAGCCATTTTGAATTTTCAATAAATTTTGAATAAAAAAACCGGCCAAAAAAAAAACCATCATGATCATGAGAAACAGCCCGCTGACAGACGGACGGACAGTGGAAGCTTAATAATAGGGTCCCGTTGGTTACCCTTCGGATACGGATCCCTAAAGAAGCACAATATTTACGAATAACGCCCTCTGTTAATCTTATTTAAGCCTCAGAAGATCCCTGTGGCACTGTAGGATTTGTGCGACATTGAATGTATAGCGTAGTTCTTATGTGACAGTATAGATGGCGCTATAATGGTGATGACAATCAGTTCCCCGACTCCTCTTTCTTCGTTCTTCATGGCTTCCATCAGTTTTGCCTTCTCGGGTGGTGGTGCCGTACCAGCCTGTTATACTCCTTGAGCAGCGGGTGTTTGTCCAGGTAATCCATGAGCGCCTTGAACCTTGGCCCGGAGAGGTCCCTGTGGCGAGTCAGTCTTACCTCCAGAGCGTGGACTTTGAATGATAATTCAGCACTGGGAATTGAAAAATAGTTTCGTTGTTAAGGTGATTACTTAAAGGTCTTTTCTTCACTTTGATCATCATCATCATCTGCCTAGCCTTTTCCCAACTATGTTGGGGTCGGCTTCCAGTCTAACCGGATGCAGCTGAATACCAGTATTTTACATGGAGCGACTGCCTATCTGACCTCCACAACCCAGTTAGTACTGGGTAATACGATACCCCTTGGTAAGACTGGTTGTCAGACTTTTTTGGGCCACTGACTACCTAACGACTGTCAAAGATCTTCAAATGACAGCCGGGACCAACAGCTTAACGTGCTTTCTGAGGCACGGAGGAAACTCGGTATGTAATGGGTGGTCACCCATCCACAGACCAACCTAGGTAAGCACGGCTTAGTTTAAAGATCGACCCGAGCGGCTGTTATTATTTAACCACGAGCTCCGTTGTTATGAAGTAAAAAGACAAAATTGATAGATTGTTTGGAGGATAATATGGCTAGAAAGGAGATGACTTCCGAAATCATTATCTTCCTGCCCTTGTCCCATGTTACTTGGGTTCGGCGCAACACACTTTTGAAGTTGAAAACTTCTTTAGGCGCGTTGGGCATTTTTGAGATGGGGAAAAACAATTGAACTCGCGGCACCGTTAAACGACCTCTTTTTCGTTGCAGAGTTAGCCGTATTGCTAATATTACAAGCCCAAAAAAATACAGTGTTTACTTTAAGTAAAAGACTTATGCAAAAATATTTTCTAAAAAATAATCCAGAATGTTGAAAAAAAAAAATGTTTTCTCTTCTGGGGTAAATTTACACCTTTTTCGTTCATATAATTCCTCACACGAACCATCCATCCATCCATCTTCTCTCTCCATCCATCAACATTTTTATTCATCACCTGTTCAGTCACATGCGATTCGCCCCACCTCATCACATGTCCATACCAAGACAGTCGATTCGGGGTGACTTCTGAAATGTCGACTAACAAACAGTTGTACTATTCATTTCTATTTACGTTACGTATATGTCGTGCGTTGTACTGGGGCCTTGGAGGATAATGAGAATGGACAGGAGAGGAGTTGTTTGGAAGAAGAAGAATATATATAATATACCTTGCTATGAAGTACGCGGCCTCTTTCTCTGGCGTCAGTATGAACTGGTTGGCTAAGTACCAGAGCCTCTTGTTCTTGTATTCGGAGTTATACTGAAAAAAAGTGTAATCAGCAGGTGAAAAATCCACATACAGTAATTCCCCGAACGATTAGGTCTGCCCAAACAAACACTCATATTTCACACGTTATGTTTAAGTCACGTGTGATGTGATATACTAATAAACGTACCGCGAGCGTTAAGGTCAACTAGTCCACACCTATCCCGAGCAGCGAGTGCATGTACCCTTGAAGTAGTTCATCTACTTACTTACATCTACTAACTGACAATTTAGTGGTTTTATTCTAAACCCTAACTAGTATTTCTTGTGAAGGCGAGCCAATTGTCATCAACCGCGAACTAATTCTAACTTATTGATTGGCTGCTATAATATGATAATATCATATTATGTATTATATATTACAATACCTTATCAAACCTCTCCTGCACGATGAGCTGTTTCGCCAGCTGCTTGGCCTTAAAGTCGTTGATGCATTGCTCCCTGATGAGGGTCGCCTCCTTCACGGAGATCTGACCTGTTCCATGTCCCGAGCCGAACATTCGAGCGAGGTATGGGGCCAGAGGATCTATCTTGGCTTCCTTCTCTCGCTCTGTCACTTCCGCTTTCTTGAGTTCCTGTAGATTATGAAGTGAGTTTGTAGGGCTGTCTAACGTTATCAATAACTAGAATGTATTGATACACTACATTAAACTTGCACAAAATTAAATGGAAATCGGTTAATCCGTTCAGGAGCTATGACACTACAAACCTTATAGCTCCCCTGTTTTTTGGTCGGGGTTTAAAAAATACATTGTCAATGCTGTAATGTCACCATAACAATTTGACAGCACTATATGTATAGGTCCCACAATTAAAGACGGTCCGTGCAAACTTTCGGGTCTACTTTGAAGATATATCTTCTTACAGTTCATCAGTTCAGTATCTAGCTTAAACAAACTAGCTGCTTAAACTTGCTAGCTTCAAGGTAGAGCTTAATGAGTCTAAAGAGACGGATTTTCATAAAAATCTTAATCTTGATCGTTCTTCTTCTTCTACGGAAAAGATTTAGCATCGATTGTGGGATTGGGTATTCGGATTCTACATTTGATGCCAAATTAGGACTACAGGTGGCCATGCTATGTACGAATGCGCAAGGAGCCTGTCAGACAGAGAGGAACGGTGTCGCACTTATGGGCAATACATTAAGATAAGTAAATAACAACCAAGAAGGATCTGTAAAGAGCCGATCTCAGAGGAGTCTTCTGAACACTCTTGATATTTACTGTCTGCATTGCAGTGTCGTATCCTCTATCCTACCTGATCAAGCACTCTTGGTATTTACTGTCCACATTGCAGTGTCGTATCCTCTGTCCGTCTATCCTTACCTGACCATGCACTCTTGATATTTACTATCTGCATTGCAGTGTCGTATTCTGTGTCCGTCTATCCTTACCTGATCATGCACTCTAGGTATTTACTGTCTGCATTGCAGTATCGTATTCTCAGTCCGTCTATCCTTACCTGATCATGCACTCTTGGTATTTACTGTCTACATTGCAGTGTCGTATTATCTGTCCGTCTATCCTTACCTGATCATGCACTCCTGATATTTATTGTCTACATTGCAGTGTCGTATTCTCTGTCCGTCTATCCTTACCTGATCATGCACTCTTGGTATTTACTGTCTGCGTTGCAGTGTTGTATCCTCTGTCTGTCTATCTTTACCTGATCAGCCCATCCCTTCTTAGCCTCCTCGTTCCTCTCAGTGTCATAGAGCGCGACGTACAACTCCGGTTCTTTCAGCTCTTTGTGCCTCTGGCGGAGATAGCTGTTGACGTCGGTCTCCCGGTCCCTGATGTGCTTGCAAGTCTGGTACTCCTGTGCAATATTGTCGCACAGCGAGTAGTACACGTCGAGAGGTCGTGGCCGCTCCGCTACTGGGTCTGCCTGAGGTACGAAAACAAGAACGTGAAACTCTGTTATTGACACAGATTCACAAAGTGTGATAGCAAGAGACGGTAGCTTGTAATAATAAAGAGTACTTTTTCAATCGAACCCTAAAATATAATCTCCATTTTGATTTCTTAGAAATATCATTAATACTGTTTAATAAATGTGATCGATTTAATATTCATGACATAAATATAACATCGTGCCTGTAATCCCCGAAGGATTAGGGAGAGGTGTATCTAAAAGTACACCCACCCACATTTCGCCAGTTATATTTAAGCCTCATGTAACAGGGGGAGAGCCTCTTGCCATCAACCGGGCGCAAATCCACACTCATTGGTTGCTACTGAAATAGTCGTAATGGAAAAACCCAATACAACTTACCAATAAAAAAACCCAATGAAAAAAACCAAAAAAAAACCAATACTCACTCACACTACCCGACCCGGGGATCGAACCCAGGGCCTCATGACGAGGCATAAAATTAAATATTTCCATTAATAAAACGGCGTTCGCCGGTTGCGAGAATTTTACCTTAAATAATATCTACAAAAATACACAAAGGTACATACAATATACCCCGAAGTTTTCTCTGGATAGAACAGGATTTTTCCACCAGTTTCTGCCAAGTTTGGTTTTATGAAATGCCTAGTGTCATTAGTTACAAAGTTGTAAGCGTATTGGTACAGGATCTCTATGGTATTGTCCTGAATGTGGAAGATTTTCTTCCAGATGTCCTTCTTGGCTGGTATACTGTGGTCGCGGCTGTATTGCTCCGTAATGTCCTTCACTTGGCGTTTTGGTTCTAATTTCGTTGGTGGTGTGTAGATTATTTTTCGGGATTCAAGTCTGTAATCATGTTGTGAATATGAGAGCATTTGTACTAAGTATTTTAAGGTATTAAAAGATTGTTTTTATGTATTTTTTGCAAGTGTTGACTAAAAAAGATACAAATGTAGCTTAGTTAAGAAAGAAAGTGAGGAGATCAAGACAAAAGCAGCGTCCATCGCTTAAACAGATGCCAATTTTATATGGTATCTTATTAATCAAACATACTATTAACCTTCTTCATTATAAATTAATTAAATTAATTTATTCTCAGACAATGATCCATATCCGTCCTGTTAGTAGGTACACTTAAAAATAAGGTTAGTAAAGATAAAATCAGTGACAAATAAATACACAATATTATTATTAAGTTTTCCATTAAAATAAAGTGTAAAAAAATATATATATAAATATGTATGTTTTTTTGAAGTAAAACTTCTTTAGGCGCGACTAGGGAGTAACTCAGATTTTTTTTCTGACGGAAGTAACGCTTACTATAGTCTGTGTAGTTGACATGACATGACATGACATTGACATGTGCTGATCTAACCTTCAATTTGCTACTCTCAATTATTTTATTTAACAAATGAAAATATTTATAAAATATGAAAGTGATTTTAATGAATTTTAAATAGAAGTTAATATTTTATCATTTCAGTGATATAAGTCGTCAACGCCAAAGAAGTTTTACTTCAATCGCGCGTAAAGGTTACACGCACACATTCAATTTTTTTTTTATAATAAATTTGTTACTTGTGATACTTACTAATATTTGGCACACAGGTGAATATTACTTTTGAAAAAAAAATTGGTTGTCTGTAAAGTTGGTTTACGGGCGATAGTTTAACGTGACAACGTCATAAAATGGAATGGAAGAGAGAAGTTACCTATACAGACAACGTCATAAAATCGAATGGAAGAGAGAAATTACCTATACCACCTAACCTCCTAGCTCCAGCAGTAGATTAAAAATAATAACCTAAGCTTGTCAATATCTGACACTACCAAAGTGGCGCATGCGTACAATGAGCGTAACGGGACACTTTTGTGCATGCAGCCGGCGTTCATCGATTTATTAGACGTTGTCACGTCAAAAACATTCTATTATTTATTCAGACCATCTAACGTATAGCTGCGCAGAACACAATTTTAGGTATCATCGGGGTACAGAGGACGCATCGTTTTGACTGCATAATGCGCAGACCGTCACTCGCAGCTAACTTCCGAGCCGCCATAAAGTTTGAACAGAACTAATTGATGTGAAATGTGGCGGCGCATGCCGTGGCGACGCGTCACCACGCTATGCGGTATATTACACTGTACTGTTACTGTGTACTGTTCTTTTATGCATATTACTTGTACAGAATAATTTTGATGTTTCACATCTGCCAGACGTCCTCTGACGACTCACAATTTTGTATCTGTTACCAAACTTACCTGTCAGCCCGATCAGTGTAATGTTCTTCGAATAGTAAAGGTGTGCAGACGAGTTTGTTTAGGTGATCGAGCCGTGGGTAGTAGTTGAACTCCAACACTCTGTCCCCTTCGACAGTGGTTGCTGGCGCGTCCATGGAGTATTCATGTTCTGGAGACGAATGTTGAATGAACGGCTGAATGATGAAGACAGCAAATTCATTCAGGTAATCGCAGGAAAAGCTTTAAGGGGTTCAGACGAACGGATGATATTTTGAAATATTGCAAAGCCCGTTGATTGGACTCAAAACTGTACGATTTACCATACAGAAAGTGAGGGACATTCTAGTATCATGATCAGCAGGACTGTTGACAGTTGTTAAGAATATTAAATTGAACTTTAAACTTATTTTGAATAAGATTCAGAACGCACGTCAGTTTAAAAGAATACGTCTCTCTGACACCGTATTACATTTTCGGGCCTAACAGTTTTTTCCGGGCATTCTATCTGCACTGCCTCTTTGGTCGAGTGGTCGCAAGCGCGACTGCTGAGCATGGGGTCCTGGGTTCGATTCCCAGGTTGGGCAAAGTGTTATTATGTTTTTTCATTAAAAAATTCTCAGTAGCAGCAGCATTGTCTGGATTTGGTTCTAGTTGATGGCAATAGGCTCGCCTTCTATTATATGGGACTTAAAACATAACTGGGAAATCTGGGTGTACTATTGGGTACGCCTCTACCCAACCTTTCGGGGATTACAGGCGTAATGTTTTTAAATATAAATAAAGGCGTGTCTATCTGGACAAATTTAATAACCTCAGGCTTGGTTTTTATATCGGTTTAAAATCGACTTACTCAAGAGGTGATCCCTCCTGCCAATTCCAAATATTTCTCTAATCTTCCGCGATACATGATCTATCCTTACAGACAGCATCTTGTCTGCTCTCTGACTGTACCATTCATACCTGAAATTCATTATGATTGTGTATACAGGGTGTAAACGGACTCTTCACAAAGCCGTCAACCAAGCATTGTGTATGTACATCAAACTAATAACTTAACTATAAGTAACTTTACGCAAAAATTATTGCTGGGAAACGTCTTTTTTTTGGGGTGAAAAATCACTTTTTACTTTGGACTTAATTTAACGCATTCAAAACATTGTGCTGATGGATGGATTGTATAGTACGGGGGTCGTGAAGGTGTCTTAAGTAAAAAAAATACGTATGGAAGAAGAAGGCATGCTGCGCCGTCCCCAAATAAATTGGGATTAGGGCAGGAGAATGATAGGGCACGCCACGATAGTGGCGATAAGTCCTCTCTTTGAGTAGTAGCTAGAAAGGCGCCACGTCACTGTCACCTTCCGAAAGCCGCAGGTCCTCGCCGAACACGGTTGTTTCGAGAGGTTCCTGCACCGAATCGGGCTGGAGGAAACGCCCGGGTATTATCACTGCGAGGATCGCCCGGAGGACACGGTGGAGCACACCGTGGTGGTCTGCTCCGCTCGGGCGGAGCACCGCCGTGTCCTCGTAGCGGTCCGGCCCTGGTTCAATCCATGGTTCGAAGCGAGAGGGAATGGGACGCTGTCACCTCCTTCTGCGAAGCAGTCATGCTAGCGAAAGGGGTGGCGGAACGCGACAGGGATAGAACCTCACGTCCAAGCTGATGCGGGATGCGCCCCGGGCATCGGGGGTTACGAGGTGGCTTTCCGGCCAGCGTAGACGCGAACCTGTGAACGGGTGAGTAATGGGCTAGATCGCCGTCCGTCCGTTTTTTGACGATAGGCCGTGTTGACGGCGCGTTCGTGTTCCACGCGCGCCCCAAAGATATGTCAGCAAACAGGGAGGGGCCCGCAAGGGCCGATGCCTGCCAGGGCTGCGGGACTGTTTGAAAGAGATACCGCGGCCCTGGAACACAAAGGGCAAGGAAGGAACATGAATAGGTTTTACTGGTTTTAGTCAGTACAAGTCTCACATTCCCTTTCGCTCCGCCCAAAGCGGGAGGAGTCATTTGATGATTTCCCATTCTAAAAAAAGGGCAGGAGAGTGATGATAAAACTTAAAACATAATGCAATACATTACGAAATTACTAGGAAGTTAAGATGCTTACGTGGTCAAAAGCTCCCTAAGTTCGTAGTCCTGGTATATTTTAATCCTTTTGACGATTCCGTCCCTTTGGGAGTACGGTGAGAACTTCTCTAGAAGTACCTTCTTGTAGTGAATGATTTTGTGGCTCCCTGGGTACCGCTGTTCGTAATCTGGAAGTATAGATAAATAGAAGAAATGCTTATTTTGAATATGCATTTTTCATATTATGGCTGTTTTTAAAGATAATGCAAAGTTTCGCTAAAACCAGCTGAACGTGCATATTTCCTTATTTTTAACTGTAGGTATCTAATTGATATCTAAAAAACAGCAAGAATGTGCGTGAATGTGTGTAAGGATTCCCGCAAACAAAAGCACCTAAATTCACTCCCATTGCCTTCAGTGGCTGTCGATGATCGTTTTTAAGTTATAAGAATATTGATTTTTTAAGAATATTGATATTTAACAACTGAAGGTTCAATCGTACTACTAACAGTAGACGATTATTCAAGTTTTCAAGTACAAAAGTGATGGTAGCTTGTCAAAAATGCAGTAAACATTTTATTTTTTCTTTTGGTACTTATTCCAATTTTATGTTGTATCTTTTGGCACTTTTGTTGAATGTTTCGAGCATTATGATGCATATTTTGTTTCGGTTTTAAGTTGCATTCAATGCGGTCTCTAGTAATCCGTAAGATGGAAGTTTTTTCTTAAGAATAAAGTCTACAACCCACCATCAGCAGTGATGTCCAGCTTCTCCACCCAGCTGGCCGGTATATCCATGTGCTTCTCGGTGTCGGGAGCAGTCTTCGGGTCAGCGGTATCGATGCCCACTAGCTGTCTCCTGAAGAAGGGCTCTCCCGGCAGGAGGTGCTCCCAGCAGGTCAGGTCAGCAAGGTCGTAGTTGAGGTCACCCACACCATTTTCTGTTGGTTTTTGGATGTTCACCTGTTTTGGATGATGAGTTCTGGGTAGTATACGGGTTGAAAAATAGAAATGTTAAGTATCATACGGAAAGTGAGAGGGGGAGTGGTAGTCAGTTAGGTGGTCGCTCACTCGCTCCGTGGACATCCTACGTGTGAGTAGATTGTAGTCTAAGGCCCGGTTTCCACCAAAGCGTAGACGAGCGGTCCGGAGACGTTTGAAAACCGGCGAGACGTGCGAAAACCGGTCAATCACTTCATCTCTCTTGTCCTCTCCGCTCTGCTCGTCTTCGCTTTGGTGGAGTCCGAGCGTAAGAGGTGCTGCCGACTTTTTTAGGTCGGCAGTATTTGTAGAGCAACATAGCAGACCTGAAGCATTTACTACATCATTTAGTTATCATTCGGCTCGGGTCGATTGGTAATATAAGATTCACCCTATCAAGCTTGTTTCGTTAGCTCTGTTCGGCACAACACAATCCTAACAAAGCCGGTGTTTTCTCCCAAACGCTTATCTACATTCAATTTTTCCAACCGGTAGTGCCGAATAACCGACTCGAGCATATGCAAAGCTCAAATTCTAAAGTTTTCTCGTCAGAACAAAAAGCTTGGATGAAACGGACTTACATAGTAGTTCTCATTATTATAAGCACTTTCAATGTGCTGGTACTGCTGCGCACTTATGGGGTACGCGTTCCCCTCACTGGGCTCGATGAAGAACGGTTCCTCTATCCCCATGAAGGGTGGCAGCACCAAGACCCAAGCGTGAGTGCGCCAGCCGTCAATGTCATCCGGAGGAGGCTTCTCTATCTCCTGAAATTATACTAAGTTTGTCATGGTCTGTTGTCAAATTGGATACAAGGTGAAGGGAACAAAGTGACACAAAACCCTTTGACCATAAATTCAGTACTTCGGACAAAAAAAATCTGCTGTTCCATGCATTTTTACCGTGTAAGCATTTAGTAACAACAGATACATGACAGACATACATGGCATTTAGTATGATAACAGATTTAAGAAAATGTCGAACATGTTCATCTCTTGTGGCTCTAGAATCATTTTATACTTGTTGTGTGAGTTGATTACAAAGCAGCGGTAAAAGCTAGTTTGAAATTTAAAAAATAACAATTATACTAACGGCAATTTTCCTGCGCCGCTCAGTCTGGATCTTCTCGATTTCTATCTGCCTGTCCATCTCTTCTTTGGCTGCCCTCTCGATGACATACTTGGACGTGAGGTCTGGCAGCGGCACAAGCTTGTAACGGGGCTCTTCTTCCGGTGGCGGGGGTTCTTCTATTATCTGTAGTAAACTCCGGTTTAGGCGATGGATTATATTATACTATGTAGAGACGCCTGCACATCAAGCTACTACAATCTGTCAAATTTGTTTAATAGATTTTCAGCTTTAGCGCTAAAGCATTTGGTTCAAGGTTAGTTTCGGGTAGTTTGATGTGCTTGATATCTGTACCTATAAGAAATTAAAAAAATGAAATTGTGTTGTGAGCTGAGAGTGAACTGTAGTTAGCATAAAACACCGCTCAATCAATTGATTAACTTAGGAGACGCAGCCAAAAGCATGCCACTTTGTCTCCGAAACGAATAATTTCACCATCCTTCATTAGAGTACGATATCTGATGCCCATGCACACATCCCTCTTATCACAGCCCACCACCACTAGACGGGTGTTGTGTCTAGTGGGTTACTAGACTACTACTATAGATGTCGCTTCAGTCTCAACTTAAAACAGTCTCATCTGGGATATCAAGACATTGGGTGCGGTATCTGATGGCCATGCACCACGACTCTCTTGGCACAGCCTACCACCACATATGAATCGTAATCACCGCCGTTCAGTCACCATCACAGACTGTCTGAACTTACCTCGGTCTCATCAGGGATGTCACGAGATTTGGTGCGGTATCTGATGGCCATGCAGATGCACACGCTCCTCCATAGAAAATATCGAGATCCTTCGATATGACGGGTGTTGTATCTGCTGGGCTACGACTGTTGTTGCATATTTTTTTATGCTAAAATGGTTCTGCTCTTAACCTCGATATATGCTAAACTCGCGGTTAATTGTACTCATGCGATGCAGGATTTTAGTTCACATGTTACGAAATAGATGTCGCTACAGTCTCAACTTACCACAGTTTCATCAGGGGTATCAGGACATTCGGTGCGGTATCTGATGGCCATGCACACGTCCCTCTTGGCACAGCCCACCACTACATATGAGTCGTAAGCGCCGCCGTTCAGCCAGGATACCAGCACATGAGCCAGTTCGAACGGGTTTGCGCTGCGACGGATGATCGCGGTGTAGGGTGACATTAGACGTTCCGGCTGCAGGAAAAGGACTATGTGAGGAATTATGTTGATGTTAGGGTTTAGTTACTAGCTACCCGCAGTTTTTCTATTAACACAAGGTCTAGTGATGATACTTCCAAAACAGTTGGGGAAACTAATCGTTCAGCAAATTGACACACTGCGTCAATTTGATGTGTTTTAGTCATTTCACAAAGCTCTTTGACAGCTTTGTGAAATGACAGGTGTCAAAATCACTAACGACTTAGATAAGTCTGTATTAACAAATTGAATATAAAGAACCACATTTGCTTAACATTAATTTGACCAACTTAACCCGAATGAAAAGCAGTCTACGATTTTTTCGAACCGGGGCAGAAACTTGATAGTGGCGCCCCTCTCTCCAGCGTTTGGATAAATTTGTCATTTTTCGTGAATGGGAAAATTAGAACCCTTTAATAAATTTGTTCTCTTATTATCTATTACGGTTGTTGACACGGCAAATCTCAAATCAGCACCTCTAGTCCACAGGTTCACGTGTGGTGTGGGCCGTGTGGCGCCTTTTTCTTACAAATCGACGGTGAGCCAACCAGGCTTCCGTATGCTCGCTTTGTTGAGCAAGTTTTTTTTATTTTGAATCATACTATATCATTATGATTTTGGCGCCCCCAGAAACTGCCGCCCGGGGCGCGCGCCCCGGTTTGCCCCCCCCTTGATCCGGGGTAGGTAGTCGCTAGGAAACAAAATTGAAATCTAGGTGTCGCGGCAACGGGTAACCGATTAGAAACTCAAAAGCATTTATTTCAATTAGACCATTACAGGCACTTTTGAATGTCGAAAAAACAAAGAAGGCTAAGCTACAGTCACAGTCACAAGGAATAATAACTTGTGAAAGTACTGTAGTTGCCTTGTAGAAAGAAGGAGGCAACCAATCCTTCTAGAACAAGCTTTTAACCCTACTCATATATCACTGAAAAACGTAGAAATGTACTTGACGATTAATTTACTCACATAAAGTATAGATGGCGCTAGTTGTAAGATGAAAAGTCAACTTTCAAATGATACCAAGAATCGGAAAACTTAGGCGCCGTCCTATTGCCTCTCCAATGTTTGATCGGACCATACTGATCAGTACTGAATGTCCTAAAGGCGGTCGCGCGACCAAGCTGAGAGGAGTTTTTCTGTTTTTATAGAGTATTATTATTACATACATATGTGGTCTACGTTTTCTTTTTTAATCCGATTTTAGATTACGATTAAAGAAATATTGCTCGACAGCAACTGTGCATCTCTGTTAAGAGCCATTTCGAGAGTGATCGCATCGCTCCAAAATAGGACACACGATTTCAAATCGCGCGAGCGGTTTCATCGCACGATGAAATCGCATCGCATCATCGCGCGAAAGATGGCAATAGGACGGCGCCTTACAATATTTTTTTTAAATCGTGGATACGAAGGTAATGTTGGTTAAGGGCAGATAGAAAAATTAATGTTATTTAGTTACTAGGTACGTCAGCGTCACGATGTGGGTACTCCTCTTGAAAGCACCTACGTTCCTAACTGGGGTACCCAATTGATGCAGCCCACCGTACTTTAGATGTTAAATAGTATTTTTAATAAAGTTTGTTTTAGATTAATTGCTTAGTGTGTGACTCATTATTTTCGATACGATAACTGTTTTTAAAATGCACATGATTGTGTATCCACTGTATTCATCCATACTAATCATTACTATAAATGCGAAAGTAAGTTTGTTTGTTTACCTTTTCATGCTTAAACCACGGAACCGATCCTCCTGAAATTTTGCATATTAAAAGTTGTCAGGTGTACAGAAACAGACATAGCCACCTTTCATCCCGAAAAAAAGTATTGTTCCCGAGAAAAACAAAAATAACGTTGTTTTGATAATAGATGGCGCCACGTGTCTTTCGAATCATGCTTGAATTATATTATTACAAGCAGAGTACAACCCGAATTGATTTTCAAATTCTAAATTAACGCGAGCAAAGCCGCGGCAAAAAGCTAGTTTGTAATATATGATAAGTAATTCATGTACCACCACGTTAGTGTTTTCAGAGACGGCAATAATATAATCTTTTTACTATTCAAGAATTAGTCTTGAAAAATTATACGTATTGAATTATGACTGTACCGTATGTAGAAACGATAAATTCTTAATACAGGGTGGAAGAAACATCGATGCTCAAACGAATATCACGTATTCAGTATTTAGTAAGTACTACTTACATCATTCTGAACCCGCCGCATAAAACATTTTCATTTGTAATAAAAAAAAAGTTGCTATATTCTAATGTATGAAAAAGCTGTTTTTTTTTTTAGTTACCGATAAAAAAATGTCTATCCTGTATAATTTTTCTACATTTTGAATTATTTTCAAACTTTTCAAGAGTTAATTAAAGACACAATGTAAAACAATAATACTCTATATTTTACAAAAAAATAACACGGGAAAACTCAAAATTAAACGAAAACCAATCGCCTTTTAAAAGTCCGACCAAAAAACACTAAACAAATCTTTGTACAAAAGTTCCGAGAAAAAAGGTAAGTTCCCACGCTTATTATTGTTAGGAATCATAAACGGTTGGGGGAGCTGGGGAGTCCCCCACCCACAAATTGAATCCAAAGTTGAGGGAAACAAAGTCGGCATTCGCAACTTTTGCGACTCAACTTTCACTTTTCGCTGAAAACTTTTCAGCACTTTCGCTATCAATTTTCTTTTCCCATTCGCTAGCTTTTACATTTTATTGTCGCTGCACGGAATAGTTTGAAATGTTACAACTTTACAGGTTTAAGTTAGTGCGTCGTGTTTCGTTGGGAATTGTGTAGTCTGGATTTTTTTTCTTTGTATTTAATTTAGCGTGGCACAAGATGAAATCGGATAATTATAAGTATGATTTTCATTTGTTTGTCAAGATTTTTTCAAGTTTTAGTTAGTAACTAACACGTTTAACGTACTCATAGTTTAGATATTGTGTGTATACTTATGATTGATTAAATGAAAATGACTCTTTTCAAACTGAGAGCAGCGGTGGCCCAGTGGTAGCGACCCCGACTTACGAACAGTAAGTCGTGGGTTCGAACCCAGGCAGGCGCATTACTTTGTGTAATTTATTTCATCACCACTGCTCTCAAAAACGGTGGAGGAAAACATCGTGAGGAAACCGGCATGTCCTAGAACCGAAAATTCGAAGACATGTGACATCTACCAATCCGCACTGGGCCCGCGTGGTGGATTATAGTGTCCCAGCAGTGGGAACATTAAGAGGCTGATGATGATGATGATGATGATGACTCTTTTCAATAAACTCCTGACAAAGATCGTATTTTTAGTGTCACATACAATTTCACGTTTGCCCACTGCGATGCCAACTATTGTACAATGGGTGTAAAATACCTTTAACGAAACCGAAAGGCTTTTATTCTCCACATCATTGCGATCATTTTTTTGTTTCGAATAATACCTTTTTTTTTCAATACAAGCTTTTAATGTTATTGCTATACTTCAGATACCCCCAAATGACGGCTGCACTACTCAATGCATCAGGCAGCGCAATTTTTTAAGTGGGTTACATTGAGTCCTATCGTTAAACGTAACTTTTCACACCTGAATAAAAGTAGTTTCCCAGAAATATTTTTTACGTAGTTACTTCGATGTACAGAATGCTTGGTTAAAACGGCTTCCTGAAGAATCCGTTTACACATTATAATGTTTCAGGTCCTATCTATAAACCTGATAGTCTGATACGTCTAAAAATTGTCCAAAACACATTCTATCTGTCTAAATAAGTTTTTGATTTTTTTTGTTGTCTTTTGTTCATCAACGCCTTCCACAGACTAACCCCATATCAAAGAGAAGCAACAATACCCTCACAGTCTAAGGGGAGTCTTACCGGCACAGATTTAATGTAGCGGAAAGTCGCGGGACTGATGCGCAGGACTGATAGTGACTGATACCGCGATGGCGGCGCGTCATGCTGGCTTGGAGTCAGGACAATGGACTGGCAATGACCCGTGTGTTTGTGTGACTATGGTATTGTTAGAGATGGTGGTGATTATGAACCTTCTTACTGGCCATATTTATGACGAGTTATTAAAGCTTACGGAAATCTTAAAGATGGAATCAGTTACTGCCTCGTTGGTCGAGTGGTCGCAAGTGCGACTGCTGAGCATGAAGTACTGGGTTCGATTCCCAGGTCGGGCCAAGTGCTATTGGGTTTTTCGATCAGGAATTTCTCAGTGGCAGCCACGGAGTGTAGATTTGTGCCCGATTGATGGCAATAGGCTCGCCCCCTATTACATGGGACTTAAACATAACTGGCGAAATGTGGGTGTACTATTAGACTCTCTGCCTAACCCTACGGGGATTACAGGTGTGATGTTATATGTTATGTGGAATCAGTTATAGGTATCAACTACAACAACAACATACATTTATTTCCAGGTATTTGGCCCATAGATATATACCTTACAGACTAACATACATAATATGATAAAATACAAATTGTGTTCGTAAAAAGAACCTTAAAACTACGTTAGTAACACTTCACTATCTGTATCTGTTGACTAAATAATTTAGCAAGCGTAAATGTTTGTTGTACCTGGGAATAGTTTTGGTTGAAAAGTCTATTGTCCAAATGTGAAAGTTTTTTTACTAACATTGATTAGGGCAATTAACACATGACCAAAGTTTTTTTTTTCAAATTGTTTGAAAATCTAAAAAAATTTGGTCAACTTTGTTTGTCGAACGACTTTGTGTTTTTGTCAAGACGTGTATTCGGTGAGTCGACAACAGCAAGTCTCCTTCCTTCCATCTTAGATGAAGAAGTTCAGATGGTGAAGATAGACGGTACAATAGCTCATATTCAGTATCTAATGCGTCTTTGGTACCAGTAAACGAAAAACCATTTCTTATTTCTAAAGCTACTTCCTAGCAGGCCATGGTACAAAATTATGCATAACCGACAGCCACACACACACAACACACCTCACAGCATTCCTTTAGTTCAGCTCCAACCTAATTAGCAAAGCTGTTTACCAATTAACGTAGTTCAAACAAGCCACGGCAGAACAGAACACGAAAACAATGTCAGCCTCCACAAACAGTGAATAAGAAATGGACGTATACAGACGATACGGAGATACAGAGGGCAGAGCACAGAGTACATATAATATTCAGTTCAAAAGCGCAACCTGAGGTGTACCACATACGAGGCTATGTACGTAGCTACCTAGGTATCCACATACAGCCCGGTACGCTCCATAGCCGGCGCAAATTAGACCATGGCACGTCCCTCGCTTTGAGTCGCGCTTGACCAAGCGTTATTCGGATTTGGAACAAGACGCCCACCGCACTAGGGCTGCGCCACGTCCGTTGGCTCCGGTATCGATAGTCAGTATCGATTCGGGGGGCTCGCGGCTGCCGACGACGCGTAGAGACGCCACTCATGCGAGACCGTGCTGTGACTCTAATTGAATACGTTGTGCCTGTGTCGATATCGATAGTCGGTTGTTTATTATTTTATTTATATAAGTGATCATTAAATGAAAGTATATTAGTATATTTGATTACTTATATTTTTTTTTTGAATTGCTTTTCTATTCCAGACACGATAATAAAATAATGCTATAACATCAAATAAGGTGGAAGTTGGTGCCTGAACCATGACAGCGAGCGTTGTGTCGGCGTCCACTGCCGTATTTCAGGCAGGCCTAAGACGAGCTGGCCAAAGCAGGTGTGATGAATTCAGACTTGGATAAGTTCATGACGGAATAGGCAGTAGGATAATGCAATAGGGATGAAGAGAGGTATGTGATTCTATGGAGGTGCCCTGTTCTGTGGGGTGGATAGTTTGTCAAAAAAGGTATTCTGAAAATTCTTCTGTTCTCTATTCACATGAAACCCCCTTTGAACCAAAACTTATGACCTAAAACAGAGAAGCTAAATTCACCCCCCACAAATAAACAGAAACACCCCTTTCACCTAACATAAACATACGACATAAAAGACCACATTCTCCGGTCCACGGGTAGTGCAGAGAACGGTATTTTTTATCGACAAATAAAACTAAACACGTTGATAAAGGAGCGCAGCGCGGGGGCGCTCTCCAAGAACGGCAGTCCGCGCGAGTGATTTGCGCCACCCGCCGCCTAGCGGTCGCGACGAAGTAGGGGTGATCCACCATTACGACAGTTTATCGACATCGATATTATGCTTAATTATTTAGCTAGGCAAATTTTTCGTTGAGGTGGGTCAAGTTAGATAGGGATTAGGGAGAGACGCTGTTGTTGTTTGTATTCGAAGATTGTGTAGTCATTTATTGAGTGTTTAAAAATGTATAGATGTTGATGTGTCGATATTTGCCGCAGTGAAAAGAACAGTCGTTCGGCTATCGACGCGGACGGCTCACGGTTGTTTAAACGTGTCAGTTCCATTGTCAACAGGGGCTCGTTTCCCAGGCCGGGGCACTTGGTCGTGCGCAAACAAAGGAGTGTTTTTGTCGCTAGCGGCGGGTGGGCGCCGCGAGTGTAGTCCGTGGCGACGCACGGCCGCGGGCGTCGGGCCGGCCGCGGGTCGATATCGCTCGAGATCTGTCGGCCTACGCGCCCGCCTCGCCGGCCATTTGCCTACCTCGACGCCTCGGGCTCGTGTGTACATAACCTCCCTCCCACCCACCACCCCGGCCGATACTCCCCCGCAGATTACCGCCTACAAAGCAAACTTCATTGGTACGTGCATGCAATATGCGCAAGGAGCAGGCCCGAATTGCACCTCGGACGTCCACCCGCCTATATTGCTTTGATATCCTACTCGTCTCGTATATAGGCCATTGCTTCCAAATCTTGGTTAAAGGCGTCTCTATTTCAAACACAGTATATAGCTCTCTCGCAATCGTGTTAATTACTCAGAAGATGGGAACGGTATTAACTAGCGTTGCCTCCGGGATGTTTCTGTCAGAGTCATTGAAGCTGAGACGTGGATAACGTTTTAACGTTTTTTAACGGTATAGTTATTACTATCAAAGTGTTACTGATTATTATCAATTAATTTATAACTATTTTGAGGAGCTAGTGGCAAAATAATAACAGCCGCTCGGGTCGATCTTTAGGTTAAGCCGTGCTTGCCTAGGTTGGTCTGTGGATGGGTGACCACCCATTATCATTCCGTGTCATTTGTACATCTTCGACAGTCGTTACGGGTAGTCAGTGGCCCAAAAAGTCTGACAACCAGTCTTACCAAGAGGTATCTTATAGTATTAACTGGGTTGTGGAGGTCAGATAGGCAGTCGCTCCATGTAAAATACTGGTATTTTAGCTGCATCCGGTTAGACTGGAAGCCGACCCCAACATAGTTGGGAAAAGGCTAGGCAGATGATGAATTTATAACTATTTTGTTCTTACTAGACATTCTTACTAGAAGAGCGAAATCGTGCATTTAAAAGTCTTCACAGTCCAACATTAAGGCAATCAACAAGTGTCTGAATGCGCGGTCGATCTTTAACGTTTTTGCAGTGATAATTTTTATTTTTTTAGTTTATTTTTTTGGTCATGGTTCCAATTCGTAGTCCTAATGTCACATTGATAGCCAATTTATGTTCTTAAATAAAAAAAAAAAACAATTGCTCCAGCCATTCAAAAAATTACGAGGCGGCAGACAATTAAAAAAATATCACATTAAAATATCGTAATTTGTTAGCTTTATAAAAATATGTGGATTCGCGAACTGAAGTAAGTTTCAATTTGAAAGCCCGGGGAGTGCCGTAAATCGGCCAAGTGCAGTCACTGCGCCCTCCCGCCCTCCAAAAGAGGGAAAGTTCACATTTGCATATTGGCCTCCGCTCGGCGCCGCGAACTTTACAACAAACTTTGTTCGATTGTGAGGCCAACTGATCAGTGTTGCCAACTACGTGCTAATATACTAATTTGAATGCGGTTCTGTTTTTGAAACAACAAAACCGTTACTTTTTGTTATGTTGTTTGTTCTCCTTCTTTTAAGACTGCTGACAGAAATTTTGTGTGAATACACACAACAATATTTATCAGCCTATGATGTCCACACACAACTAGGAGTCAGAGATTTTTCTTGTGATAAATATTTGTTCTTTTTTTGGACATTTTGTTTCACATATTTTCAGTAGTATATTAAGTTTTAACAATTGTTTTTGTCATTGAATTTAAAACTCGCTGCCTGAAAAACATACTTAAATATATTTTGCCTATGTTTCAATTCCCAATATTATTACTATCCAACTTTATTTCGCTTCTCTTTGTTTTATTAGTCGCAAATTGCGGAAAATATTCCAACTATATTCTACAAACATTACAACTGGCAGCAGGATTATTAAATCAATATCAATATGACCGATTTCAACATTTTGTATGGACTCAACTCTATTTATTGGAATTACATCACAGGTTTTATTCATTTTCATGATAGTTTGCGTACAAATTCAACATTTCCATTATTCCAGGTAGCCGAATGGAGCATTTAAAAGTACCTAAAATCAATACTAGTTCATAACTGGGATAAATTATATTTCAAACGCGATTCGATCTAACTCTGCGCTAATGAGCGCTTCATCCCCAATACAAATGTACATATAATAATACAAAAACATCCCTACTTTATACGAATTGGTATCCGCGAAGAAAAAATTAACGAGAAAACTCACTCCGCACAATAAACAGTCCGAAAACAAACAATAAAGAGTGAATGAAATGAGTACGAGATCTGAATGTGAATGAATGGGGCGCATCGAGCATCGAGTCGAGTGTTCCTACCCGCGAATATTTTAGGGTATTTCAATAAAGGAGACATCTTTAATCTAGGGTTGGGTAGGGGCATAAATCTTGCAGGTCCGGAGTCCCGGAGTCCGGGCGAGTTTTGAATCATTTAGCGCGGTGCGGCCGCGCGGCGCGACTTCCGTCCGGCACGTGCTGACCGCCCCCCGCGCGCTCCCGCCACACCCCCGCGCCCCGTGCTGCGCGTCTGTCTTGTCGAGACAAAGGGGCGCCAGTGATGTGACTAAACTACGTAGTCGATAAAAAGTTTTTAAGATTTTATTTTATTAAAATATTTTAAACATAATGATACTATACTCGTAAGTTGGATAATTCATCTGGTTAGCAAGTATACAGAACGAAGAAGGAAAAAACTAGAGTTGACTTAAACACTGGACGTAAAGACCAAGTGCCGTGATGCAATTCTTAATTATACATTCTTATACCTATCACCTATCTTAACATTCCCTTCGATCCTGAAGGATATCATTATATTTATTACTTACAGGGACTTTGATTCCTTGACAAGTGCCACAGGGATACGTAGGCCACAACGAAAGCCGTCATAAATTGACAGCTTCGTTGTATGTTGAACATCGCTCGTCATTTTACGACTGTTGTAATATGTCGTCGTATGGTAGCACCACTTTTTTTATGGCTTCGCACGGTTTGTGCATTTGCCAATGTCACGTTTGAGTTTTGAGATTAATTTTAGTAAGTACAGTGGCGTCTTGTCAAGTATTTTGTTTCGTTGTCCTAGCACCACTTCTAAGGAATAGGTTTAGTCTTCCATAAATTGCATCATGCTTGTAGCTATACGCTAAAGAGGTAGGCAGAGGACTCAGTTCACCCATATTTCACTTGTGTTGTACTCAAGTTTTATGTAACGAGCCTACTGTCGATATTCTCGAATATTCATGCTTGATCTGAAAAGGGTTGCTAATCTGAATTGAAATCCCATCTATACATAGTATCGACGTCCTTTGTCGACAGCAGGTTGGGGGTACTGAGCCGCATCTCTACCCCACGACGTCCGAGCCGCCTCTAATTTGAATTCACGGAGACTCCGCGACCGTCCGCCGCGTCGGGCGCGGCCGCCTTAATGAATCGCGAGGGGGGTGGGGGTTGAACCACCCTCACCCACCGGGGGGCGATCGGACGACCACCGCATCCTCCGCGCGGATAAGTGACGCCCGTGTTGCTCCGTACATAGGTACGCCTTATGTATTGCAGTACATAGCGGCCGGCCTGTACCTACGTACGGCTCGCCAAATTTATGTCCCGCACATGTCTAGAGACCGCGGCCGTACCTTCACAGGGATTTTGCGTGTTTACGTACAAACGAGAGGCTGCTGAAGATATTCGAGACGGAATTTTGCTTGGACCCTTATTGATGAGCCGGTCGGGTTTCGTTAATCCCGACCCAGAATTTGAATATACACAATTTTTGATATTCTCGTAGGAGCACGTTTCACTATTCCACAATATACGTGTTACAGTAAGGTAGACTCAATAATCTTAAAGGGTAAGCAGTTAATTCTAAGCGGAAATCGCGTTTAAAGGACCTCTTCCTTTACACGCGCTTTCCGCTTAGAATTAACTGCTAGCGAAGGGTATTAAATAAAATAATGCAAATGAAACCCCAAACGGTAGAGATGTGGCCGGGGGCTACACACGACTGCTTTGTCCAACTCGTAGTTGGTTGTAAACAAAAACTTGCTAATGGGCAATTATGCAGATAGCGCGCCCGTGATGACCAATCAAATCGCAGTAAATTATTCAGTCGATACGAATGCGCCCCGGGTCGATTTCATTTCGGTTCTATCGATACCTTACATCGTTACTTGACGCCCATTAATATCTTTATAAGGAATGCAGTCGAAGTTGTTGAACGACCTATTAATTAAATTTTATTAATTCGATGACCTAAACATTTAAAATTCAAAAAAGAACTCTCGAACTCTCTTGAGAGATAATGATAGGTACCTATCCTAGAATTGAAGCTCATTTGAAGTTATGATACACTATGCCTGTAGATATTAAAACATCGTCAAACCAACTTAGCACATCAATATACCACACGATAAATCCGCTTACTTTCCACGATAATAATAATACTACACGTCCCCTAATACATAATGCTCAAATTATCCGCCGGTCCGTGATCGGTGGTCGGGTTTGTCAGTCCGAAGTCCGAGCAAGACCCCGGGACACGACGACCCGCGTCTCGCGACCATTATACTCGATAATCACGCAATATCGATTGGCATGCGTGCTGCCCTAATTTGGTGCGCGGGAATTAAGGATGGAGCGAACATCACTATTGTCTTTTTTTCGTTGTTAGTCGGGGGAATATTCTCGTTGGAATTATGCAGAATGTGGCCCGAATATCTTTGTATCTGATTGTATTCGAGCCATGTGAATGTGATCTATAGAAATATGCCATTGACAATGCTTATCTAAAATTTGCTCATTTTACACGCTCTAGCCAGACAACGTGTTGTACAAAAGGAAATAACGATCCATAGATATAAAAATGTCTAGTTAGACCAATTAAAAGTATATCTTTACAATGTAAAGCCCTTATGACATATTGCCTTTTTCCAACAATATTGGGGTCGGCTTCCAGTCTAACCGGATGCAGCTGAATACCAGTATTTTACATGGAGCGACTGCTTATCTGAGCCCCGCAACTCAATTAGTACTGGGTATTTCAATACGATACCCCTAGGCAAGACTGCTTGTCAGACTTACGGGCCACGGACTCCCTGTAACGACTGTCACAGATCTACAATTGACAGCCGGGACCAACGGCTTAGCGTGCTTTCCGAGGTAAATCAAATCTCGTACCTGACCAGCCATATTAAAAACCAATTTAACACACTGACTTTCTTTATATGTTATCTCTCACACTATCATCACAACAGCAGACCAATTAAACACCAACAACAGAAAAAAAAACATAAAAAAAATTAAAGCTACAATCAAAAATTAACCCTCTCAAATCCACTTATCAAAAACACTACAGTTGTTAAATTAACTCTCAACCGGATCACCCGGGAGTTTTGTTGCGCAACAACCGGCTCGACAACAGGTGGCCGTGTTACCGGATATTTTATAGCCTTCAACTGACGAAGGTTCCGTGTACGATTCGATGATATGATTTATTAGTGGGTCGTTATTTGAGGGTTGTTTTTTTTGCGGTTTGATGTGGTGTTGGATAAAGTTTTGCGTAATGTGATGCGGAGGAATGAGGAAAATGCTGAGTGTGAATGTGAATAGTTATAAGAGTCGAGGAAGACCAAAGAAACGATGGATGGACTGTGTAAAGGACGATATGGCTGGAAAGGAGGTGACTGCTGAGATGACGAGTAATAGAGATAGTCAGACAATATTATGAAAAAAATATTTTAGGTGATATACCGACTTTTCAGGCGGCGCCCCTATGCCATAACGACCTCGCGGTGACCTATTTTCAGCGTTAAAAAATAATTATAAATAATAGAGATAGAGTTTTGGGAGTTAGGATTTTTTTATTGGAAATTTCCTCCTCTTTCAGGATCTTTTTAAAAATTTTCTTAAATATAACTATTTTAGAAGTTATTAACGAAAAACTAAATACCTTGTTTTTTATCTTATTTTGTTAATAACGATCGCAATTTTTTATGTGCTAATAAGCCCTTAGAAAACATTATTCTAGACGGCATTCCGAATCGAATGAGCTATCGCATATATTTTTAGGAGCTTTATTTCTATTTAACACGTTTTTAAACTTGTTGACTAGACTAAAAAGTATGGAAGAAGAAGACATGCTGCGCCGACTTCGAATAAATTGAAACAAGGGCAAGAGAATGGTGATGACGATGGATAAAGTATTGCGTCTATTAAGTAAAGAGACACGTGTAATAAGAGATGCTTTTCGGTAATGGACAAGTCAAGATCAGTAGCGCACCTCTTTCAATAATTTTTGCCCTTTGAACAAATCTCGTCACAAAGAATCCTGACATTCCCGACTTTATACTACATGTCGAGAATGTCAGGATTTATTCCGTTAGGCTCGAGCATATTATGTGGGCAGACGATGCGTTTCGGGCTATGAAAACACATTGGGTGCAAAATACTACTTCTAGCAGCAAAACTAACGAATTACTTGAGATTACAACTTAACGCAATAACATGGGACAAAATGAATCGGGTACAATTCCAAGAGGTTTCAACTCGGCCGCGATCAGACAGTGACTGTCGTTCTCGCGTCGAGCTGTGAACATCAGGGCTCTACAATAGCACGCCATGGTGGGGTAAGTAGGTCATCTCACGTCACTACACGACTGCGTACGTACTGCGATTCATTGTAAGTCCATACCAATGACCGCCTCCGACAAACATAAGACCTTAAAGTTTCACGTTAATTGGCACAACGGGTTAAATTCCAATAAGCCATATGAATGAAGCCCATAATATTTAGAGAAACTAATTCGCTTTGTTAGCTAATATTTTATTAGGTCAGATGATAACGCATATTAAAAGATAAGTTTTCACAATGTAAACAGATCCTTCAGAGTAAACCCTATAAATTACAAACTTGTTACAACATAGGGACGTGTGTTGGCATGACCTTAATTATTTTATGTATCTACTCAATACCTAAATGATGTATTATTGTAGGAATTATTAGATTTAATGTATCCTGGTTTTAAAATTACGGCATTGCAAAGTATACACCGCAGAGACAAAGGCTTCTCTGTGTATGCATTGTAACATAACATAACATCACGCTTCTAATCTGCGAAGGGTTGGGTAGAAGTGTACCTTATAGTACACTCACACCCACATTTCGCCAATTATGTTTTAAGTCCCATGTAATAACGGGTGACCCTATTTAGCAGCAACCGGGCACAACTTTTATCCAGACTCTCTGGCTACTAATGAGAAATGTTTAATAACACTGCCCGACCCGGGAATAGAACGCAGGACCTCATGCTAAGCAGTCGCGCTTGCGACCACTTGACCAACGAGGCAGACTCATGAGACAACGATTAAATACAGATCTATGGAAGAAGAAAATATGCTAACGTTAAGCCGACCTGAAATAATTTGGAATAAGGGCAGGGGAATTATGATGACTAATCATTCTAATTGTGCACCAATGAAGTCAGCGTAAATTGAACTATACTATAACGTGTGCCGCCATTTCTTTGATAAAAAGTCTAGCAGTCAATTCATGAGACGGTTGCCAGGTGGCATCGCAATGACCGATGGCGGTACCGCGCCGTGTCGGCGGCAGAGCGCGGCACTCGCGGGAGGCGACGTGCCTCCCATGCGCGCGCGTCGCATCCGCTAGTGATGGGAGACATGTCCGTATCGATGAATAAGGACACAAACAAACAAACCAGACATGACAAATAGAAACTTGGCTAATATTTTTATTTAGTAACGTCAATCATTAATCCTTTATTAATTTTTCATACCTTATTAAGCTATTGCATAGCTTCTATCGCGAGCCTTGAGCTTGGAGACCGAATCCAGAAATTCCGTAACGAAAATAACCTAACACCTAGCGCCTAACACGTAGTGTCAGATATTGACAAGCCTAGGTTATTATTTTTAATCTACCGCTGGAGCTAGGCTTCTAGCTCCAGCAGGCTTGTCAATATCTGACACTACGAAAGTGAATAAATAATTATAATTACATAAGTTGATAAAAAATGCTATGCAATAGCTTTACCGCGGCAGTCTCCGAGTGCCACACGTCTCTTTTTTATTTACATTTTTAAATATTTTACTTACAAAAATTATGTAAAAAATCATTAATATAAATAATATTAATTATTATTAGTAGATGAAGTACGAGAGACATGCGTCGTATATTATGCATATCAAATGCGGTGCGAAATTATTTTAAACGCGTAGCAAGCTCGTAGCAAACCTGTAGCAAATGTGAAACACGTGCGTAGCAGACTCGTAGCCAGCTCCGTAGCAGTGTAGCGAACCCAAAATAGCACGAAAGACTTTAAGCAGGTTTGGTTTCCGTACCTCTTTTAACCCAGATACATTACCTGTCAGAGTTTTGTGTCCAAACCCGCTTCCACAATTTGTCCGAATCTTGAATTGTGTCTAGTAATGCTCTGTACTAAAATACTATTGATCTATCGACGCTTTGTAAAACATCACTACCGTGGCGGTTTCTCCGCGGGCTCGCGTGCGGCGCTCCCCGGCGACCGTGATACGATCTCCCGCGAATGTGCGTGACCACATCCTGCCCCCCTCTCCCACGCGCGCTCGTCCGCTGCGTGTCACCCCGCGGTCCACTGCGCCCGCGCAGCCGGTTGGCAGGCTTCCGGCCGGTAAAGTTCTGAGACAAGGTCATGCGAATTGGAGCCGCGGTTTGATTCATTTTGTGTTGAAGGTGTGGTCCTACGATTTTTTTATTGGTTATAGTGTCTTTTGTCATTGAAGTATGGGCTGTCAAGCTGTTTCTTCACTGATGATAGTTGCAAGGTGGTTTATCAGAATTTTCTTCTAACCCTTCATTCTCATATCTGAAACTTTTCCAGAAAACCTGTTTTTTTTCCGACCAGACTTCATGAGCTAGGTCAACGTTTCTGCTAAAAGTTTAATTTTTTTTTACTAAGAAATGTTGACAGTATGCAAAAGAAACGGTTACATACTGCTCCTGCAACACAGCTATCTAGCTATATACTCAAGGATTTTTTCATCCTTTTTCTATTACAATATTTTCTTCCTCGTTGGTTCAGTGATCGCAAGCAAGAGTGCTGAGAATGAGGTCCTGGGTTCTATTCCGGGTCGGGTAAAGTGTTAATGGATTTTTCTATCATGAATTTTATCGTAGCAACCACAGAGTCTGGATTTGTGCCCGGTTGATGGCAATAGGGTTGCCTCCAATAAGGGTAACAACATGTGACTTAAACATAACTGGCGAAATGTGGGTGTAATATTTATTTATTTATTTATTCATAAAGGCCTTAAATCCCAATTTAAATACATAATTACTTTAAAATTAAAAAATTACAAAATTACATAAGAAATAAGTCATAAAATAAATCAATATGAAAATAAAATAAACCAATATAAAAGTAAAATTAAAACAATAAAATATAAACTTTACCTTCGGTTGGCACTCCGGTGGACTTCGAACCAATACCTGCGGATCGGACTATATTAGTTACACCTCTGCCTAAACCCTTCAGGGATTACAGGCGTGATGTTATGGTACTAATATTTTCTTCCAACGTTTTGAACGCCCAATACGACACGTAGAAAACTGTAGTAGGATTAAAACTAATCTGTCGAAAGGGGCGCACCTGCACGGCGTGTTAACAAAGCTTGACATAATCGTAAACGCGCCCGTAAATCGAACGAGCCGCACTTAAAAAAGGGTTCCGTAGTACCTACGAGTACCTACCTACTGTTGTTTTACGGGAAAAGAGATGAATGGCTGGCTGTAGGCGATACAAAGCTTCCATAGGCGTTGGAAAAAAGTATTTTAATATAGTTCAGCTACACACGAATATCAAAAGGTCATATTTAATGGTATGATACAGATCATTAACCTAAAAAACTTTCTGAAACACACTGCTTAGGGTTGTCTTGATAAGGTCTAAGAAGAGTTCAGAAAATAAAAATACCACGATTGTTAGTATAAGTCAGAAAGTATGACAGTTTGACAACCTGTCTTTCCAAGGAAAGGGATGTTTCCTGATTACAAAATATAATTCTATTTAGTCCGTCAGTTAGATTATCGAAAAATGTTGGTATTTTTTGTTTTATCAAATCAATAAAAACTAACGAACTGCGTTCTATCAAACGTATCAAAGATCTTGAGTGGGGCCTTGTGACGCCAAGTAAAATTGTGTAATTATGACGTCACACGACTTTCACTGTAGCGTTCATTTTTTCTTTATGTGAAAAAAGAAAAAATACATATTTTTTGGAAATCTATCTGACGACTAATTAGATTTGTTTGGTAAACAACCCTATTGTGTAACTCAGTCAATGAGTTGTGGACGTGGAATAAGCCGTCGATTCATGTATCATACTAGTAGCTGACCCCAACATAGTAGAATAATGCTCGATATATCAGGACATGGGAGGTAATCGTGGTTAACTCCCTTATTTCTTTTTTCGGATGAGAAATCATCAAATGACTTCTCCCGCTCTGGGCAGAGCGGAAGGGAGTGTCAGACTTGTACTGACTAAAACCCATCCATGTTCCTTCCTTGCTCTTTGTGTTCCAGGGCCGCGGTATCTCTTTCGAACAGTCCCGCAGCCCTGGCAGATGGTAACCTCCCTTATTTACTAATTATTTTAAACTCTTCTACAATGCTTTTAGCAAAGCCAATGCTGTGTTTAAATGTAAAACTTCTCACATTATCACGCTTGTTTAAGCAAACTCAAGAAAACGTAAGACCTTGGCCGCAATTCGCATTGGGACACAACTTCGGATAAGTTTTACGCATTTTCAGCCGCGGCAACGTGTAACCGTACATTTTTCAGGTAAAATACCAGTCTTTTTCCGTAAGATGTGTACACAAAGAAGGAATCCCTTACTAATGATGACTATTACAACATAGAGGTCATCGCACTTGTAATCCCCGGAGGGTTAGACAGCGGTGTACTTTTTAGCTCATCCACATTTCCCCAGTTATGTTTAGTTATTTGGAGATGGGGGGAGCGTATTGCTATGAACTGGGCACAAAGTTAGCCGCCCAGCTGCTAATGAAAAACAAAGAATGTTTTGTATGATCTGAGAATTGAACCCAACAGCTTATGCACAGTAATAGAGCTTGCCACCACTAGAACTACAGAACAGTGTAGTTAAGCGAGACATACTTCATCATCATCATCATTTCAGTCGGAAGACGTCCACTGCTGGACATAGGCCTCCCCCAAGTGTCGCCACATTGACCGGTCCCGTGCGACTCGCATCCAGCGGATCCCCGTAACCTTTACCAGGTCATCGGTCCACCTAGTGGGAGGCCTCACAAGAACTACTACCTTACATACATCTATAGTCAAGTTAAAGTATTTACTTAAGTTTGAGTAATAACTTATATAACCATTTTTATGCAATAGACAAGAATTTTAATGAATTAAGAGCTGTCAGAGAAAGCAAAGATTTCTAACTTTTGAGAGTTCTAACTTCAAGCAATTACTAAACTACATAATAAACATCATAGCTTAAATTATTACTTTAACTCAAATAATCACTTTGACTTGTTTATAGATACGGGTGTCAGTATCTGGTTGCATTGCCCAGGATTCAAAGAACAATGCCAGAACAACATTACACACAAACAAGATTCCTAGGACCAATACAAAAATACGATCAATGTTCGCGAAAAAAAAATACAACTTCATTCCCACGAAGTTCCCGCGTTGTGTCTCTAGATATATTTTTATTTTTCATCGCAGCAGGTGAATTTATCTATACGGGCTCCGTCTGCCTCATAAAAACATTACCTCTACGTTTTACTACATCGCATAACATGGGTGCTAAGTACCTTGCGAAATGCTATAAGATATTCTGTTTAATACTTTAATCTGTTTTGAGTTTTAATAGTAAAGACGGTGACTTTAAAATTGATGTTAAATTATTTTAATTATTCTTTTTGCCTCTATTCATATGGCTTGAATTAGGTAGTATTCAATCAGCGATACAGATGATGAGATTACTAGTGATGAAAGCCATATGTTCGTCCTCCTGCCAATGCCTTCAGATCCATCGATTTTAAAAGTTCAGTAAATAAAGCATTTATTATAGTCAAAGTCAACATTGATTTTAACATGGATATGCCCCTGAAATCCCGGGATTTTGAAATTGTCGATTGATTTTAGTGAGTTAATATGGGTAAGTGGGCAGTTATGAGCAGGTAGTAGGTGAGCACCCAAACAGTATATACTTACTTATATACGCACACAGGGATCCTGGAATTTTGTTAGAGGTAGCTTCGTGAAATATGAATTAATTAAGTAAAACTGTTAGAAACAATACTAAATATACTTTACTGCACAAGGAAATATTCCGAGAATTCCCGGGATTCCGGGAAATATTTGGCATATCCATGTTATGTCCGCATGTCGCAAGTAGCAAAAACAGCTCTACCTACTCCGACCACTGATTATAATACACTGTGATTATAAACCGATCTTTTTCTTTTTTTAAAAAACGTTGCCCCACCCTAGGAATTTCTCCTGTATCGTGGATGCGTTCACAAACATTTGAACACACATACACAAAACAGCCAGACCCGGTACAACTATCTGTAGGTTATACAACTATTTTTGTTACGTGCGGATTGAACCCGCGACACGCAGCGCAGCAGTCAATCGCTCAGCCACTGCGCCAACCGTGCCGTCAAAATTTTGCTTTAAAAGTTATTGTTAATGTTGTCCAAGTAATCATTCACAGCTTGGTGTGATTCCCGCAGCTAAGCTATTTTTTTTCTTAACTTACAGAGGGTGTAAACGGACTCTTCACGTCGCCGTCAACCAAGCATTGTGCACATCAAACTAAGTAACTTTAGGCAAAAATTATTGCTGGGAAACGACTTTTCTTTGGGCGTGAAAAATTACGTTTTACGGTAGGACTCAATGTAACGCATTCAAAACATTGTGCTGATGGACGGGTTGAATAGTAAGGGACACCTCATTAAAAACATGAATTAAAAAAAAAAAAAAATTGCACTCCGGGAGTGCCGGCAGAAGTGAAAACTTGATTATTAATTAACGTTGAGCATGTTTGATATTTTGGAATGGTTAGGGAATAATTTTGCACCAATTGCTTTATCAGTATAAAAGTACTATCATTTATGTGGTAGAATACAATATTCATTTATTGCGCTATCGTACACAAACATGACAATTTATATTACATTAAAAATTTAACACTTTAAAACTATTACAATTATTTTACATTAAAAAGTTTATCTCTCCGAAAAATCAACTTTCATCCATAATTTCAACGACTTTTTCACCATCATCATTACCAGAACTATCATCGCCAATCTCTACAACTGATACGATAGGTTTATGGTAGCTGAAGTAAGAAACGAACAGTTTTGAATCAATAAAATTAATAAAATGAATATAATTATATAAACAATAATTTAATATTGTAATTGTATATACATTGATGAAATTTTCGCCAAATTGATTCACCAGTAATTTTAATGCTTAAAGTAAAATAAATAAATAATAAATTATTTTGTTGGGATAGCTGTCTACTCTCCATCCGTCTTACGCTTTTTCGATCAGGTCACGTGTCCTGACGCGAGTTTAAGATTTTATACCCATACAGAAAAAGTGCTCAACGCCGCTAAAGAAGTTTTCACTTCAAAAACTTGTGAAAGAGTTGGAACTTTGACCCAAAATATCTCCGTAACTAGAAGGTTCCTAAGCTATGGTCTAGAACAAAAAAATGATCGCAATGATGGGGAGAACTAGTGCCTTTCGGCTTCGTTAAGATTCTTTTTACACCCTTTATTATCCCGCTGCTAGACAAAGGCCTCCACCATAGCTGTCCACTCTTCTCTCCGTGCGGTTTTCTCCGGCCAATCTGTCACAAACGGCCTCCCTCGGCTCTCCCACGCCCGTCTTCTGGCACCCACTACGCGGCGATTCTAGCCCATCGGTCCTGATGCATTCTACAGAAATGTCCCGCCCAATCCCACTTCAACCCAGCAGTCTTATTGCCCACATCAGTGATTCCAGTTTTTGAGCGTATTGTGTTATTGCGAATTCTGTCGCTGAACTTAATACCCAATTCACAACGCTCCATCCATTAAGCTTAATTCAATAAATGGAAAAAGAAAGAACGGTTTTTATAAACCCATTATCATAACCATTGCAGTCTACAATATTATTTGGTAGTATTAGCCTGCACGTAATATAGACAACAGCTCCAATAAACGTTTGGTACAAATCCATTCGATACTCCAACTAAATACACAAAGTGCTTATAAAGGCACTCGTCAGCCGATCATTTTCAGATTATCCCCTTAAGTTACGGACCCTGTAAGTGGGAGAATGGGGGGAAAATGAATCGTATTGTTCTAAGAGGCGAATCGGAGACTGATTATATCAGGGGGATGGGCAGACGCATTCAACTGTGTATTGATAACGATACAGTGTCCGAACCTATGTATGGGGTATATCGGGTGTCTTATTGTTCTAGTGAGCGAAAGTGAAGTGTAGATTCGGTTCCTGATTTGGGCATTGTCTTCTAAAGAGTAGCATGGAAGATGAAGAAGACATGCTGCCCCGACATTGGGAAAAGGTCAGGAGAATAATAGATTTATTAAAATGTAGTTCCCAATTAATTACTTCTTTTTTTGGTGAATAATAGTATTTTTTTAATGTTGCCCCACACTAGGTATTGCTCTTGTACCGTGGGTGCGTTTACAAACATTCAAATTCACATAGATAAACAGCCAGACCCGGACCAACCTGTAGACCATACAAATATTTGTTCTGTGTGGGAATCGCATCCGCGTCACGCAGCGCAGCAACCAATCTCTCAGCCTTTGCGCCAACCGTACCGCGAAAATGTCATTAAAGCTCAAAAAAAAAAAAACAACCTCAGCGAAAACACAAGTACCTATACCAGACTCTGTAATCAACCGAACTTTACACATGTTATTAGTTCTCCAAAACTGTTTCCAGATACTTCCCCTGTAACCTAGCAACGTGACCACATAGCCCGCGCTGACCAGCATCCACGTTCCGAACAAACTGTATAGCCCCGGGCTATAAATATTGGGCCCGGTCTCGCGGCACGTGTAAGGCTATATATAGTCCGTGGATGGGCCAAACACGTGCTTAATAATTGTTCTGTTCCTGAGATGAAAACTGTTGCTAGAGGAACAATTAGTATGTAGCTTTGTGTCTTTAAACTAGATGCTGAAATACAAAGAAGTTAGTGGTAGTTAGTAGACGTCCTTCGCAAGTTTTCGTGATACAGCAATCTCATCCAGCTGCCAAAGAATGACAGTTACGTGTTGAGTAAGTTGGTAGACAATTTTCTTTACAATTACGAACATAAAATCACGCCTGTAATCCCCGAAGGGTTAGGCAGAGGTGTACCTAATAGTACACCTACATTTCACCAGTTATGTTTAAGTCCCATGTAATAGGGGGCGAGCCTATTGCCATGAACCGGGCACAAATCCAGACTCCGTGGCTGCTACTGAGAAATTTCGAATGGAAAACCCTAATAACACTATGACCCGACCCGGGAATCGAACCCAGGACCACATGCTAAGCAGTCGCGCCCAACAATTATTTTCATTTAATTTATTTTGCGTTAATTTAGAGTATGTTTTATGCAATCTGAGGTCTCGTACACACGGCGGCACATCAAACTTTACATTTCGTATAACGTGGGCTCGCTTTGTATATATTTTCTATACAGTGAGAGACCCGCATAACCTGGTTTTGTATAGCTTGAACAGCCATCGTGCGTAGGTGTTGCCCGCTCCCTGCAACAGAGGAAGCCTGTTTTTTTTTGTCATCGTGTTGTTCTGGTGTCTGAGCCAATAAGGTCTCATAATTGACCTCATAATTGTTTTTTGTAAAACTATTTCGTTGGTTGATCTTTCGTCGAACACTAATTAAGTAAATAACAAAACTTAAACTTAGCAAAATTCGACAAAATACTATCAGCTCTTTATAAATATTCAACTAACTGTTGGCAAATTTTCGTTAGCACAAATTTTGCTCAGGCTTTTCCTCCGTAGGCACTCTCGACCTTGCTACCCTCCGGGAGGACGTCTGAGTAGGCTCGTGTCGACTCGTGTAGTCGTGTCCCCCTCCCTCGTCCCGCTCCGGACTTTTGCACTCGCTTTACTTGCGACTTTCTTAGGGAGGCCGTCTATTAAATAATAATAAATTAAGGTACTGTCTAACTAAGTTGAAATTTTTTGTGGAATAATCTGAATATTATTGGTATTGATTTCAACAGTGGAAATTTTAAATGACGCCATTGTAAATATTTATAAAATCATTGCAAAAAATAATTCCCGTTTTTCCCGAATTGTTGGACAGAGTGCAAAAAAGTGCACCTACATTTTTCTTCACATTAACATAGACAATACAATAGAGTAAGGTTCTAATCCACCCAGGGCTGCGGGACTGTTCGAAAGAGATACCGCGGCCCTGGAACACAAATGGCAAGGAAGGAACATGGATGGGTTTTAGTCAGCACAAGTCTGACACTCCTTTCCGCTCTGCCCAGAGCGGGAGAAGTCATTTGATGATTTCCCATCCGAAAAAAAGGTTCTAATCCACAATAAACCTCTTTTAACACCTTAGCTAGAAAAACATGGACAGCACAAAAAATCCTTTAGACGATAAAATGACACTAGAAATAAAAGGCAAGTCAAACTACAATCTCAACTCTAAAATTCCTGTCACCTTTTCCAATTCTCCGTATCTTTGAATCACCGATTTCTAGAACAACAATTACAAACAAATCTTGAACATCACAAGCTACAACCCCAGCTGCAGTCTGAAAGTGGAAATTCTTGGAAGCGTCGCGTAGTCCCATGGGCGCCGCATATTTTTTAACCCCCACCCACCCGCCGCCACCCTGGCTGGGAGGGTTAATTAGTCGCGAACGCGGTCCGGGTCCACTCCATCTAACTTGTTTCCTTCTTTATTTGCCCACTTGATACAAATGTGGGGTGCTGCGTCAGCGATGGGATGCTGAATTGAGATGTAGGGAGTTAAGTAGTGTTGCGATGTTTAAAAGAGTTCGTTTAATGCGTAGTATATACATAGCTTAGTATGATGAAGTTTGACAGTAGGCGGTGAATCAGAAGTTGTGTGGCAATCATTTTGTCATTATTTATTTGTTTAAATAGTTACTTGCCGCACTTACAGTTTGCACCAAAGCATCGTCCTGCTTGATTATTTCCAGGTCGGGCAAAGTACTACTGGGTTTTTCCATATGAAATTTTCTCAGTAGCAGCCACGGAGTCTGGATTTGTGCCCGATTGATGGCAATAGACTCGTCCCCTATTACATGGGACTTAAACATAACTCGCGAAATGTGGGTGTACTATTAGGTACACCTCTGCCTAACCCTACGGGAATTACAGGCGTGATGTGTTGTTATGCTTGATTATTGCTTGTATAGATTACATGACATAGGTACTCAGGAAAAGACTCAGGGCCCGGTGAATTTTTTTGTGGAAATTGTTTGTCATGGCAAACATAACATAGTTGGGAAGAGGTTAGACAAATGTTGATTATGATGGTGTGGTATGGCATCTAATGTGGAGGAATGAGGAAAATATCGGTAGAAAACTTACGAGTATGTATGTGGATGGCTGGCCATAAGGCCCGCACTCCATCAAAGTGGAGAAGAACAGAGCGGAGAGGAGATATGTGGAAACTGACCAATCAAATTGATTGATATCTATTTCGCGTCTTTCGTCTCTCTTGTGATTGGACGAATCTAGTACATTTCTTTTCCACTCCTTGACTCCGCTTTGGTGGAGTCCGAGCCTAAGAGTAGGGTAATACCAAAAAAACGATGTATGGACTGTTTAAAAGATATAGCTAGAGAGGGCGTGACTATTGAGATACACGATTAACAGATGACTAACAGAGTAGTACGGGAGACGAATACATGGCTGCGTAGACCCCAAATATATTGGGATTGGCGTGAAGTTTCCAAATTAACAAAATGTTTATTGAGAATAATATTTCAGCTGTGTTAAAAATATACTACTGGAATGGAAATACATATAATGGGAATCCTGAAAAGTGAACGTAGGTAATACAAAGTGGGATCGACTGCAGCTATACTTACCCTCGCGGCTTTTTAGTCATCCACCTACGCCACTGTTGGACTATAAATAGTAAGTTCTAAAAAAAATAGCGCAATGTGGGTGCAATAGGTACACTCTCTGCTCTACACCTTCGGGCACAGGCGTGACGTAACTTATTGTTACGAGCTGGGTATGGGATAAATTAATTACCACCGATTAATTAACAAATAACTTTAATTAACACAAAACACTTTAAACTTAATTACAATTACGCTATCGATCACTAGTCACTTAAATATCGCACTTCTCAATCACTTCGATTCGCTTCGTTGTGTAGCCAAAATCAGACTGACTGCTCCCGCAAACATGACGGCTATTTATAGGTCAACCGATCCTTCTCGAACCTTCTCACAGTGGCACAATGGAACGTCATCCTTCGAGAAACTTCGATACCTTTCTCGAATGTTCTAGACAGTTCCATAGTGAATACTGTCCTTCGAGAAGGTTCCACAACTCTCTCGAATCTTCTAGTAATTTCTATACTAGAACATTCTAGACTCGAGTCGTCTTAGACAGTTCAATAGTAGATCATTCGAGACTCGCATGTAATCTAGAATGTTCTCGTAAAGTAACAGACGTAACACTGCCCCCTCCTTAGACATGCTCGTCCCGAGCATCATTAGCCCCGTAGTATCGCGCCAATCGGTCTACATGGACAATCTTAGGCGCACCTCGTGGACCCTTCTGTATTCGGTAGGTGACATCGTTGATCCTAGTCACGACTCTGTATGGTCCATCCCATTTTCCTTGCAACTTCGGAGACTTCCCCTTGCTCCGCACTGGGTTATGCAACCACACCATTGAATTCACCTCGAAACCCCTACTGTTTGCCTTCCGGTCATAACGGGTCTTCATCTTCTCAGACATCTGTTGGCCGGATTGTCTGATATGCTCATAAACATCATTCAACTTGTTACGCAAGTCATTCGCATAATCTGTTACACTGCGTGGAGCATCAGGGGAAGTCCCAGTGATTAAATCTGCAGGCAACCGTAATTCCCTTCCAAAGTTCGCGAAGGCTGGTGTCACAGTCGTACTTTCGTGAACTGCACTACGGTAGGACAGAAGAAACGGCTGTATGTGCTTGTCCCAATCCCTTTGCCTGCTTTCCACGACTTTTGCGAGATATCTCTCCAACGTTTGGTTGAATCGTTCCACCATTCCATCAGATTGTGGATGATAAGAAGTGGTTCTGGTTTTGTGAGTACCCATCAATCGACAAGTCTCCTGAAATACTTGCGATTCAAAATTCCTTCCCTGATCGCTGTGTATTTCTAAGGGTACACCAAAACGACAGAAGACCTCCTGAACCAATTTATCAGCGACAGTTGTAGCTTCTTGGTTAGGAATGGCGAAGACTTCTGGCCACTTTGTGAAGTAATCCATGACAACCATGAAGTACTTGTTCCCGCTTTCACTTTCTGGAAATGGACCCGCAACGTCTAATGCTATCCGTTCCCAGGGGGCCCCAACGTTGTACACTTTTAAAGCACCTCTGCTGCGTGTTTGGGGTCCTTTCACAGCCGCACAACTCGTACATTTGCGACACCAGTCCTCCACATCATCTCGACAGTGGATCCAGTAAAATCGCTCTCGGATCTTCAAAAGAGTCCTTTTTACCCCTATATGTCCTCCTGAACATCCATCATGGTAGAGCCGTAAAACATCCGGTACCTTGGCTTTAGGGACAACCATTTGTAAATGATAGCTGTCTCCTCGAGCGTTTTCCCATTTACGGCACAAGACTCCATCCTGGATCACCAAGCTGTTCCATTGTGCCCAATAACTCTTCGTGATGGAACTCATCGCTGCCACATCACTCCACTTGGGCTTAGGAGTACCAGCTTTCATCCACTCGAAGATCGGTTTGATGTCCGTGTCTTTTTGCTGAGCCTGCTGTAGGGTTTCCTTCCATTCATCGCTGAGATCCGTTCTAAGCATCCTCACGGGCACTACTTCTTTCGTCTCTTGCCTGGCACAATGCTTACAGTCTTCAGGACAAGGTCTTCTTGACAAGGCGTCAGCGTTACCGTGAGTTCTTCCACTGCGATGTTCAGTTACGAAGTCATACTCTTGTAACAGTTCAATCCATCTTGCCACTTGCCCCTCTGGATTCTTGAACTGTAATAGCCACTTCAATGCAGCATGGTCAGTTCGTAACTGGAATTTCCGTCCCAGCAAATATTTACTAAAGTGCTGCAATGTCTTTACTACGGCGAGTAACTCCCGTCTCGTAACGCAGTAATTTCTTTCCGGTTTGGATAAAGACTTGCTGAAGTAAGCTATGACAACCTCCCGGTCTCCTTTCCGTTGAGACAGCACGCCCCCAATTCCAGTATTACTCGCATCTGTGTCAACTACGAAGTCATTTTCTGTGTCAGGATATCCCAAAATAGGAGTGTTGCACAGACGCTTCTTTAACTCCTGAAATGCGATGTCGCAGTTCTCGTCCCAACAGAATTGCCGCTTTTCCTCAGTGAGTCTGTGTAGGGGTTTTGCAATGTCAGCAAAATTCTTGACAAACCTTCGATAGTAGGAGCACAAACCCAAAAATGCTCTGACCTGTGTCTTGTCTTTCGGAACTGGCCAATACTTGACGGCGACTACTTTCTCTGGGTCTGTTTGAACACCTTCCCCCGAAACTATGTGTCCTAAAAAGTTTACTTGTCGTCTGAAAAACGAGCACTTTTTCGGACTTAACTTAAGATTTGCTGTTTGGATTTTCGACAGCACTCGGTTGAGGTTTTTAAGGTGATCTTCAAATGTACGGCCCACGATGATTATGTCGTCTAGATAGACAAGACATGCGTCTCCAATCAATCCGGCAAGTACTTGCTCCATCAACCTTTCAAACGTAGCGGGAGCATTGCACAATCCGAACGCCATAACTTTAAACTGCCACAACCCCTTTCCTGTAGAGAATGCAGTTTTCTCCTTGTCCTCGGGGTCTATTTCCACTTGCCAGTAGCCACTTTTCAGGTCCAACGTGGTAAACCATTTCATTCCAGTCAGCGTATCCAGCGTGTCATCGATCCTAGGCAGTGGGTAGCTGTCCTTTTTCGTGACGTCGTTCAGTCGTCGATAGTCCACACAAAAGCGCATGCTGCCGTCCTTTTTCTTTACCAGGACCACAGGAGAACACCACGGACTGGATGAAGGCTCTATAACACCGTCCTTCACCATTCCCTCAATCATGGTGTCCACCTCTTTTTCCCGTGAAACTGGCAGTCTTCTTGGTCGCTGACGGATTGGTAACTCGTTACCTGTATTAATCTTGTGCTGAACGAGTCCAGTTCTCCCTATGTCAGCATCATTTGTAGAGAAAATGCCGGCGTACTGAAGTAACATCTTCATAGCCTTGTCCATTTCTCGTTGAGTTAAGTCACAGTTTTCCAAAAGCGTAGACACGTCAAAATTTGCACTACGAATTTTATTACCGGTAGGCAGATCTTGCAATTGACGCATCCAAGCTACTTCCTCGCAAGTGCCGATCAGCGTGCCCTTCTTAATCACTTGCTCCTTGTCACTTGGATTCAGTATGCGTACTGCTGAGACGTTGGTGGCCTTTACCAGAGTACGTGCCATTTTCCATGGAAAGTCATTGGTCACCCTTTCTATCAGAACACTTCGATCTTTGCGTCCAGAATTCTGTGGTAAACTAATTGGCACGATCGTTTCTGATCTACGAGGAAGAACAATCTCCTTCAAGCAGTACACTTTCCCTGATGGTGCACCTTCCATGAAGACTTCCTCTGAACCACACTTCAATACTCCTTGATCAACGTCGATCTCACAACGATGTTTCCGCATGAAGTCCAAGCCCAAGATGCAATCGTCCACTATGTCGGCCACGATGACATAGTGCTGGTAAATTCTGTCACCTAATTTTAACTCCACCTCTTTCTTGCCTCGGACGATTATGTGCTGACCGGTCGCTGTTAGTAACTGTATACGGTCGTGGTTATTGAAGTAGTCCCCAAGAAACTGACTTGCTAGGTGAGAACTGACGACCGTGTGAGAAGCTCCAGTATCCAACGTCAGTTTGCATGGTGTTCCGTTGACTTCGCCTTTGATGGTCAGGCTGTTCCCGTCATGTGCTTGCGAGATCAAGATCCTCGGGGCTCTTTCAATACCAGCCAGCACCCGCCCCTCAGTCCTGGCATTTACTCGTTTCCCTGCTGTGGCTGGGCAGTCACTTCAGCCACCCTTCCCTGCTGATCTTCTCTCGGTGTGATGCGCTTAGGACAGCTTGACCGAAGATGACCCCTTTCTCCACAAGTGTAGCATCTAGGGCTGTAGCCATGCGAGCGGTCACGTACAGGTGATGCTACAACCTCCCTGACGCGGTGCGTTCGGTGGTCTTGCCTCACTGCCTCTACTTCTAAGGCATGGGCCAAGGCATCTTTCAGTGTCTCATGATGCCCAAGTCTCACAGCGGCTCTAACTTCTAGGTCCCGTATTCCATCCACGAACGCCTGCACCAGATTTCCATCGATAAGTGCAGGGGCAGACTGGTATGCTTTCCGAACCAGCTTTTCCACTTCCAGGGCCCACTGCTGTAGGTTTTCGGTACTACGTTGAACACGATCCTTCAACTTAGCACGGAACACGTGCTCCAGGTGCGCGTCGCCGTATCTGGACTCTAACGCCTCCAGCAGTTGCTCGTAGGTTACATCCTTGCCGAGCGCCTCAAGAATGGTGAGGGCCTGGTCTCGGAGGCCCAAGGTGAGCGCGGTCATTGCTTGCGCTTTGGTCCACCCATTCGCCTTCATAACAGCCTCAAATTGGATTTTATAGGCCGACCACGAAGATGTTCCGTCGAATGGCGGCACCTTGAAACCACGTGCTGAAGGTGCAGCAACCACTGAAGCCACAATTCCGTCTCCAGCTTTAAGTTCACCTAAAGCCTTCTTCACATCAGCAATCTGAACTTCGGCTTCGCAGATACGATTTTCATGCTGGTGAACCTGCTCCTTCATCACCTTGAGGTCTTTGCCAAATGTGGCGTGAAGATCCTTTATGAGGAGCATCTGCTCTTCTTGGCGGCGGACCTGCTCCTCTTTATCCTGTCTCAACTGTTCTTCTAACCGGCGAGCCTGCTCCTCTTGACGGCGAGCCTGCTCCTCTTGACGGCGAGCCTGCTCCTCTTGGCGGCGAGCCTGCTCCTCCTTATCACGTTGAAACTGCTCCTGCAACTGACGATTCTGCTCCTGCAGCATCATCATTAAAGCAGACAAATCTGGCGCCACGGATGCTGGAGGAACCCCAGATGGACCAGCGACTGGCTCTGACGTAGGCTGGACACCACCCGGTGTCTGTGTCGGAGAATCACCAAACCGCCTTTGGTCCATGTCCTGCTGTCGCTGACTCCTGGTACGGATACCGTCCGTGTCGTCCTTTGGTAGAATCGGCATAACTTATCCCTCACTTCTGACACCAATTTGTTACGAGCTGGGTATGGGATAAATTAATTACCACCGATTAATTAACAAATAACTTTAATTAACACAAAACACTTTAAACTTAATTACAATTACGCTATCGATCACTAGTCACTTAAATATCGCACTTCTCAATCACTTCGATTCGCTTCGTTGTGTAGCCAAAATCAGACTGACTGCTCCCGCAAACATGACGGCTATTTATAGGTCAACCGATCCTTCTCGAACCTTCTCACAGTGGCACAATGGAACGTCATCCTTCGAGAAACTTCGATACCTTTCTCGAATGTTCTAGACAGTTCCATAGTGAATACTGTCCTTCGAGAAGGTTCCACAACTCTCTCGAATCTTCTAGTAATTTCTATACTAGAACATTCTAGACTCGAGTCGTCTTAGACAGTTCAATAGTAGATCATTCGAGACTCGCATGTAATCTAGAATGTTCTCGTAAAGTAACAGACGTAACATTATGTTATAAATAAATGTGTCGACTTGATTTACCTTTGCCCGTCATAATATAGTGACAAAAGACAAATAATAACAAACTATACAGGATGGAAGATACATCGTACACACGGTACCACGTATTCAGTATATCATTGTGGACCCTACATAGAAAATCATAGGTAATTAAAAAAAATATCAGCTGTACCACACATTTTCTATGTGGTGATCCGTATGGTTTACTGAATTTCCACCCTGTATATTGCGGTATGCTGTCAGTCTTACAAACCGATTGTATAATAAGTTTTTCAAGACAAACATTTGTCTAATTTTGTGGTACCTTCAAGTAGTTATAAGTCAGACCTAATTTTAAAGGAAATATAGCTTTTTAGAGATAAAAAAAGAGAACTAGAAACCACATTATGATGGAATTTTACTTTAGGTACATTTAAGAGTCCAACGAACTTAATAATGATAGCCTTTAGCTATAGTCAGCAGCGACATCAAAAGCATCAAAACTAAAGGACTTTAGACGCGCAACTCACGAATTAAACTGTGAGAATCAAGGCCGGCCCCGCGGGTCGCTCGGACCCGCGCAGACCCACGTTAATGAAGGCGAATATCTTCAAAGCGGTCGAAAGGACGCACGCCCGCGGTGCTGTGAATCTTTAAACGGGTCGCACGGGGAGGGTTAGGCAAATGGAGCTCAAATGTATTCAAGTTGAATACACGAGTAGGTATTGAACGGTTTTTGTATTCGGCTTGTGTAGTTACGGCTAGGTAATAAGTAGGTATGGCAACGTATACTTATGTGTGAAATTACGGGAAAAACCAAAGGAAATTCTAGAATGTGAATGAATTTTCCAAGGGCGTTGTTAATTTCCCAGTACACGCCATAGGAAATCGGTTTGTTTTTTTTTTAAATGTTTTACAAAAAAAAATGTCGGGTAATATTTTTTTTTCATACGATCTACTTTTGTTTGATCATATTATCGGATCCAAAAGGGTTCAAGGATGTCATTTACACAAAGAGCAAATAAAGCAGTCATAAAAATATTCTGATGTTTTTTCGGAGGCTTTTAACTTTTATTCAATTTGTAGGTGTTGGCTACACTTCACATTATAGAAAACTTATTATTTCAGTTCCATTTCTAAGAATCTGTCATTTTACATGCTTTTATTAACTACATCTGTATGTATGTACAAAAAAAATATATTTATTTATTTTTATATCGGTTTACGGCCGATAATTTTACGTAATAACGTCATAAGAAAACATTGATGAAAAATTGCATACTTTTATGAATTAAATTAAATTATTACCACTGAATTATCATTATTTTGTATAATACATAAATGCGTCACAAGCCGATCATGCCTCTCTATCGCTTTTTCCGCGCTCTCGCTTGCACGCTCGGCTCAGGCGGAACGCGACACGTTTTTGTGCGTGCAGCCAGCGTTATCTCGATTTATAAGTCGTTATCACGTCAAAAATCTTAGATTTGTTAAATTTCCGATTAAGCTGAAATTTTGCATACATGTTTAGTTTGGATGACAATGCATGTTTAGTTGGGATGACAATGGATGGGCAGCTAAGTGACGCCGTCATTCTAAATCCAATGTGGCGGATTCCCAAAGATGGCGGACTAGTTATTTTTATGCATTCCCAAGATATGGGTATGAAATTAAAGGGTTTATTTAGAGGAATACGAGAAATTAAATGGTATTACTCTAAAGTGTGTTTTTTTATGTTATATTTATATATCCTATTGCAAGAAGCATTCAATAAAGTAACACTAAATTAATAAAGTTACTATAGTTTAATAAAGTAATTATTGCATAGTACCTACCTTAAAGTTGCGTTATAAAATCAGCTTATTAGGAGAACGGGTGTCCAGGTGTGATTACTGTAACGCCTTAATTAACGGCTTCACGTGTTCCAAGTTATCTTATACTTATGGTTCTTGGAGCCCGTTTCACATTCCGTATTGATAGTAAAAGGACCAATGATCAAAAGAGAAATCTTAAGTATACGATTATAAATGCGTATTATAATGGCTGGATGGACGTTTATTCCTCAATCACGCCAGAACGGCGGAACAGATCTGGATGAAATTAGGCACAGAGATAGCACAAAAAAATACTTCTTTTTCTCACACAAAATGTGTAAACAAAAAAGAGTTAGTCCATTTATAACTTGCAGACAGTAGATATCTATTAGTCAGTTCAGCATAATTCAGATAGTATTAGCAGCTAATCATTGCCACTGCTAGGGTCTGGTTTTTCTATGAGGGAGGATAGGCAGTAACCTACCAGGCGCAACGCAGAATGGATTGGTTGATTTATGCTTTTAGGATACGCCAGTTTCCTCACGATGTTTTCCTTCACCGCTTTGAGAGCGATACTTAGTTAACCTGCTTGGTCTCGAACACACGACTCATAATCTCGAATTGATACCACTTAGTCAGCTCTGCTGAAAAATCGATTTGGTACTGAAAATGTAGGCACATTTTCGAAACTGAGAAATAAAAATCGATTGGATAGTTGAGTAGCCTTGTTAGCGTACGGTAATATAAAACTTTTCGGCCTCCGCTCCTCATAGTCGAGTAAAAATTCGGCAAAGGCATCGGCGCCACCTTTAGCAGGAGAATTAATTAAAAAGTTTATGCTTACCGAAAATGTTTACCGACAGTGTAGCCATACCCATCGGCTATAGCTCGCCTTGGATCGGTCCCTTAGTGACGCTCCGTGGAGCTTGAGGAATGGACCGCTCTGAGGAAGCGGGGGGTGAGAGGGGGGGAGGTCTCGCTGGCAGTGCACCGACTCACAGCTGACGGCACTGAGCCATAATATACGGTACATAGTGTATCGCACAGTTGGGGACGACAGAAGGACCAGAAAACAAATTCAGGCACATTAAGTAAAGAAAAAACAAAAGATTGTGTACTAATCCTTGCAATTTCTTGAAGCCTCTGGTCTTCTCTATTCTCAAATATTTTAAGCACCTTTGAGCATAGACAATAGACTACAGTCCGCGCGCGAGCTCCGAGGAATCGGTGGTGTCAAGGTCAACACTATTACTCGGAGAGTGTGGGGTATGGAGTGACGGTCGGGTGCGGCGCTCACCGCCCGGTTCCTCAGCCACCGATTCCTCGGAGGTCGCGCCTGGTCTGTACATTACCATTCTGTAACAGCACTAAATTGAGTCACCCAATGATATAACATTCACAACAATAGCGATCAAAGAATCTTGCCAAAACTGCCACTATGAAAGAACTGAAATCAACTGCAAATAAACTTCAACTGTTTACTCTCCACTACTTTTTCATACTCTCTATGGAGTTGGTCTTCTACCCTTGCTTATTAGGTGACCATACTCAGTATATAGGCCGCCAAGATAACGCAATATGGAACACCGGTATCCGAAAGCCATTGGTTCTAGTTAGCGAAATATTCTGAGGAAAACAACCTTCGAATTTAGGTCATTATGTTTTTGAGGGCGAAATGAATGGACCGGAAAACCTGAAAGGTAGAGAGAGTAAGCGAAACTTTTTTTTTATTCTCTTTTGATGACACTCACTATGCGATAGGAGGTTCTGTGCTATAGTGAGAAGATTATAAAAGGCTGTCAGCAAACTTGGATGGGGCGTTGAGTGGCAAGGGTGTCCTGGATATGCTTAAACTTCTCCATCAAAGGACGAGCAGAGATACGGGGAAGCGTCACCATTATGTGGTTGAAGTTCCACGAAATCTTACAAAGCGCTATGCTTCCACATATATTGTGCAAACCGCCAGTTTGTGGAATTCACTGTAGGCTTCTCTGTTTCCCTATTATTATAAGTAATTTAAATCTCTTCAAAGTTCGAGTGGATCAGTTTCTTCCACCCTAGGCCACGTCATTGCTTCACTAACATCAGGCGAGTTGCAGACGCAAGGCTATTGAGCAGAAAAAAGGATGCTCTCTTATTTGCTGGCCCGAATAATACCTTGGTATTATAATCGGTTTGACAGTGACAGTTATCGAATAGTGAAATTGATAGATCTTCAACACCGTTATGACGTGCTAATCATTTTCACTGTATTACCTAAAATAAGCTAGGCTAGCGTTTATTAGTATTATTCGAACGGCTTGTTTAAAATTACGTCATCATCATCATTTCAGCGGAAAGACGTCCACTGCTGGACTTAGGCCTCCCACAAGTGTCGCCACATTGACTGGTCCCGTGCGACTCGCATCCAGCGTATCCCCGTAACCTTCACCAGGTCATAGGTCCACCAAGTGGGAGGCCTTCCAACGCAACGTCTTCCGGTCGCCACTCCCGTACTTTACGGCCCCATCGGCCATCCGTTCAGCGAGCAATGTGTGTGTGTAAAATTACGTGTTAGTGAGAAAATATTGTACAAAAACCTGACCTAGCCGAATTTTCGCACACAAAGAATCCCCTAACCAGCTAAACACCTCAAGAAATTCCCAGTTAATTACAAGCAACATTAGCCCAGTGGCCGCAGACGCGCTTCACAGCAGTCTCACATGTTTTGTCTCCGACAGGCGCCTCCTAAGAGGCTTTAGGCTCCAAAACAAAGGCACCGTAAGACAAAGGAGTACACAGAATCCACAGAGATACACAGAACAAACACAGTTGTGTATCGGTCACTCAGGACATCGGGTGCGGCCCGATGCCGCGTCCGCGCTCTAATTAAAACACCCCTCGCGACCGTATGCCCCCCAAACACCCCCTCCCGATGCTCGTCAAAGATTATTTGCTGTAATTTCTGGGTAAGGGTAGAATTGGATTTTCTTTTACGTGCCTAGTTGGTGAAGTGGATTTAATGATGAGGTTTATGCAGCTCGTATTTCGGAGTAGATCACTGTTCGAAAGTTGTCGGCTTCTAGATACCTATGTATACCGGGTTCGTTTTGACTGCGAGTGTCACTTTTGTTGATTTTATTGGATCTAGCTGATTTAAAAAAATTCATAAGTAACAAATTGTTACCCACGGAGTTATTGTTCTTAGATAAACACATAATCACCTTTTACACCGGCAAGAAAAGCTCAATAAGTCTAGAAATAACTACACTAGGTAGACAGTTCATTAGATCATCAAAGATAAACAACAGAACATCTACCTACAACCTCATCATCTGCCTAGCCTTTTCCCAACTATGTTGGGGTCGGCTTCCAGTCTAACCGGATGCAGCTGAATACCAGTATTTTACATGGAGCGACTGCCTATCTGACCTCCACAACCCAGTTACTACTGGGAAATACGATACCCCTTGGTAAGACTACCTACAACCTATTTATCCCTAAAACGGTCTTCCCGTCCAACGTGACGTTTCTGCGTCATAGTCTGTGTGTCGCGTGCCCGGCTGCCTACGGCAATGTAAAAAAGAACATCCACGCACCGCAGAGTAAGATTGCCTCGTAAAAACTCTACGTATAAGCACGACTACCCACATGTTTTGGAGGGCACTCCTCGACCCTCCCAATTAACTGTTAATCACGCCTCCCAACGGACGGGCACGTGGGAACTCAATAATCGTTATGATTTTCACAGTAATTGCTGATTTTGGGGAATTGTCTTCTATTTTCGATGGTCCGTCGGATCTTGATCGAGCGATTGCTGATTTCGAGATTGTTTTATATTAATTGGTAGCTTTTATCGATACAATGTTTTTTTTTGTACTAATGCGTAGTTTAGCAGAAAATTCGGTGTTAGTGAAATGTATTCAAAATAAAATATGTCTGGAAAACTTTGAGTAACGACGTCAATTTCAATATCATAAAAGTACTATTCATGAAGGCCATGACAGGCCATGTTTATCGAGCATGAGGCATCCATCCATAGGTGTCAAGGTTTGATAAAGAAGGGTAAAAATCGATTAACTAACCTAGCTCAAATCTATGCGAGATGTTGGAGGGTAGTCAACTTATTAAGCATTATATGCATGACATACATCGCAGTATTTAGTTAAAAATTCAAAAATACTTATACTCTGTTAAATATCGCTTGGTTTTGGAAAATAGCTAAATGAAGTATATTTTGAAAATATAGTGTGCATCGATCGGTTTATATAATTGCTATACATAAGTTGGTTTGTGGAAAATACTTGTCACTAGGTACAAATTGTGACATAACAGAATTAAATAAAATTAGGTTCAAAACATAATGTTCTTTGGAGTGTTATTGCTTTTTGAGAAAGGTAGAACAATAGTAATGGATTTCAGGGCAGACATATTTATGTATTTCTTTACAGGGTTGATAATTCAGAATATAGCTTTATTTGTGAGTCTATTCCATTTTGAAAAATAAGATGAATATGAGATCATTTTCAGCAGCTATAAACAATAAATAGGACGAAATAAAAAAGTGATAAAAATATCAAGGAGAACATAAAAATCTTTGGTCTTGCAGAGACGTCGGTCCCCGAGACAATGAGGACGTGCCCGTTTTATATAATGCATGGTCTGATTGAAGGCTCGTTCATCTAGCACACACACAACTCGCCTACCCGCCCCGTTAATATGATCAAAGTAATTTTAATATCATAATTTCATGGTCCCAAGTGGGCGCCAATAACAACAACTACGATATCTTAGCATGTAATGAATAATTTAAGAAACCTCCTACAAAGAAAAGTTCGTATCAGATATTAAAACAAGTAAAATATTTCTTCGTAAATATTTATCCGAAACTCAGTGTAGCTGGGCGTACCTAAATGGCGCCCAGCGTGGGACCGGGGTCGAAGCGAACATTTTTGCAAGCCAAGATCTTTCGACAGTCGCGACATTTGGGAAAATGGATGAGGGTTGTTTACGTGCACTAAAGCCATCCCTCGAGGTGATCCTTGTAAAAAAGCGTGATCGATACAGTGCGCGACGACACGGCGGCCCCGGGGGCGCGTCAATTTGGCCTGCGCCTCGTCAGCGCTAAATTATCCCGACATCTTTAAATGGAATTTCGCGGGTCGCGCGACCCGAAAGTCCCTGCACGTTTCTCTGAAGGTTTCGAGGCGAACAGGGGGTGGATTGTGAGGCCGCGCTCCGCCGGCGACCCCCGCCGGTCGCACACGCGATGTGCCACCTGACTCTGTCCTTTATACCAGCTTATATACTAAATGAGCAGCAACGAAAATAATCGAAGTGTTTCAAAATATATACTTTGCAGTCTCGGAACTTTTAAAGAGAAAAAGGTAATGAATGCAGGTTCCCAACCCAACACAACTGTTGTAATCAACATTTGTAAGTGAATAATAACTTGATTGATTCCATCAAAAACATTTCAACGTAGGGCCAACTAAAGTGTGGTTTAATTAAAAAGCTCTTTGGTGAAACCAGAGATTTATACTTTATACGCATCGCCCAAATGCAAATATAAAAGAAAAAATATTGGCATTCCAGGAATATAGGATTCATGGAAAACCACTGCGTGCCCAACAATAATGTTTCTCTTTTCAATAAAAAGAGGAAAAATATATCATATTTTCCACATTCATTCGAGAATGGTATTTTTTAAGTTTGATCGCGTAGTGTGAGATAAAATATATTGACGGGTAGAGCCGTGGGGTGGCTAGGTATATAATTAAGTTAACGCACCCGTCGCCAGCTAGCACGAACAGTCGCCACCCTCGGGCGGTAGTCAACGTCCCGACATGCACACGCCACCTTAATGACTTACCCACGACGTTGGACCCAACCGGCCAAACATTTGCCAAGCCAACCAAATCCAAACGTCCTCAAACATTCGCCAGCAGAGTAACACGGCGAGATTTTGCAAACGGTCGGATTACCAGGTTCGACCAATACGCCAACAAGCGAGTGTAATCACCACCGGCGGTGACCGCTCGCGCGTAAATTACGTAGCATGACCAATTTATGTAGGTCCCAGTGTTCCGACTTTTAAGCGAAGAATGGAATGGGACATCACGGGTCTGGTTGTCTTGGTCGGTCTGTATAACCTACGCGTCCTTCGCTAATGCCCGCTTAGGTAGCCCCCGAGCGCGCTCAAACACAATCGTATGCCTTATATAGACCCCCGCCAAGGATAGGGCTGGACTAAAATGGTTATTAGATTGATTGGGTACTCTTCTATGCAGGTAATAGCTACTCTGAGATGTCTGATGAGTTTGCCGAATCTTACCTACGACATTATAAAGTTTTTCATGAACGCGAAAATGGTAGTGGCATGATAAAGTTAGTGAAAAATGTAAGTGGAAAAGTTTTGATGTTTTATTCAACATAATATCACGCCTGTAACCTCCGAAGGGTCTGACAGAAGTGCACATGTACACCCACATTTCACCAGGGACATAAACATAAGTTAAGGTCCCATGTAATAGGGGGAGAGCCTATTGCCATCAACCGACCGCAAATCTAGACTCCGTGACTGGTACTGAGAAATTCCTGATGGAAACACCCTATAACACTTTGCCCGACCCGGGAATCGAACCCAGGATCTCTCGCGTCCATTAGACCAATGAGGATGTTTTATTCAAATAACGACCAAATAACTGATAGAAACACCGTTGCTATAATGTTGTGGAGCTGTCAATATTCATTCGTTATTCACCATAGCAGACTTTAAGACCTTCAGAGCGCACTTAGCTCCGAGGGACATCGCGTCGTGCAATGCAAAGGGAGCGTGACACGCATAATTCACTATTCTAGGTACAATAACAAGACCAGCATGTGATGTAGGGACATATGAGGGGGATATTGCAATCGAAGTAAGGTTGCTGCTCTAATGCCTTTGGCAATAAGGGCTAAATTCAAACGCATTGACCTTGAAAAGTTAGTGAGTCAGACTCTGCAGAATCTGTTTGTGATATCTTATGAGCCTAGCGTCTATTAACTAGTTGTCGCCATTAGTATACAGGGTGTAAACAGACTCTTCACGAACCTGTCAACCAAGCATTTTGTACATCAAACTAAGTAACTTTATGCAAAAATTAGTGCTGGGATACGACTTTTTTTTTGGGCTGAAAAATCACGTTTTGCTGTAGGACTCAATGTAACGCACTCAAAACATTGTGCTGATGGATGGTTTGAATAGTAAGGGGATCCTGGGGGTGTTTAAAGTAAAAATCTTACATTAAAAACATGTATTTAAAAAAAAACCTTGTGAAATAGTTGGGACTTTGACCCCCAATATCTCTGTAACTAGAAGTTTCCCTGGTATGGTCAGAACAAAAAAATGATCGCAATGACGGGGAAGTCAAGTGCCTTTCGGCTTCATTAAGAGTCTGTTTACACCCTTTATATTCAGTCAGGTATAATATATGTATGTTTATGTCAGTTTTATTATGTATGTTATGTTATCTGACCTCATCAACCCAATAAGTACTGGATAATACGAGACCCCTTGGTATGACTGGTTGTTAGACTTTCGGGCTACTGACTACCTGTACCTACGACTGTCAATGTGATCTACAACTGACAACCGATACCAACAGCTTAGCGTGCTATCTGAGGCACGCAGAAAACTCGGTATGTAATGGTTGGTCACCCATCCACGGACCAACCTGGGTAAGCACGGCTCAACCTGAAGATTAACCCGAGTGGCTGTTATTTTTTAACCACTTTATATTTATTTTATTATATCAACAGTCATTAAACATACCTATTTTATCGAAGGAAATTTACGGTTTGTAGTGCAAATATCCGCATCCCGTTATCATAAATAACAAATAAGAAACATCTGGCTAATGGGCGCAAGACACAACTGCTCAACTGCAAGTTTATTCCTGAGCATGAATCAGTATGTTATTACACGAATTTCGTTCAGAAAATTATTGGTAATTTATTTGGCAAGCCCCATCTGGGTCGATTGTAAAGTACTCGTCGAGCAGCATCGGAGCGTGGCCCCCGGCATTATCTTGCGACAGAACGCCACCGGCGCGCTGCGTTCCCGCCAAATCCAATATCCGCACGCGTAATAACAATCGCGACCGTCTATCGGCCGCGCGTAAATTATGCACGCCTAGACAACTTACAACTACCCTCCAGACAAAGAAAACTACACCCTAGTTCCTTTCAATAAGAGTCAAAACAAAAGCAAAGTTAATATTGTCCGCGAACGGTCGCCGACGACGCCGTCGTGCTAATGGCTACGCGACCCTCCCTCTCCGCCCCGCTGCCCCCCTCGTCGCAAGCAAAGCACACGTTCAGAAATAAGGGAAAAGCTTTGTGCCTAATTGTGTATAGAGATAGTTGAATACAAATCGCAATGAATAATTAATGAAGTTGATACGTTTATTTTGGTGGACCGCGATTCTGTGAGGGTTCGCCAATATTAGAACTGTTTAGCTGGCGAATTATAGTTAATTATTGAGTGCTTAGAACTCGGGTTTTCAATTATCTAATGGATTTACTTTTGTCAGGGTCTGAAATGGACAGGGATAACTATTCTGGACACAACACCGATTGTGAAAAGTTTTCGTCGAATCTGCTGGATCTAGTATCTAAAGCGAACTTTGTGAATGCCATTTTGACAGCCGCTAAGAGCGAAATATTAAACCAACTGAAAAACACATCAACAAACATAAATATAAATTAATTAGAGCAACTTCAAAACTAAATTCGCGCCCATCTCCGGTCGCGTACGTATTTCCACACAAAGACTTACGAGAGGCGAGTCCGCGCTCCAATTCCCGCGCGACAGGGCGCAATGGCGGGTGGCGGGAGCGCGGTGCGCGGGAAAATACAGCGCCCGTTTGTTCGTCGTGTTTAGCGTCGCGTTCGCTATAAGGACTTTATTTTACAACCTTTTTTTCTCGTTTATGTTTTTTGAATTTGTTCTTTTTTTTAAAGAATCTTTGCATAAGATGTGGTATAACATAAACTATTTAAAAGTGACCAAAGTTTTCGTTGGTGGTCGAACAATATAGGGTTTCTTTATGTAACAGCTCTATGAAAGTCAGTGTTTTTAGCATTTACAAATGCACACTACATGAGAATTCAGAAAAAAATGGCTGCCTGTAGAAAATATTTTCGAGTCCACTTTAATTTCAGCATTTAAGTGGTCACACAAACGTCGTCTACGTCTATATGCGTGTTTCAGGTTAGAGTACAGCTGTCAAAAAATGACAGCTACGATAGAATATACGGATAACTTATGATGGTTATCGTCAACATCGGTGTGTAGTCAATTAATTTTCAGAACATTACATAAAGGGTGTAGCAAGACCTAAAGACACTCGTTCTCCCCGTCATCATTGCGATATTTCTTTGTTTTCCATACCTGGGAACCTTCTAGTTACGGAGATATTGGGGGTCAAAGTTCCAACTTTTTCTCTAGATTTTTTTTAAATACGTGTTTTTAGTGTACGACTTTTAACATTACTTTTCAATCTATCCATCAGCACAATGTTTTGAGTGTCTTACATTAAGTCTAACCGTAAAATGTGGTTTTTCACCCAAAAAAAAAGTTGTTTCCCAGCAAATTTTTGCGCAAAATTACTTAGTTTGGTGTACTATTAGGTACACCTCTGCCTAACCATACGGAGATTACAGGCGTGATGTTATGTTATGTGTTACCTAGTTTGATGTACTTGTTTGGTTGACGGCTTCGTGAAGAGTCTGTTTACACCCTGTATTAAAGCAATTATGTATTTTGACCTATTTACCTCAAGTAAAGCCAAAAACTATCTGCGGACGTCTTTCTACCAACATGTAAACAACATTACAAAAGTGTGACTCAGTTTGTTTTCAATACTCAGCGGAACCACGCATCGCGATGAAAGTTCGTACGAAGGAAGTCCATGTCGGACATCGAGAAACGCGAAGGTTTTTTTTATGTCCATCGGATAGGAAGTCTCGCAGGAATATCGAATGGAATATTTATCACTATCTTTAGTTACATGAGCGAGGGAATCAATAAGTTTAACTTTCGAAGTGTTGACAGTTTGAGCGGTTGTGAAAAAAAGTAGACGAAGTAAGTGGTTTTCTGGATAGTATCAAAAAAAAACTGAACCCTTTGTTTTCACGCTCTTTATTGACACAATCTGAGATCAGATGTTTTGGTAAAATAGGCAAGACTATAAGTGCAATAATGTTTGGTACTGCCTCGTTGGTCTAGTGGTCGCAGGCGCGACTGCGGAAAGTGAGGTCCTGGGTTCGATTACGAGATCAGGCAAAGTGTTATTGGGCTTTCCCATCAGGAATTTTTCAGTAGCAGACACGGAGTCTGAATTTATGCCTGGGTGATGGCAATAGCCCCGCCCCCTATTACATGAGACTTAAAAATAACTGGTGAAATATGGTTGTACTATTATGTACACCTCTGCCTTACCCTTCTGGGATTAAAGGCGTGATGTTATGTTATGTAATGTTTGGTTCTGATACTAAATTGCAAGAGATTTTGGTTAGACCAAATTCAAATGTGTTCTAGAACGATATTTAAAAGAACTATGCTAACTATGACATCAGCAGCGAAGTGTAAGGTTAATAAATAAGTCATGTCGTCGATAATCGCAAAACGATGGGGAGAGCGAGTGAAAACGAACAGCAGGTGCTCGATACTATCACTATACACTAGATTGCCCGCTTCTACCCGAAGTCTGACATGTCTGAAAGTGTATCTTTCTTTTGCTTAACCATGAAAAACTGAAGAAACTGAGCATTATGAATAAATACGTAAATTCTTCAATATAATTATAAATAACACAAGTACTTATTGGGTAAACCGTACTTAAATGTTACTTATGTCAAAAATTCGTTTGGTAATGCTATAAGACTTACAATCGATACAGTCTGAAATTCTGAATCAATCAACTAGCCTGTGCTGGTTGATTGATTCCTTGATTGGCTCCTTAGAGGACTTTTATTTAAATTCCATTATGGGTAATCAGCGACTACTTGAGTCGAGGGTAGGTATAGCGAGTGGGCAGCATATTCCCTTACGTCACATTATAATCAGCGACAGCCGCTGGAGTGTAAGGCAGCGGGTGAAAGCGGCTCACTCGTCCACAGTGCCCGCATCCACCCGAGGTAACTCACATGACTAGTACACGCGCAATTTTGATAGGGTTGTCACTGACAAATGACGTAATTTTGAAGTTGGTGCCTATTTTTTTGCAGCAACTTCAAGTTGTCGTTTAGTTTCACGTTCACATTATAATCAGCGATAGCCGCTGGAGTGTAAGGCAGCGGGTGAAAGCGGCTCACTCGTCCACAGTGCCGGCATCCACCCGAGGTAACTCACACGACTAGTACACGCGCAATTTTGATAGGGTTGTCACTGACAAATGACGTAATTTTGAAGTTGGTGCCTATTTTTTTGCAGCATCTTCAAGTTGTCGTTTAGTTTCACGTTGTATTTAGTAACCCTGTGCCACATGGATCTATAAGTCGATTTTTTAAATGAGTCTTTTGTATGACATTGACATTGGTTTGACGACACGGTTCGCGCGAGCGATTGACTGATGTGCTGTGTGTCGCGGGTTCGATCCCCGCACGGTACAAATATTTGTATGGCCTACAGATAGTTGTTCCGGGTCTGGTTGTTTGTGTACGTGAGTTTAAATGTTTGTGAACGCACCCACGATACAGGAGAAATTCCAAGTGGGGGCAGGAGATTTAAAAAAAAAAATTGGTTTTGTTGGTAAACATTTGTGACTGTTTCAAGTTTTATTGATAAATAAGATGGTGGATTTAGTTCCGATATTGGTTACATACCAAAATGTCTTTGCTGTAGGTACTTTCGTTTTAGGAATTGAAGGGACCAGTTCAGAGGTTAAACCGAAAGCAAATGTCGACAATAGGTAGAGGGAGAGACAATATTAATGAAAAACAATTATAACTAGTTAACAGTACTGAGAACAGGTTCTAACTCAAATCTGGAGTTGGGGTCTGGATGTTGGGGTATTCTTATCGTTGACTGATACCCCGGTAGTTTTGTAGGAAGGTAGTTAATTCACACCAAAACACTGTTGGGTTCAATAGTTTAATTAAGTTACGATTGTTTAGTTATCGGAGCCGCACTTGATACAATGTTATTATTGATCAACCCGCTCGTGGCTAAGTTGTTATGACGACTGAATTTATGCTAAAATATAATGATTAAAGTACGTTTTGCGTAATTCATTACATGCGCAGAAACGTACTTTTGCTTTATGAGCATTATTGGCTCGTACATGCTCTCGAGGGAAAATTATGTACGTACTCAGATTACCAAACTTGAGTTACAAGTTAAATAGTATATTAGTTCTATGTTAATTTGAGTCACGTCCTCGGTAATATTTATGTAAGAAGCACAGACACATCAATGTATGTCTGGTCGATTCAAGGCTATACACATAGCTTTTTAACGAATTTAATTATTTGTTTAACGGTGCCCCCGTTAAACAAATAATTAAATTCGTTAATCGCTAATCCGTTACTAAAAAAGTTAACTTCGTTAAACGTTAAATCGTTACATTCCGTAAGATTAAACGCAAGTTAACGTTAATAGTTAATCCGTTAACACGTGATTAAAATTGCATTTTTTATATCGTTGCGCTAATGATTTACTTATAAAAACTGTTGGTTTTGGTTCTGGAAGCTAAAAGTGTAGGAACAAAAAAAAAGACGTGTATTATTGGAGTGAGTAATTTAATCATCTGGCATAATATGGATATTGCCCTTCATGAACATTACTTTGTTGAAGTTCTCGTCTGAAATCGAGGCTCGCTTTGGAATATGAATCAAACTTCGGAGTTTTTTTATCACTCACACGAACCGGCAATACTTACCTAGGTACCTAGTTTCAAACCACGCATGGCACACGCCGCGCCGCATTTGTCGACCGGCCCAAACTTAATACATAGTAGGTACTGGATTAACGATTAACGGACTTGAGGAGATTTAACGGAAGTTAACGAGTCCGTTAACATTTATTAAAGTTAACTTAAAAGTCCGTTAATGGCAATGTTAACTTCGTTAATTAACGATTAACGGATTAACGAGTTAATGCCCAGCTATGGCTATACAAGTCCTACTTTTGCCACAAAGAACATACTGTTTAATATCGCCAAATGTAGTAATAGAACCCCTGTTCCCACGAGCGTGCATAGCCGGGGGGAGAACGCCTTCATTTCGGTAATCCCTGTGCGTGTCCGCGAGCGATGACCACGCGTCTGGGATATATCGCGCGGTTTAGTAATGTTCCAATTCAATAAAGGTCTGCTGTAAATCAACAGTCTAGCCGGCATCAAACTGTTGGGTTAGATATTGGTCGCGATGAGACAAGGCCGTATCTTTATGGTGTCGTTTAAATGGGTTATAATCGGTCTCCTACCCTTACCCATTAATTAATTAATTACAAATTTATTTGGGGTTGGTGCATGTCTTCTTCTTCCATACTTCTCTATTACTCGTCATCTCAGCAGTCACGTCCTTTCTAGCCATATTATCCTTCATACAATCCATCCATCGTTTCTTTGGTCTTCCACAACGAAAAATTCAGAACAGTGTCCTGTTTTATCTATGTTTTATCTGTTTTATTATTTTTCATCATCAATATCTCAGCCGAAAGATGTCTTTTGTTGGACAGAACCTCAAAGATCATCAGATCTTCCCATAATCACAACGTGGTCGTTATGGCGATGCTCTGGGGAAAAGCTAGCCTCTTCCCAACTATGTTGCAGTCAGCATCCAGTCTGATGCAGCTGTATTTCACATGGAAGGGCTGCCTACCCGAACTCCTCAATCCAGTAAGTGCATAACCTGGGTAAAAATGGTTGTCAAACATGCGGAATTCAGGTTACTCGTAACGATTATTACTGGTTGTATTATTTTCCCTTGCTCGGCACAGCCCTGTGAGTGAGGTATGGGTCGCGCGGGGAGACGCGGCCGCCTTGACAGCGCTGCGCCGTTAATTCCTGAGCGCTGCCGCGGCCGATTGACAACGCGCTCGGAATTTATCGACGCGCACACTCGCCGACGACGCTGCCCCCGAGTGATGGGATAGTGTCGATAACATGGATATTTCAAAGAAAATATTAATTAGTTGTTCAGATTTGATTGTAACGGTTTTGTTTTCCTAGGGGTATAAGAATTGATAATTTCAACAAAAATTATGAAAAAAATAATTACTAGCTGATTTTTTTTGTTTTATTAATTGCAGCTTACTTGGATGAAATCTTACCAAAGTAAAGAAAATATGGCAAATGATATTGTATCATTGATTTCACTTTACATGTTATATTCTGTATACCATAGTAGCTGTCTGTTGTCTGTCGTAAGCAGTTTATTCAGTTTATTCATATATCAGTTATTAGCATCATCCTCCAACTATGTCGATAACCTAATCCATCAATATCGATACCGAACTCCCCGGTACATATCTATCCGCGTCTCTGCGTTCAGTTCCAGAGTATATACCGCTTATATACCTGCCAGTACATAAGGGCAAGCCTTTTAGGTCCAACCGCGTCTACCAGCGCCTGTCTGATGTTCAATGCACTGAAATGCGCGCTAAGACTTGCTGGATTCCTAAATATCATCTAATAATGTGCCAGGAGGTACAGGAGTGGAAACAAATTTGGATCTGACAGTTGAAGGATTTATTTTAACGTATCCAAACACGACTATTGTTGAAATATTACTCTCGGGTTGGTCCGTGGATGGGTGACCACCGATTACATACCGAGTTTCCACCGTGCCTCGGAAAACATGTTAAGCCGTTGGTACTGGCTGGCAATTGTAGTAGATCAACAAGTCTTACTAACTTACCTAATGGGTTGTGGAGATCGGATAGCAAGTCGCTGCATGTAAAATACTGGTATTTAGCTACATCTCGTTAGACTGGAAGCCGACCCCAACATAGTTGGGAAAAGGCTAGGCAGCGATGACTGTCTAGTGTCGTTAATTTGATAAGTTTAATAGAACTTCACCCCTTGTAGATATAACGCAAACATGACAAAGCCACGTGACTAAAGAATACAAAGATCGATCACTCTTCAAAGTTAAACAAAGTAGCCGCGGTCAAGCCTCGGATGGGTAGCCGTTGTTTGTTTAAGACCCTCGTGTCTTGAGAGCACGTTATTTACCTGTTGCTATCGGAATATCTATTGCAATCCTTATTTACTTAAGGGGTACTGTAGGATCAGGGCTGCGGTCTGTTCGAAAGAGATACCGCGGCCCTGGAACACAAAGGGCAAGGAAGGAACATGGATGGGTTTTAGTCAGTACAAGTCTGACACTCCCTTCCGCTCTGCCCAGAGCGGGAGAAGTCATTTGATGATTTCCCATCCGTAAAAAAAAGGGGTACTGTAGGATACTGCTGTCTTCATAAGTTGAAATGCAATGTTGTAAAAAGCCTATTGAGAGCAGCGACGGCCCAGTGGTAGCGACCCCGACTTACGAACAGTAAGTCGTGGGTTCGAACCCGTCAGGCGCATTACTTTGTGTAATTTATTTCATCACCACTGCTCTCAAAAACAGTGAAGGAAAACATCGTGAGGAAACCGGCATGTCCTAGAACCAAAAATTCGAAGACATGTGACATCTACTAATCCGCACTGGGCCCGCGTGGTGGATTATAGCCCAATCCCTCTCATAGAGAAGAGGCCTGTGTCCCAACAGTGGGAACATTATAGGCTGATGATGATGATGATGATGAAAAAGCCTATTTAGAAAATTATGTCATCAGAATGAGTTGTAGCTAGATTTTTTTTTTTTTAATTATTATAAAATGGGCCTGCTCTTGACCTCGATCACACCTGATGGAAAGCGATCGATGAGGTCTATGATGGAACGAACGTGCCCAGAAGATGCATGATTACTCTTGTTTTGAAAGCAGACGTTCTAGATTAATTCTGGTAACATGTTAAGACTGAAAATCTTTTGGACTCGAAATAGTTCCTGAATCACCATTCTCTTGCCCTCATCCCAATTCATTTGGGGTCGCCGCAGCATGTCTTCTTCCATACTTCTCTATTACTCGTCATCTCATCAGACACCTCCCCAAAATAGTTCTGGAATCTAGGAATGATATTCTATCGAGAAGTAACAGTTATTGCGCAAGCAAGCTTATGTAGTCAGGAAGGCAAAGCATGTAAGTAAATCACGTAAATGTTCTTTATCGTGTGGTTAGTGGCTAAGCCTGGTGTCAGTGTTTTTGAGAGCCGCCTATGGGTCTCTGGCTCTACAAGCCGTCGAGAAATATATCTCAGGCACGCTGGTTTCCTCACGATGTTTTCCTTCACCGAAGCAAGTGATCATTATGCAATACGGACGTGAATCGAAAATCAGAGGTGCGTGTCTTGGGTTCGAACTTGAGACTCGAGCTTGGCAGTCCGACGGTCACACAACATAATATGTTTAAACAAGACAAGCAGGAAAAACGTTCACAAATCTCCTGAAACTTTGACGGGAAAATCTTTTCGACCCAAAAAACTACCTCGTAACATAATTACAGCTGTCTTCCAAAGAATCAAGGTTAATCTTGGTGCGACAGTGTTTTGTCTCGAGCTGGTCAAGTTTCGGCGGCTAAGAGTTCAGGAGATTGCGTCATACAACTAAACTAATTACGTAAAGGATCGCCACACATGATGCGTTCTTAGTGGTTTAAGAGAGGTCGTAACGTGAGCGGATAGCGAAGATTGTCTTGTTAGCTTCAAAGCTAAAGTAGTAGTACTGTGTGAAAATGGGGAATTTTGCTCTGGAATGCGCTACCCTTTGGCATTAAAAAAGCTGAAAACAAAATGGCTTTCAAAAGGGCAGTTCGGAAGTTCTATTTAAAGTCTGACTAATTTCCTTACTATCTAGTCATCACTAGATTCATAGTAATTATTATAAGGTTTCTCGTATTTCGGACTATTTGTATGTATTATAATGTATATTAGTTTATTATATCTTTTTATATATGTATTAGTACGTATTACTTTGTGTAATTTATTTCATTACCACTCTCTCTAAAACGGTGAAGGAAAACATCGTGAGGAAATCGGTATGTCCTAGAACCAAAAATTCGAAGACATGTGACATGTATTACTCTCTACATCTACCTACCGGCCCGCGTGGTGGATTATAGCCCATTCTTTCTCATAGAGAGGAGGCCTGTGTCCCAGCAGTGGGAACATTATAGGCTGATGATGATGATGATGATGATGTATTAGTATGTACCCGTTTATGTGTATCACTACAAGTTTGCAAAATGGTAATTTTCTTATTTGTTGTTTTTGTACTCTACCAACAACAATGCTGTCCTATTTGACCCAAAGGTTGACTGGTAGAGAATGCCTTGTGGCATTAAGTCCAGCTATGTATGTACCACTCTTGTACATGAAGTTTAAATAAATAAATAAATTTTGGAATTGATAGTTAGGTACTGCATTGGGTATTTCTGGTGTAAACGTAGTGGGCACAGTCATCTTCAGATGGCGGTTCATAGACGGCTCAGATCCAAATTAAAAGCTCATGCAGGCAACAATCACGTTACATCAGCAAGTGACATTACAACAACAGCCGAATGCTAAAGCCTGTGCTTCGTGATTGCCACTTCGCTTGTCCAACTCTGATTTTGGATTAGCCAAGAAACTTGTTACAGGCCCACCGTCGAACTAAGACGGTGTCTTACTTTTTTTTTCGGATGGGAAATCATCAAATGACTCCTCCCGCTCTGGGCGGAGCGGAAGGGAGTGTCAGACTTGTAATGACTAAAACCCATCCATGTTCCTTCCTTGCCCTTTGTGTTCCGAACAGACCCGCAGCTCTGAGACGGTGCCTGAGTTAGACGTCAGTCAGTGGGCGTGTGACGAGCTTTCGCGGTATATCACAACACCCCTACCGTACCGCAGTTACGTTAAACAACGTAAAAAATATCCTTGGGGTCGGCTTCCAGTCTAACGGGATGCAGCTTAATACTAGTATTTTACATGAAGGGACTGCCTATCTGACCTCCACAATCCATTTAGTACTGGGTAATACAATACCCCTCGGTAAAGCTGGTTGTCGGACTTACGAGCCACTGACTACTTAACGACTGTCAAAGTTCTACAATTAACAGCCGTGACAAACAGCTTAACGTTCTTTCTGAAGAACGGAGGAAACTTGGTATGTAATGGGCGGTCACCCATCCACGGACCAACCTAGGCAAGCACGGCTTAAAATTAAGATCGACCCGACTGGCTGTTATTATTTAGCCACAAGCGCCTTTATCTATTCCATGATAAATAGTATTGTCTAGCAGTATAGCTTATTCATTTTAAAAATTGTATCTATGGCCGTTCCATGCCATGTGCGAGCTCAATTGTTTCAGTGTAAACAACTTAAGTACGATGAAGGTACATTTAACGATTTAACAACATCACTCCAGTAACACCCGAAGAGTTAAGCAGAGGTATACCTAACGTTACACCCACATTTCACCAGTTATGTTTTAAGTTCCATGTAATAGAGGGCGTACCTATTGCCATCAACTTGGCAAAATTATGACTGCTACTGAAAAAATGTTGAAATTCCTGATGGAAGAAACCAATAACACTGCCTGACCCGGGAATCAAATCCAGTACCCTATACTCAGCAGTCACGCCTGCGAATACTCAACTAACGAGGCAAATCTGAGATATTTTTGGTAATTACGTAATTAGGCACCCAGAGCAGTAATACTGAAAGCTGCTAACATGTGTATCATTTGTCTAGTGTCCGCCTCATATTCTCGATGGTTCCAAAGTCTCAAGCCATCGTTTCCAGCTCATCTTCGAGCTGCACCGATGCAGTTAGTAGCCATGTTCCGCTTAATGTATTGAGCAGTGCATGTAATGGCAAGTATAAAAGAAAATGGACTACTAAGGTTAACAGCGGACATGAAACTGTATGTGAACCTATCACAGTTTATATTGAGGAGACGCGTGGAAATTATTTTTGTAAGAATAGCTAGCAAACTTTACGGAAAAGCTATGTATGAGAGCAATCACTATAGTGGTATATATTTTATGGTGTGGTATAGCTATTGCCCAAAACCTTTACCATTAATGGCGTTTTTGAAACGGGTTTTCTTTTCAATGTCAAGGGTTTTAATTGTCTTGCATGGATCCCAAATTATTTTCTAAAATAAAAGTATAGCCTTAGATCATATAATATCAGCTATCTGCCAGGAAAAGTCCCGTCAAAAGCGGTCCGGCCGTTTCAACAAACGGACAGATAGACAAAAATTGAAAAACATGTGTTGTTGTTATAAGTGCCGTAGGTTGGCTGTTATTTTGATATTATAAACAGACACTTAAAATTTATTTATTTGTATAGATGTAAAGATTAGAAGAACCAACGTTTCAGAGTAGACTGAAACAGTTTAACTATAGTTACACTGTAGACTGTGTGTGTGTGTCTGTGTATAGTTGCACTGTGTGTGTGTGTGTGTGTGTCTGTGTATAGTTGCACTGTGTGTGTGTGTGTGTGTGTGTGTGTGTATAGTTGCACTGTGTGTGTGTGTGTAGTTAAACTGTTTCAGTCAGTGTGTGTTTGTGTTAAACTATAGTTTAGATACTAAAATTAACTGCCCAATCATCAAATTCTCCTGCCCTTATCCCAATTCATTTGGGGTCGGCGCTGGATGTTTTCTTCTTCCATACTTCTTTATTACTCGTTATCTCATCAGTCACTTCTTTTCTAGCCATATCATCCTTCACACAGTCCATCCATCGTTCCTTTGGTTTTCCTCTCCTCTTGTACCCATATACATTCATACTCAAAACTCTCCTTACGACATGGATATTATGGAGACGATTTATCGAAAGATTGAAAGGGGAATGTGATTGGCTTTAGAGACAGTTCATCATCTCATCTGCCCAGACTTTTCCCAGTCTAACCAGATGTATCTGAATACCAGTGTTTTACATGGAGGGACTGCCAATTTGATCTTCACAACCGAGTTAGTACTGGGTGATACGATATCCCTTGGTAAGACTGGTTGTCAGACTTTCGGGCCACTGACTCACTGTAACGACTGTCAAAGATCTACAAGTTACAACCGGGACCAACGGCTTAACGTGCTTTCCGAGGGACAGAGGAAACTCGGTATGTAACGGGTGGTCACCCATCCACGGACCAACTTAAGCAAGTGCGGTTTAACCTAAAGATCGACCCGAGCGGCTGTTATTAGTTAGCCACGAGCTTCTCTTCCTTTACAGACAGTTATGAGGGCTAAATTACCGAGCTAATTTGAGAAGGTATTTGGTAGAAATAAATATCTACATATTTGGTGTTTTAAAAACTTATTACACAGACATAACCGCGGTTACAGCCAGTACTAGCCTTCAGCAATATTCCATCCACGCAAACATATTAACAAATCGCTCACATTCGCGTCTTTGTCAGTAACGCCTCTGTGCCTCAGGGCAAAAGGGAACCAGGGCACAAAACGACCACCGTCCATCCCTCGACGGAGGGTGCCACCCTCGGGGGAAGGGTTTTGCGTATGAATAACCGCTCTCAATATTATTAAGGAGCTCTGACATATACTTGGATTATTTATTGTTATAATTATAATTGTTTGATGGTGATTATGTCTGTTTTTAACGCTTTTTAAATATTATTATCTTTTGCAATTGAATTAAGTAAGTAGTCATTTGCATGTATGTTACATTCGTAAATAATTAACTACTTTGATAACAATGATTTCGTACTTCTGCGGTAACCTTCTTATAAGAGGCATTAAACCATGTTTAACGAAGCACTTTTTTTTTAAATATAATTTTGAATGTACTTTACTTTAAATTTAAAAAAAAAAATTGTAAAAGAGTTGCTTCCCAGCACAATTTTTTGCGCAGTGTTACTTAGTTTGATGTACATAATGCTTGCTTCGCAGCTTCGTGAAAGGCCCGTTAAAAGATTTTATCTTATTTCCTTTAACTAGGCTCTGGGAACACATTTGTTGCTAACTGTTATCAAACAAGTCAAAAAAATATAATTATCCCTTATTTACGTATTAACCATTAGTCTAAGGACCAACAAACTAGATGGATAATTGCAACGTTTTCAAGCAAAAACTAGTGTACAGATTTGCATAAAATTTGGCACACAGGTAGTTTTAAACCTGAATTTATATATATATATATATATATATATTTATATATATATATATATATATATATATATATATATATATATATATACATATATGTTTTTATATATATTTTTTTTTATTATATTTGTTATTAAATATTTATATTCGATACTTTTTATCTCGATAGTATTGTCTCGAGGGACACTTACCGAAATTGGTCATACTACCAAACTTGGTTATACTAGTTTAAATATGCCAAAACCCTAAGTAATATTATAAATGCAAGAGAAAGTATGTCTGAGCCGGTCATCCTGAAATTTTGCATACACGTTGTCAGGTGTACAGAAATGAATATAGGGTAACATTCATCTCGAAAAAAAAGTACTGTTCGCGAGGAAAACAACAAGAACGTTCTTATTATAATAGATGGCGCCACGTGTCTTTCGACATAACATCACACCTGTAATCCCCGTAGGGTTAGGCAGAGGTGTACCTAATAGTTCACCCACATTTCGCCAGTTATGATTTAAGTCCCATGTAATAGAGGGCGAGCCTATTGCCATCAACCGGGCACAAGTTCAGACTCCACGGCTGCTACTGACTAATTCCTAATGGAAACACAAAATTGCACTTTGCCCGACCTGGGAATCGAACCCAGGATCTCATGCACAGCAGTCGCACTTGCGACCACTCAACCAACGTGGCAGTGTCTTTCGAATAATTATTGATTTATATTATTACAAGCAGAGTACAACCCGAATTGATTGTCAAATTCTAAATTAACGCGAGCAAAACCGCGGGCAAAAGCTAGTGCTTTATAGGATAATTGTGCAGTGTCAAGTCTGCTCAACATAACACAACAGGACCTCAAGATATGTTCGGCGGTCATCCCGTTTCACTGTCTAACTAACACCCAGTGGTGCGTTGTGTGTATTGCATGCTAGGCTAGACACACAGGAGAGCGTAATTGGCTAGTGTCATAGGTCGTGGTTTGACTTAATTACTAAATTAATGATTTCATCCTGGGAGGTGATCATCAAAAAAAATTTTTTTTTCAATTTAAAAAATAACTTTTTTTTTAATGTGTCATGGCCCAGAGTTTAAGGCTTAGCCTCTCATGCACGAGGGTGGGGTCTTAAGTTTATCTTGGACATCACTGACATCGGTGAAGGAAAATATCGTGAGGAAACCTGGACTTATTTATTAATAAAGTATGATATCGCCAACCCGTCTTGAGCAAGCAAGGTGATCAATGCTCGTACTTTATCTGTGTGAGGAGAGGCTGGAATTATTTATATTATCACTTAACTTATATGAAAAGCTATGAGATAATGCATTATAACGGACCCTTAGAAGAATGATAATTTCAATGTTAAAATGAATTTTGGAACAGTCTAAAATATTGTACAGTAATAAGTATGTTACGTGTAATAATTTATATGAACGGGCTCCAACTGTTGCTGTGACGAAGAATAAATTAATTTGAATTTTTAAATGACATTCGATTAATGTGTATTAACTACATCATTTAAATACAACATCCGACATTCAAAAGTGCCTGTAAGGGTCTAATTGAAATAAATGCTTTTGAGTTTGAGTTTGATACATGCCTATTTCTAATAGACGTTTTATAGAACTTTTGGCTTGCCATTTAATCATCAAACATAACATATATCATTCAAGTATTAAGGGGAGCATCAAAGGAGAAATTGCTTTGAAAACCTACCCCAAATCAAAATGTCCGGGCCAGGTTCAAGTACAATTGGACGTTTACATGTTTCCTTAGACACTAAATTTCAGGGAACTTTACATTTTACTTAAAGTGATAAAGCAATTTAAATAATTTTCCTATCACATATAACTATGCTGCCTCGTTGGTCGAGTGGTCGCAAGCGCGACTGCTGAGCATGAGGTCCTGGGTTCGATTCCCAGGTTGGGCAAAGTGCTATTGGGTATTTCCATCAGGAATTTCTCAGTAGCAGCCACGGAGTCTGGATTTGTGCCCGGTTGATGGCATTAGGCTCGCCCCCTTTTACATGGGACTTAAACATAACTGGCGAAATGTGGGTGTACTATTAGGTACACCTCTGCCTAACCCTACGGGGATTACAGGCGTGATGTTATGTTATATTATATAACTATACGTACCTTCAGGTAAAGTTTTAATTATATGAAAAATAAAAATATTCTGTAACCAAAAACTCTAATAGATTATTGGTTAAGGTAAATTAAACGGGACCGGTCAATGTGGCGACACTTGGGGGAGGCCTATGTCCAGCAGTGGACGTATTTTGGCTGAAATAATGATAATGATGAAGGTAAATTGTACAATGTTAATAAAAGTATAATAAACCCCAACACACACGTCCATTTCACAACAAAAAAAAATCAAGAGTGATGATTACTATTCGCTTTTGGCGTAGCAGGTTCTTTGTCTGCTACGAAAGCGTAGCACTCGTAGCAATATGACACCAACAATGCCACTCGCTGCGTCGCGTCGTAGCACTAGTGCTACAACTTTTTATAGTTTTGCATGAACATCTTATTCTTAGACATTGGTATTGCTTGGCTACCATTAGATAGTAAAACAAATAAAATGAAATGGGCATTAATATTAAATCATGTCAAAATTAAAATAACAAATGGATGCAAATCATCTCATTGAGACAGCGTTTCCCCTTAAACAAAAATAAACCTTTTAAACGAAAAAAAACCTGTCAATGTATCACAAAATTGCTTCTAAGCAACAAAACTAACCCTATACACAAGAAAAACACCAACAAACATGAAAGAAACGTCACTTGAAACACAAAACATTAATACCGCGAACACAGTGCCATTTGAAGCGTGTTTAGCAAGAAAAGGTGCGTAGGAGTAACACAACTCGCCTACACGAGCCTACGCGCTCACCTACGACCTATACCTTAGAACTATAGTGGAAAGGCCAAACAGACAAGCGCCCACGCATGTATAGTATCAATTGCTGGTTTTACTAGAACTAAGCGACATCTAAATTAATGCTGAACTGTTCGATTTTCAAAACTCGGCGCTGAGTTGAGTGCTTAAAATCCAACCAAAGCTTCCAAACTAAAACTAGATGACTGACTATTAAAAGCAAAGCTTTAAATAGTCAGTCATCTAGTTTTAATGTAAATGCGCATAAAAAGGATGAAATGCGGGCCATATTCGTGTATAGGTTTACAGCTAGTATCTCTTCTACGACTTTATTTTTCGTGTGGTTGTGCCTAACCTGGTGTCAGAGTTTTTATGCCGTCCAAAAATTTCTCTCAGGCATGCTGGTTTGGTTTGAAAAAATAAAATAAGGTGTGTGCCCTTTTTTTTTTGACGTGACAACGTCTAATAAATCGACGAACGTCGGCTGCATGCACGAAAAAGTGTCCCGTCCCGTTACGCTCATTGCACGCATGCGCCACTTTCGTAGTGTCAGATATTGACAAGCCTAGGTTATTATTTTTAATCTACTGCTGGAGCTAGGAGGTTAGGTTCTGTAGGTAATTTCTCTCTTCCACTCGATTTTATAACGTTGTCACGTTAAACTATCGTCCGGAAACCAACTTTACAGACAACCAATTTCTTTTTTCGGATCGGAATTCCTCAAACTGACTTCTCCCGCTCTGGGCAGAGCGGAAGGGAGTGTCAGACTTGTACTGACTAAAACCCATCCATGTTCCTTCCTTGCCCTTTGTGTTCCAGGGCCGCGGTATCTCTTTCGAACAGTCCCGCGGCCCTGGCAGGTATCGGCCCTTGTGGGTCCTTCCCTGTTTGCTGACATCTCTTTGAGGCGCGCGTGGAACGAACGAGCCGTCAACACGGCCTGTCATCAAAAGACGGTCGGACGGCGAGCTAGCCCATTACTCACCGGTCACAGGTCCGCCTCTACAGTGGCCGGAAGCCACCACGTGAAGGAGGTGACGGCGTCCCATTCCCTCTCGCTCCAGACCATGGATTGAACCAGGACCGGACGCGATAGGTCGCCGCCGGTATGTGTGTGCCTTGGGCTCAAACTCGAGGACTATGACTTGGCACTCTGACGGTCACACCACGTCGTTACCTCCACTACTAATTTTTTTGTCAGAATGAATACTCTTGCTATTTTAGTTTTGTCAGAATGAATACTCTTGCTATTTTAGTTTTGTCAGAATGAATACTCTTGCTATTTTAGTTTTGATCGCATGTTGTTTTGATAAATGTGGCGGCTGTGAAATATACCATGTAACGTCGTTGAGGTGAGTAGAGGTGTTTCAAAGGATTTCCGTAGTCAATTTATTTTAAAAAATTGTGCCCAAAAAGTATGTATGTTAAAACTAATTCATACAAACACAGGCATTTAAATGAAAATTTAAAAAAATAACATAATATTACGCCTAGTAATCCCTGAAAGGTAAGGCGGATGTGTCTCTAATAGTAAACCCACATTTCACCAGTTATGTTTACGTCCCATGTAATAGGGGGCGAGCATATTGCCATCAACCCGGCACAAATCCAGACTTGGTGGCTGCTACTGAGAAATTTCTGATCGAAAAACCCAATAAGCCATAACCCAATAAGCCCGTCCCGGGAATCGAACCCAGGACCTCATGCTCAGCAGTCACGATTGCGAACACCAGACCAACGAAGCAGTCACTACTTTAAACTGTTTTTTTTTTTAATCTTTCGTTGCTCACTCAGTATCCCTATTGCAGTGTGCTTCTATGACGCAACCAGTGAGTCATAGTTCTGTGTGCCGGTAGCTTTGTGTATCGGTAACGATGAATACCGCGTCTCCTGATGTCTTCATTAGTATTCAGATTTACGTTCGAACACAGCACAGACAGTTTGAATACCAATACCGGTGGGTAGTGGTCAGTTGGGGTCATGTTAGCTTATGTGGGCTGGCTTTAATTTGTGTTTATTTATGTTCTCGTTGGATTAATTAGGGATAATTTTATACGTACATACATTGCCAGTTACTGAATTAACTGTTAGTCTTTACCTAGAGTAATCATCATCATCAACTGCCTAGCCTTTTCCCAACTATGTTAGGGTCGGCTTCCAGTCTAACCGGATGCAGCTGAATACCAGTATTTTACATGGAGCGACTGCCTATCTGACCTCCACAACCCAGTTACTACTGGGAAATACGATACCCCTTGGTAAGACTGGTTGTCAGGCTTTTTGGGCCACTGACTACTTTAACGACTGTCAAAGAATTTACATTATTTATTTACCTAAAGTAATCAAGGAATCCAAATCACTTCTAACTTTTAAAAGACTGTTAAAGCACCACCTGTATAAGTTTTAAGTTCTTGCCGTTTCTGTAACTTAATTTTAGTTTATTACCAACCGAAACCATCGCTTATTTTTATCTTAAACTAGTTGATGCCCGCGGCTTCACCCGCGTGGATGTCGATTATCGCCACCAAAAGTAATCATGAAATTTCGATCCCGTTCCCACAACCAATGTATACAAAAACTTGACAAATTATGTACTAAAACCTTCCTCGAGAACCACTGTATCCATTGTTGAAAACAGCATGAAAATCGGTGTAGCAGTTTTTGAGTTTATCGCGAACAGACAGACAGACGCGGCGGAGGACTTTATTTTATAATAATTTGTAGTGACCAGTGTGAGTGTGTGAGTAATAGTGATATTATATTTTTCCTAATAGAAGTGAATAATTGTATTCTTTTAAGCGAAATAAACCGTAAGTGTGAAGAATGATATGAAAGAAAAAGGAGTAAATGCTAGCGTGACGGTTGACACGAGTTTTTCATCCAATCTCCTCTAGATTGGATGAAAAACTCGTGTTGCGCCGACTCCAAGCAGCAGGGATAAGGGCTGGAAGTTGACGATGGTTGCCGGTTACCAAATTGAGTATATGACGTTTAAAACTTGGCAAACAAACTACTTAGGTTTTAAATGTTGAGGGCTATATCAAATTAAGAAGGTTCCTTAAGTAGAGTATATGTATAATTAGTATACATCCTTACTAATATTATAAACGCGAAAGTTTGTATGTATGGATGTATGGATGTTTGTTACTCTTTCACGCAAAAACTACTGAACGGATTTGGATGAAATTTGGACACAGATAGTTTATAACCTGTATTAACACATAGGATACTTTTTACCCCGATAATATGGTACCGTGGGACAATTATCGAAGTCCACGCGGGCGATGCCGCGGGCATAAGCTAGTAAACATTTTTTTTTTTTCGGTTGGGTAGTCATCAAATGACTCCGGCTCCGGGCAGAGCAGAAGGGAGTGTCAGACTTGTACTGACTAAAACCCATCAATGTTCCTTCCTTGCCCTTTGTGTTCCAGGGCCGCGGTATCTCTTTCGAACAGTCCCGCAGCCATGGCGTCCTATCCCTAAGAGAACTTTATTCAAATGTAGTTGTGTGTTGTTTCAGAATACCAAGAAGCCTTTTGTCTTGTATTCAGATTACAAGACATCGTTCGTGAGACTACTAGAGTAGATACCCGACGAACAATTTGAGAAGTAATCCGAGGAGGCTGGATAGTGAAAATCGAGGACTGGGAGACAAGACTCGGGATGCCTAGGTAAACTTTTATATCTAGCAGCGTACAGTCTGATTCAAAAAGAAGTGTCGATTAGAGTTGATTTCATTGTCTTCAATATTTGTGCCATATCAATTTGAAGCCAAAAAACATATAACATATTGGGTACTTTATATAACTTCATCATAACATCACGCCTGTAATCCCCGAAGGATTAGGCAGAGGTGTACCTAATACTTATAGTACACTCACATTTCGCCAGTTAATTGGGTACTTCATTGTTGCTAAATATTAACAATAATTTAAAATAGTTTTTGAAATGTTAATTTGTTTAATAAGTGGGCTGTTATAGGTTATGCTCAAGAAATTTTTTGTTGAAGTCTCAATTTTTTGCACAGTCTCAACGAATTCGTACACATAAAGCTATACAAATCCAGTATAACATAGCCTCGCTTCATATAGATTTCCCATACAATGAGAGATCCGCATAAACTGGTTTTGTATAGCTTGACGCACGCGACCAACGTCGTGCGTACCTCGTCAAGTTTGTTACGTAGCACCTACTTAGATATTTATGAGTAAGGTCGAAACAACGTCTCCCTAGACTTGCTCGACGATACTCCGCAAGATTTATTTTTACAGTTCTTTACTTAATTTATTCTTTCCCAAAATTTTAAGAAAGAAAAATATTAAGTATTGTTATAATAAGTTTAAATTAGTAACTTTGCCTGCAAGTTTCAATCCGTTATTTTAACCTGCTTTTAGCTAGTTTCGGCACGTGTAGCATGACCACCGTAGAAACGAGTTTTGTCGACGGAATAATCGACAAAATGACAGATTTATTTTGTTGATCTGTCATTTTGTCGATTCTTCCGTCGACAAAACCCATTTCTACGGTGGTCAGGCTACGCGAGCATGAGGATACTCAAACAGACTCGTTGACTACATCGTTGGTGTAGTGGTCCTGATCACAAGCATGACTGCTGAGCATGAGGTCCTGGGTTCGATTTCCAGGTCGGGCAAAGTTTTTTCCATCAGGAATTTCTCAGTACACGCTACAGAGTCTTGATTTGCGCCCGGTTAGTGGCAAAAGAACTAACATAATAGGAACTAACATACCTGGCGAAATGTGGGTGTATTAATATAAAGGGTGTAAACAGACTCTTAACGAAGCCGAAAGGCACTTGTTCTGCCCGTCATTGCGAACATTTTTTTGTTCTAGACCATACCTGGGAACCTTCTAGTTACGGAGATATTAGGGGTCCAAGTTTCAACTTTTTCACAAGTTTTTTTTTTTTTATATACATGTTTTAGATGTAAGATTTTTACTTTAATCACCTCCAGGACCCCCTTACTATTCAATCTATCGATCAGCACAATGTTTTGAGTGCGTTACATTGAGTCCTACTGTAAAACGTGATTTATCAGCCCAAAAAAAAAAGTCGTTTCCCAGCACTAATTTTTGCGTAAAGTTACTTAGTTTGATGTACAAAATGCTTAGTTGACGACTTCGTGAAGAGTCTGTTTACACCCTGTATACATCCCTGCCTAACCCTCAAAGCAGGACAAAACGTGACTTATAAATATGACATCTTAATTTACTACAACAACTTAATCACAATAAAACGGCCGTTTAACACGTTTTTAATAAAGCCCGCGTTAAGAGCCCCTTTCAACAGATTAATCTCCAAAACTCACGGAAACGATAAATCAAATTCAACGCGGAGTAATAAAAATGTTCACGAAAACAGCAATTAATTTAAAGAATTCACCGCGCAGTCAGGCCAGACGGCAGACGCGCCCAGTCGCACTTCCAGACAAACCCGCTTACATACATATTTCCTCGCAACTTTGACCCACTTCTCCGAACAACGAACTGGACAACTTTTATTGTTCGACTGTGTACTCAGGAACCTATTGGCATTCGAAATAATACCTGTATTTTGTATTATACAATTATACAGTTTACTTGAATTGTGTTACCCTCAAATCCTGCCGATGGTGACTCGATAATGAGGAAAGCGCGGCCAATTTACATTAACGATTCGACGAAAAATCCAACATAAAACGGCACTCTCATAAAGGCGTCGAACAATTCCTTTCATCTCACGGCGTCTTCCGCCGGCAACATAAACAAGCTCTGAGAAAAACTCCCTGAATAATAATTAAGGTTGAAGATTAGGATGGTGGAGCGGATTCGGCCTCTTGCTATTAATTACGGTGCCCAAGGCGGACGCGCTATGTGCACGGTACATAGGCTCGAATTTCCGGCCATATACCTAACGTGGCACGTATCTGGGCAGCGCGGCGTCTCGCGTGCCCCCCTGACACCCCCCTGCCCGGCCGAGCCACTCCCCGTCTAATTGACGGCGCGCCGGACGCCGCCGTCGCCCGCGGGGACTGCGCTCCGCCTTCCGGGCTCCGTGCTCAGCCTCCGATTTACAACATCGGCCGATAATCTTTTCTTGATGACGCAGCCACATAGATATACATACAACTATCCTCAGACTTTTCTTTCGTTATCGCTTCCTCGAGCAAATCAGCATTCTTTTTCCAAGACTCACGGATTTAACCTAGATTCTCCGTCTCCGCTGTTGCTACGGTGGGACGTCTCTAATAGCGTTGCGATGGAACACTGCGGTCCCCCGGTCCGCCGCATAGATAGAACCTCGGTGTGACTGGACATCGGATTTTACGAGCCATCGGAGCAAAGTGAACAGAACACGGATTACTTGAAGGATCCTTAAGCTCCTGTCGTAACGGCAACTAAGGTTTTCAATGATCTTGATGTCCTCAATAACAATGGGATGGAGTGTCCCTCGTAGTGGTCCATCACGATCACCGGTGCAGATACTATTGAGCGCATCGTCATATACTACTACTGTCGTCCTATACATAGTACCCAGTGTTAATCTCGCAGGATCGCACCGAAAGTGTCGTCAAAGGGCCCATCGTGGAGTTTATTAAGTCTCATCAGGACGGAGCAAGGTGTCAACACGGCCGGCTGCTCCCGTTGGGATAATTAAAAACTCTCATCGCAGCCGGAAGACGTGGAGAGTGGTGGGGGGGGGGGGGGTGAGGGGGGTGAGTGTTCGGGCGGGGTGGAAGCCACGGGGATCCGCGAACGCACTAATTAATAAGGGTCCGTCGATATTGATTTACGAGCTCGCCGGTGCCCGGTAATGACGCAACGTGCCGGGGATCACGTGCCGCGCAGTAAACACGGTGACGTCACATGAGGAGCGCCTGATGCTTTTGAACTTGTTGTGTAATTGTGGGTAGCGAGAAACGTGTCAGAGGGTGTTGTTACTTTATTCTGACAAAATAATGTTTTGAAACCCCTGTTGCGTATTGTCACCCCTGTTGCGTATTGTCACGAGACCGTAAAACAGTGTAAAGGTCTCGTGACCATTAATGGTAATACTTTTCTTAGCAACAAAAATAAAAACTCTTAAAAATGCGTGATATTAGCATTTCGCCCGCGACTTCGACCGCAAAATTTTGATAGTTCGACTGGGCTAATATACATAATTTAAATATAATTTATAGCACCCACGAATAATGTATCTTTCTATCATTAGTTCCCTACAAACACTAATAAAAAATATATTTCTTTACTAACTTTTAATAGTAATACTACTAACAGGTGACAGGTAGTTGATTTTATGGTACATTTTACTGTTGTAAAATGTACCATAAGATCAAATACCTACCTACCACCTTTCTTTACACAAACTGATCTCCCCGACATAAGTTCGTTCACACTTCCATCACATGATATCTTAAACAGCGCGCCGGGCATTAGCGGAAATTCCCGATTCCCATTCGACAGGCACACGGCGCGTCGGGGGATTTGCATCGCTCCGGGAAGAAACACAAAAAGAGCGAGATCTGACACCCCCTTACACCCCCCACGTGGAAAAAATTCACCCCTCCCGATATGTACCGCACGAGTAAGCGCGCACGTTATTAGTAAAAGTACGGAAGTTTTGGCGTAACTGGGACTGGTTACTGGGGGGTGAAAACTTGGGCTTATTTATGGTGCGGATGTATTTAGGATGTATGGTATAGCAGGTATCCAGGATGTACATCCTGATATACATCCTGAAACATTAAGAGCATCCTGAACATTACAGGAGTAATGCTTCATATCACGTGCTACCTATATTCGCGTGGGACATTGTTTTTGTCTGAAATTAAACATAAAACTTAATGACGGAGCTTGGCGATTATTATCAGCGGAAAATTAAAAACTTTCTCGCGGTCTATGTTAGCTTAGTTACTTTATAATTTTAACCTGAAATAACCCTTAAGGTGGAAGCGCCAGAATAGCTCGCGAAATTCAAATTTTCTTACGTATTTTGCAATTTACCGGTCTGTACCTATTTTTTTCAGGCTGTACGTTGAGCAAAATAGGATTTGTGGCCGTAATACGTATGTAAGTACAGAATTAAAAACATCAATACAACCTTTTAAATTCATTTAATCCCACTGTGTTACTTTTTCATGAAATACAGCCTGAAACTGAGAGGCAAATTGCAAAAAACGTAAGAAAATTTTAATTTCCCTCAAGAAAAGGTCCGATAATAACTTATTTCAAATTCAACTAATAAGTTCGACAGATCATCCCAAGAAATAAAATTGATACCCATATAAGTCACTATAATCAAACAATGAACATGTAACAGCTAGAAAATGAATGGAAACGTCTTTAATCCATCAACCAATACGCTAACAGCTTTTAAATAAATTAATTTTCGGACCGTCTTCCATCTCACGTGCTTATTGTACAGGACACCAAAGATTTATATTATAAGATGCGCCTTTGACTATTATGTCGGTTGAGAATGACGAGGGAGAGTTGACGGCATGATTGGCGCAGTGGCTAGGCGATTGGTTGCTGCGCTGCGTGTCGCGGGTTCAGGTAGTTGTTCCGAGTCTGGCTGTTTGTGTACGTGAGTTTCAATATTTGTAAACGCACCCCTGATATAGGAGAAATTCCTAGTGTGGAACCATGTTTTTTAAAAAAGAAAGCAAAGTTTACACTGAGAAAGATGAGCTTGCACATGTCACATGGAACGAAAAATAGGATTTACAATATAAATATGCAAGACGATACTTATCAAATGTATGTTGTCAGGATGAAATCGCTTTCAGCGACGTGACTGCCGTTGTACCCCATTCAATTAGCAATATTTTAAAATAGCTTTGTATCAATTGTGGTGTACATCATCACCTGCTTAGCTTTTTCCTAACTAAGTTGAGATCAGCTTCCAGCCTAACCGGATGCAGCTGAATACCAGTATTTAAAATGGAGCGACTGCCTATCTGACATCCACAACCCAGTTAATACTGGGTAATAAGATTCCCGTTGGTAAGACTGTAATACAATAAAATATATTCTACCTACCTATCAAAACGCATTAATTGTCAACGAAAAAAAACGCGTTTATTTCTTGGCGCGGCCGGTAGGGGTCTAACGGTTCAAATCTTTGCATGATACACAAATCCTTCGTCTCACCCCTCAATAACACCCCCATACAGATTTTACGACCACACTTTCACACTACAACTGTTTCACGCTATTTATTATAGTGCCCACCAGATAGCCCGCAGACACTGAACTATAAGTGTAAGCGTTTGCATTAAAAATTGATACTGAACCCTACCTCTGTTGAGATGAACTGTAGAACTGAATATTTCTTTATTTTTAACCGATTTCAAAAAAAGGCTTCTAAGAGGTTTGTTGCTGTCTTTCTATTTCTATGGGATCGATTTGGGGTATTCCTCAAAGCGCAACTGTTTTAAGCGCAACCAACTAAGTGCAACTAAATTTTTCCGGGAAGCGCAACCATTTCAACAATTAGAATTTGTGAGCGCAACTAATGGCAACTGGGCAATCATTACAAACAGACGGCCAGAGTTATTTTCGTATGTATAATATTATTAGTATGTGTGGTGTACTGCCTCGTTGGTCTAGTGGTCCCAAGCGCGACTGCTAAGCATGAGTTCCTGGGTTCGATTCCAAAGTCGGACAAAGTGTTATTAGGATTTTCCATCAGTATTTTCTCAGATGGAGTCTGGATTTGTGCCAGGTTGATGGCAATAGGTTCGCCCCCTAATACACGGGACTCAAACACAACTGGCGAAATGTGGGTGTACTAACGGGTCTCTACTAACCCTTCGGGGTTACAGGCGTGATCTTATGTTATGTCGTGTAATTGATCGGATCAGCAACCTCTACCAACATCAATAAATGATCTACTATTTAAAAGCACATAGGTATGTATCATCCAAGAGATGATCCCGCTTCCCGACGAGTGTATGACTTTATTCCCGAGATGGATGACTTTATTCCTGTCATGGATGACTTTATTTACGGCTGGTCTATTATCATGAGTGTTCTCGTTAGTTCAGTGCTCGTAAACAGTCGAGCTGGGCTCACCTGCTCGCTCCTTCATTACGTGTACATAGAGATTTTTCGTCTCAGAGGCTATCGATAAAGACACTTAAGTCATCGAGATGACATTTCTAGACGTTTGAACGGACTAAGTGGATGTGATAATTAAAAGAGACGAAAAACAAAGGAGATTTTTTTTGTGATAACAAAAAAATCTGTGCATTTGCTTTCATTTTAATTTAAATTGCCAAAAGTTACAGTTAATCACTCAAATCCTCTGAAAGTTTAACTACTTATTGATTTCAGGAATATCCAACAGGCAATACATATCTGATAATTATCATTCTCCTGTCCTTATCCCAATTTATTTGGGGTCGGTTTACCATCATCTCATCAGACACATCCTTTCTTGCGATATCATCCCACACAGTCCATCCATCATTTCTTTGGTCTTCCACTACTCTTAAGCCCATCCAGATCTTATCATACGTTTAATTAATACAATTGAATTCCAATAAAAACTTACCTCTTCAATCAAAAATCCAAAAGCGAAAAGACGGCCCATCTCCCCAAAATGTCGACCCTTGTTCATTAATTCTCACAGAAGGCTTCCAGCCACCAGCATCGGTATCGGGGTCGCAACGATAGCGACTGTATCCATGACGTCACGAAGTACAGTCAGCACAATAAAGCGGGCGCATCGCCCGGACGAACTCGTAAACGCGCGATCTCAAACGACCGCTGCTGAACAGGAGCTAGTGCGGCGATACCGCCCGCATCCACCACGAGGAGATCTGGAGAAGGTTGACTAGAGGATTTCAAACTTTTTTTTTAGAAGAAGAACAAATACACACCGAGGTATACCTTTGCTTAACCCTACAGAGATTACAGGCGTGATGTTATGATGAAGGATATAGAAGAGAAAGGAAAGGAGCACATTTACAATTCTTGGAGCAAAAAGGACTTAGTGTTGTAAATCTCCTGGACGTTCTTCTCGCTAAGGCGGGCCGGGAGGGGGCGCAGTGGGTAAAGAAACCAGTGATTGACCAAGTCAAAGGAGTCCTAAACCAGCAGGCGTGATTTAGAATTGAGATGGCGATGATGATGGGACGGAACCATCTGATACTCTTATACACCCCCTATAACTCGTATGCTTACGATGCTCAACGCGCTCGTGGAGACCAACCCTGGATTGGCATGTTTGCTGGTGATGGTGGATTACTTAATTTAGTGTTATATGCTGTACTAAATGTAATAAATAATTAGAGTACCTAAACTCGTGTGTACCTTTTACAACCTTTGGCAAAGAGTCACTCGTTCATTCACCCCACTAACTAAAACCAGATTGAACGTGAAGAGCTTCTGTTTTATTCAATCGATGGAATCCCTGTCAAACCAGCCATGTTTGAGTGCGTTAACGTAGACGTGTAGCTTGGTCGCTGTTGCCTGTCCGTGCTTGTTAACACTGTTGCTTATCCGTTTCTCGGTTAGGCTACCAAATTAAGGAAGTTATGTAATTTAAAATGTGCAATTCAGTAGGCAAATAATAGGCTCAAGATGCTATACGAATGACAGTCCTCTTGATGACTAGCAGTAATCTACAAGTAACCAGGTTTAGGGTCGAAACGGAGACGGAGAGGAAATGTGCAAGATACGACCAATCATCAGAGACATGAGAGATGCTATATACATTCTAAGGTGGAAGCGTCAGGGTAGCTCGCGAAATTCAAATTTTCTTACGTTTTTTGCAATTTGCGAGTCTTTGCCAGGTTGTATGTTGATGAAAAATGAGTCGCGCCAGTAACACGTATGTAGTGACAGAATCACAATCGTGAAAATCATCAATATAACCCTGTAAGTACTTTTAACCCTATTGAATGACTTTTTCATGAAATATTCATTGAATAGGGTTACGCAACCACCTTAACCAATGTGATTGGTCGGTTTCCGCACGTCTCCTCTCCGTTCCACTTTGGTGGAGTCCAGCCCTAATTCGCCGAGACTTGTCAAGCTTGAGTATCTCGGCTCTTTTCTGGTGGTCGCACATCCCACATGGAACGATGATTCGTTTTTAGAAAGGCGAATCTGACGAGTGACGATCAAAAAATCTTACTAAAATAGCTACAATTCAAAGTCAGATAAAACTTAGACTTCTACTTTTTCTGTTAGGGTGGTCTCCTCTGAATAACGTCATTACCAGCTTTAGATATAACGACGGCGTTCGGGAACGGCACAATACTGAATACTGAGAGCTGGGAACATTCGCCGTTTGTTAGAGAACGGATAAACTTCTTGGCTCGCCTTCAAAGAAGAACGCCAGGTGCTGCACAATTTGATCATTTTTCTTATGATGGATGCTGAAAGAGTATTGGAAGGAGGTTCTTTTTTATCCTCCTCTTTTTTCATAAGTTTTATCTTTGGCTAAGGACTAGGTATCTTGACGGAGATTAAATGCTGTTGGTTAATCGTGAGGAAACCGTCACATAGTAATAGTAGTAGTATAACGCGTTTAGGATGCTGGTGGGGCTGCCCCGCTTCTGTAGTGCGTCGGGGATGTTTGCAGATGCGCATGTGATTTACGCAACAATGCGTAAAAGGTGCGCTTCCTTGGTGCGCAGGGTGTGGGGCAGCACCAACAGTATCCTAAGCATGATTGCTAGTCGCCTTGACTGTGTTTATGTGGGTCGCTGTTGTGCAATTACTCATGGGTTGTCACAGCAGTGACCCAACGTGTTGTGTTGTTTGAAATGTCAGTGCTTACTAACATAGTTTTAAGTTTTACTAACAGTTTTTGAGTCTAGGATACTCGAATAAAGAAATTTTCTTTCTTTTCTTTCTTTCTTATTGTAGAACCAAAAATTCGAAGACATAGTTACTTCTACCAACCCTCACAGAGAACGTACGATGGATTCAAGTTTACCTACTCCCAAAAATATATAGTCAAAAGTATAAGTCAAAGCCAAATAATTCTGAAATAGCCACAGTATATTGAGAATTATGTTTCGTTATGTTTGTTCATTCTTCATTTTACATTAATTTAATATTTGAGTTTCAAATATTGATAAATTCCAACACACTTATTTCTCTCCCAAGTTTTGGAGGAAAACTGCTAAATTGGGAACCTTGGATGGATTATAGCCCACCCCCTCTCACAGAGAGAGGCCTGTGTCCCTACTGTAGAAACGTTACAAGCTGATTGTGATTTTGACTTAATGATAGCTTCAGCCATCTCAACTCTCAAGATGACCAGATTACGGTGTCTCATATGGTCGACGTGCCCCTAACTGTGGCTCGGATCCTGAGGGTTTACTGGAGACAGGTGTCTTGTTCAGAACCCTCCACCTGTCTTAATCTTGACTCAGGTACTACTGATTCGAGAAGCATAAGTTTTTCTTTACTTAGACATAGGTATTGATTTTGATACTAAAGGAAACTGCACTTATCGACGTGGAATCGGTTTGAGTTGGTCAGATGATAGTGATCTTTAATATCCTCGTAATAAAAGCGAAAATAGCGTCATGTGCCTGATATCATTACAGACGACGTGACGCGATACCACGTCGGACTACTCACTTTAATTGCATGCATATTAACATACCAGCTTATGCCCGCGGTTTCGCCCACATAGAGATTGGAAATTGTCCCAAGGGATCGTATTACCGGGATAAAAGTCTTATGTGTTAATCCAGGCTATAAACTATCTGTGTGCTACATTTTATCCAAATCCGGTCAGTTGTTTTTGCGTGAAAGAGTTACAAACATTCATCCATCCTCACAAGCTTTCGCATTTCTAATATTACTAGGATTTCAGTCCGTCTCAACCAGATTTTTGTCTATAGGAGCGGTCACTACCTACATAGGAACTACATGCTTCTCACAACTCGATTATAACGGAAAAAGTAACGCAAATAGGTGCACTTTAAACCCTGTCAGGATCCAGTGAGGCGCGGCGTGGTGGATCCAAATCGCGGACATGAAAAATGACGTCACATTAAACAGCACGTTGATAAATACCCGACATTTTGCATAAGTCACAGGCCACCGTGTAAACTGCTGAAGTTTATGTAGTTCAAAATACCCGCTTATGGGGTTCTATACTTTTCTGTCGGAAGTCTGAACTGCGTTGAAAATGTTTGCGATGGTGGACTGGTAAAGTCAACGTTGGAAACAGTTTTCTAAGAGCTTTTTTCGTGACTTTATTTTTAAAAAAGATGGAACTTATTAATGCTTTGAAAGTTACATAAATGTGTTGTGATTGCCTCGTCCTGGGTTCTATTCCCGGGTCAGGGAGTGTTATTGCATTTTTCCATCAGGAATTTCTCAGTAGCAGCCACGGAGTCGGGATTTGCGTCCGGTTGATGGCAATAGGCTCGCATATAACATGAGACTTAAACATAACTGGCAAAATGTGGGTATACTATTAGGTATACGGTATACTTCTACGTAACCCTTCGGGATTATGTTATGTTATGATGCAAAGGTAAAATAATAATTAAAGACATTTATCATGTTTTTAACACGGAAACTCGAACGAGTCGTATACTAGTGAAGATCAATTATTTTCTTAGCAAACCCTCAGATTAAAGGACGGTCAACAGAGTTACACGTGGCTACGTTTTGTCACCATTTTAGTTAATTACCGCGTAACTACGCTGGAGATTTTTCTCGCGAAGGATTCGGTTCTCACGAGTTTTTGCTACGAAAAAGCCGAGAAAGATCCAGATATAGTTTATCCTTTGAATACTTTTAATAAAGAAAGAGACAGCTTGAAAACATAATCAAATATCAATCACTACATCAATATTATTCACTAGCACTTCGCCCGCGACTTCATACGCAAAAATTGTGATAGCTCGACTAAAATGCATGATATCAATATAATTTATAGCATATAGCACCAACGAGCTTGCTGCCAGTGAAAGAATTTTAAGAATTGGATTATTAGTTTCGGAGATTACCCCCCATATACAAAATTATAAAAAAAAACCCTCTTTATAATATATTAGTATTAGTATAGATTGTATAGATGAGCTGCTTATGTTATGTTGTGTTAAAGATGAAAACGACAATTTTGTAGATTATAAAGATCTTTGGTCCTTAGAAACCAATCCTGCCTGCACCCTGACTAAAACGAAAGAATCCGAATACACTTAGATGCACAAGCATCAAACACAGCATTGAAATACATAGATTCAAGAAATTACTAGCTTTTTTAAAAAGAAAATCAGAAGGGCATTGCGCAAAGAAGTCTAAAATTTTTACGACTCAAAATGTGGAAAAATTTCTTAATGAAGCTCCTGACGAAATTTTTCTGGCCACAAAAGTAAGTATACATGATTTAACTATGAATATTTCGTATCTTAGTAATGGTAATTATTATATATATTTACCTGTTTTTTATCTTTGTTATATATAGCCTTACATTTTTGAACTCAATGGTGCTTGCCGCGGATGTGAACTTAAAGGTGGAGGACGTTGAAAATCATTCCAATGATTTACTGCTGATTAATGTAAAGGAAACTAAGACAAAGAAAAATCGGTCATTCATTGTACAAGGACAATATTCTAAAATCGTTCATAAATACCAAGCATTACGTCCCACCAACGTGGAAAACAATAGATTTTTTATAAACTATCGGAATGGGAAATGTACTCGACAAGCCATCGGCAAAAATAAAATTAGCAATATGCCAAAGGAAATTGCTAAATATTTAAAACTTAAAAATGTTGAACTCTACACCGGTCACTGCTTTAGAAGAACTTCGGCGACTTTCTTGGCGGATTCTGGGGCGGATATTACGTCAATAAAAAGACACAGTGGTTGGAGCTCTGATAGAGTAGCTGAGGGTTATATCGAAAGCTCAATGGCGAATAAAACCATATTAAGCAGTCAAATTAACAAAAATATAAAACCTAATCCATCAGAGCCACAACCATCAACTTCCGGCATCTTATCTTCGTCCGTAACTCACGATGCACCACCACCACTTTCTCCGACATATACTATCTACAATGAAACGCAAGTTCCTCAGACGCAAGAACAGAGAAATACTCAAATCAACTCATCAACAATAAATGTACCAAACAAAAATGTAACTCTCTCTATCAATAATTGGACCAATGTTTCGAATGTTAACTTTTACTTTTAATTGTCATTATTTTTAATAAATGCTTATCTCATATTATTATTGTGTTATTTTTTTCGCAAATGGTACGAAAAGTAGAGTATTTTCCTCGGTGATAAAGCTGTCTTAGTCTTGGGTAACTTAAATCCCTCGCTACACTCAGGACTCGTCTTAAATCCCTCGCTTCGCTCGTGATTTAAGTTTTTAACACCCTCGCTACGCTCGGGAGTAAACCTCGAGTCCTTCATTACGCTCGCGATTTAAATCGTCACCCGCGACAGAAGACACTGCTTTATCCCCTTGGTTAATAATCTACTATATAAATTCACAACACTACAACGTTAAGACAGCGATACTCCTATATTCTTTGGAGGAAATGAAATGGAAGGAGTCCCAGCACATGTGTCTGCCATGTTGCTTGAATAGCGTATCGTGACGTCACATTACCCTATTATACGGCACACTTAACCTATCCTGCGTTCGCAATTTATTTTCCTAACATGTAAACAAATATGTGTTTACGGAAAAAAAAAATCTTTAATACCCTCTTATGCAGTTAAGTTTGCACAACAGCTTTAAAAAAATACAAATGATAGTACTTTTATTTTGAAATCAACTTTATAAATTAACTTTCGGGACCGGTCAATGTGGTGACATTTGGGGGAGGCCTATGTACAGTCAGCGACACGATGTGGGTACCCCTCTTGAAAGCACCTACGTTCCCAACTGGGGTACCCAATTGATTCAGCCCACAGTACAGCAGTGGACGTCTTTCGGCTGAAATGATAATACGAAGGGTTAAAAAAAAGTTACTTTGCGTGTCTAACAAACTCTTTTGCCGACTGTACATAGCTATTTAGACTTTACGTTACCTGATTATTTTTCTATTCCAATAAAAAGTAAACGCAGTGTGCCAAATAATGGGCATCTTATTTTATATTGCGTATTGTACATTATAATATATTGCATATTGCGTTTCCCAGGTCGAGAATACTTGTCTCAGACTATAAAGCTTTGAAGTGTCTATAAGGCTAGAACGTACGGCAATAGCCTAGATTATATACTTTGACTTGATGTGTTTTAGACTGAAAAAAAAAGTTTACTCCTGTCCCTATCCCCGAAGGATTAGGCAACGGTGTACCTAATAGTACACCCACATTGCGCCAGTTATATTTAAGGCCCATGTATAATAGAGGGCGAGCCTATTGCCAACAACCGGGAACGAATCACCGACTCCGTGTTAGCTACTGAGAAACTCCTGATGGAAAAAAACCCAATGGCACTTTGCCCGACCCGGGAATCGAACCCAGGACCTCATACCTTAAAGGCATTTTAAAATGGTGAGACGTTAATCACCGGTTAAAAATACTAGGGAATAACATTTTGTTCTATTTTATAGTAACTGTTGCATTTCAGATTAAAGTGGAATTTGCGGTCATGAAATAGTTAATCAATAGGGTTCTTGCGCGACTCAAATTCATCAACATACAACCTGAAACTGACCTGCAAATTCCAAAAAACCTAAGAAATAATTAATTTCGTGGGCTACCCTGACACTTCCACCTTAAACCAGGAACCTAAAATCAGGTCCCCGAGATCAGTGATCTATCTGGTGAATCTGATCTTCAAAAGCAAATTACCAAACAATGTACATACCGTTATACCAGTTGGTTATATTTTGTTTGTTGGTTGGTTGGTTTGGGTCACCTCAGAACCCGTATAGGCTGCTCTCTATGCGTACTAATTAGTGGTCATATTTTATTGTGATAAGATTTTATTTGTAAATAAAAGCGTTTCTCTTTTTGCTTCATTCAAGTGTACTTTTCCAATCTCGAGGTCAAGCGTAAACTTTTTAAAACAGATGTAATTTCGTTTCACGAGTAGACAAAGCGGGAATCGACATTGAGGGAATGATTCGTGGAAACCTATCCATTAACTAAACAAGTCGTGGGTAGCGACAACCTTTGTAGACCGATCCACGTGTACATTATTTAGTCTATTATTGCTGAACGATAAAATATAAAAAAAAACCTATGTATAACAATACAATACACGTTCCGATCACAATTCCGCAAGGCGACCAGACGTCTCAACCTAGTTCACGCCTGGCCGGAAACTGTACGACTGTGACGCCGATCTAAGAAATAAACCAGATATTCAGAGAAAATTATGTTAAGCAATAACTGCCGCTCAGGTCGAACTTTAGGTTAAGCCGCGCTTGCCTAGGTTGGTGCGTGGATGGGTGACCACCCATTACATGCCAACTTTCCTCTGTGCCTCGGAAAGCACGTTAAGCCGTTGGTTCCAGCTGTCATTTGTAGATCTGTGTCATTTGTAGTGGCCCGAAAGTCTGACAACCACTCTTAACCAAGGGGTATCGTTGTATTACCAAGACTGGGACTGGGTTGTGGAGGTCAGATAAGCAGTCGCTCCATGTAAAATACTGGTATTCAGCTGCATCCGGTTAGACTGGAAGCTGACTTCAGGATAGGCAGATGATAGGTTAAGTGAGTGGAAAAGAATGGGAGAAAGTTATTGGGAACTAATCACGAATTGGTAAATTATCTAGTTCATTTTTAAGGTTTCGTACCCAAAGGGTAAAAACGCCGGCACGTGGAAGGAATTAGGGGAGGCCTTTGTCCAGCACTGGGATAGTATAGGCAATAAAAAAAATATATATGTGACCTTATTGGTGAGGTTCTTCAAAAAGGTCAGGTGCGTAGTACTCGCAACCGGCGTGCGTGTATGACCAGATGTATGAACGTGGACGAGACAAAAGGAGTATGTAAGGATCGTAGCAGGTTGCGTTCTGCGGTTTCTGCCTACCCCCATGGTAAAGAGGCTTGAGTTTATGTATGTCTGTTGTGTATGCTTGAGTTTATGTGTGTTACCGAAAACTTTATGTGCATCTTTTGAAATTGATTAAAGAAATCCGAAACGCTATGAAGCACCAGTCGCTCACGCACCTGTATTTTTTGTCAGATATTTCTTCAAGTATCCAAATTTTCAGGTTTCTGACGCTTTTTCGACTTTCAGGACTAATCAAAACTACCTCGAGTGCTTCGTTGGTCTAGTATTCGCAAGCGCATGGAGTCCCAGGTTCGATTCCCGGGTCGGGTAAGTTAGTGTTATTGGGTTTTCTCATCAGGAATTTCTTATATTAAGTAGCAGCCACGGACTCTGGATTTGTGCCCGGTTAATGGCAATCTAAGCACATGGGACACAAACATAACTAGCGAAATGTGGGTGTACTTGTTATAGGTAACCTTTCGGGGATTACAAGGCGCTATGTTGTTATGTCAAGACTAATAATGGATAAGCCCAAAGTGAAAGGTCAGTGTTAGTTACAAAGGATACAAATACCGCATCTCCACTTTTTATCTGATCTAGGTACAACACGAGTAATCGTAAGTACGGTTTAATAAAGGAACGGGAACCGGGAATAAAGAACCTCCTCGTGTAAGCCGTTTGGCTTACTTGGATTAAATTCTTTTCTGATTCTGGATCATTAATATGCTAAGCAATTTATCACAGTACTATAATGTTAGCATGTGTGTGTGTTTGTTACTCATCCACGCTGGACAGATTATGAAGAAAAAAGGCCATTATTTTATCATCGGCAAAGCAATCTGAGAAATTTTATCTTACAGATCCTTACGATTACCAACTTTTTTTTCTTTGTTTTTTTTTTGGCCATTTAATGTTTTTTACCGTGCGATCGATGCTCTGCCTTGAAGGAAGCCTCAGAGACCAACTATCTTCAAGACTCATAGAACTTCTTAATGACACAAGTGCCTAAATGTAATACAGATCTTCATAAGACAAATTCTATCTTCTTGCTGAAGATAGAATTTGACTTTGCTAGTCAGATGAGATTGATACGTCGCGCCGCATAGACATTCCGATATTATGAATATCAACTACAGATCCTTAACAAACTATAAATTCCCCTTTTGAAGTCACGTTAGCCCAGGTCCCCCGTTCCGTACAAAGTCAAAGAGCCAAACATCTAAATACTACTAAATACATCGTATTTGTACACTGATGACCGTACGACTGTGTTGGGATTAGGCTTGGAGCCGTCAAAGCGCTGTTTAAGCTCCACATGAGTCTGATTTTGCAGAAATAAACGGAGAGGTTTCTGTATTTTCTGTGTAATTTTATGTTATTAGAAGATAAGTCCGATTTGTTGTGACATTAAGGTGATTTTTTATTCAAATGTGAAATATTTAAGGAAATTTCGAAACGCCTAGTTGACGCTTCCCGTGACCGAAGCGCTGGCTTTTACCTTGGCCAGAGGCTAAGTGTTACCATACAACGTGGCAACGCCGCCAGTCTCTTGGGAACATTACCAGCTGACAACATTGAGGAGGAGTTTTCGATGCTCTTTTATAGTTTGTAGTTTGTTTATTTATTCTAGTTTAATAGTTTTTAATTATTAATGTATATAGTTAGTTTAACCTGATCAATTAATGTGGAATTCTATAATCTATACTTCTTTACTATATTATAAAGCTGACGAGTTTGTTTGGTTGAACGCGCTAATCTCAGGAACCACCGGTTCGAATTGAAAAATTATTTTAGTGTTGAATAGCCCATTTATCCAGAAAGGCTATATAACATCACGCTATGACCCACAGGAGCGTAGCATCAATGAAATACGGCGAAAATTGTATTTTTATAATAATTTCTAGCGAATGAAGGCCGTGGGGAACAGTTATGAATATCTGGGTCTCAATAATATCTAAATACTATAGTAATTTGAGTCTGAGCTGTTGATATCATCTTCATTTCAGCCCGGAATCACCAACTGTTGGCTATAGGCCTCCACTTTCTTCTGCCATTTTTTTCTGTTCAGGTGCGTCCCTTATCCATCCGTTTCTGAAACTATGCCTTGAAGACAAGTCACTGTCGTGTTTGTGAACACCAAGATGTGGCTAGAGTAGGTATGATGCCTGTCGGGCCTGCGGGACTGTTTGAAAGAGATACCGCGGCCCAGGGACACAAAGGGCAAAGAAGGAACATGGATGGGTTTTAGTCAAGTCTGACACTCCCAGAGCGGGAGGGAGGGTCATTTGCTGATTTTAAATACGAAAAAAAGTGAAGGTATGATGCATAGTTAAAACAAAGAAAAGCTGAAACTGAGAGTAACAAGGCCAAGTATTTCTTGGAAGGATTTTAAAATCCAAAACTGACTAATTTCACCAATAATTAAAAGAAACCTAATTATACAGGGTGTAAACAGACTCTTCACGAAGCCGTCAACCAAGCATTATGTACGTAAAACTAAGTAACTTTACGCAAAAATTTGTGCTGGGAAACGACTTTTTTTTTTGGGCTGAAAAATCACGTTTAACAGTAGGACTCAATGTAACGCACTCAAAAAATTGCGCTGATGGATGGATTAAATAGTAAGGGGGTCCTGGAAGTGTTTAAAGTAAAAATCTTACATTAAAAACATGAATTTAAAAAAAAAACTTGTGACGAAGTTGGAACTCTGACCCCCAATATCTAGATCAAAAAAATGATCGCAATGACGAGGAGAAGAAGTGCCTTTCGGCTTCGTTAAGACTCTGTTTACACCCTTTATAAGTTCATAATTTCCTTAGGTCTATTCTTAAAAACCCGGTCACTAATCGATTGTCACACACATGGCCCTGCTCACACCGTTTTGGTCAAAAAGCGTAAACGATAGGCTGGCAGTGTCAACACGCGATAAACACTGTACATAAGTGTACACAAGTATAGCGGTACAATCGCGCCCGATGGTAAGACGACCGACCGCAGCGGGCAGGCTTTGTGCGCGCTCGCTCGCGTCGTGGCGAAATTAGGCTGTGGGCACACTCATGAGCGGAGCGGGAGGCGGGCATGTTAATAAATAATGGGCAATTTTTTCTTTGTTTGTCATTTACCGAGATGTACCCTTGACTGCTTTGCTTAAAGAAACGGATGCACTTCAAGCCTGCAAGTCTAAGTAAGGATCAGCCCTACACTCAACCCCACCCTATCTGGAGGAAGGTGAAAAATTCTTCAAAGGTCAAATAAATTGAACCCTATCCTTCACATCACCTAATGAATAATTTCTTCGTTAGACTTATGATACCAATGGGCCTAATTAGAAAGCTTAAAGTCACCCAAAGGGCAATGGAGAGGGCTATGCTCGGAGTTTCCTTGCGTGATCGAATCAGAAATGAGGACATCCGCAAGAGAACCAAGGTTACCGACGTAGCCCGAAGAATTGCCAAACTTAAGTGGCAGTGGGCAGGGCACATTGCTCGCAGAACGGATGGCCGATGGGGCCGTAAAGTTCTGGTGTGGCGACCGCGAACCGGAAGACGTTGCGTTGGAAGGCCTCCCACTAGGTGGACCGATGACCTGATGAAGGTTGCAGGGATCCGCTGGATGCGAGTCGCACGGGACCGGTCAATGTGGCGACACTTGGGGGAGGCCTATGTCCAGCAGTGGACGTCTTTGGGCTGAAATGATGATGATGACTTATGATACAGCTGTTAGTATCACCAAATGTTGAAAAATTTATGAATAGGAGATAAAGGAACTTTGATTTCGTCCATTCGATATTATCGGGTAACAAAAGGTAAATAATTGATAAAGCCTGAAACGACCACAGGTTTACCGCATATGTGAGAACGCACGACTAATACAACTTTACAGGACAGTCTCTAAAAAAATTTCATGGGTATGAAAAAATAATCCAAAAAAATAACCAAGGCCGGCCCAAGAAACGCTGAGGTGACTATTGGACTCGTTCCTGACTGATTGGCCAGACAAGGCAAAACACGGAGAGAGTTGGATTGAAAAGGAATAGGGGAGGCTTTTCCTCAGCAGTGGAATAGAATAGGCTAGAATAGGCATAAAAATAAAAGAAATGTATGAACTGTGGGCCTGTAAAGCTCAGGATTGGTACCCTGAAACACAGTGGCGTAGCTAGTCCTAATAGCACCAAGTATCAAAATTGTTGGGGGCCCTTTGAATCCGAGTGCGGCGAAGCCCAAAAATAGGATTATAAAATTATGATTTTCGCAAAATAAATTAAAATAGCATCCTGACTAGCATTGCATAAGCTGTCATTGATTTTACTAAGAGAATGTAAGAAGATCGCATAGGACAAGTCTTCATTGAAAAACGATCTTGGAACTTTCTGAACCGCGGTAGGCAAAGTACCATTGAAGAGCGAGCTCGAAAAATGCATTTTTTTAAGCCACGTTAAGATAATTTTTCATTATGATTTCTCTTATCAATAAGAATTTGAGGATATAGCAAGATTTTGTGGTTATTTTCCTCTACACGTCGGGGGCTGGGGCCCTTGTTTCTCAGGGGCCCTATATCATTGATACGGTTGATACGGCGGTACTATGCTCCTGCTGAAACGATGACACGGGGTCGCGGCAGACCACGTGGGAGATAGCGGGAGGAACTGGATGTCTTCCTAGAGAATTGGAAAGAAGAAGCACAGAATCGTGACCGTTGGAAGGAAGTTGGTTGGAGGGAGGCCTTTGCCCAGCACTTGGACAACATTGGCTAACTATAATAACGAAAGGTCGCCCGCTACACGATCACCACTGTGTCCGCAGCCTGCCCGGGTTGCGAGCGGGCGTCAGGTGCCCGTATTTTGGTCGGTCGGCTCCGACTAGCTGTCGCCGGCTCAGTTTATGTAACACATACACCTATATACATACTGTAGGTATATAGACACACATGTATATATACACGCGTATATACAACGATTTTCACTTCGAATCGATGCTTTTAACCAGGTGTCGTAAAACACAGAAAATATTGATGTGTGAAACGATTTCTGACTTTTCACTCGGGGTGTGTTGCAGAGGAATTTTATTTTAATGTCTCATTTTCCAATTTTGTCTCCACCTCTTCATGTCTTCTTGGTACGATTTACGTGCGCATGCATAATATTCAGCGCTGTACCGCTGAATCAGCATTTTATGTAATATTAAAAGTTTGCAAAAATCTTCCCTTTATTGTTCAAGATTAGAATATGCTAGACCCATATAGGTTGTATAAGATTTGACAAAATCAATTCATTTATGATTTTTCCACCAAAGAAACAGACAACTAAATTCATAACTTTTGCAACGAACCATTTTCACGCCCGGTAGATTATCTATGAATCGGTAAAATTATTCTTAGGTTAGCCTACAAAAGTTACCGTCCAAATCGACTTTTCTAGTTTCGCTACAAAGTACCAGGCTGCCATCAATAAGTAGGAGCTTATCGAAGCTACAAATCGGCTCATAGTAAGACAACAACAGTAACATATCGCGTATGGTCTATCTATAGATAGGTAGGTGGGGCTTATTACACTGAGGTCTATTTCGCCGCAGTCTCAAGGCGAGGAGCTCGCGTGACGACGCAGCTAAAATACCGCCTCGCTTGCTAATCTGACATACTGTCAAGGAAAATGGCGGACAGCGGACAGAGCATTGCCAAACACTTTAGTCACCTTTAGTACAGACCCCAGCCTAATACGAGTATAATGGTCATTATCACCTGCCCAACAATGTTGACTGAAAATATATTCAAGGTCAAAAGTCATTTTTTTTTTGTCTTTTTCTGGTAACCAGTAAATGTTCATCATAACTAGATAGGTTCGACAAAGTTGTAGATCACACAATTCATCAACAGAAACAATACAACATTGTTTTCTCCGTCCATTTGTCTTTGAAGGGCAGTCAATTCGCACACCGGTTCTACTCACTACTCGGCAACACGTGTCCCTGTGAATACATATTTATTCCACGGGGTTACTATAATACTATCGAGAAGTCTCACTGTTTGGAAAGCATATTGGACATCTCCTTTAACGTTTGGTGCATTTTTACTGTTTTCAGGAATTTCAGGTTACCGTTTTAGAAATTTGACCGTCGCTTTGTCAATACCCAAATTACAATCCCATCCATAGTCTTTATTATATAAGGTCCCATTAAAATAGATGGACAAACTTTTAGTAATCATTCAGACCACCAAAATAAAGACAATGGTAAAAAAAAAATAAGAAAAATCAACTAACGAAAATACACAAAAAATCTCGGGAATTTATTATTTTAGGTCAAAATAAAATTACTTTAATCAGTGTCTTTTTTGCTTGATATGTTTGGTTAGACGTACTGAGCGCTGTGTTAAAATTTGCCCATCTATTTTAATGGGACCTTATTTCATCATCATCATTTCAGCCAAAAGACGTCCACTGACCTTATATACTAATATTATATTGCGAAAGTAACTCTATCTCTCTGTCAGTCTGTCTGCTACCTTTTCAAGCCTTGCCAAGTTGCTACCCAGATTGTACACCAATTTCTGAGGTACTTTCATTACTGTACTAAGTATTTTCGCGTGGAATGATCTCCCGCCAGGCGAGTGAGACCTCGGGCAAAAACTATTCATTATATCATTCCGTCTCACCAAGTAGAAAAAGTTTTTATCCTCAGGTTTTCAAGCATTATATTTAGCAAAAATTATTCTGGATGGCAAAGTCCTTTTCCACGTTACTCAACCTTCTAGTCCGTATGTAACTAATGTAACCGCCGGCTCTGTTCGGTAGACGTGGACCCGCGACTCAGCTCATTTTCTGAGTGGCCACCCGACAGAGAATTATATCCACCGGCTCCCCACACGCCTAGCAGGGAAATTAGATCGTTATATTTTCAGGATTATCGCTCGGAAGATACTAACGTTAACTAGCACTGGGATGGAGAGTAGTTTAGGAAGTTAAATAACCTAGAGGATGGCTAGTCTGGGCGGACAGTTAGGATTTAGAGACGTGACCACGATTTATGCGATGGTTTGCAGTTAACAAGGCCTTGAAGATTTGGACTGGTCAGTAGTAGTTATAAATATTAGCAAATCAAGTAATAAATGAGTAATACGATATAAATAGGATAAAGGAAAATTGGGGAATTGGGGGAGGCCTTTGCACAGCAATGGGACAGTACAGGAAGTTGTAAGAAAAATAATGTCCGAAAAAAATACGATTAAGTAGCTCAAAACTATTAAATTTATAGTCATTGCGATCATTTTTTTGTTCTGGACCATACCTGGCTACGGAGATATTGGAGGTTAAAATTCGAAATTTTTCAACAAACTTTTTTTAAATACTAGTTTTTAAGGTAATAACTTTCAAAGCGTCCATCAGCAAAATGTTATAAGTGTGCTACATTGAGTTTTACCGTAAAACGTGATTTTACACCCCGTAAAAAAAGTCAGCAATAATTTTAAAAATACTAATTTATAAATAAAATAAAAAAATCAAAATTTATAATATTTTTTTATAATATTTTTGTTTTTTAAATTATAATAATATTGCTTGGTTGACGGCTTCGTGAAGGATCCGTTTTAACTCTGTATAGTTTGAAAAAGTGTGAGCGAACGAATATGGGAGATTTAGGTGAATGAAGATTTATTTTTCACACAATTCTTTTGACATTCGAAGAGCAAAGAAAACTTTTTCAGCATATCAAACAAAAGTATCCTATATTCTGAATTCTAGTTACGTAGATACAACCCACACATTTTCATCGACATCTCAAGCTAAAACCGAAACACATAACGGTTATATACAGTGTGTACTCGCATGATGGCTACAGCGCTGTATATAAGGATTTATATACGTTCGTACGGTACATAGGTTATACGCGAACGGTTCGTGCATGGCCTGGCTTAGAATACGACCTCCTGTGATGACGATTTGGGGCAGCTACCTTAGTGCGTTGCTTAGGAGATGGTGAATATTTCGGTGGTGGAATATTATTATTCTTTATTACCAGGCAGGCAGATAAGACCACTGATACTGAAGTCTGAAAGTGGTGCCGGTGACTGAAAAGTTGTGTGGTAATCGGTTGTCGTAGTATGGACATATCGTCTGTACAATGGTCAATAAACAATATGAAATTTTGGCAGTTTTGACTTGGACATGAATTGAAGAAGTTCGTGGCTAAATAATAGCTGAGCATTAATTATTTTCCTGAGACATTGTAAACAAATCGTTTTGTGCATAATTTCAAAAATAATACGATTTCCACAGAGGTAAACTAATCAATGTGTCAACCTCAACAATTTGAAATTTACAGATTGGCTAGTAGACTTCTGTCCTGACGTTATGATGCGGAGGAATGAGGAAAATGTTGAGTATGAACATTCATTCATCCGATAGCTATAAGAGCAGAGGAGGACCAAAGAAACGATGGATGAACTGTGTGAAGGATGATATGGCTAGAAAGGAGGTGACTGCTGAGATGACTAGTAATAGATAAGTATGGAAGAATAAGACATTTGCGCCGATCCCAAATAAATTGGGAAAAGGGACAGAGAGGAGATGGCGGGACGAGCCGAACTGGATTTCATCCTTGAGAATTGAAAAGAAGTAGCACAGAATCGTGACCGTTGGAAGGAATGGAGGGAGGCCTTTGCCCAGCAGTGGGACAATATGGGCTAACTATAACAAAATAATATAATAAGGGCAAAAGAATGATGATGAGTTGAGACAGCTGATAGCTGCCCGTATCCTGCTGTTCACCACTAGATTTTCTTCTAGCCGATTTTTAAATTGGTTAATATTTTGGGCTGAGACTACATCATCTGGGAGCTTATTCCTTAATATTGAGAAGATTATTATTTGAAAGGTGAATTTCACAAATGAAACTGCGATCAGCTCATTTAAACTGCTTTCAAGAGCTGACAGAATATTCCGTAGCATTGATGACACTGACAGCTTTAAGCGGGGTTTAGGTGAGCTGATCGCTTTCAGTTGCAATGGTGAAATCACTCCTAACTGATTGAACAGTCAATGAAATATATATAAATTAAAACCATCATGTGTCCTCCTTTTGGACATCGCCACTTATCAGTTTTGCCAAATATGTCAGGTTAGATTATAACAGCATTCCACCTCGGAACAAACAGAAAAAAGGTTATAACTGCATCCGAAAAGATTTCTGAAAAATAGTTCATAAAAGTTACAATGCCAATGATATTGTTTTTAGTTAGCCCATATTGTCCCACTCCAGAGCAAAGGCCTCCCCCCATTCCTTCCACTTCTCACGATGGTGTGCTTCTTCTCGCCAATTTGCGAGGAAGCCATCCAAGATGGTAATTTATTCACCTTATTTTGAAAAATCTAGAGGTTGTTGTAATAAATTCCTAACAACTTAGTTTAAGACATTTTACAACAACTGAACTAGTAGATTCCTCAGAACTAACTCAGAATCAACAATATTTTCTCCAAACTGCCAAATCACGGACTCTGCGTCCGTTAAGCTTTATTTAGGCACATGTCCTCCACATTACCCATTGAGCCGGTCACCACGGCCACAGTCCGGGCAGGTGCGTCGACATGGAAGTGGATAGTCACGGCCGCTGAACAAAAAAGTGATTTCCTGTGCATGCGCGCACTTCACACCGCCATACCCTCACCCTTGCGGTTGGTGGTTTTAATGTAATGCGTTAATGATCTTTTCTCCTACTGTGTTTAGGGCCGCTTTAATATTTAGAAGCGTGATACAAATATTTGGTGTAGAAATAATTAGGTGCATCTCTGCCTAAAACTTCGGGGATTACAAGCGTGATGTTATGTTATGCGATAACAATATTCTTTCATATTCTGCGAAGCCCTATTGAAATTTTCATGTTACATTTTTTTTCGCTGAGGATTTTCAGCAAAGTATTTTTTTTGACGTTTACTGTCCGTTTTTCGAAGCTTGAATCATGCTGGGCATCTGAGAAACTTCGTAAAACAAAACTTCATTTTATAAACACTTTGGTGATTTAAGACACAAGCTAACCTATTGTTTACCGTATCTCAAGAACTTTAAAGAAAAAACTGACAAGAATTTCTCCAATTAAATATTCCCGCTTCCTCCCCCGCTCACCTCATCAACCAAACCGCTTCCCAATCCTGCGGCTGGCAGCTGCAACGTCATGGAAATGGACGGAGGCGCACCGTGAGACATAAAGGACTTACATAACGTTAACTATATCACGTTCCGATACCACGTATCGTCTCAGGTATTAAGGCGATATGCTCCCCTGGTAATGCTCGTACGTAGTTAGTACTTAGTACCTTCATAACCAAAGAGGGAAGGCGAAGCTTACATTTTTTCTCACACGGAAAAATGTAAAGCAAAATTGTTCCTTGAGTTCAGTGAATTTATTCAGAATTTTCCGAGAGAATTTTTCGGGTGAAAAGAGTACCCAAAAAAAAGTTCCCAAACTCTTATCTAGATAGAACAGTATTTAACGTCTGTCTGTCATTTGCTGCACGTTTTTTTGGACGGGTTTTTATCCAACTTGCAGTGTGAGGACGTTTTTATTGAGGAATGTTTTTGTGAGAAGAGAGTTTGTTCCATTCGTAAGCTCTGTGGGTAGTTCCCAGAATAAAGCCATAAAGAAGAACAACACTTCAGATCTTATAGGTGATCTGAAGGCAAGAGATTAATTTGTTCATCCATCTAATTTAAAAATGAACTCTTCAACTTAACACTATCGGTGCGTGGTATTTACATCTAGATTTTGAAACAAGGTGACTAGTTTGACCAAGGACAGGAACATTTAGAAATTAGATTAAATAGGACAAGTATTTCGGTGACCCATTGAAGCGAAAGTTATGCATCCCAAACACGTTTACCTCACAAATCGAGGGTCACAAACGTATGCAACTATGCATTATGAAGCACTCGTGATATTTTACAGGAAGCTGAGTTTGTGGAACTATTTATTCCGAGTGACAACTGCTTGAAAGGGGACACTGATGAATCGATAACGTTTTTCTATCAAAAAAATCTCTCAAAATAATTTATGGCTTGACTGCCGCTGATATTGATACTGATACTGGTAGCCTACGTCAATCCACTGCTGGGCAAAGGCTTCTTCCCATGACTTCCAGTTGAGGGCCAATGTGGACCACTAGTCCACCACCACTTATCCAGCTCTGACATTAATATTATGACTTAACGTAAACAGAACCGACAGCTCAAATTACTGTTTAATGTGTAGGTTACCGTTGACATAAACATAGAGGCTGCAACTAGTTAATTAGGGTACCTAATTAGACTGTAAAAATAACAGTCAGCCATGCGTTGACAAGGTTAGCGAGTGGCCGAGAGTAACATATTATGGACCTTGAACTATTGTAGATTATAGAGGACCCACCTTCTCTAGCTACGCGCAACATTTTATAGGAGTGGTCCATGTATGAGACAAGGAATAACATTTATCCGCTCGTTAACGTCTATTGCTTAAGATAGGATTCCTATCGTATAGGACTCATTGTGACCTGGTTTTCTTTTATATTTATAGAGCCTGCAGCTTTAAGAAAGATCAAAGTCAAATATTTTTTGGTATTCACAATACCCTAAGGATGAATATCACCAATGGAACTGAACGAGTTATGCAGCAACCATCATTTAAGTCATTACAATTAAAAAGGATTACAAATTACTTGCTTGTTATTAAAAAAAAAAAAATCGGTGATCTCCAAAACGTAGTAGACACAAGAAACAGTCGGAACCTACACTTTATCTAGGACTATTAGTTTCGGATGGTTTTTAAGATCATCATCACTGATTTACCACCGAAACTCTTCGATTCCTAGACTAAGGGTTCCCACAAGCGTCACCATATCGACCGATTCGTTTAGATTTGTTGTTAAATAAAGTCTGAGATTAAGACAACATTCATTCATTTGTTCGTTCATTTCGAAGCTTAGAAATTGAAGCATATAATACATAACATAACATCACGCCTGTAATCCCGAAGAGCTAAGCAGCGGTGTACCTGCGGTGACATATTTATTTTTATTTCGGTTGTATATTTAAGGCCAATGAAAATAGGGACTACTGGCTGGCTGAGTAGTGGCTACAACCGTCAAAATGTTGGCTTAGCGTCCAGAGGATGCCTCAACTGTCCCCACCTCAAACGAACACAAAGCAAGCTACACGACACACCTGTACTTTGACTTGTGTATATACCTGTGTTGTACCCGTATTAGATATGTTAGAGTTCTTTGTTCTTGTCTGATGTTGATAATATTCAAAATCTTATCAACATCAGAATATAAAACTCGTACAAATTCCATAGATACTATTTACAGGGCGATGTTGGCGATAAGTCTGCGAAGCTGAAATGGGACTGGGCGGGTCACGTTTCTAGGATGAAGCCGGACAGATGAGCGAAGATAGTCACACAATGAGTGCCTGAAGACGGCCGTCGTGGCCGAGGCAGGCCCAAGAAACGCTGGTGGACTCATTCTTAACGGATTGGTCGGAGAGGGTTAATGTAAACAGGGTTGGGAAGCCATGGGGGAGGCCTTTGCCCAGCAGCGGAACAGAATAGGCTAACTTAAAAAAAAAATCTGTTATACAAATAATATTTTTCATTCGGTAAGCGGATGAGTGAAGGTTGACCTTATGCGGGATCTTAGACCATAACAAATTGGGGCGAAGACATGCAGAAGCTTGTAGGACGAGTTTTAAGGGAACGAATGAAAATTGAAACCTGAATGATCTCACTTTCTTGTTTTAAAGAAAAACTACCTAAATTCACAAGTCATACATCTGTATCTACTATCTAGTATGTCTGTGCTACAGCAGTTATAGTAGCATACTAGCTATTGCCCGCGACCTTCGTTCGCGTTAAATTATTATTAAAAAATCCTCTTTATTATAAGCACTTCCCTATTTGAATCGAATTTTGATACCAATTTCAAGGGTTTTTTTTTCTTTGCACGGAACCCTATTTATTTATCTAAAATAAAAGTAGCCTATGTTACCCCTTGTTACTTCAACTATCTGCCAGTGAAAGTCCCGTCAAAATCGGTCCAGCCATCTCAGAGATTAGCCGGAACAAACAGACAGACAGACGAAAATTGTAAAAAATGTTGTTTTGGTATATGTACCGTACATACACTTAGTAAAAAACGGTTATTTTAATATTACAAACAGACACTCCAATTTTATTTATATGTACAGATGTAAAGATGTACAGATAATCGTAGGCGCACTGTGTGGGCTTAGTTGGCAAAGCGCTGCCCTAGTTGCCGCGCCCATGTGTCCTGCAGCCTGCTCAGACGAACGCTAAGCCAAGTGTGTACCAGCTTATATACCTACCTATGTATAGTGTGAACTAGGTACCACAGTCTGGCCGCATATTCAGAGGGAATACTAGTTTAATAACCGATTATTGAACTTGCTTTTGTCCTAGTGGCGGTATTTTTGGCAAAGGATTCGTTTAAAAATAAACTGAAAGTAGCTCGAATATTTCAATGCAATTTTGACAAGACTAAAAAAACACCAAACTATACTAAAACAAATCAAAACAGCGAAAACTAAACGCAACACGCACATTTACAACTAAAACAAAACGTTGCAGAATAACCTGAATAACTAAAGCAATTTCTCAGAAGACACTCCATTACACGTTAGTACAAGAGTACAAAATAAGTCAAAACAAAATAAAACAAAATGCGTAAAACAAATCGGCACGGGACGAGGCCGCGGGGTGGCAGGGTGCTGCGGGGGCGGCACGGGAAGGGGAACACAGGCGGAGGGCACGGCGCGGGGGGAGGGTACAGTCTACAACTCTACTACGGGGCACTCTCGGTTTCATTCATAACTTTTTACAAGTTTATCTGCGGCGATACCTCCTACATATTTATGTGTTTGCGACTGTGACGCGCCAAAGACTAAGTTTTTTTTTTATTGAGAGTTGATAGGATTTAGCTACATTAATGTGTTATGCTGTTGGTAGATGTTGATAAAAAGTGATTTTCACTTCTCTGTAATAGTTTCCATTAAAATGAAAGGATACTCCATGTTTCGAGCCAGGAGGAGGAGTGGATGCTTTTCAGCTGAATGATGATGATGATGATGATAAAATCAATAAAACCCTAAAAAAACATCTTCTTCTTCTTAGCGTATCGATGGCAAAAAGTCTAAATAGTAGCCTAAAACTCAGCCACGCGAACCCCGCTCACTGATGCAGTAAATATTCATGAAGAGCGCAGGTCATGCGGTGCAAGATGGAAGGTGGGTCATTGTTTGTGGGGAGACGCCGCATATGCACTTGAGGTCTGAGCCGTCCATGAACCCCTGCAGAGATTCTCTTTGCTCCGGCCGACTTGGGTTCGAAGTCTGTTAAGATTTTTCCAAGTCGGCCACGGCAACTCGTGCCCAGGGGAAAGTTCTCTGTTGGATCTTTGAAGTCGTCAGGGGGTTTAAAAAAACATCAATCACAGGGCAAAAAGGTTGGACACAAAGGCACCACAGGGGCAAAAGTCTGTTGTATACTACACAAGAAGATGATGCGCAACATTTACAAAAAAGGCACAGGTTTTGCAATTGTTACTTTGCGTTCCATCAACATGTTCCCAACAGGGTCCCATCCCAGCCCCCATGACCCGAGCGTTTCGATCCCGAACGGGTCAAAACTGTAGCTACCAATAAAGTTACAGTATTTGCTGCGCTTGATGATATCAGCAGCCGCAGCAGTAACGCCCACACAGCCTGCCATACTTGCAATCTGAGATGGCTCAAGGCGACAGGTTGCGTGCCACTTCAAAGGCCTACCCACCTTCCAAAGCACCAAAGTCATGCCGGACGGAGTACCAAGCAAGTTTGGTTCTAGAACTGGGTATTGGGTTTGAATATGATTTGGGTTGGTGACTGATGAATTTTTCGAAGCATAAACCGAAATTTGGAGTGTCTCAAATAAAAACAAGTTGCCTGATGACTTGATGAGATAAATATTTAACTAAAATCGGCCTAAAAAAGGTTATTTCTATCAGCTGAACATATTTTTCATTACTTCATCCAATTCCTGTTCAGAGGAACAAAAGAGATTCCTCCTTAAAAAATTTCTGAAGCAAAAAATAGGCACAATACTACCCCGTTCAATTATTCTGTGGCCACAAACGCACACATGCGCAGTTGAACAAAGTCGTCGTAAGACACACATTTATAAATTGAAATAAAGTTTGCTTTAGTTGGGCATCGAGCATGAATGAAAACGAAAGGGCGCGCGATTGTTATCACAACAATTCGGAGCTTCAACGCCACGAAATTATTCGTTTTGTGTTATAAAATCATGTTTTACTGTTTAGTTTTTGTTCTTGTTTTTGATGTTGTTTTTTTTTATTTTTGATGCTGTTTTATTTGTCGACAACTTTTGTTGTTGAACAGTTGGATATCAAGTTTGGCTACTTGAAATTGTTATGGATTTCAAGTGATTATATTAGTACATCGCATTTCGTTGTATTTAGGTGAAATTTATTAAGCGACTTCTATTATTTTCGTTGTCATAAAAAGTCATGTAAAACTCAAACAAGTGAGGAAAAGCGTCGGTAATGTAGGTATAATGGGGAACAATGAAAATCGTGAATATGAATATGCTTTTCTTATAAAGTACAATGAAAAATGTAACAAAACATTAATTAAGTATCCCAAATAACACACTTTGAGTAAAATTGGTGAGTCAGCTACATAACATAACATAACATCACGCCTGTAATCCCCTTAGGTTTAGGCAGAGGTGAACCTACTCGATTTCTAAGTTTTCAGCTTCAACATAAATTTTCTTCAGAATATTTGTATTAACGATAGTCGTCTTTTCTTTTTTTCAGCGATTTCAACTGAAAACACACTATAGCTACCTATAGATCATATAATTTACAAATCTGACCATCAATAAGAGGATTAACAAGAAGTTCTTATTGAATAAACATATTGCAAGAAAAAGCCCTAAATCTAACACAAAACATAACTGAAAACCAATTAAGAAAGAAATCTTCAACAAAATCCAAAAGAAAAAATCAAGTCCTTCCAACAATTTTCCGCGAAAACTTTCAAGTTATAAATCATGCGACTGTTCTATAAATTTAGTTCGCGCACGCTCCAACAGATGGCAGCAGCTGTAGCTTCAAGACAAATTAAAACTATTTGTCGCATTTCAGGAGTTATTGTCAAGTGTTAGTGACCTAGTTCTTAGCAGACTGTTTTGACTGGATGCCTGGGAATTAGCCCAGGTTTATTGTCTTGTTTGGCCTCATTTATTTTGTTTTCGGAAATAAAGGCGGTTTTTGGGAAATTAAAGTAAGTAACAGTCAGAGTCCTTTAAACATTTAAAAATGGACTGCAGGGCTCCGTCAATCACCAAAATGAACGGAAATCTACAGGGATTCCTAAATTACTATTATTATTTGACAACATATTTTCGATCAAGCATGGCGATTAGGTACTTTCTGTAAAGTCCTGCTGGCTAATCAATTATCAAGGTGGTCCGTATTGAGAAACGAAAGTTTGAGTTGTAGGTAGAAGAACAATTAAATGATTAGTGAACTAGCAGCGCCCCGCGGTTTAACCGTTCCCGTTCCTGTGAGAATACGGGGATAAAATATAACATAGGTTATTGGCTGATAATGTAGCTTTCCATTAGGAAAAGAATTTTTGAAATCGGTCCAGTAGTTAATGACTTAATCGTAGCAAACAAACAAAAGATCTAATTTTTCCTCTTTATAATATTATAAGTTTAGATAAAACATAATTGAAAAGTTCCAAATCTTATAACAATTTCTTTAAAGAAAAATAAGACACGAGAAGAATATGGATTTTTTTAACGAACTGTGGTGTGTGTGTGAGGAAAACCAACAATTTATATTTGTCACCACCGCACCGCCCCAAATCTTCAGAATGCCAATGCAATTATGCAAGCCAACTTACAAAATAACTTACACAACTTATTTGACCACTCATCACACACAAGAGCTCCAGAACCCGCGATATATCTCAAGATTTACTACCTTTTGTTACACGTACAAGATGGAACAAACAGCCCTATCTGCCACGTTAATCGTTTCGGGACGTCATTCAATAGATAACAAAATACTGTCGCCATCCATGTGACGTAACAGGATGGGGACCATCCGATTTATCGCCCGATAATTGACCCCTCTGCACCGGTGACTTAGAATTTAGAGCTGTGATGGGGTTAAATATGTTGTTATAGCAAGGGCGGAATTGCTTCAGTTATGGTCAAAGACGAAAGGTCATTTGTGGTTGGAATTTGAAAGCAAATGACAATCAGGACACAATAATTTTATTTATTTATTTGCACTCATATACATCACACATGTTACACATAGCTGTCGGTTTTCGTACATGAACCCTGTCAGGGCACTGCAAAGCACAATGCTGGTTTGCTGTTGAGTACATTAGAATAGCATAATAAATGTAGTCGAATAATAATACAAAAATAACGGCATATTTTAAGTCAGATAGGTAAGTGGTAAAAGAAGAATAAAGTAATAACAATAATACGGAATAGCTAATAATTACAATCATGTCATGTCAATATCGTAAGTGGTTAAATCGAAATATGGTATGTCATTTTACAATATAAAATAAAAATAAAAAAGTGTGTGTGTACTTATTACACACGTAAGAAGTTATACTTATTTCGCGTATCAAACTAAAATGTTGACTAGCTAACTTCAGGGTGTATGTTGACTAGCTAACTTCAGGGTGACTTTCGTGTCGGTGTGCGCGCGCATCCTAAAAAATTACTCTCATCATTTTTCCCTAACGCGCCAAAAGAAGTATAACTTCAAAAATGTCACTTTAATAAACATTTATGTCTTTGATCAGACCGGATCTTACAAAGAAAGAAAAACGTTATAAATTGGGTACACCTATAAAGTTGTATTCGTCATGAATTGGTCTACTGTGTATTGTGCATTTCCCTATCAAAAGTAATCTTAGTTTGATGAATTTGTATTCTCATCATCTTTTATATAATTTGGTAATTTATTATAAATTGTTGCAATTCTATAGTTGGGGCTATTTTTAATTATTTTTAATTTTGGTGTCGGTGTAATTAACTTGTTTAACGGGAAGACAGTCATGGATGAAATGGATCTTGTGAGCAATATGGTTAGAAAGTAAATGACTTCGGATATGAGTGCTAATAGATATAATATAAGAAAAAGAAGACTTGCTGCGCCGTCTCCAAGTAAATTGGAATATGGACAGGAGGATGATGAATACTCGCCTTATTTAAGCAAGCTTTAAGGTAAGGTAACTTAATAAAGCTTACGTGTCTATACAGGGTGTAAGGGACAGCCCTCCACAAACTGATGGGGTGAATTCAGTATATCATACTAAGATGGCCGGTACAAGAAATTATTTATGGAATGTTATGCGAATCCAATTTTGATTTGTTTTACGCACGTAGCGAACGGCAAGCACGACGACGAGTTCGATGAACTCTTTAGTTAGGCAGGAAGTGAACAGCTGATTTCACGCGTCGTTCGTTAGAGTATTTCAACATCCATTATTGCATTTTTGATTTTAGCCGTATTATTTATATAGAGCAGCGGTGGCTCAGTGGTAGCGACCCTGACTTACGAATAGTAAGTGGTGGGTTCGAACCCAGGCAGGCGCATTACTTTGTGTAATTTATTTCATCTCCACTGCTCTCAAAACGGTGAAGGAAAACATCGTGAGGAAACCGGCATGTCCTAGAACCAAAAATTCGAAGACGTGTGACATCTACCAATCCGCACTGGGCCCGCGTGGTGGATTATAGCCCATTCCCTCTCATAGAGAGGAGACCTGTGTCCCAACAGTGGGAACATTATAGGTTGACGATGATAATGATTTACATAAATGGAGTGCTGCGTACAGGAAGTGTAATTTTACTTTGAAACAAAGGAATAGTACCTGAAAAAAAATCCGGATATATATGCCGGGGGAATATGATTCAAAATACGGAGCTTTAAGCACCCTGTCAGTTTGTGGAGGACTGTCGTTTTCACCCTGTAGATTGATGGGCTGAAACACTCCCGTATATTAGTTGCTGGTTTCTGTAGCGCTTGGTGTTAATTTGGATGGCAACTGGAAAACTAATGGCGCTAGCATTAGCTTGTTCTAAGCATCGTTATTGGTGGAAAATGTGCTACTGTCATTTTATATTTCAAAATAGCTCGACCTCATTGGTTGAGACCTAGCTATGGTCGCGCCATCTACAATTAGCTTTTAACTGTCTTCCCTCTTCTGTCGAAAATATCATCGCCATTTTGTTTTTTCAAAACAGCGCCTGCCTGCTAATGTTAATAAAGTGTCAAGAGAACCTGCATACTACACTGCAAAAACATACTTCACATCACACATCACATCATCAGCCTATAATGTTCCCACTGCTGGGACACAGGCCTCCTCTCTATGAGAGGGAATGGGCTATAATCCACCACGCGGGCCCAGTGCGGAGAGCAGCGGTGGCCCAGTGGTAACGACCCCGACTTACGAACAGTAAGTCGTGGGTTCGAACCCAGGCAGGCGCATTACTTTGTGTAATTTATATCATCACCACTGCTCTCAAAAACGGTGAAGGATAACATCGTGAGGAAACCGGTATGTCCTAGAACCAAAAATTCGAAGACATGTGACATCTACCAAAAACATACTTACTTATACTTAATGTTACAATCATAACATCATTCAATCTGCTGTCGTCCACTTCAAAACTTACTTTACTAAAATTCCATTAGCAAGTGGTATAAAAATGTTGACTGACATAATGAACTTCGAAGTTTAACATATCGATGTACTGTTAATATATATTTAGCAAACAGAAGCGAAGATGCTTAAAGAAAGACAACGAGGTACACAAAATAGTGAATACAACCGTTTATTGTAACTTGGAACAAAATATCAATCACAGAAACTATCCCAAATCATAACGAATTCAATTAACACGTAATTGTTTACGAAAATAGCGAGTAAGTACACAAAATATGGAATTATGAATATTTCAGCCCTTTGAGCCATATTCCCAACAAAAGTCTCTCGCGACCAGTGACAATTCGAAGTTGTCAATCTTTGCCATAGAACTAACATGTGCTACGTAAAACCTCATTTCTTCCTAACAATATGTATATATATATTTGGTCTGAGATTAGAATAAATAAATTAGGGCTGTCATTGTAACTGGCTGTTACAATAATAATTTAAAAATAATTTACTATTTGCCCGTAATCTCATAAAATTCAGAACGATTTGCGTCTGTCTTTAGAAGGTACGCAATGACGACCTATCTAGTTGAGAATGTTCACAATCGCGATGTACGAAACTTCGAACGCTTGCTATGACGAATTACTTAATTGAGAATGTTGATTATCGCGATGTATGGAACTTCGAAAGCTTGCTATTACGAATGACTTCGAATGTTCATTTGTTTATGCAAAGGCAGAAAGAAGCGCATTAAACCGAAGGTAGCCCCTTATTTGAATAAGGTGTGACAAATAGGTAGCCGTCGATACAAAGGCCACAATAGGCCATAACCCTGCGCCCACTGTTACTGTTAACCCTTGCGCGGGCGGGGCAGCTGATACACGTATGCGCATGAACATCTGCAGGGTTACGCGTAACTAATAGTGTAGTATACTGTGTCTATTAAAAATAATTTGTTTTATGCAATTTTCTTTTTTATATGATCAGTGACGGTAGTACCGAGAGACTGCGGCCGCGGCTGTGGCGGACACGAAATATTTGTCAGAGTCCAAAAACTCGTATTCACCTCATTCAGTTAGATTGGAAGGCAACCCCGTCAAAGTTTGGAACAGGCTAGGCAGATGATAATAATGTCTCATAGTCCGCTGTCCGGAGCCGCGTCTGCAATATGACCGTACTGGTTTGACCCATCAGGCAGTTCTAAGTACTTAGAGACATGTGGGGCAAGTGCGCGCAGTGGCTAAGAGTGCGCATACCCATTCATTTCAGTTCCAAATACAAGGGATTGCGCACTCTTACCCTCTGCGCGCACTTGCCCCACATGACTCTATGTAAATTTCTCGTGACTTTTGAAAGTTAATTTGCCGTGAAAAATGTAATCGTAGATATCCTCAGGATGTTTACTCTTTGAAGGGTTATAAACTCGAAGTCACACATTGTATACAATATGACGTTTGAAAGTGGACATAAGAATCGGAAATCCTCGGTCCTAAGCTCGGTGCTTGAAACAACTACTTGTATAATGAATGGTGACTGTACAGTGTACACTCTCGCACTTGCCCTGCCTCAGAGTGTCTCGTTGAGAGTGTACTGCCACCACGACGTAAGTAGATGCACATAATTACACTAGTAGGTGCGTAGGTAGCTCGTCGATTTGCGTCGGATATGATAAACCGCGATTCTATTTAATTCTAGTGCGCAATACACACCTTCGCTACGTCCTCGAGCTAAAGCAGACATTATAATTAATTCGCGACGTTCCGCTGTTCCGGGTGCTCTCCGTCTTCCACGAACATCTGATGACAATAACTTCTGCGAACCATTTTCTTAATTCAAATCGAACCAAATGTTCTATGGCGCTCGTCGATTTGGCGCGTTCTGCTCTATTACTCATTTGGCGAATACTTGTTATCTATGTATAGGTCGGGTGTCTATTAGCGTCCCGCGTTCGCGACCGTGCGGTGCGCAGAGACGCGAGTTCGCAAGTACATAGCGCGGACACGCGAAACAAAACACGATCGCGGGTGGCTGACCGTCATAGGTAACGTGACGCGCGCGAGGGCCGCGGGTAGGCGAGCGCGGGGGGCTGTGGGGGGGGGGGGGGCGTCGATCGTCGCGAGGCCGCCCTTGCTCGAAGGTGACGCGACAATTAACGTCGACCGGTCATTCCACCGCGGCGCTGGCGCGATGTCAACGATTCCGATCATCCTGGAGCGATAGCGGACGACGCCGCGCCGGCCGCTGGCGCATGCACGCGCCGCGCTCGCAAGGTTGCCGCGTGATACCGATATTATTACCTACCTATACATCCGAGCTATTTATAAACATCCATAAAACGAAGCCTAGCTCAGACTGGGTCTATTTCGGACGGATACGATAGACGCATACTAAAATTTTATGTTCACGGAACTCGAAGACTTGGACTTAACTTGAAATGCATGCACATTACTGCGCATCTATACGCTTTACTAACTAAAAACGTAGCTCTCGAATTTTGAAGAGGTTGCAAGATCAATCAACGCGCAGCACGCAAAAGAGGTCCCTGAAAAGCTTATATACATAGGTACAACACAGATTAGTTCAATTCTCAAGTTTTCTTCTACATTTATACCAAAATCCAATAACTAAGTTACCAGAACAAACCAACATACTATTAAATTCCAACCTTGCTCCAAAACCTAAGGTGCTGGTCATCAAAAAACGCTGACTTTAACATCATAAAAGTGACAAGAGCCAACGGACCCGTAACTACGAGCAACTGTGCAAGGAGATCAAAACAACATCGCAAAAATGAACCTTAATACCTTAAGATAAGGAGTTCGTTTTCTAACGTGACCTTATTTTGCTCACCCCGGTTTATGCGAGTCATTATATCGGGGCTAAAATGCTGAGTTTGATGCCAAAATATTGAATAACCTTGAACTTGGAGCTGGTTTTATGAAATGTTAACATTATGCTGATGGTCATGGGAAAGTCGGTGGGGAGGCCTACGTCCAGCAGTGGGCTGCGAAAAACACAACGTAGTTTTAGGATTAGACATCTTGAAATAGCATTGTATGTAGTGTCTGCCTACCCTACACTTATGGGACAAAAGCGTAAGTCTGTGAATGTATGTGTAACTTGTATCTCTTGAACAATTTAAATCGATCATAATAGCGATGCACGGCCACATTTGGACATCGCACAGAGATTTAAAAGACTTATAGAGCGGACATTAGAAATATTTTCGTACAAAATTTTTGATCCCAAACATTTTCAATTTTGACACACGAATGCCACCTGACAAGCGGGCGTATGGCACTAGACAGAACGATTTGATACTTAATATACTTAGGATTGGATTATGATTTCCTTCGCGTCGTCTTCTTTGGGCCATCGGGAGATGCCTATATCCTGCTGAAGCATGATAAATGAAGATGATATATTATTATAATTTACAAAAGCTCATTTAAGTCAAGATTCAGAGCATTCCTATTGGAGAAATGCCTGTATTCGATAGACGATGACATATGTCATATCCACATTTTAAAGTTTTTTATATTAGTTAATATTGGTATGTTATTGAATTTTTATATTTCTTTTTTTGCTGTTACTGAATTTTTAATTGTATTGAATTCTTATTTTTTTTGTGTAATTTATAATTTTAATAAATGCGATTTTATTATTTATGTAGATTTAGATGTATGATTTCAAACACAATGTGAATTGTTCCTGAATAAATTGAATTGATAAACGACTGAAAACTAGATATTAATCACGTATTTATATAGAAAATTAGTAATGAATGAATTCATGCTATTAACGGGAATACGCGATCAAACGTTGCACAGCAAATATAATTATTGACAAAGCTATGTTGAATTAACTGTAACAGTACAAAGCCAGGAATAGTTTTCATTAAACGTAGCAATTAGTAACATTCGCTGAAAATCATCAAACAGGTAATACGACATGACGGTATTTGAATGATTGAATTATGAGAAAATTCTGGAACATGTGTTTCCATATTTTTGAAGTTATACTTCTTTTGGCGCGTTAGGGAAAAATGATGAGAGTAAATTTTTACGATGCGCACGCACAACGTCTCGAAAAACCGACACCCTGAAGTTAGCTAGTCAACATACACCCTGAAGTTAGCTTGTTTTACTTTGCTTCTCACAATGTTTGTTTACTCTCGTAGTGTCAGATATTGACAAGCCTAGGTTATTATTTTTAATTTACTGCTGGAGCTAGGAGGTTAGGTTGTATAGGTAATTGATATTAGACCTTGTTATAAACTACTTTACTTTCGTCTATGTTCTAGAAAAGTATAACTTCTAACGCGTGTACATAAGTACACACACACTTTTTTTTTACATAAATCATTTTTCTCGAATGGTAACGCAAGTTATGTTTTTTTAGTAAGTGCTAACTTTTTTGAAGTGGCTTATTCTATTTTAGATTCTAAAAAGCACTTCAGCCCATACCAAAAGAAGTACGCGAGCCTATTGTCGTCAATTGGGCTCAAATCCAGACTACGGTAATTCTAGAATTTTAAGAAGAGATTATTATAATTCTAGGGAGTGAAGTGAGATTTGATCTATGTTATAAATAATATAGGCTGTGAGTTAGACAACCCTAGGTCGGGTCGTGTCGGACGCTAAATTGTAAGTTGCACGCGCCACGAGGACTGCAGTGCGGTTATCGGCCAGCCGCACCAGCGACGAGACCGCTACCTACCGTGCGCCCACACACGGCACATCTCGTAAACTTAGCTGAAGTTTAAGTGGAAATGAACTATTAATATGTGTGAAGTACAAAGTTTTGCAGACTCTTTCATATGTAGATCTTTGAATGTCATTCAGATCTTCAGGTGCATTGCAAAACCTCTAATGCCAGGTTAGGCACTAACCGCACGGAAAAAAAAATTAAAATATTTAGCGAGAGCAACTCCCATTCGTCAGTTACTATACAGGCTGTAGACGGACTCTTCACGAAGCCGTCAACCAAGCATTATGTACAGTCAACAAAATGGATAAGTATCCAGGGTCGAAAGATATAATTGTTTTTTTCTTAAAAACCGATCGATGTTTTCGAATGAAATTAAAACTAAATGAAGAAAAAGAAACAATTGGTTCAATTAATTCAATTTCATTTGAAGATGTGCAACAGTTTAAAAAAACTGCAACTACGAGTATATCTAACGATACCTATCTATTTTGTATACTGTACATCAAACTAAGTAACTTTACGCAAAAAATATTGCTGGGAAACGGAGTGTTTTTTGGGGTGAAAAATCACGTTTTACGTTAGGACTCAATGTAACGCATTCAAAACATTGTGCTGATGGATTGATTGATATTGATTGATTGAATGGTTTCCTCAATTAGTTTAATCAATCAATAAGTTTCTTCATACCAAAACACCTATAGAAATAAGATCCTAAGTTGCTACTTAAAATTCATACTTAAAAGTCATAATATATTAATCAATATTTACATTATATACAGACTCCAAAAATAATGCTAAAAAGACCTACATATTTAAAATGAATTTATTATGAATGATAAAAAAAAATACATTAAAAACATGTATTAAAAAAAACTTGTGAAAAAGTTGGAAGTTGTAGGTTGTTTGGTTGGCTGCGCTGCGTGTCGTGGGTTCGATTCCCGCACGGAACAAATATTTGCACGGCCTACAGATAGTTGTTCCGAGTCTGGCTGTTTGTGCATGTAAGTTTCAATGTTTGTTAACGCACTCACTGTACTGGAGAAATTCCTAGTGCGGGGCAAAGTATTTTTTTTTAATGCTGATAAATATTTCATTTACTCACGACCTACTACTATGTGTAATAAATACACGCATAATAGATATCAAATCATCTAGCCTCGCACACAACTCAATCAAATGTAATAACAAGCAATTCAATTTATTTATCGTTCAATAACATGTCATTTTAATTAACTGTTCGTTCATTAACTTATTTACTGACATAGAAAGAGAGCAATAATGGATCTTACCAGCTGATATGCCAATTAAAGCGATATTTATGAAGTCTCAATTTGATAGAACAACCCTAAGATATATAAGAAGTCAAGAATATGATGGAAAGAAAATATCTATAACTTAAAGACAATTAAGTCGAAGTGGTCACACACTTAAGAGCTTGGAGCGTTGTGGACCACCACACAAACAAGCATAATGGGTGTTAAAAGACCTATATTGCTATACATCCGAAAGGCACTTGTCCTCCCCGTCATTGCGATTTTTTTTGTACTAGACCATACCTGGGAGCCTTCTAGTTACGGAGATATTGGAGGCCTAAGTACCAACTTTTTCAAAAAAAAAAAATACATGTTTTAATATCATAACTTCACTTTAAATACCTCGACGACCCCGTACTATTCAGTCCACATTGAGTTCTACCATAAACCGTGACATTCAACCTCAAAAAAAAAGTCGTTTCCCAGCAATAATTGTTGCGTAGAGACTTAGTTTGAGGTACAGAATGCTTGGTCGACGGCTTCGAGAAGGGTCTGTTTACACCTTGTATGTTCAAAATGATTTTAAAGAAAGTTGAAGCGACTCAACCACTGGCAGCCCTGAACAGCCGCTATATCAGTACAGTAATAGTGATCAACACGCCATCGCGCCATCACCAGTCGGTCGCGAATCGCGCGCTTATCTCGCGCCCAGACGACTACCATGACGCACCCACGCACTCGCGACTGTGTGTAAGGAACTTGAGGGACCACCAATGTGCCTGCTGTGAGCCAAGATCAGGATAGTTTGAATGAAAATAGACTTCAAACTCAGCACAGAAAGCGAGACAAAAAACGACGTTGTCCTTTTTCCGGGTGGGTCAACAGAAAAAACAAACGCAACGAAACTCACATAGGCAAACATGTCCAAAATCAGTAAACAGACTTCGGGAAGTTCTTTTTTAGTGTGAGTGAGTTTTTATGCCGCCCATGGATTGGCCTCTGACTTAGCTTTACATAACTATAAAGTACTTCGATTTGGAAGGAGACAATATCCTCTACTCCCTGGAAGGTTGTTTTATTCTTCTTTCTTTATCAAGTGGTTAGTGCCTAACCTGGTGTCAGAGCTTTTATGCTGCCCATGGGCCTCTGACTTAGCTTTACATGCCGTCGAGAAATATCTCTCAGGCATGCTGTTATCCTCACGATGTTTACCTTCACCGGAGCAAATGATAATTATACAATACGCACATAAATCCGTAAAATCAGAGGTGCGTGTCATGAGTTTGAACTTGAGACCTATGACTTGGCAGTCCGACGGTCACACAACTTGGCTATCACTGCTTCGGGAAAGCAAAAACTGTAGTAAATAATGTACCAGTTTTATGGCAACCCTGAAACGCGAGATAGCTAGGTGTTATCCCCCTAGTTTAGACGTACACCGCGCAAGCTACGAGGCGAGAGTAATCCCACCATGATGACAGTCGCCGTATCTGTGCCCCAAACAAGCGGAATCTTTGAGTATCTGCCAGTATGGGAGACGACACCAAGCCACATGACATTCTATTGGTGCTTTGGGTAAAGGCAAAGGCCACTTGGTCTATAACGTTAGTAGTTATTTGATACATTAAGACGTTTATAAAGACAGTTTTAAATAAAATAACATCTCGAATAAGCTTATTAAATTATTATTAAATACTAGTGTCAATAATAAAGCGATCAAGAAAAAGTAGTGGAAGTCTCTAATTATTTAAACAAATAAGAAAATATAATCTGGATCTACTCACAGTTCGAGTGCCGATACACTCGAACTGTGAGTAGATAGTCGAACTGTGTGCGATATATTTCTTTTAACGAAACGTGCTCCACCCAAGGTCGAATCATCGCTTAACATCGGGTGAGTTGCAGCTAAACGCAAGACTTCTTATGTTAAAAAAAACGAGTGTGCTTTAGACCACACGGCTGAAGTAAAACTTCTTTAGCTCCATCTATACATATGTTCCGTTCGCCACGCCCGAACGCGTCGTAACGCTTTTGTAACACATTCACCAGCTTACTCCCCAAGTCAAGCGTGCGTAAAGAAGTATTACTTAAAAAAAAAAAAACATAAAAAGACTTGTCAAAGAACCGCTTTAATGGGTTTTCAAGATTTCCAGGCAAAGTCAAATTATAGATTTCGTGATTTTAATAACTTGCTACGCCAAAAAGTACCCAATAGGACTTACCCAGGCCGACTTTATTGTAGTACCTACACCTTGCAACGCACACCGGCTTTTTTGCAACTATAGTCAGTCTCACTAAGACTGACTATAGTTGACTGTAGTTTTTGCAACTATAGTCAGTCTTACAGTCTTACTAAGACTGACTATAGTTGCAAAAAAGCCGGTTTAAAACATTTTTTTTTGCAACTGTCGGACTGACAACCCTACTATAACATGTTGGTCCTCTAAACAGAGTTTAGATGGCCGCTCTTATCGGCAAGACGGCTACCTACCATTACGCACCCACACGCTATCTGTGTGTAGATGGAAAATTTACTGTCTGCATCGCTAACGGTGCTGTCCGTTCTATTATGTTCTGGACAAGCTAAGTATGTACCCTTTTAGGAGTTTTCAAGAATGCTGGAATTGCTGAGGGAAACTCCATTGAAGTGATATTGTGTCGAACTATCACGACTGCTGTTTTTTTTTCTGTGGTAAAGAGCTATACAACCCAGCTAATGTACGTGAACTGAAAGTTATGCACTAGTACCTGAGCTCTGCTCGGGTGAAAATAGATAAAACGTTCGTTCAGTGGCGAAGGTTCCATGCAACTCGATTCCTACCGGCTTCCCTTTGAAAACTGGCACAGTCAGTATTCTATAGACAAATATTATAATCACATTAAAGATAATATGTACTCCGGTTACCTCTTACAAAAATGTATCCTTCACTACTGCGTTCTTTCTAGATATGAGACCTAGCTAGATCGCCTTTCACCCCCATATTGAAACTTTCATCGAAATCGTTAGAGCCATTTTCGAGAACGTGGTTACAAATATACATAAATATACAAATATTGCTCATTTAATAGCATAAGGTAATCTATTGTTAAACGTCATACTATCAGATTGACTGAACAAATAAATGCTTGATCAAGTTTTCAGAAGCTGCTGCAACTACAGCAAGTTTGCAACCCACTATTGCTTCACGATGCCCGCTACTTCAGTCCCTGTACGAGCTACGCTGTACCCTTTGTGTAGTTTGTACGTCATACTCATCAATGCACATCGATATTGTTAAGATGTGCATTTCTTTAAATTAACATGTAATCGTGTAATTATAAGACAGTAACAATAAATCCATCAAGGGAAACACTCGTATACTCATTTACATAACATAACATACCCCAACAGTCCGTGCTATTCTGTCCTATATGAAAAGTGCCTTTACGATGCTTTTAGACCATCAGACCATTAGGCTAGTATACTACACAGAGACCAACCCACAAACATGAAACAAAACTATCCGAAACGGTACTTTACGCTATAATATCGATGCAACTCAACGATCGATACGCTATCAGCCCGATCGATTGCGTTAGTAAATCTTCAATGGCACGGTAGCCAGTACTAACTGATCAGCTGGTGGTTAAATAGCGCCTTTGTCTCGGCTGACTCATTCCTACCCATTACCTACTGTTCGCACTTTGTACAGTTTCCGCGACGGCGGCGAAACAATTTAACAATCAGCTGGGTTAAGTTGAAACGCTTTATGTTCTACAAACGTGTATATTTTTGTAACTGTATTTTAACTGTTTCTGTTGCTAGTGTAATATGGTTGGAATAAATTCTTTCAGGCTCCCTCGTTGGTCTAGTGGTCGCAAGCGTGACTAGTGAGCATGAGGTCCCGGGTTCAAATCCCGGGTCGGGTAAAATGTTATTGGGTTTTTCCATCAGGAATTTCTCAGTAGCAGCCACGGAGTCTGGATTTGTGCCCAGCAAAAGAGTCGCCTCCTATTACATGAGACTAAAACATAACCGAAGAAATGTGGGCTTACTATTAGGTACACCTCTGCCTAACCCTTCGGGGATTACAGATGTGATTTTATGTATTTTTATATTCTCAGTTACTGCTTTACTCAGGGTCAAAACATTAAATTAGATGTATGCAGCATTTTCTATGTAGACGGATAAATTAAAAATAAAAGAAAGATGGCTGCCTTCAGAATTAAATTCATCTTGAATGCCGCAGCTATGTTCGTAATATCAAACCTTCATCTATATTTGCCAAGTCAACAGGGTTGAGATTCTTTCTAGTGTCTATGAAAACTAACTTTCCAAACGTTTAGTGAAAAGAACTACTATAAGGGACTTGTTGATCAGTCTCTTTAGGCCATTCGATACTTCTAGATTAATTACGGGGTAGGTTTGAGTTTAGTAGGGTACTTATACAAAACCTGTCAGTTTTAAATCAATAACCATTCTAATACTAAAAATGCGAAACTAACTGTCCGTCTGTTATCTTTCCATTTCCACGCCTTGAAAGAGCTGTACGGATTTACATGAAATTTGGCACACGTGTAGACGATGACCTGAGTTAAGATAAAGGAGAGGGTACTTTTTATCCGAAAGTACTATAGGGGTATGAAAATAAAGGTTAACATTTCTTCATCCCCCATAGTAAGGGGAGAATCCTGCAACTAGACGGGTGTTGTGTCTGGTGAGCTACTGCCCGACAGTGGTTGTCGGGTTTTTCTATATGGTCTTAGTCACGGAGAACTTTGATATCGCCATTTAGGAATTTGGTATTAGTTCTTCATTTGTGTCATAGATGGCGCTGTAGTACTTTTTGTATTATGTTGCTGTAGCACTTTTTGAGAAGCCGGTATAGTACCTTCGCAAGAGATGATTTCCGTCTTTAAGACCTGGGTGTAACCGCGAGCAAAAGCTAGTCTTTTCATATAAAAATCGGGTTTGGTGCTGCGAATTAGCTGCGGAATCCGAAGGCATTCAATGTTGGAGCGAATGCTAATGTCAGAGCGATCACGATCAAATGAATTATTTAATTTGTGCACGTGTGATACTAACACGTGCCGCACTAAGATTGCCCCCGCGCATCGTTGGAGTATTGTTTAGACAAACGAACTTTGCATTTTACACCTTTGTTTTTTTACAGAAAAACGTGCCTGAACATATTGAAACAAAACTTACCTCAATAAAGAAGGAGGGTTTGGTTAAGTTCATAGTATCAGCAATTTTTTGCCACATTCTTTGGGTAGCTACACTGATACAATACTTCGACACAATTGGTTTTGATTAGAGATCGCCAACATCTGAAGAAAACAAAACCACTTCCTGAAGTAACCTTATCGTCAGAGGCTATTGAACGTAATTTCTCTACTAATGAAAGCCCAGCTTATCATATCAATGGTATCTCAAGAAATAAAATTTGTGCTTTCGTACATATCTAACCGTTTACTGGATGGTTGTGACAGTCATACTAAAACGGTTACCACTTAGTCAGTACAACATTCAGAACACCCCACATAATGTTTTTTGTTGGTTATTAAAAAAAAAGACGTGTGGCACTCGGAGACTGCCGCGGTAAAGCTATTGCATAGCATTTTTTATCAACGTATGTAATTATAATTATTTATTCACTTTCGTAGTGTCAGATATTGACAAGCCTAGGTTATTTTTAATCTACTGCTGGAGCTAGGAGGTTAGGTTGTATAGGTAAACCTAAACAACCTAACCTCCTAGCTCCAGCATCTGACACTACGTGTTAGGCACTAGGTGTTAGGTTATTTTCGTTACGGAATTTCTGGATTCGGTCTCCACGCTCAAGGCCCGCGATAGAAGCTATGCAATAGCTTAAAAACCGTCTCCTACAAAACTGCAATACCTCCGCGGTCAAAATGTATAGAACAGCTGATTTTCTTATGCATCTATGCAATAATATTATAAACGCAAGAATTTTCTCACCCAAACCCCTGAATCAATCGTTACCATTCTTTATCCATACAGGGTGTGAAGACTCATCACGAAGCCGTCAACCAAGCATTCTGTACATCAAACTAAGCAACTTTACGCAAGAATGATTGCTGGGAAACGAATTTTTTTCTTGGGGTTAAAAATCACGTTTTACGGAAGGACTCAATGTAATGCACTCAAAACATTGTGTTGATGGCTGGATTGAGTAGTACGGGGCTCGTGGAGGTGTTAAAAGTAAAAATCTCACATTAGAAACATGTACCTATTTAAAAAAAAAACTTGTAAAAATGTTGGAACTTTGACCCCAATATCTCCGTAACTGGAAGTGCCCAGTATGGTCTAGAACAAAAAAAATATCGGAATAATGGGAAGATAAAGCGCCTTTCGGAGTTTTTTACACCCTTAGGTATTCTGGGACCTGGAGAAGGACTAAATTACTGTTCATCCCACACGCAGACGAAGTCATCCGGGCAACAGCTTGTATACTAACACATAAAGAAAACTCTACTAAATAAATCAATAAAACCGACACAGTACAAACAACATATAATACCGAATACGTCTGTACATAACAAACACATAGGTACTAATGTACTTATGTGAGCCGCGCGTAAAAAGTCACTTGGCTGACATTCAATATTTTTTATCTACCTACATCTAAAGTACATAAGCATTGTGTTTTTTTTTGTTGTTTTATTCTCCGCGTTTGAAATCACCAAACTTGTGAACTGACAGGGACGAAAATAAGACGAACAAACCTTGAAATTTAAAGTAATAAATTAATGTTCATGGATCGAATTTTATCACTGGACATCATGTTTATCATGACCCTTTTTAGGGTTCCGTAGCCAAATGGCAAAAAACGGAACCCTTATGGATTCGTCATGTCTGTCTGTCTGTCCGTCCGTATGTCACAGCCACTTTTTTCCGAAACTATAAGAACTTTATGTTGAAACTTGGTAAGTAGATGTATTCTGTAAATCGCATTAAGATTTTCACACAAAAATAGAAAAAAAAAACAATAAATTTTGGGGGTTCTTCAAACCTATACGTGTGGGGTATTTATGGATAGGTCTTCAAAAATGATATTGAGGTTTCTAATATCATTTTTTTCTAAACTGAATAGTTTGCGCGAGAGACACTTCCAAATTGGTAAAATATGTGTCCGCCCCCTGTAACTTCTAAAATAAGAGAATGATAAAACTAAAAAAAATACATGATGGACATTACCATGCAAACTTCCACCGAAAACTGAACGGGATCTAGTAAGTAGTTTTTTTTAATACGTCATAAATCGTAAACCGCAATTTACCTTTGTCTTACCTATGTTGTATAGATAATTTTGGCACGGAACCCTTCGTGCGCGAGTCCGACTCGCAGTTGGCCAGTTTTTTTGGTATCAAATTATCTTAAATGCTAAGAAACAACTTTATAGGTAAGTCATCAGATTCTTATAGAGCAAACAGTTTGTGATTTTCAGTGAGTGTGCTGTAACTTCTGCGTAAATCCACGTTCTTTAACGGGAAGTTATTTAGTTCTAAGTAACAAGCGCTAAGCGATAATGAAGTATCTTGCTTCGAGGCACATAACAAGGATTCCCCGTTTCTGTATAATTTTATACCTAAGATGGTTGGAGCGACAATCTTCGCAGAATGGCTGGCAGCAGCTAAGGGTGAGAGCTGCTGAGCATCGAGTTTAAGGACCAGGATTGAAGGGTTTTTATCCATCAGAAGATAAAAGCTGATGTAATGATAACGTCCAGTCAAAACTATATAGACCCTATATTGTTTATTATCCTATTAATATTAGTACCTGGACGACAGATTTTTTTTCTTTTGACGTTTTCTAAAAAAGAAACCTAGCTAGATCGATTTAACGCCCCCGAAACCCCCTGCATACTAAAATTCATGAAAATCGTTGGAGCCGTTTCCGAGTTTCAGAGTATAGATATATACAATACGAAAGTTTGTGACGATGTATGTCTGGGATTGGATGATTGTTACTCTTTCACGCATAAACTATACTGAACGGATTTGGATGAAATTAAACACACAGATAGTTTATACCTGGTATACTTACCTTTTTATCTCGGTAGTATGATCCCGTGGGACAATTATGGAACTCAACGCGGGCGAACCCGCGGGCAAAAGCTAGTCGAAAATAAAGTCATCGCTCACCAAGTCATCAAACACCGAATGATGACAACAAAGTCGTTCTTCACAAAAATTGAAGGTGATCAGGGTGAATGCACTCCTTTGAGGAAAACGTTTAATAATACGGACAAAACGATGTATTCTTAATTTCCAATATCAACGGCTTATCATCAACATTTATTAAAGTCTACTCAACGATAAGAATCATTCGTTTTGTTCTTAAGAGAGCTTTAATAACTTATGTGATCGAATCCGTGGCTACAGGTATTTGGCACTAAGGACACTTTGAAAATATTGAACCCATTCACTGCCCAGTACTTCGCGAACAGTTCGCGTGCCCACAACCCGTATCCGAGTCGTCGTTATAATTAACTATAGATGACTTGTATTCATGCCCAGAACCCGACTAGCGAGTCCATAGCTACGGGTACGAGTTGTGCGAACGAACGAATTATTGTTCGACTCATATGCTGGGTGCTGGGCACTGAAAGGGTGAATTGGCTAACTTTTTCAACCATTTTTCTCAGCGTAAGTATGACAAACCGAAAACTTCATACCAGTCTATATTATTAATAAAAACATTTCACATAGCAGTGTTAGTCTCGTGGTATGACCGTCGGACTGCCAAGTCATAGGTCTCGAGTTCGAACCCTAGACACGCACCTCTGATTTTTCGGATTCATGTGCGTATTGCATAATTATCACTTGCTTCGGTATAGGCTAACATCGTGAGGAAACCAGCATGCCTGAGAGATATTTCTAACGACATTTAGAGCCAAGTCAGAGGCCCATGGGCAGCATAAAAACTCTGACACCAGGTTAGGCACTAACCTCATGCTATCGAAGAAAGAATAAAACAACCTTCCGGGGAGTAGAGGATATTGTCTCCTTCCAAATCGAAGTACTTAATAGTTATCTTCCAATCTTGGATAAGAAAAACTACTACTATATACAGGGTGTAAACAGACTCTTCACAAAGCCGTCAACCCAGCATTATATACATCAAACTAAGTAACGCAAAAATTAGTGCTGGGAAACGATTTTCTTTTTTGGGCTGACAAATCACGTTTTACAGTAGGACTCAATGTAACGGACTCAAAACATTGTGCTGATGGATGGATTGAATAGAAAGGGGGTCCTGGAGGTGTTTAAAGTAAAAATCTTACATTAAAAACATGTAATTAAAAAGAACTTGTGAAAAAGTTGGAACTTTGACCCCCAATGTCTCCGTAACTAGAAGGTTCCCAGGTATAGTCTAGTACAAAAAAAATGATCGCAATGATGACGGGGAGAACAAGTGCCTTTCGGCTTCGTTAAGAGTCTGTTTTCACCCTTTATATACACTATTTTAATTCATTTCCTTCACAGAGGTGACCTTCTATAATCAACAAGTATCCTTGAAACACCTCAAAACATTTCTATCCAAAAAAAAACATCATCTCAGAAAATACTCTAAAATAAAGTTTATATACCACAGACTTGAATGCAGGGAGTCGGTACCTAATCAATGTGGAGACTTGTGAAACCACAGGTGGCCGGGATCCCATCGATCTCGCTAAAAATACGATAATATCGTATATTGCTTGCCTACACCGCACTTACTGACGCCCAGGACATAGTGGGAAAGGAAGAGCGGGAGCGAGTTGAAATTGAAATTCCAATTTTGTTACGTTTTTTTGCAATTTGCAAGCTCGTGGCTAAATAATAACAGCCGCTCGGGTCGATCTTTAGGTTAAGCCGTGCTTGCCTAGGTTGGTCTGTGGATGGGTGACCACCCATTACATACCGAGTTTCCTCCGTGCCTCGGAAAGCACGTTAAGCCGTTGGTCCCGGCTGTCATTTGAAGATCTTTGACAGTCGTTAGGTAGTCAGTGGCCCAAAAAAGTTTGACAACCAGTCTTACCAAGGGGTATCGTATTACCCAGTACTAACTGGGTTGTGGAGGTCAGATAGGCAGTTGCTCCATGTAAAATACTGGTATTCAGCTGCATCCGGTTAGACAGGAAGCCGATCCCAACGTAGTTGGGAAAAGGCTGGCAGATGATGATTTTGCAATTTGCAGGCCAGTGTCAGGTGGTATGTTGATTAAAATATGATCCACGACCGTGACACTTATGTATTCAGAGAATTTAATCATTCAAATCAATAATACAATCCTCTTACTTCATTAAATGCCATTCAATGACTATTTCATGAAAAAGTCTAATAATATAATATAATTCATCAATTCAAACCATATTCAAAGTTATCTCCAAAACTACAAGTATGCTGATATTTAGGTTACAAGTCATAATCCCTTTACACGCAAAATTCAATTCAATCCCAAACTAACTTTTATTCATCTTTTCAACCGCAAATCTTTCCTCTTATACGCCTAATACAACGTTAAACCCCAAAATCAATTCAAATAATCTCACAAACCGCTTCTCGTTCTCTCTCATGTAACAAGCCACGAGGCTGGATCCTACGCGACTGCAAAAATACCCGCGAACCGTCTCGCTGTCAGCCAACGATAACGGGCCTTCATGCCGCCTACACAGGACGAACAGGGTACTGGGTATACGGCTGAGTATTGGGAACTTACCATATACACTCAGTTTACATAATATCACGCGTGTACTTCTGGCAGAGGTGTATACCCAAATTTTGTTAGTTTTGTCGAAGCAGTTCAGGCCATTTTCGACCCCCTATAACTTCGTTGTTCGGGGGTCGAAAATGACCTGAACTGCTTCGAGAAAAGGATGGTACGAACCGCGTGCCGCTTTTTTGCTCGACTTGGCGGGGGTACTGCCGTGCCCCCAGATTCAAGATAGTCCTCTCCGAAAATCCCAATATCACTTTGCTTGACTTGAGATTTTGGAATGGAACCCAAGACCCTCAGTAGACGTGCTTGCGACTACTAGAACACTCAGACAATTAAGCATTGCTAATTCGTAGCATAAGTTATTTAGGAAGCAAAGTACAGAATATGGTCGAAATGAATGGCAGAGTAAAGTGCATTTATTACAACACGATATTCTAACTGTAATGAGTATAAATACGTGAAACTCAGTTCTTATCCCACAATTTCTTGATTAGTTTAAGTTCTATCTATTCAGACTCGAGTGGACCCGGTAGATATGCAGATATGTTTTTTTTACTAACCAGTACTGTCCCACTCCTGGGCTAGGCCTCCCCCATTCCTTCCACTTATCTCGATGGTGTGCTTCTTCTCGCTAATTCGCGAGAAAGCCTCCCAAGGCGCCGTCTTCTCGTCATAGATATGTTTCATTCTTAACAATAAAATAATAATGAAACTGTTTGCTGTCCTTTTAAACGCAATGAAAACTTATTTTTGTAAGTGAGCATTACAATTTTCATAGAATTTCAATCGACTGAAAGTTACTGGCAGTGCCCTGACGGAGTTCACTGGAACTAGCAAAAAAATAATGAGTTAAAAAGGCTTTTTAAAAAAGAAGATTGGAGTCAATAAAAACGAAAAAGAATAGTTGTCATAAAAGCTTGTTGCGTATAGCTGCAACTACCCTACTATGTGAATGATGAAAGATTTGAAGACTTTAGACTAAGACTACTTAGCTGAAAAATACCGACATTGAATGCCGTCCGCACCTTACTTTGTGGTTAGTATGTCACGCGACAAGCTTTTATGAAAACTGTTCATTTTCGTTTTTATTTACTCCAAGGTTTATTTTCTTCTTTTATTGCGCATTTTGTAAAAGCTTATTTTTAAAAAGGCTTTTTATTTAATTATTTTTATTTTAACAATTTTAGTTTTGTTGTAATCATTTCTGATAACGCATCATTATCTCAACACTTTTTTCGTATCCATGCTCTTAACCGTTGAGGACTTCTCTCTTGAAGAGACGATCCTGGTTGCAGGATGAGGGCATGATAGAAATCGTGTTTATCTATCAAAAGAGAGCGCGTACCTATACAAAGTTTCGTGTCCGCGCTATTAACCATTAAGGAGTTCCCTCGTGAGGAGACGATCCTGACTTCAGGATTAGGTATTATCTATCATAAAAATGAACTATCACCTAAACCAAAGGTGTGTGCAAAAATTTCAGCTCAACCAGTTGGGGGGAACTGGTGTGAAATTCAGTTGCAAGATTTGACTAATACATACTAGCTAAAAAAGAAAGTTGAATAAAAGCTTATATAGTAATAAAAAGGACAATCTTCCACATAAATAGAGTAAAGGTTGTAGTGGGAAAAGTTCTCGGAAATCGCTGGAGACTACGTGGAATTCAGGTTTCAGGGAACGAGACCTCGTCCCCTGAAACCTGAATTCTCGTAAAGGTGAAGTAGATCAAGCTATAACCGACCGAAACAAACGTATATTGTTGGACGCAATGCGGTGCACACAAAACCTCCACGTCTCGTCTCGCTGAAAGCGCTGGTGGATAAGTATAAAAGTTTATACGTCGCCTCAATATCAGATAGCGGGTTAAATTTATCCCGAGCAGTGACTGCAAAAGGCGAACTCATAAAAAGCGCGGCACGGTTGATTACAAAGCCGCGTCGGGTTTATGGGCGCGCATCTCGCGTGCCTCGCTGCCTCGCTGCCTCGCCGCCGCCGCTCCGACGACGCGAGGGTAGTTTTTCAGTCGCCGAGTGAGCCCCCGCCACATAAATAAGTGATCACGGCGCTGCCCCCCCTCCCTGCGCCCCCCTCGTGACGCCTCCCCCCCCTCTAGCTCGTAAACTAAGCGCAGATAGCGAGAGGACTTAATGGCTGATCGGATTTTGATTAGCGTGGGCCGGCGACGCAACCCCGCACCCAGAGCCGAATTTGAATAGATAAGTGGGCACCCGAGGACCGGCGCTCGCGACCGTAATTTACATACTTACTGGCTTTCGGCGAACATAGAGGGTGCCAAGTTATGGACGACGCAAAAACGATAAAGTTGAAATAAAGCTTCGGTCATCGATTCGGTCGCGTCGAGTGGTTTTTTACAGAATTCTGTTTGTTATCGCTGCGGTGTGGTGCGGTCAAGCCGACCGGTCAGCGCTCGTTTTTTATTAGATTTAATCGTTCCGCAGCGCGCCGCGGTACACGCGCCCGCCGAGCCTGGCGACCTTATCTGCGGAGAGGCGCTGACTGTACCGTGATACCGCCCGTCTTTGGCGCCGCGCCGTTACGTGAACATCAAGCGCTGTCAAGTTTCGCTGTGTGCTATGACTTCGACCGTTCGGCGGCAGATCTGTAACTTGTCGCTATTGACGGAGGTCGGAAACTTGGGGAACGTCGGATGGAGACGTACGGACAGGTAGGTACGTCGTCACCAGGCCGGCTGCGGTTGCCGCGGGGCCGCGGACCCCCTTGCCCCCCTCGCGTTTGTTTAGTTTGGCAGGTAAAGCACAACAGAGGGGCCGGAACGTGTCGCGTGGGAGTGATCGCCGCCTGACGTATCGGCGGCGCACGAATAATTGAAGTTTGAAGGAAAACACGCGAGACGCTCACTAGTGGAGTGGGTAGGTATTATAACAGACAGGTCGGTAAACATCGTCTGTGCGCGCAAGAAAAACATTGGTGTTTGGTCGCCTCGGGGATAGATTGGTGAGTGGAAACTGATCAAGGCACTTTGGTATTTATCTATGGTTATTTTGGGTTCAGTACGCCTGAGCTTAAGAAACTCTGTGACTGGTTTGCTAAATCATGAAACGCGAATTTGTGAGAATCCTCCACTTATGCCAGTGTTTTTCGCAGAAATTTCTTTACACATTAAACTTTACTAACACAACCCAGCTTCAAATATTACGTCCATACCATATCGCCAACTATAATCACATGTTTACGAACCCTGCTTACCCCCTAACGCTACACAAGTCGGCGAGGGGGTGGCGAGTATAATTAAGAAAGGACAGCGCGAGCCGGGCCGGCGATGAAGTCGTAAAAACACGATGCACTGACATCAACCTACCTTCTATATGTATTCGAGTATATACGTAGCAATTCCCTGCTCTACATACATACATATGTGTATGTGGTAGTGCGAACATCAGCTATGTTACATAAAGAATTCATTAACCAGGAATTTTTAGTTACTTATCGACAGTCTCGTTGGCTCAGTGGCTGTAAGTGTGACAACTGAGCATGCTTAGTCACAAAGCTCGCAAAACCTGTGACCCAGTTCCGAAATAATTAAAGATTTCCTCTGAAATCTTCCATTTACATCCCTATTGAGAATGCAAGGGATTACTCAGTACTCAGAATGGACTAATTGGACATATTGGGCAAATTATTGGAACTGATAAATTGCATTCCGGGTTTCCATGGCTTTTGCGGCCGTTCAATTAGTGGAAAATACTATTGACGTGGATTTACACATAGATACAGATATACCTAGATAACGCAAGTATCAAGATCCGTATGAAAATAAGCGTGTCATTTTTTGACTACCTACTATGACATTATATGCACTATTTAGTTACTATACAAATAGTAAAATAGTACGTTTTTGAGTTGTAACGTTTTAAGCAAATTAGGTTACTGCGACAGTAGTCACGTTAAGCATAAAATGCGTAAGCTGGGCACGCAAAGTAGGTACTCTGGCAATATTTATTTATTTTAATAGCCCCGATTATCCCACTGCTGGGCAAAGGCCTCCCCAATATCCTTTCAGGTAATCTTCTCCAGCGCCACTTCGAACCAGCCTTCGTGATGGGCGTCTAGGTCATCTTGCCACCTCTTTCAAGGACGGCCTCGGCGGCTCTTGCGTTATCTAGATATATATATGTATATCTGTTGAATAAACCAGTCAGAAGATAGGGCTCTTGTATAATCTTGTTAAAATTACAAAAAACTAAAATGACACCTGAAAGGTGCGGTTCAATGAGCATGGACTGATTCCGGACAGACTGCGGACATCGGACTTTAAAAGATACTCCAGTATATTATCTGTCAATGTCCGCTCCGCGATCTGTCCGTGCTGCTTTAACCGCACCTTTATTCTACTTGAAAATAAAATAAAATTATCCTTAAAAGTAGCCTTTCACTTAAAAAAAAAAACAAATCGATTCATAAATGAACGAGTTATTATGAGTTAACAAATTTATTAAAAAAAATACAACTGAGTTGAGAATCTCCTACTTTTTTTGAAACTACGAGTAATAACATAAATTACTGAACACCCAAAAATGCAAAAACTAAAATCTCGAAAGCCTGAGTATTAAAATAGTACAAATAGTCGTCCGGGAGACCCGAGGCCGTACTCCTGGCCCGTAGTGCCAGATATAACGCTATGTACAGGCTGGCCGACTCCGCTGCGCTGTTTAAAAGGCCATCAAAGAGCCGTCTACATAAAACGAGTCCCATTTTACATTCGGGCTGCTAGGACCAGGGTTTATAGCCGGCCGGTCAGGAATTCTGCCCGTAATGAGGAAACCCGGCACCTACTATTGGCCCTCGATTGCTCCGCGTACACTATCGATCGTTTTGCAACGTTAGTCGCAGGCTGTAAAAAAGTTTATGATCTTTGAAGATTCGAACTCTAAATGATGCTCTTTTTGTTGGTTTTGGTTCGATTTCAGCGGGTTGGCTGGTTGTATAGAGCTGTGATATTTTTGGTGCCTTAAAAGGCAACTAGTTCAAGTGCTTACTTGCCTTTTATGGCACAAAAACTGAGAACTGAACGTGAGATGTGAATGAAAATTCTAAAGTGTTCCTAGCAAATTAAACACATAAAACTTAGTGATTGCAATAGGCCCAGTAAATTTCAAACTAATTTTTTTCTATACCTTCATGGAAAGCTTACAAATTATCGTCAGATTCATGGCCCATCACCACTTGATGTTCAATAACTTTAAAACATAAACTCAATACGAGAAAATAGGAGAGAGCTCAGTAACTCAGTGTTTATTGGTCGTAAACAGATACTTATCCTAACTGGCAACGAATAGCACCTGCCTAAACGACACTCAAAAATCACTTTTATTGCACTTATAATTAAATCTAGATCAACAAATGCCACGGATTCAGGGCATCTTTCTAGCCATCAAGGTTTTGACACATAGTATCCTATCAGTCTTCCTATAGTGTTATTGGGTTCTTCCATCAGTAATTTCTCAGTAGCAGCCATGGACCCTGGATTTGTGCCCAGTTGATGGCAATAGGCTCGCCCCCTATTACATGGATATTAAAACATAACTGGTGAAATGTGGGTGCACTATTAGGTACACCTCTGAAATGTCACTTCTCACTCCAATCTCGCCAATCAATTTGGAATCGATAACCATTGGTAGTATCGTTGAACGCGCGGTTATTTTCGCTCTCGGCACCTTATCTGCGTCAAAGGCAAGGTGGTTTTCGCTCTCGGCACCTTATCTGCATCAAAGGCAAGGTGGATGCTGGGCTCCTCCCGATAGCAACTCCATATTTATGTAGGAACCTCGCTGTTGAGGTAATAAGAAGAAAGTGATTAGAAAAGCATGGAAAACTGCAACGGGAGTAAGAATGCGGGTGAGGTTTCGAAATAAAACGCGGAAAAGCGAGAAATTAGCGCGTTCAACCAAAACAACCTTTCAGCTTTATAATACTACTTATTAAATATTAAAATGTGAAAGTTTGTGAGGATCAATGGATGGTTGGATGTTTGTTACTCTTTCACGCAAAAACTACTAAACTGGTTTGGATGAAATTTAGCACACCGATAGTTTATAACCTGGATTAATACATAGGATACTTTTCATCCCGGTAGTATGATCCTGTGCGATACACGCGGGCGAAACCGCGGGCATAAGCTAGTATATTAATAATAACGATGAATCCTGCCCAACATTGCACTTTTCTAAGTTTAACTTAAAGCCACGCCACGTGATCCGTAGTTTCCCCGAGGGCAAAAGTTTGAGTACCTAAGTTTATTTTAGCAAATAAAAAGTATATATTCAGGCTTAGAATTTAGTCTGCATATACCAAGTTATTTACGGTTTTGGTAAACCAGACCTTCATAGGATGAACCTTTTTGGTACAAGGCTCTATTAAAATATATTATTATTTTTAGATCTATGTAACTAGCACTAGAATATAAGCTGTTTTTAATACTAACAAAATATGGATCACTGTTGTTCGAAATTAATTAATTTTAATTTAATTTAAAATGTTGCCGAAATAAGAACTAACAGCGCCATCTTTTTTTTCAATACATTTCAGGAAAAAATGTACAGAATGTTTACCAGTAACGCCCCCGTCAACTTAATTCGAGGGTCAAAATTTCACGCAGCATTGCTACATACATAGTGATACACAACTCCTTCATGGTTTTCGCATTACATATAGCATTTTATAAATGAACCGGTAATCGCTTTCCGAAATCAATCCGAAAATAAATAGTTAGCCGGCGACAAAAAACGCGCCTTATTAACTGGTGCACAATATGGCATGTCACAGTTTTACGTTAAGCCCGCTCTACACTCGCGCCGCGAAAAATGTCCGCGAAAGCCATGAAACGCGAGTGTAGATGGTTTCGCGTATCTTCGCGCCTTCGCGTTCACGCTTTGCGCCTTTCCGGTGTCGGTTTTTTGTCCCGCGTCAAAGGGATCGCGTTTTGTCGCATCTTACGACACCGCGAAACTTTGCGAGTGTGGAGGGACACGTTTTACGTTGAGTTCACGCCGCGGTTCGCGCCGTGAATTCGCGGCAAGATTCGCGCGCGAGTGTAGAGCGGGCTTTAACTAGTCACGCGCGATTAATTGCATCGCAGCATTCTTAGCCTGACGTTATAAAGTATAGTGTGAATACGAAGCTTTAGTAGCTAATGGGTGTAAAAATACCCTTAGGGAAACCGAAAGGCACTTGTTCTCCCCGTCATTGCAATCATTTTTTTGGTCCAGACCATACCTGGGAACCTTCTAGTCACGGACATATTGGGGGTCAAAGTACCAAGTATTTTTTAAACACAATTTTGTCATGTTATAATTTTACTTTAACTACCTCCACGACCCGCATATTATTCAATGCAGGGTTGCAATAATCAGCACAATATTTTGAGTGTACATTGATTTCTACCGTAAAACGTAATAGTTCACCCCAAAAACAAATTGTTTCCCAATAATTTTTGCGTAGGGTTACTTAGTTTGATGTACAAAATGCGTGGACAGCTTCGTGAATGGTCCGTGTTTACCTTGTATAGGTACTGTTTGTACTTGTTTAGGACATAACATCACGCCTGTAATCCCCGAAGAGTGAGACAGAGATGTACCTAATAGTATACCTACATTTCGTCAGTTATGTTTAGGTCCCATGCTATAGAGAGCGAGCCTATTGCCATTAACCGGGCACGAATCGGTGACTTCGTGGCTGCTACTGAGAAATTCCTGATGGTAAAACTAAATAAAACTTTTCCGACCCGGCAATCGAATCCAGGACCTCAGTCGCGTTTGCGAGCACTCGACCAACGAGGCAGAACGTTTCCGAAAGTGTTGTTTTACTCACCTTACTCTTAAATGTGTTATTTTTGCTAATTTTTTATCAAAGTTTGTTTTTTGTAAGCAGGGCTGTGAGATAACCATGCATGTTCAGTATTTTTTTCCAAGAAGTTACCAAAATGTTCTTGTCTGGTTAGGTAGGTTTGTTAGTATGTAGGTAATACCAGAACTTCTTGCCTAATAACATTACAAACACCAGAAAATGTTCAAATAACGCTGCTCCACCTTCAATCGATACTATATAACTGTAGCTATACATACACGACATTATTTCGGGCGCACGGCCGCGACCCGGCGCGATTTTAATTAAGTCCCGCGACCGCCTTCCCGTCGCGCGACCACGCGACTAGGGACGTGCCGCCATGCGAAACCGAGTAATCGAGTGGTTACTACAATCGATTTTAGTAAACAAAGAACTCGGTGCAATTTCGTGTGGCAAGAAAATGAGAACGGGGGACTAAATTAAAAATCGTGTATGTTGCATTAGACTCACGCTGTGCGCGCTGTTCTCAATTTAAAAAAAAATGTGTTTAAGGAAAACTGTAGAGAGGAAAAGGGATTTTTATTAGTTTGGAGTTCCTTTAAAACATGCAGTTTAAGAAAATTCAACATTATTCCACTTTAAATAGTTCGTGGTGTCACAAGAACAAATAAATTTACTTGGCAACATTGAAAATTGCTTCCTCGCTTGTTACATGTATTGTTTGTAATTTTATGTTGTTACGTACATGGGAATTAAATATTTTGTTAAGTAACATAGATTTTGTCTCAAAATTGCAATCGTTAATCTACGAGCAAAGTGTACACATAGACACATAGTAGACGCATAGTTTGAGACAGTATTTTTTTTCCCAATTGAACACAGCCCTTTAGGTCAATGCAACCGAATAAACTTACTAACTTAACCACGACTCATTCATCATCTGCCTAGCCTTTTCTCAACTATATGGGGTTCGGCTTCCAGTCTAACCGGACACAACTGAATACCAGTATAACCCAGTTAGTTCTGGGTAATACCATACCCTATGGTAAGAGCGGTTGTCAGACTTTCGGGCCACTAACTTCCTGTAATTACTGTCAAAGATCTGCAAATGACAGCCGGGGCCAACAAATTAACGTGCTTTCCGAGGCACAGAGGGAACTCACTATGTAATAGGTCACCCATCCACGAACCAACCTAGGCAAGAACGGCTTGACCTAAAGATCGACCCGATCGGCTGTTCCCAAAAAAAAAACACAATAACTAATCAGGCCCTATTTAAATATAAATGATTGGGCAGACTCCCAATATTTATGTAATTACATGCCTGTACCGGATGGCGTTTTACCAGTTTACACAGACGTTAACTCGCATTAAATAAGGTACGTTAAACCAACGGTAACCAAAAGCAGACGCGATTTATTCGCCGTTTTATACCCTGACTGTATTATTTGGATATTAAGAGGATTACTGCACCATTACTACAGTATGATACCTTCTATAAAATGGACTATTGGAGCCATCGATCAACTGCTGGGATCTAGAAATATTCCTGTTTTACTAGGTTTCGTGGTTGCTTAAAACTCGGAAAATTAGAAAGTGACCCCTGTTACCGAAAAATTGAAAGGAAGTCGTTTTTCTTGGTATAGACATGTAATGAGGAGGGATGAAACGTATGTGACTAAAAGAGTGATGGACATGAATATTGATGGATGGAGAGGGAAAGGCCAAAGAAAAGATGGATGGATTGTGTGAGGAATAATATCAAAGAGAAAGTAGTAAATGATGCCGTGACGTCTGTCAGGGGAGAATGGAAGAAAAAAACATGTTGCGCCGACCCCAAATAGAATGGGACAAGGGCAGGAAGAATATGATTATGTGCTAAAATGGTTGGGCTTGCTTAAAAGTGCCATCCATCAACCTAGATCTAAAATTAAAGTTTTCGAAACCTAGATCCTACCCTAGGATCCTATCCTAGGAAACCTAGATCTAAAATTAAAGTTTTCGAAATCAATGTTTTCGGAGTTTTCTATTATTTTTCAAAATGTGTTGGTTATTAGAATAGAATAGAAAATTTCTTTATTCGAGTATCCAAGACTCAAAAACTGTTAGTAAAACTTAAAACTATGTTAGTAAGCACTGACATTACAAACAACACAACACGTTGGGTCACTGCTGTGACAACCCATGAGTAATTGCACAACAGCGACCCACATAAACACAGTCAAGGCGACTAGCAATCATGCTTAGGATACTGTTGGTGCTGCCCCACACCCTGCGCACCAAGGAAGCGCACCTTTTACGCATTGTTGCGTAAAAACAATCCACATGCGCATCTGCAAACATCCCCGACGCACTACAGAAGCGGGGCAGCCCCACCAGCATCCTAAACGCGCGTCCTTATTAACCATCTATTCTTACTCATCGAAAACTGAAAAAGCGTTTTCAAAGTTTACTCTGTCATTGCTTTCCGTGACTTTAGGAAGTTCTTAACAGTTCTACCTTGTCTGTTATCCTTGCAGAGCCAAAGCAACTGTGATAATATCATCATCATCATTCTCTTGCCCTTATCCCAATTCATTTGGGGTCGGCGCAGCATGTTTTCTTCTTCATCTCTATTACTCGTCATGTCAGCAGTCACCTCCTTTCTAACCATATCATCTTTCACAGAGTCCATCCATCGGTTCTTTGGGCTTCCTTTACTCTATATAGAAAACTTTCCTCACGACATTTTCCTCATTCCTCCGCATCACATATTCACATGGGCATACTACGACAACCGATTACCACACAACTTTTCAGTCACCGGCGTCACTTTAGGACTTGCTCTTTTCTTATTTTATTCATTCGCGTTAAGCCAGACATGGGGGATGTGCGGTGTTAGTATTTTCATCTCAGACACATGCAAATGCCACATGCAATTATTATAAGGCACTGATTTAAAGAGGCAGTTGTAAATATTTTGGTAAGTTAAAAGTTATAAATGACACGTTTAATAACTAGTTCAGCAGTTAAAACTAAGCAGTAAAGTAAACAAAAAAAGAGTAATAAAAAATAATGAAATGGATCTGTGAATATATAATTGAGCAGGAAAATAATATGATGGTGATGAAATCGATAATGTATCGGTTAGCACCAGTTTGTCATAAAATGGATACCTACCACTAGTATACGGAAATAATGGCAATGACGTTTAACTAGTGAGTATTTTTCACGTATATCTATACGTGAAAAATACTCACTAGTTAAACGTTATAAAATCTAAACACATCTGTGTTTAGATTTTATAAATAAAGAAGCGTATATTCAAGACAACATAAGTAAACTTGGCATTCGGAAAAAATGAAATAAGAACTTTTCACCTGGCTGAAGCGAAACCACCAAGCCGCTTCCATCCATGACCAATCCAATTAGTAACTTACTACCGTTTAAAAAATAATTAAACTTCATATTTTTATCATCACTTGTAGATCGAAATCAAGAACTTCAAGTAACTCGATAAAAAATATGAAAGACCGCCACTATATTAAGATAAGGCATATTACACTGTAATTCATGGATCAAACATGCCTTGAACGACATATTAATTGCTGATGCATTTATAATTTTTCAATTTTCATATTTAGCTATTAATAAGAATTCCCTTGAGGCTGTGGACCTGGGGGTCTACCACCACGTCTCAGTTTTAATTTAATCTTACTTCAGTGTGGAAAAGAAAGATCAAAGAAAAGGATGGATCGTGTGAGGAATGTTATAAAAGAAAAGCGATTAAATCATAGCGTGACAATTGAGAGGGTCGAATAGAAACAAAATAAAAGTGTTGCACCGACCTAAATAGCATCAGAAAATGGCAGGAAGGTGATAACTTCTAGTGTAAGAAAGAGATGCAACTATAAGTCCCTATAGGACCATCTTTATCCTACTTACACTGAAGCAAAATTGAAGCTACAAGAGATGATGGTAGAGACCCTGGTCCCTGGTGTGGACAAGTTCGTTCGATGAACTTGCCTGTACCGCTGGCGTTGCCCGCTAATGTATGCGTGAATGATCTTAATCTAGAGTATTCTAGAATGTGTGACTACTGTTATGTCGGTTGCTTTACGAGAACATTCTAGATTACGCGCGAGTCTCGAATGTTCTGCTATGAAACTGCCTAAGACGATTCGAGTCTAGAATGTTTCACTATAGAAATTTCTAGAAGATTCGAGAACGTTGTGGATCCGTCTCGAAGGACAATATTCCACTATAGAATTGTAATGATTATTCGAGAAAAATGTCGAACTTTCTCGAAGGATGATGTTCCACTGCACAGGAATTTAAAGAAGAACTGTAAAGAAGGTTCGGTCGTCATATAAATAGCCGTCGTGTTTGCGGAAGCGATCAGTCTCATTTTGGCTACACAACGAAGCGAATCAAAGTAAACTAGAAGCGCGATATCTAAGTGAATAGTGATTAGTAGTGTAGTTGTGATTAAGTTTTAAGTGTTTTGTAATTAATAAAGTTATTTTGTGTTTAATCGGTAGTATTTAATTTATATACCCAGCTCGTAACACTACCATCACGCCGCTTGGACCTATAATAATGGGCAGAGAGAGGATATTTGTTCGGGCACCTCCAACTACTCGGCAATCTTCGGCTGCTGTCGTGGGACAGCGGGCGGCGGCGGGCGGCGAGAGGTGCGGCGTGCGGGACGCGGGCCATCGACTCCACTTCGCGACCGATCTCCAACGGCGGCACGCGCGCGCACTCCATACGTTTACCAATTTATAGTCATTGTACCTTGATCTAAATTACATTCATTTTATATACAGTCCACTGCATTTTAAGTCCTACTTAGGTCCCTAACAATATTTGTATTGCAAGTATTAAGGTCGTAATTAAAAGAAGCAATCCTTTTCCGCTGTTCAGATTACTATTCCGAACTAGAAGAGTCACGGAATCTGGTTTTTTGCCCGGTTGATGGCAATAGGCTCGCCCCCTTTTACATGGGTCTTAAACTTACATAACTGGCGAAATGTGGGTGTACTACTAGGTACAGCTCTGCCTAACCCTTAGAACTAGAAGATTTCTTATTAGTCTAGTGAACTGCAGGAGAATTTTAAAACTACTTTTCAATCCAAAATGAAGTATATTGAGATTTTATCTTCTTAAATTATTAAGGACTTATCATTATCATCTGCCTAGCGTTTTTCCCAACTAATTAATTAGGACTAAAAAAAAAAACAACTATACCACGTTTCGATTTATTCTGTGCCTTATCCACCATCCCCCCTTCCGGGAAAAACAGGCAAGGCCTGATGCGCTACGATCTCGGAATGGACTGTCTCGTTGGTCTAGTAGGCGCTAACTTCTTTAGTTAGGAAAAACAAAAGAAAATTTCCATATTAATGACAAGATCATTTTCTACGTTGATATAGTACACACGGCAGCACATGAAGCTGTACATTTCCAGTATAACATAACCTCGCTTTGTATATATTTCCTATACAATAAGAGGTTCGCATAAACTGGTTTTGTTTATTTACTGTAAGTATTTAAAAGTAAACTATCCCTTACCACATACAGCTCAGTCTTTCCGTAATTCCATTCCTCATAGCGGCTCGCACTAACGCTATCAGGCGAGACGCTACCCATTGTCGCATGACGCAACGACTGCCAGACAAATCGTAAGTTTTATTATTATCTCAGCGATCACGTCGCGCGATTGAATCGCAGATCACGACGCGTCGGAACGACGCTGACGTCACTAATGCACGCGGAATGCGGAGATTAAAAGTGGGTTATGAGTTTATGGTAATTGATTTTGATATTAGCATGTGGATGGAATAGTGCCTATAACGTTTCTGAAAGAAAAACGAGTATCAAAAAGTTTTGATTGGTTTCAAAATTGAAGGAGTTGTAAGTTTTCTCCGATGAACTTTCTGTCTCTTTCTCCCAAAACGTGTTCCTTGATGGTTCAAGTTTTAAGTTAAAGTATCCTTTACTTATTAGCCCAATCTTCTATCCATATCTCTATTTATAGAATAAATATTATTTATGCAACAGAAAAACTGCCTTGGTGGTGGAGTGGTCGCAAGTGCGACTGCTGAGCATGAGGACGATCGATTCCCAGGTAAAGTGTCATAGGGTTTTTCCATTAAGATTGTCTCAGTAGCAGCGACGGAGTCTGGATTTGCGCCCGGTTGATGGCAATAGGCTCGCCCCAATTACATGGGACTTAAACATAACTGGCGAAATGTGGATGTACTATTAGGTACACCTCTGCCTAACCCTTCGGGGATTACAGTTGTGATTTTATGTTATATGTTATCTAACAGAAACTTGATTGATGATGAATTTGACCATTCCGACAAAAAACCACGAAGTTAATCACACAATTACAGCACTATATCATCATAAACAAAACACCCAATCTCCTAGCTACTCCTCTCATTGTTTGATAGTTCACTTCAAGTTTTACGCTCACACTTGCTCGTAAACCTTCCATATTTCCAATACTTGAAAACGGGAAGCCATCGAGAAAGCCCGCATTTTTCCTATTTTCCGTCGTCTGCGAGGACGAAGCCTCGGGTGGCAATTATGCCGACTGATTGGCACCAGATTTCGCTGCCGAAAACTGCTTTAGGTACAAAGACTTATAGTGTGGAACTGTGGATATGTCGTGTCCTAATTGACGTATAGGAGAATGGCAGGCACCACACGTTGTCTTGCAGAGGATCAGCTAAGTCCTGACTTGCTGGCTACCAATTAGGTGCTAGTTTGAACACACGTCCTGTCTTCACATTTCTTTCGTTGTCACCGAAAAATTTAAATGCTTTTTCGGGACTCGGTTCTCGGCCGGCAGGGCAGCTTATGTTTTTCGGCCAAATTGAGTCTTTCAGCAGCGCATAAAAAAATATTAGTAACTTAATGTTGACTCACGATTCTCATTGCATTTTATTATACGCCAATGGTGATGTTTAAAACAATTATTCTTGAAGTTTTTCAACGTCAATACAAAGTTCATGTACGGGGTTATTTTGATGTATTTATGATAAAATTAATTATGTATAACCAAGCATGAAATAACTATATTTTTATGTTATAAGTTATAGTTTGACACGCAAAGCTCTATGAAATCGAGTGAGCAATTGAAATAATTGCTAAATTAGGACTAACTATATAACAATGGCGGCTTCAATGCATAAATAAAATACCTAATATTATATCATAATATTATCGGTACGTCCTACCATTGTTTACGATCGCCTTTCCGATCGGAGTAACAAGTTGCGCGGGAAAATCTTAACCCCAAACTTTTTTCCCCAAATTAAAGCGAGAAAAATACTGAATACTAATGACCTTCTAACTGAATAATATATTCTATTATCTCATTTCACCGAACTATTCTTCCAATAACTTTCCCTTCGGCCCTATCTCGAAAACCAGACGTCTTTTCCGACTTACGCAACAGAATTTACGCTTAAGCGAACCGAGGTCCGAGCACTAACGTTACTCACTCACACCCATGCAATTTGTATGAGCTGCTGGCCAGTACTGCGGGAGCTCCCCTACCCCCGCAGATCGAAGACCCGAAGGCGCCAGAGGGGTGGAATGTGCAAGTGGTCAGAGGTCTTGATGTGACAAACTATGGTATAGTGCGGTATTGGTAGCTGTCCATTACAAGTGGAGCTCCCACGTTCCTCTAATGCAGTGGGTCGCTGTGTGTTAGGGCGTCGGTGTGAACATGGTGCGGGGTCTGGGTAGGCTGGTCGGTCGGCAGTACATTACGTAGGTAGGTAAGTAGCGGCGAGTGGCGAGCGGGCGCGCGCGGCGTGTGGGTGAGACGTTTACGGTCGGATCGCTGGTCGACGACGCTGCGGTGGCCACGGCTCAGGGTAGAGAATATGAGACTTCGAAAATAACAGTAGTTAAAATAAAGCCAGCTGACACATTCAAAGATACTATGTACGCACGGCGACCAATCAATCTATGCAAATCCAGTATACGCGAATCTCTCATTGTACGGGAAATCTATATGAAGCGAGGCCATGTGTTACTGGAAATGTACAGCTTGATATGTCACTACGTGTACTCCTGTGGAAGTCGCTGTTTCTTTGCAATATTTCCATTGATCTTCTTCGATTTCTGTTCATGATCGTTACTCGAGTCGATCCACCGTTACTGAATGTGTTTCAGTTGACACTTGATAATAATCAATTAATCATCTTGAACTTTTTGCAGCTAGGGTAGGAATCTTTAAGATTGTACTGACAGCCTAAACCACGGCTAAACAGCATTACAGCACCACGCAATACAAGAATCTTCCTCGGTAAACTAGATCACCTATTCCATACCCTACCCAAGTCCAGCTCAAGAACTCTGTAGGCTGTATGGACACAGCTTACGAATTTCTAACTCCGTATAAAGAAGCTTTCGACTAGAATAACGCCGAAAGACATTCCACAAACTTTCCGAAGCCTAGTCACCATACACGCGGGCGCAATGCCGCGCTGCGAACGAGACGCGTCGCGGTCGGCCCCCGCGTCGCACCAATTAATTATGGTGGCCATCTTAGCCCCCGGGGCCGGCTGCCCCCCTCCAACACCCCACCGCTACACCCCCCGCTCGCTGACGGACAATAATTGCCGCCGAATCTACGTCGCAAGCCTTGCCCGCACCTACTGGGACCAAATTCGTGAGCGCTTTGTCTTTGTTACCTCAGCTACTAATACAAGATCAAATAATCAGTAGCAGCCCGGATTTGTGCTCGGTTGATGACGGTAGGCTGTCCCCTATTAAATTGGACTTGAACACAACTGACGTGGGTGTACCATACATCTCTGTCTACTCCTTCAAACATCCAGCGACATCGCAGCAGACCCAGGCGAAGATTTTCAGACGAGCTTGAGACCTAAAGACTGGATTGGTCCACACTAGCTAAACTTAGAAAGAAAAAACTTAGAAAGGAAGGCATTTGCCCTACAGTTTGACGAAGCAGGGACAAATAATACTTATAAGACACCATCATGTCATGTAAAACAATATCCTAAAAGTATCAACAAGTCTCCGACCGAAGCATAATTGAAAGTGTGGTATCGATACCGAAGTATATATCTATCCATTAATCGTTGATTGCACGCTTATCGATAAACGTAGATGACTTATGCGTAATAATGCATACGCAACAGGTTTGTTGTCATGGTCATTTACAGCACTATTGAGAGGCAATCAGAATCCAATTAATCACCGTATATTCTCTCTAATCTTTGTACAGTAGGCGGCACAACAGCGATAAAACTTCGACTTTAGGTTGGCCTAGCATTGTTCGAATTTCTAATAAAGTAAGAAGCCAGCTTATACAGGTTTCGTTACCACTGTCGCGTTGCTAAAATACTCAACATTAAACTGAGATTTCACTAAAATAGTGAAACAGAACAAAAACCAAAAACATCATTAAATAATCAAATTTAAAAAGTACCCCGTGTCCCTTGGTCCTAAAGGGACCAAAAACTAGAACAAACACACTTTAAAGCCCATTCAAAAATGCATGCTACCGAAGCGTTTCTAATGAGTTCAAAAACAAAACTTTTATGGGTTTCGTCCAAGGTCGGACGAAACCAACCTCACTTTCAATGAGGTGAAACTGCAAGAACACAAATAAACAAGGGACTGACCGTGACCTCTAAAGTTTGCCGTTTAAATAAAATATGGCTGGTCATTACCAGGACAGAATGGCTATCAAAGAAGTCATTTCGGTGCGACTTGTTTTTATAAGCACTGAAGTACATATGTAAGTACCTATGATAAAAAAGTATAGGTGTACTTGAGAATATTGGGGTCTAAATAAAGAGAAATCTCAAGAAGCGCTGACAAATCCTTATGTTAATTCAATGCAATTTTTTCATGGAGTTGGGTTATCTCAATCATCCGCATGGGTAAACCAGCTATCAAGACCACCTAACTTAATCAAAATATCAATCACAGTTATGTATCTGGTGCCTACCACAGATCCACAGCTCCACAGGCAGCCAATTTGGTATATATAAACAAGCTAGTTATCTGATTCTGTAGAAATAATTGTTGTTGCAACAACGTTAACGTTATTGTAACTGAAAGGGAAGCACGGAAGGGAAGGCACCTAGAATAGCTATCTACAGAAACAATTACAATCATCATGCCACCACTTCTATTCAATATAACCGACTGCCAAAAAAAAACGTAAAAATAAAATTAATAAGTAATTTTATTTTTACGTTTTTTTTAGTGAGATGCATGTTATCCACAAGCCCCTGAGGTGTGTGCTCTCCATGACCTTGTCGCAACCTGCATGACACAGACACACTTGATTTCGCACGAAAATATTCTACAATGGATAGAGCATAAAAAATATATAATCATTTCTGTTGAACCTCTTGTCAACACTCATTATCCGGTTTCCATTTCCGTTTAGGACCAAAATACTCTTCGAGACGAATCAAAAGAGCCCAAACTCGATGAGGTTATGTCGTTTAATAACGAAGTTCCTATGGCCACCTTCCAGCTCCATCATCAGACCCTGGATACCATCTAAAGACAAAGTACTCATCAAGACGAATCAAACGAGCCCGAACTCGATGCGGTTACGTTGTTTTATTACAGAGATCCTATGGCCACCTTCCAGCTTCATCATCAAACCCTGGTTACCATTTAGAGACAAAGTACTCGTCAAGACGAATCAAACGAGTCCAAACTCGATGGGGTTGCGTCGTTTCCTTACACAGTTTATATGGCCACCTTCCAGCTCCATCATCAGACCCTGGATACCATCTAAAGACCAACTATTCATCAAGACGAATCAAACAAGCCCAAACTCGATGCGGTTACGTTGTTTTATTACAGAGATCCTATGGCCACCTTCCAGCTTCATCATCAAAGCCTGGTTACAGACAAAGTACTCGTCAAGACGAATCAAACGAGTCCAAACTCAATGGAGTTGCGTCGTTTCCTTACAGAGTTCCTATGGCCACCTTTCAGCTTCATCATCAGACCCTGGATACCATCTATATGCAAAGTACTCATCATGACGGATCATACGAGCCTAATCTCGATGGGCTTATGTCGTTTCATAAAGGAGGTCCTAAGGCCCCCTTCCAGCTCCATCATCAGATCAGCTCCGTGTCATCTATATATTGTACTATCACGCCATATACATAAGCGTGCAAAATTTCAATTCAATCGGAAATCGGGAAGTATGCCTAATTAAACATGCAAGACTTCATGCGATGTCGCGTGATTTAGCAATGAACGTGAAAAAAGAACCAAATCGCTGAACCGATATTGATAAAATTTCTATGGGACCAATCGGGAAGTATATCCTTTCATATAATGGAAGAATTTTTCAAATCGGTTTTGAAATGACGGAGTTATGAGGTAACAAAAACAAAAAAAAAAAAAAAACATCCAAATTGAGAACCTCCTCCTTTTTGAAGAAAGTCGGTTAAAAATAAAGTCCTGTAATCAGTAGTATCCCTTTTTTTTCATCTTTACGAGTCGATGAACTCAAATTATTTAAGACCAGTGAGTAGCCACCTGCACAGCTCTAACATTTGCTTCGATCAAATCTTCATAGGTGACGTGGCTCAAAAGGCTTCCCAACTCAAATGAGCCCGGGCAGGACATGTCTGCCGCATAACGACAAACTATGGGCCAAAATAGCAGGTAACTGGTGCCCTGACACAGTGATGCGGGCTCGCGGTAAACCACAAAGGAGATGGCGGGACGAACTGGATAAGTTCCGTCCGAACTGGAAGGAGGATGCGCGGGTTCGCGAGAGATGGAAGGAGTGGAGGGAGGCCTTTGCCCAGAAGTGGGATAGAGAAGGCTAGTAAAAAAAAAAACTAAAGGTGCACGTGGTTGTGCAGGACGGGCAGGACAGGAAGTGGAGCATATCCTGCAGAGGGGCTCCACACTGGCAATCTGGGATGAATCGAGGCGTAGGAGGGTATCCCATTTGGCCAGATTATATCTACAGCCGCAAACCTAGGCTCGCAATCGGTTAAGAGATTTCCAGATTGGCCACTGTAGTATACTATAAAACACCTTTCACCCTCAACAAATCATCAATAACTTTTGTTTGTAACTGTATACAGCTTGCTAACTCCACACATCTCGTTGGAAAGGTTTTGCCGCCAGCGACAGGTCGCAGTTTATCGTAAATATCAGTCGGTATATTCGCAAACAGTCTTGTGCGACCGCCGCCTACGGCGTTAGCCGCGCCTGTGATCCTGCCGGGCACCATGCACTATTCGCACATAAAAACTTGAGACAAAAACTATTTTCTATACGTTTATGGGCGTTAAGTTGGGTGTACATGACGCTGTTGTATTGGCCCAAAGTTCCATTAGAATTAAATATCCCTTACAAACATATTCAAAGTGATTCTGTTTCCATATAATGATTCTGAAAAACCGGCCTAGTGCGAGTCGAATCCGCGCATCAAGAATTCCATACCATCTTAGTAGGGGCACCCCCTTTAATTTTTAATTTATTTTTTGTTATAGCGGCAACAAAAATACACATTCTATGAACATTTCAACTGTTACGGATCATGAGATACAACCCACTGACAGGCAGACGGACGGACGAGCAGCGGAGGGTTGGTAAAATAGGCTCCCATTGGTTACCCTTCGGGTACAGAAACGTAAAAATTGAGGAATTTGGGAATGGCCGAGAAGAGAGAGAGACATTGGAAAATCTTTCGTAAAATAGTGGACTGCAGAATAATTACTTAATAATTACTTACGTACTTGATCTTTTCATTCGCGAAAACTCATATCAGATCATTTCGAAGTCTATTTTCAAGCTAATTCTAGTTGGAACGTTTCAAATCAATTGGACGAATTCGCCCATTTTACTGGCAAGATTTATTTTAATTGAAACTAAGTTGTTAGCTCTTTACAGCTAGACATATCGTTGCAGTAACTGAAAGCGATGGTAATGTCTTTAATTACGTCACTAGGCAAGCAAATAGTCAACGACCACAAACTACAGCATACATTTACGTAGGGACTATTTGCCATAGATTCCCCGTGATTTCTCTACAAAACTGGCACTTCCAATTAAAATATAATTTTGCCAAGCGTCCAATAGTGGACAGTAGAATTAATTTGCACTGGAATAAACTCCTTTTTACTGGCTGGAGCACCGTATACTATCACAAACCGTGCCAAAATTACACTAGCAAAGTGGATTGCATGTATTAAGTTGGACACTATAACATTTGGTCTTATTAGACTAGTGAACCGAAAGCACACATATAAACTTCGTATAACGTCATATTAGGTAAGAAGTTGGCCAATTAAGCCCTGAGGTGTCAGTATTGTCAGCATTATAATTATGATGATTTTGACATCTCCAGCCAAAATACTGAGCTAGAAACATATTTTCAAAAATCGTTCACAAATGAAATTGCCATGAACACTGAAATAAGTAACCCTTACTTGACCGTTTTACTTGATGATTTTCATGATCCACGTGTAGGTGTTGCGGCTACCACATGAAATCAAAAAAAAATCTCCAGGAAATGCTCTGCTCGAGATCAATAAGTAAAAAATAAATGGAAATAGCGCATTTTCCAATCGCATCAAACTAAGTGACAGCTCGTGACAAGAAACATATCTACGTTAGCAAAAGAATACTAAAATATAAAGGTAATAATAAAAGGAAATTCAATGCCAATTAATCCCGAGAATTTCTACACATATTCTGACAATACTATGCCTGGGGTCTCAGGATTCTCAGAAGTAAAGAGAAATTTCCACGTCCACAAGCACAATTAGTAGCCATACGCTTAAACATGCACCACGCATCGCTCATCTCCGCACGAAGGGATTAGTATTACGGATGCGTCTCGCTGGCTACCCCCTATTCATAAGTTGTTATGCAACTGCGTCTGCGGCGGTAAATGTTACTTTTATACGGTATTGTTACGTACACGGGTTTGGGTGTGAGTTTCGTGTTTTATTTTATTAAGGAATGGGATACTGTTTTTCGCAAGCTGTTTTGGTTTGACCCAGAAAGGGTTCGAGCATAGCTAGTGCTGGATTGGGACGATACAAGAGAATGTTTTGTTCTACAATTTTGGACCAAAGAATCCCAATCTGGGTCTCTCAATTGGCGTCGTCACTCGTTTTTGGGACAATCTAGTCCAAATCAACGTCTCATTTTTACATGAAGGATGACAATTCTTTCCACGTCCAAGATCTGAAGCCATAGAATACACGGTTTAGTAAGTTTTCCGGGAGAAAGTAACCGAAATTAGGATTAGTCCTTCGAGTAGGATTGGTCCTTCGGGATTATTACGAACAAAATACCGTAGTAAATAGAATGTTGTTGCCCAAAAAGTTTCTTCGTAACGATTAAATGATAGAAAATTGCCTACAGATTTTTGCAGCATCTATTGTAAATTGTTTACTCAGGACAAAAAACGACTTCCTTCCTCACTACACCACTTGACTTCCAGCACTTCTAACTAAAAAACAATACACCCGCATCGCACAATATCCGCGGCGGCATGTAAGCCAACGCTCGGCGCTTTCACGCGGCCCAGCGGCGCGCGCGCATGCTGCCAGATGCGGCACGCTCTTCCGCACATGCGCAACAACGGCCCGACGTATGCGCCGAGCTAAAGGGGCTATTACATTGGGCCGAATTTCGTCGAGACAATCTAGCTGTCCTTTTGGGAAGAGAGTTGAAATTTAGAATGCTTCTGAACACACTACCCGGAGTGTGACAATGTGAAATGTGAAAAATTATGTGTGTGAATCCAGAGTCGAGGTCTGACCGAATCTTAACTGAATTCGTCTGCAGATTAAAGTTGAAAGAAAGTAAGAAAGAAAAAGTATTTATTGATTTCACAACAGGACACATGAGATACACTTAAAATTAGGACATAATTATATAAATATTTAAATTAGTCCCGTGCGAAACCAAAAGGCCACTATCTCAGCATGGTGCTGTAACATTTGAGACAAATGTCACAGCGCTGGTATTCTGACAGGGCCCATTGGTGACGCCACGTTTACAGAAAAAACAGAAACAAAATAACAATAGTTGGACAAAGACGTACGGAACGCGACCTCTCTTTTTAATAAGATTAATTTTAGAAGGCAAAACTTACTAAATGCAACCAAGTGGGTTAACTCCCTAACCGACGACGCGCCGACGCCGACGTGTGCGCCTGCGCCGTTCTAAAGCACCATGTGTGGCCGACCACTTTACGCGCCTAGCTTTAGAATGTCCGCTTCTTATGCCTCGGCTCTCTGGTTCTGATGTGTTGGCTAATATTTGGTATTTAGAAGGAAAAGTTATTGGTAATTGCAGTTTGAGATAGTCACTAGGTCTATAAATCTCTACAACCCCAAAATGATAATGATTTTCTGATGAAAGCTAGAATCAAGCCAAAATCAGTTGTTTCACTTTTGAAAGAAAGCTAAAGATGCCTCTTTCACTTCAACTGAGAAAAATGAATCAAAAGTGAAAGTGAAGGAAATGAAACAAAAATGAACATTCACCTGAGTGAAGCGTCTGATATCAGTTAAATTGATAAATAGTGTCAAACAATACAGTACATTATGATATAAGTGCGGTAAGTTGAAAATTACAGTCGAGGCGATACGGCTCGGGTTACAAGAAAGCAGAGGCTGTAATTATCAAAGCGCACGTATGTAAAGCATACGACGTTTTACAACATATTTGCGAGGAAATAAATAAAACTCGGACTTTCTTAAACGAAATTTTGATACGCTTTTATAAGTATCTATCGGTCGATTTTTCGGGCAAGAGGCTTAGAGTAGCCTTTTTCGCTGCCTCTGAGACTTCAGGCGGTGTAATAATAAATTCATCATTACTTGACGACATTTTCAAATAAAAAACAATACAGCGAAAAGAAAAAGCTCGCGGAATAATTTTTACTACTTCACACATTAGCGAGGTGCGCGTATCAGCGCTTTTTTTAAGGCAAAGGCACAATAAACAGCCAGTATTACTACACTACATTATTATTTTTGTGTTTTTGTTACAGATAAATGGTTGTAATTTATTGTCAAAATTAATTAAATTAAAGAATTAAATGTTTATTTATTATATTTTATCTCCCAAAGTTAATTTTACTCATAAAATGTTGACCACTTTTCTGACAAAAACTCTTTGCTGAGATTTAAAAAAGTACCGTTCGTTTTTACGGATCATCTTGATAAACCGTGCGTTTTACATTACATTACCGCACAAGTACGTAATGAGATACAATACGATATTGAAATTGGTGAAATAAGAGACCCTTTACGAGCAAATGTGTTATAAACAGTTTTTAATGGCAACATCATACATTGTTTTGATTACGTGATTTTAATTTGTAAATAACTATTATACAAAAATGACTGATTTTTTACAATATTAGCAAATAAATATTAAATACTCACACACCTTTCTTTCTAAGTACCGACACGCAATTATGTCAGAACTTGAAAAGTCTCGGACTATAAACCTCACCAAAGACATAACTTACGAGTACAATAAAGCCGCTCTGTTTTCTTTTGTAAAAGACATCAACGGTGCTTCTAGGAAAAAATGAATATGTATAAAGTTTTTTTTCTACAATTTGTTCGAGATTCGGTTTTCTTTTTTTGCAGACCTAGATGGAACCTCATGAAATATATAAGATATAATATGAAATGTATATGACGAAAGTTGCGCCTGGTACAAAAAAAAAAGTGTGTGTGTAACTACACACTACACACACACTTCAAATGTTGACTAGATAACTACAGGGTGTATGTTGACTAGCTAACTTCAGGGTGTCGGTTTTTCGTGACGGTATGCGCGCGCATCCTAAAAATTTACTATCATCATTTTTCTATAACGCGCCAAAAGAAGTATAACTTCAAAATTTGAAAGGGAATCGACTGTCAAAGTACGGGCATGTGATGAGGAGAGACGAATTGCATGACTGAAGTGGCTAAAAGAGTGATGAACATAAATGTTAATGGAGGGAGAAGGAAAGGAATACCAAGGAAATGATGGATGGCTTGAGTAAGGTGATATGATATGTATCTTCATCCCCGGTAACGATGTCATACAAAATCTAAGACACGCTTGACGTCATCTATCGGGCTGGGTTTAAACAAATTTGCAGCTGCCGAATAATACATTACACAAGTGATTACGAGAATACATTATTCACTGTGCTACTATTATCCATACTAACACGATATATGCTAAAGTAATTAAGTATGTCTGTCTGTCTGTGAATTTTTCACATTGTAACAGCTGAAAATAGAGATGACATAGTCTTCCGTAGGAAGTCGATTCCCCGTTGGCGGGTCAGGTGCTGAACAGATTAATATGAGGCGCAAGGATAATACCTTCATTTAAGGTGGAAGCGTTCGGGTAGCCCGCGAAAATCAAATTTTCTTACGTTTTTTTGTAATTTGCAGGTCAGTGTCAAGTTGTACCATTAACACGTATGTAACAACACATAACATAACATCACGCCTGTAATCCCCGTAGGGTTAGGCACTAGGCAGAGGTGTACCTAATAGTACACCCACATTTCGCCAAATAAGTTTAAGTCCCATGTAATAGGCGGTGAGCCTATTGCCATCAACTGGGCACAAATCCAGACTCCGTGGCACATATGTAGTTATAGAATTACAATCATGAAAATCATCAATACAATCCTTTAAGCTCATTTAACCGCATTGAATGATTTGTCATGAAATATTCCTTCCACCTTAATCTAAGACATGGGGTACTTTTATTCCGACAGTGATAATTTCCGACGACTTCAAACGAGTGAATCCGCGAGCAAGAGCTATAATTTGTAATATGAGAGGTCCTAAGTATGGTTAAAGTATTCTTAGGTTCTCTCCATATCTATAACCAAGTCAAAGTGATTACTTGAGTAAAAGTCATTATTTAAGATACGATTTTTATTCTGTAGTTTAGTAATTGCTTGAAGTTAGAACTGTCAAAAGTTAGAATTAATTGCTTTCTTTGACGGTTCTAATTTCGTTCAAATTCTTGTATATTGCATAAAAATGCTTGCATAAGTAATTACTTAACCTAAGTAATTGCTTTAACTTGACTATTGATCCCAGGTTAGGTACAGACACATTAGGCTCAAGGTTGGTTGGGAAATCTGACAGTTTCGGGTAGGTTGACCTGCTGGCGTCTGTACCTAAAACTTTATTCCTTTTTTATACGCTCCTCTAATGCCCAATATAAAACCCACAATCAACAACCACACACTGGCAAAATTAAACCGAGAAAAAGCACAATAACTTTAACCCTACCAATTCCTATTCTTGTAATAATCTCATTCCCCTGGTCGAGGCGGCACGTACTCGTAAACCTTCCAGTTTATAGCGCGCCGACGTCCTCCCGTCCTCCGGCCCTCCATTAGTCCTCACGGAGGATCGCTAATTCCCTCTACGCCGGCTGTGCCGCACAAGACTTGGTAGCAAGATGCTATCGAAGCTGGTTTTATTACTTGGACGGGGAGGGAGGTTGTTGGTTCTTGGAATTGCTTTCAGAAGAGATGTTTGACGTCCAATTTCCCCAAAGGGGTATGCAGAGGTGTAGCTATAGTAGATCCACATTTCACTAGTTATGATGTATAAGTATGATATATTAGATAAGACCGACTTAGAGCATTTCATACAAACTTTCTAGTCGTTTTTTTTGCGAAATGATTGAACCGATTTTAATGAAACTTCATAAGCATAAGCAAAATACATAGGTCTAAAAAGATGACAAAGGACTTTTCAAAATATCTTTTAAAAAAATGATATTGGAGAATTCTGTTTCTATGGAAAAATGAAAATTGGACTAATTTAGCTGTAACACTATTTTTCGAAAAGTCCTGTGTCAACTTTTTAGACCTATGTATCCTGCATAAGCGTTTGAAGTTTCATGAAAATCTGTCCAATCATTTCGAAAAAAAACTACTGGAAAGTTTGTGTGAAATGCCGTAAGTCGATAACGCTCTTAAGAGGGATAGCCTACAGCCATCAACCGAGCACAAATCTAAACTGAAAAACCACAATTAAAACGCAAAATGGCCGATCTGGTTGCCTTTAGACCAAACGAGGCAATCAGACCTGTATGCTTTTAATCTTTGCTTAAAGAACGTTCAGATTAGCATAAGTAAAGGGAGGACTCTTGATGATGATAATGGTGTTTATTTAGACTAAGTGCAGAATTAACTTGTAAATAAGTTTCTTTCTGGAAACAATTGTCGAGCTATACATGTCCATTTTAACATGACCTCGCTTTGTATAGATTTCCCGTACAATGAGAGATCCGCTTATACTTGTTTTGTGTATTAGCTTGATTGGTCGTAGTGCGTTCAGAAACAGTGCCATTTTTGCACCGAAAAATTGACATTGACTGGTAGCGCTACCGTAAGATCGCTTTTTCACTAAAGAAGCAGAGGATACTTGTTTGCCTGGGGGCCTAAAACGTGAGATAAAGGCAGTTCCTCAACTGGTAATGACGAAGACAGCGGTTTAGCCGTGGACACTAGTCATTCTGTACAGTACAGACAACAAAAGAGATTGGTGAACAGGTGAAGAAATAGCAATTTTTCTACTACACTGATATACATTGTCACTGTTCACTTGTATAGGGAAAGAACTGATGAAAGCTTCGTCCTTATGCTGAAATACTAGGTTAATAAGACATGACACGTATGTACCACCAACCAAATTAAAGAAAACCTTAAGAAACATGTAGGCTGGTTGTGAATAAAAACTTGAGTACTCATCACAAAGACAGCAGTGATCGAAAATGCTTTAGCTGCCTGTACACTTGTCTATTTCGTCGACAGTACTAAATACAAGTTTAGCTATGGCAATACAGTTGGGAAGACCGCTGACAGACGGCACATAGTTCGGCGTACCGTTACCGCGAACCGACCAGCTCGCTTCTCACGAATGTCTCGCATAAATTGCGCATAGCGATAAACATCAACGATTCGACGCTTTTCAGCGAGTTCCAGATCATTACGGCTAATGCGAACAAATAGGTTTAATGGATTCTTGTTTAAATGTAATGAAAGCTAGTCTTGTTGTTGTCTTTCCACGAAGTTTTATAGTGTTTCAGAGGTGACCTTACTTTGAATGCCCGGGGATCGACCGCGAGACCCTACCCTCAGGAGGGACTCCTGACTCCTAGCGACCATAAGGCCAAAGAGGGAGTCTCAGTAAACGATAACCTTATTAGTATGACTTTGGCGGGGCATAAAATTACATGAGTTATTTTCAAATTTTCAATTCTGGAAAATTAAAAACTTTTCGCGAGCAAAACCGCGCTTCAAGTCACCTATAAAACAAAGAAAAAAAGAATCTCCTGCCAAATGTAACGTACAACTCTGACAAAGGACTTGGTCCGATATGTAAATCCAGGGAACCAGCCGTTTCAGGGGCCCGCAGTTCCACTAGCTATGCAAAAGTAAGAACACACCTCCGGCGTTTTTAATAAAATTTTCATTTGTCGATATATACGGAGTTGAAGTGATCCGCTGTGTCCGGCTTGGTACATATTAATGAGAGCAGGTAGAGCAGGGGGTGGCGTGGTGGCACGGAGGCGGGAGAGGGGGGACGGTGTGCTCTCGCGATGGTTGTTATGGCAACGCGACGCGGCCTCGGGCGCGGTATTACAATGAAGGCGATACTTGCGGATCAGGGAGCTGGGAAGCGTTGCGGTTCAACGTGTGTGTCTTTGTTCTGAAGAAAATTAAAGTATGCAAAACCTAAACTTACAAATCTTGGAGCAGCCACGTGTGTGAGCCAACTTAGGATTAAGGATATACTCACTTCTATCGCTTTTTTGGAGAGACATATTCAAACATTATTAATCATAATTTTGCGTTAAATTTCTCAATAACAGAATAGGTACTCCTCACCCGCCTTAAAACATTTCGGGGATCAGAACTGATGAGGCAAACAGTGTGCAGTCGAAAAAGCTCCCAAAAACGTCTAGAACTTTCCACACACTCCAAAAAACTCAACTGAACCGCGACGCTGGCCAACACGCGGTCACAGCTACCCCCCGCATCTGGAGTCGCGCGTGATACTCGCGGGGGTGGCACGGGGTGGGGGTGGCTACGTGCTACGACAAAAAACCCGAGCTGACCCGAGTCCAGCCGCCATAAAGCGCCTCAGAGCGTAATAAGTAGAGAGGCACTTTGGCAACTTTTTTGACGAAGCCGAAGACGAGTTTTTGTGGGCCGACAATTCGATAGTGTACCTATAGTGGTGCTGTTAACGAATCAATTTGAAATTAAATATTTATATGATCTATCAAAAATACAGATTTTAATCAGACCAATTTAACATACCTAATTCGTTTTTGGGAAATTCAAAATATCAGCCTAGCTTTGAATAAGTTTTTAAATAATGCGTCTTTGGCTATAAAATAACGTTATAAAAACCTTGGCAACGAAATACTACTTACTCAACTTTGCCTTTGTTAGTTATTAATAAATAATTGAATGCCCAATGAACGCCAGCCTTGAGAAAATATCTTTATGGCTTCGTCTATTAACACACTAACTAGCCTCTAGAATCTTCGTCGACCCCCGGGCCGAAACGTCGCACCTCTAGTAATAAGCTCCCCTTTGCTAGCGTTGCTTTCTGTCGCAAATGGTGCTCAAAGGAACGCACGTTCGCGCTCTCTAATTTCGAGTCGATCGTTTGACTCGAAATGACTCGGGCAGGCTATTGATTCGATACCGCTTGTTATGTGAGCCCAGTTGAGTCACTAGTATTGTTATCGATTATCGCTAATTTCATTGGGGTGTTCGATAGATGACACTGTTATTTTGATCGGTGTTGATCGCTGATTTGCAGATTCTTACTGACTTTAAACTGCCAAGAACGGCTGTTTGCTTTGGTCGGTAACAAAAAGAAATTATTTAGGAGATACCTATCTTATTCTTATTCTAATTCTAGTAACTATAGCTCAAATGGAGCTGGGCAGGACTCCTATAGCAAGATACCGCGGCCCTGAAACCCAAGGAAGGAACATGAATGGGTTTTAGTCAGTCGCGGTGATGGCAGGTGGAGTAAAACTGCGACCGAATGGCGTCCAAGGACTGGAAAGAGAACTGTTGGTCGTCTGACGGCGAGATGAGCAGACGACATTGTTGCTGTCGCGGAAATATCCTGAATAAGGCTGGCAAAAGAACGTGGAGCTGGCATAAGCAAAGAGGGGGTTATACCCAGCAGTGGGTGAAGTCGGGCCGTGGATACCTTATGATGAACTATTTACCACTATAAAATGGGTATATACATAAAGATTGTAAAAAGACTCTTAACTAAACCGAAAGACACTTGTTCTCCCCGTCATTGCGATATTATTGTTCATAACCATTCCCGGGAACCTTCTAGTTACGGAGATATTGGGGGTCTAAGTTTCAACTTTTTCACAATTTTTTTTTAATACTTGTTTTAATGTACGTATTCCTTTAAGACAACTTCACAACCCCCGTACTATTCAATCCATCCATCAGCATAATGTTTCGAGTGCGTTACATTGAGTCCTGCCGTAAAACGTGATTTTTCACCCGCAAAAAAAAAGTCGTTTCCCAGCCGTTTAACTGTGAAAAATCATAGCTTTAAAGTCATAAACCAGAAAGAAAACAGGCGAGAGCGTTTGTATGGAAAAAAGACCACCCACATTTCCTCTTAAATCAAAACAAGTTATACAAGTACATACTCCAAAACATCCTCATCTTTCACGGCCAATTGCATCCGTCTACATATTAATTGTTTACATAACTGATAACGTGGTAACACTGACGGATCATAATGAGTGTGACGTCACATGACTAATTATGTTACTAACTCAAGTTGAACTCTGAAGTAATGTCCACGTCAAAACGACGTAAGCGGTTATTACGACAAGTAAGACGGAAAGAGGAAAATCTAATCGTTTTCCTTAACGTCGGCATTTTTAAAACTGCCAAATGGATCATTCGGCCGTGGGTAGGTATGTATACAATATTGAGTAACGAATTCGGATTGAGATACCCCCCCCCTCTGTCTAGCCGATAATGCATGTCTATTTACATGGCGAAGTATCTTTGAAAATGTTAAATTTAATTAAGCACTTTTAACACTAACATAGCATATAAGCACCTGTTACTAACCACTAACAACTTATGGACTGATATAGGTCTGAAATAAAAATATTTTATTTATTTTTTTATTTAATAAAAACCGAAGTTGCTTTTCAGAGTAATTAGAACGAGTCTCAAGACGTTACTGGACACGATCAGCATACTAAAACTGTTTTTAAGAATTTTCATTGTCAGTATGCCGTAGGAGTGATAGCCCTGACACCTCTACAATGCGGTTCAGATGTGCTAACGGGGTGAAAACTTCTGCAATTTAAAGTGCACACATACATACATACATTTACTCACGCTTTTTTCCCATGGGGGTTGGCAGAAACCACAGAACGCCACCTGCTACGATCCTTACATACTCCTTTTGCCTCGTCCACGTTCATACATCTGGTCATACACGCACGCCAGTTGAGAGAACTGCGCCCCTGATCTTTCTGAAAAACCTCACCAACAAAGTCAGTGTATGTCCTTCTAGGGCAGTACACACATACCTATAAGATCACTGGTACAACAAAAAGTCGTTTTAATTGAAAAGAAATGTGTTAATTATGGAATCACTTGCAGAAAGAAACGAAGAGATGACTGTGTACTATTGGGAAATACCGGAAACTAAAATAGAACAGTAGTGGACTTTCAAAATGTACTATTTACTGCGTATTCCGACCTATCTGTTGGACTTTCAGTTTCACGAGCTGAACTATATCCCTGAACACCATTTGCGAAACATGAATTCAAATTCAAAACCATCTCGAATCATACAATATTAAACCACTCAACCACCGCATCATGATCACCTGTTACATGTAGCCTAACGCCCCAGTGCGCGGAAGGCTTTATCCCTCATAAACACATATAATTTGAGTACTTTAGCAACAATCTAACACAGACATCATTGGCCCAATAGAGCGGCCATTAACGAAGTTGCAAACCGAGCTCAACAGGTGGCGCTATTCGTTTCAATATCTACAAAACTTTCCGACGCAACTCAATAAATCGACCAGTTTCAGATGACCTCTACAACCACTATACAACCCCCTTAGTATATCCAAGTTCTGAGTCAAGAAAAGAGGGTGGAAGCTCATTTTAAACTGGTCTTTCTTTGCCCTGTTGTTATTATCATTGCCCTTTATGTTTCGTTCCAATTTGAACTTTATTGTTGGGAATTAAAAGTTATTTTGTTGTGTTAATAATGGGCAATTGTCGTATTCAGCAGTTTAGCGATACATTTTGTGTTGAAAACGTTTTATAGACATGTTAGTGGTCGTTGAGATCAGCTGCTCGTAAGATGTTTGTTTTCATTGTGTTCCGTATATTTTTATGTTGCGACAATCCTTTTTTTTTGAGGAAGGGTTGGCGTTGTTGGTACAAACGGTATTTGTAAGGTCTTAGGACATATTGTAACTAAGCAGTATGCAGGTAATTGTGAATATTATTATTAGCAGTAATAGTCTAGTGGCGTGACCGTCGGACTGCCAAGTCATAGTTCGAACCGTTGACACGTACCTCTGATTTTTCGGATTCATGTGCGTATTGTATAATTATCACTTGCTTCGGTGAAGTAAAACATCGTGAGGAAACCAGCATGCCTGAGAGATATTTCTCGACGGCATGTAAAGTCAAGTCAGAGGCCAATGGGCAGCATAAAAACTCGGGCAGCATAAAAACTCTGACACCAGGTTAGGCACTGACCACACGATACAGAAAGATCGTGAATATTGATCGAAGGAGAATATAGCACCGTTCGCAAGGTCACGTACAATGTAATGCTACACGTGGCTATAGAGATATCGATCAACGCTACTAATGATAACCGTGGTGTATTGATTATTTTGCTTGCTGTCAAAATGTGGAATGGGGCTTTTTTTCTGTTTCGTAGTCGTAGCAGTCTCGTAGCACTTTCTCGTAGCTACGTTTAAATGGATAATAAAAAGATAATTGAATTAAATTAATGATGTCAAATTATTCATTGAAAAAAAATCAAGAAGCAGTCAACAGCAGAACAAACAACCCTAATATTTTTCTGAAATAATTCGGAACCCACAGCTTCGTTAAAACCTTGTGAAAGTAAGCGCAAACAAATAAAACATAACTTTAAAAAAAATACACCAGCGTATAAAAATGCATGCGAATCCTGTAAATTATTCAATGTGTTATCAAAACATGATCATTTATATATTACATACGGAGTTTAAACAGACTCTTCACGAAGCCGTCAACCAAGCATTATGTACATCAAGCTAAGGAACTTTACGCAAAAATTAGTGCTGGGAAACGACTTTTTTCTTGGACTGAAAAATCACGTTTTACAGTAGGACTCAATGTAACGCACTCAAAACATTGTGCTGATTGATGGATTGAATAGTAAGGGGGTCTTGGAGCTGTTAAAAGTAAAAATCTTACATTAAAAACAAGTATTTAAAAAAAAATTTGAAAATGTTGAAACTTTGACCCCCAATATCTCCGTAACTAGAAGGTTCCCAGGTATGGTCTAGAACAAAAAAATATCGCAATGACGGGGAGAACAAGTGCCTTTCGGCTTCGTTAAGAGTCTGTTTACACCCTTTATAGGTGCAAAGAACTCTACGATCTGCGAGCGTCAAGGGCGAGCGGTGACTGGTAGATTTCACAAGTTCAATGTTCATTGTCATTCGCATTTTGTTTTCAGCACAGATAAAAATTAAACTGTCTGTTACGTTTTCTGATCTCAGATTAAACTGATTTTGGTGAGTTTAAACTGGCCTGCAATATAAGCTATATTGCCGGTTCTCATTTCGTAAGCCATTTAGATTACGCCGTTTAGGCTACGCATCATAATTATGTCATCTTCTTTCAATTGAAACAAAGATATCAGCGTGTGCGCAAATTGACCACTAGCATGCCCTTTCAGTAATTTGGAAGGGGCAGAATCAGCTGTAGGAAAACCTATCAAAATTGATTGGATTTTGTTATGACACAAATTGTTATTACAACTCCGGCCCTCTCGCAGAAAGGAGGTCTGTCCCAGCCGTTTAAACATTGTGATGTCAACTGATAACATGACCTTTACAACAAGCACTAAGCAACATTATCCCCTCGAATTCTAGACCGTACAGTGTACCAGATGACCTAAAAGCGGACGCAGACGACGAAATACCAACACATAGCACAAGTGAGTGATGCGCAAACATTCGTGTGTCGTTGTGTTGGTATCGGCTCGCGGCGGGCGTGACTCATCGATCGGCGCGGGCGCAGTGGCTTCGCGTCCGCGTAATGCGCGCGCGGCGACGCCCGCCCGGTGACCGTCAGCCGTACAAACGTGCCGACCGACTGGTAGGGGGCTTGGTGGTGGGAAGAGCGGAAGAGGAAGCGATTTATTTCCATTATATATCATGTGTCGATGTTGGTTTGTCAGCGCATCAAACATAGATATAAAGGACTTGCAATAAAGACCGTGTTATGTTTTATTAATTTAAAAAGTATTGTAAGTATATAATTTAAAGATCAATAGAATTTGTAAACACTCACACAATCTAAAGACCCCTGTAACGATTGTGAATACTTGTGAATTTCTTGACAAAATATCCCTTGACAATGACCCAATATTTATAATTAATACTAAACGCTTCCCTGACCCAGTTATTTAGCATAATTTCCGTCATATTGAGCTTCTAAGTCTGAACCTACATTTTATTCTTGGAACATACAACTAAGTTGAATGAAGTAAGTACGGTAAATGAGAAACCCACACTTGAATAAAAATACACCCGTATCTCTATCAGAGCTAACACGATTACAACATTAACAACGCGATAATGATCTACATTTCCCATCGTTGGTTAATGACATGCACCCAACGAACTAAACGCTTCCCTCCCCGCTTCCCGCGCTCCCACGCACTAAGTCCACACCCGCATGCATCTGCACTGTTTTCGCGCTAAAAAAACATGGCGCAGCTGCGAACTGCGCATGACCATGAGGAAACGGGATAACAAGCCTGATGTACTTGCGTACATTACTGTGCATAATAGTTTAATTAATAGTAGCTAATTAGTGCTTATGAGGTAACTTAGCTTTAAGGAATGAGAGAACGTTGACTGGCTCGTTGGTCGAGTGGTCGCAATCGCGACTGCTGAGCATGCGGTCCTGGGTTCGATTCGCAGATCGGGCAAACTGTTATTGGGTTTTTCCATCAGAAAGTTCTCAGTACCAGCCACGGAGTCTGGATTGGTTGATGGCAATAGACTCGCCCGAAATGTGGCTGTAATATTAGGTTCACCTTTGCCTAACTCTTAGGGGATTACAAGCGTGATGTTATCTAATGTTTATGGAAAGAAAGAAATCGAGTCTGTGACGATTTAGGGAAGTTCGTAACGTCATTACGGGTAACCAGTTGTTGGTAGGTGAACATTAGGTTGTTATAATAAAGTTACGTCAACATATTGCGTACGCTTAAAATCGTTTTAAGGAAAACTGATTATGGAGTAAAACTTCGCGTCATAGGGTTTACGTTTGCAAAATTAAGTAGCTAATGGGAAAACGATGAAAAGTCAATTCAATGGCCATACAAATAGATCTGAAATTTGGTCGTCCTTGAACGTATATACATTTGTAACAAAACTTCTTTTATGAAATGAAATTTTTATTTTACAGATATAAAATCTACACCATCCAATAAAACATTAACAAATAAATTAAATAAATCATTGACATTACACACACACGCGCTCCAAATGCAGGCCAACTCATAATGCTGATAGTGATTTGTGTGTACTTATTACGCACGTAAGGAGTTAGAATTCTTCGGCGTATAAAACTAAAATGTTGACTAGCTAACTTCAGGTTGTTTGTTGACTAGCTAACTTCAGGTTATCGGATTTTCGTGACGGTGCCGGTGTGCACGTGCGTCGTAAAAATTGGCTCTCATCATTTTTCCCTAACGCGCCAAAAACTTTGCACACGGGTAAACTAAAAAAATCAAAAAAGCGGAAAATTATTCGTATTGAGACCAACTTTTATTTTATACACTACTGTTGACAAAACGTAATAAACGCATTATCCTCTAATTTTTCAAGCGCCAATATTGAATATTTGTCTTCAAAATATTGTCAAACTTAGTTATGACCCTGAGGCAGGCATTCAGCGGATACTACGCGTCTCACGATCGTAGGTAAGTCCCCTCACGAGGCATGCTTGAGAATTACGCATATATTTTCTCTGATTACCTAGGTACTCTATAGGTAGGTACGATCCTACGAAGGGAATTCAGCATTTTCGCAATTCTGTACCTAGAATGAATGTCTAACTATTCGTCAGGACTTCAAGAGAAACGTAACGCCTGATGTTAGATTTTTTTGGAATATCTAATAGAACATTTTCGTGATGTTTTTTTGAGTGTGTGAGAAAATTTGGGTAAATTGCTGGTGGAAAAGATAACAAATGAAACTTATCTACTTTTTTGGGTTCCGTAAGGGTAAGTAACAGGTAAAGGACCCTATTACTAAGCCTCCGCTGTCCGTCCGTCTGTCTGTCAGCGAGCTGGATCTCATGATCCGTAATAGGTATACTTAAAGTTGAAATTTTCACAGATTGTGTATTTCTGGGGAACGGATCACTTTTCCGAAACTTTTGACCGACATCTTTTTTGCTATAGCCCTAGAGTGTAATAAAAACCCGCGTAGGCGCGGAGGGGTAGGATGGCCCGCGAGCTGAGGAGCAAGTGGCCCGCGGTGGTGAGCGTTAAAACCATCTGCGACGAGGGGCGACGGGGGCCACCCAAACCCCGCAGCGCTGGAGCCGTGACAGAAACAATGCTTGCTGAATGTTGCATGCCTGCTTGCATGTTGCATGCTTATTTGCACGCTGCATACTTGCTTGCATGCTGCATGCTTGCTTGCATGCTGCATGCCTGCTTGCATGCTGCATGCCTGCTTGAATGCTGCGTGCCTGCTTGCATGCTGCGTGCCTGCTTGCATGCTACGTGCGTGCTTGCATGCTGCTTTTATGCAAACAAGCATCCTCGTTTACATGTTTCTTACTGGGACCACTTAGAACCACTTTTGTTCATAATCAACTGTTTTATTAAGTGCCATTACAGTTGAAAGATTTTTTTTATTTTTTTAAGGATATTCAGCGATCATGGATCATGAATTGCATCTATTCTCTATTGCAGCTTATTAGGTTAATTTATTCTAGAAATGGACTACGAATTCGTTTAGTACCTAAAACAAAGATGTACTATCAGGTTTTAGTTTAAATCAACAGTAAGTCAGTATCATCATCATCATCATTCTCCTGCAAGTCAGTATACTAGTACATTATTTTATGGAGGATGTTAGGAATATACTACAACTTCACGTTTCCATGTTATATTCCCTATTCATGCCAAAAGAAAACGCGCTCACGTGAGAGAAGTCGCGGGCACAGCTAGTGGTAATTAAAACAGTGGTATAATGAATGTTCGGAAACATAATACTTCGAACAAATGTTATTTCGGCTAAGTGTAACTTCGGTAAAAAGTTTTTCGACCAAATGAAACGTCGGACGGAGTAACATTGATAATAGGTCAACTGATACAGTGGCAGACGTGACTTCGATGAAGTAAAAAAAAACGAAACGATAATAGTTGAAGACTTTTAGGTGAAATGAAATTCGGTCAAACATTTTTCGAACTTATGATAGGTAACCGTATTTCTGTTACCGCTATAACAACAAATAATAAAAATAAATTAAAAATTAAAGGGTCCCCCTACTGCGATTGTACGGAACCCTTTATGCGCGAGTCCGACTCGCACTTAGCCGGTTCTTTGTTTGTTTTGGAATGTATACTATGTGCAGTGTAGACTATTTAGAGTAGCTAAAAGTCTATTAGCGCTACGGAATTAGGAAGGGTTTGAGTTGTTCAGATCAGACCAAAGTTCGTTCAAACGTAGTATGAGAAAAATCTACAGTGCTAGCTGACAATAGGTCGTATTTCCTTGTACTAAAGATCGTGAACTGCAATTTGATCTCCTGCCCTACCACACGCTCTTAACATCAAGTTGTATTACCTCGCGAGGTGTCTTATTGTCTTTAAACTCAACACTTTACCGCAGCTCGTTAACTTGAGTCGTGTCAACGAACCTCAGCATACCGCTCAGAACTCTGATTACCCCGTAAACGAAATCATAGAAACAACTGAACATATTAAAGCTAACTGAAATACCGCACTATTCACTCTACGCGACATCACAATGTGACGTTATGAACGCCATCGTAAACGAACAGAATACGCTAGAACCTGGAAATGTACAACACATTTCTTAGCCATTTTATTTGGCTGTTAAAATCGCCATTAACAATTCAAATTGGCGGCGACTGAACACCGAAAATGGCCGCCCACTGACAGATGACGGCGGCGCGGTGCGGGCGCGGTGAGTCAGGCGCACGGTGCGCGCGCGCTCCCACGATGCGCCGCAACGATTGCGCTAATAGAGGGCGATCGATGCGCACTGTCCTTTGACATGACGGAACTTAACTATGGCCATAAAAGTCCACACACGTAATTGATTTTAGAATAATGGTATGCACGTGCAATAGAGTTTGGAGTCTATCGCCATTCGCCGATTATAAATGCATTTAAATTGGATATTAAGAGCCCACTTCAAATTATTACCAGTCACCACTATGCGGTAGAAATAATAGGACATAAAGGACAGGAGCAAAGGTAATTGATGGTTCAATGAAAAGTTTAAGAGCATTCGTTATATTCCCACAGAAACTGATCCTGGACAGTGGGAAGCCAACAACAAGTTCTAAAATACCGACTGTTATGTCTTAGAAACGAATCCTAAACGGTGCCGCGGGCGAGGGCCCACTAGTAATAATATTTTGGCTCGCTTTATGCGAATTAGTTGATAATATTCGTGAAACATCAACTACAAGTAGTCCTGGGAATACAACAGACGCCGAGTTCCTGGAACCACCTCTCTACGTATGTAGCCAGTGGGGTTTTCAGACAAATTACTGACTAAAGCTATCCTTTACCGCGCAACTACTGAAAACTTGATTATAAGCAGCGAGTAGCGACTCTTAGCAACGTGCGGACTGCCCTGTTGTATGAAGCTCTCTTTGACTATGTACTACAGATGTAAGCAAAAAGAGCTCTAATGTTGTTTGTAGCAAACATATCTATTTCTTTATACAGTACCTAACCACTGCCTGAGGTTACAGAGCAGGAGAGTTAGATTTACGAATTTCTTTTGACATGTATCGGGACGATTAAACTCTGGCCCCAAACAGTATTGTAATGTAAATAACAGTAACCTAAGGACCAATAAACTAGATTGTTAACAATCTTGTAGCACCATGTTCGTTTCAGACAATAGCATGTTACTTACAAAACGCGGAAACAGTAAAAGAGCGAATTATTATAAAGTCCGCAACCAGCCACTAACTGTTCGTCCGGGCACACATTGTGCGCATTTCACGCCAAGCGAGAGACAAGCCAAAGTGGTACACGTGGATGCAGCGACATAAAATAAAACTTTGAAACTTATTGGCGAGGAGACGCCAGGCCCTTTCCTCGGTACACATCCTAAACCACTTCATGACAACCATATCGACTTGGACAACACCCATCGCTGTGTAACTAACAGCAGTCTAGCAGGAATTAAAAGTAAAGCGACAATGGACGCGTTCCAGATGCGGTAACAAGTTTAAATAGAGTGGGCTGAAGTGCAATGATACACCCACGCGGAAATGTGAGCTAAAGCGGTGGAATAATTCTTTCCAAACTAGTACGAACACAACAATTAGTCGGTGCGTTTGAGATCGTCGCACGAGTGACGTCGACAGACCACACGTTATCATCGTGTATCCGGCACCATATCAATGATCATCAATTCGGCACATTTGCAACGATTCGTGTTTGATTAGAAATAAAAGGAAAGAAGAGAATGCGTTTTCTGTCAGCTGATACTTAACAATCATAAATTGCAATTAAAATTTTGAGAGAAGAAATCAAGGTTTTTTTCTTCAAAATTCGGCAGAAATATATGGCAAACAGGTCGATAGATTGGTAAGTTTATGAGTACCTACTAGGTAGTGGTCACAAAACCACAAATGACAACCAGGGTCCGTATAAATATGCATATTGCGTAAACGCCGAAAATAGTCGGGTCCTTGGTGGACCATGTCTCGCCGAATCGCCGCCCGTCGTCGCTTCCTCAGTTCGCGTCTATTGACATTGCATCGCCACTCACATTGTGAAACTACGTATCTTTGAATAGAATAGAAAGCTAGGTACAGAATGTCGTGCCGTGGGCGAGACCGCTAGCCGTAGCTGGCTGCAAGCGATGGCGTCGCGCAAAAATAAAGGAAGCGATGTTGATCGATCGCGGCTATATCCGTTCGATGCGGTGACGCAACGCTGCAGCGCCGCCGATGTACACCGCGCTCAAATGGAAAGAGTGTGGTGACGCATTTAGTTTCGCGATAACGCCGCATTGTTTAAAACATTACAGTCGCGACGTGATTGTCGCTAGGGGGAAGGATTGAAGAGCCCGTGATAAATTACTGGTACATTCTGTTGCGTAACATCGTGGTTTGACCTTTGCAATGACGGCTACCTGACGTATGAATTCAGTCTCAAGTGCAATAAGGAGTAAGTAATGCTCATCATCAGACTTTACAAATGCATGAGCATTTTGCAACACACTTGACCAGAAAGAACATCATAGCCACAAAAACTAGGCAAAATTAACATCACTAACTCTAACCTACAACACTCATAGACAAAAGTGAACACAAACGTTAGCAACAAGTAAATATTGGCAAAGATAAACAGGTGGCACGGACAATAACCTCTTGGTATTTTAGGCAATATTACCTATATTGTACGTTATTGAGCTGTTGAATATTATCGGTGGCATCGATCAAATATGCCAGAGATAATGGCGGCCGGTGGCATCGTATTGCAGCGCGTGCGTCGTAGCTGCGCCCGCGTCGCCGGCATGGTATGGCCGCGGTGTGCGGTGACAAAATAGATGCAGAAGGTGGACTGTCCAACACTTCCTGTGTAAAAAATTGCAAAAAACATAACTCGCATTAGACAGTGAGATTTGTCATTGCACAATGGTTTAAGATCTGAAACTGCAACGACGGGGTTTCCCTTTTTAGGAAACGATGTTATACGTTTTGACATCTTGGGAAGTTAGATGTCAAAACATATAACTACATGAAAGTAGTCCGCCCATTATAAGGCATCGAACTAAGACGATCACTCTCTTCTAGTAACTGACCGAGGATACTCTCGAGGTCAATTCGAGGTCTTCCAACTCGAAGTGCAATATGTTTAGTTTTACTTATGTATGTAAAATGCCCGCTGGGTGAGATATCGCGTGCACTGGTCTAAAATTCCGAAAAATCTGCATCGACACGAATTATTTATGCATACGTTCTTGAGTACCCTTCGTGCTAGTGGGCATTCTGTCCTATGTTGCTGAGTAGCGGTGCGCGGCGGTGACCTCGCGAGTGCGCCCGCGCCTCGCGCCGCGCACGCGTCACCCGCGTGACGACCAACCGGCGCTTGCAGGTCACTGTCTGCCTCACTGCTCACTGCTCACTGCCTGCTCCGACGATTAACGCATTGTTCGAACTTTCTAGAAGCTCAATGCACGCTCGCTTTCCCCTAGTTCATATTCCGCGGATGGCCGCTCTTATCTTGTTCAAATAACTCGACGCTCGCAGCTGCACTTTGTTAATTATTCGGAACCGAATCGATTGTCGTGTGAAGTCATTACACTAGCTTTGACTTTAGCGTCAGCAGTAAATCTAGCAGGTAGTGCCATTATACTAATGCGATTTAAAACCAGTCGCTACCACAATGGATGAAAGAACACGTGTTATTAAGCATTAGTAGCACACGATCATAATGAATGAAGGAGCAATTTAGATCCTGAGCTTAAATAATTCGGCACTCTCGAAGATGGATCTGAAATCGCCTCGCAATTACCGATGCGATGTGCATGCACGAAATAATTCAGTTAGTTCATAGCACACCGAGACCGGCGTTCTAGCCGGTGTGGCTTGAGGCAATTAGCGAAATGGACGCCGGAAAGGCGAACGTACTCAGCTCGCGTGGGTCGAGTGCGGACAGAGCGGGTGAACTCCCACCGGGCGACGTCAACCGACCTCCTATTAATAGTACGGCCAGTGGGTAATCAATATTCGCCGTGCAAGCCAACCCTCGCCCGCATCGCGTTTCCTGGAAGCCGCGAGCCGCGGCGATTCGGGGACACTCCGGCCCCCAGCGGCGCCGCGCCTCCATAAATCTCCGAGGCCGCTCCGCTTGCCGCCGCTTCCTTTGTTTTTTTTTCTCGCCGGCGCGCGGTAATAAGATCGCGAGCGTCAACGTCAGGTATAGAGTATAGATGGGCTCCGGGCGGTCGCGCGTGAAATGCATGCGCCGTCTATTGACCGCGCAGATGTACAATTTTAAAAGCTTGTTCGATGGGTGAACGCGTCGACGACGACGTGTCGGACGGGCGCGTGAGTCGCCGCCGCGCGCCGCCGGAAATAATTAGTCGTGGAGATAATCGTTCAGAAACTCTGTCGGCGGCGCTCGTTAAACCCGCGCCCATTCGTGTGCTCTCGCAACAACTTGAGCCGTTCACAAAATGAAAACTTAGAGTTGACTCGATTAAGCCCGAATCTACTTAATAAAGCTTATAATTTTGATAGGGAGTGGCGGGCTTTATGTGTTCGGGGTGGGCCTTTCCTTCGTACGTGCATATTAAATAAGGAAAATGGCTGGGCACGTAGTAATAAACGATAATGACAAAATATATTATGCTTGCCAACCATTCATTCCAATATCGCGCTTGCTTTACAAAAACTGAAGCATAAAAGGTAATTTCGATCCTTTGCCTGCATACGAGTGATTAAGTGTAATAGCGCGCACACATGCGACACAATATGTCGCAAGGCAAACCTGTCCAGTGATAACAGATCATGGACGGCTGCGCGCTTAGGTGTCGCGATAACGACGCAGATATCAGACGCAATACACTTACATAATCACGGAGCGACACTCGCGAAACGCGCCGCACCGCGATTTGCGAAACAAAGCTTATCGTACGACGGATTTCTCAGAATTGCTTCTCACTTTGCAGTTTTGCAACTCTATTCGCAGTCAAGAATTAAGGGATTAATTAAAGAGAAGCTTAAATCCTTGTTTAACCTCCAAGAATTAGCTTTGAACAATGCACGGCAATTAGAGAGAAATAAGGGTGAAGTAAATGGACACAAGAAATATGATTTCGTAAATGACACGCCGGAAGTGAATCTACATTTGTAAGGACGAGAGACAAAGAGACGAAACGACTTACTGATCGAGGGTTGACAAAAAACAAAGAATATTTAAGACGCGAACGTCACACGATCTACATAACAATCGATGCGAAAAGGGTCCAATTAAAGTTTTTGAAACGAGACGGTCTCACGCGACGGTGATCCGATGGGCTGTTTATTGCGTTTTTTGCGTTGTATCCGCGGGGCACAGTGTGGCCAACCCTTTCTTCCCACGAATATCCGCGACAGTCTAGGAGCTCTTTGTCCGTGTTGAGCTGCACGTAGTCGCGGCCGCGGCACAAACCCGCCACCCCACGATAAGGCACGTCCCGGCGCGCCTTTGAACACTCACTGCTGACTACATAGTAATTGTCGAGCTTATCTCACAAATGTAACGATTGTATTTTTGGGACAGGCGGCAATATGTTTTTTTGTTAAATTCTTTGTTTAAACTGGACCCAATAAGCACTTTTTCATGTTAGATTCATAAATGTGCGAGAGTGTTAGTTAAGTTTACCACATTCTGCACTTTGAGTATAAAAATAACGGCAGATATCCTCTACAATAGATCTTTGACAGTTGTTACAGGCCTAAAAGCCTAACAACCAGTCTTACCAAGAGGTATCGTATTACCCAGTACTAACTGGGTTGTGGAGGTCAGATAGACAGTCGCTCTATGTAAAATACTGGCACTCCGTACTCAACTGCATCCGGTTAGACTGGAAGCCGACCTCAGCCTAGTTGGGAAAAGGTTAGGCTGTTGATGATGATAATATCCTCTACAATGAAGCCATGCCTAAATCACGCTTTGATTATCCACCATACTTTAAAATTGTTTCAGTATTTAATCTGCGAAGCCAGTGGCAATAATAACAGCACTGACAATTATAACTTCAAATGCCAATCCTTAGACCCAAAGTCAAAGATGTCAGGGACATAACGACGAACTACCACTAACAACATGCTAAGGGCGGTACTGAAGGTCTATTCTGAAATAGGACATCAGTAATAAAGAAAACTACTCCATATTCTGAAAGGTCAGGGTTACACCAAGCTTAGGTCACCGCCTCCACGTGCCACGGCCTGGGTGCAAAATATAAAGTTAAGCACATTTACATTTTCGTACGGTATGGCCACCCTTAAATAAAATTATGCCAAGCAGATGTCAGATTTCGCAAATTCAAAGTTATGGATCTGGTAGCGGATGAAACAACACTCTTTTTGTGATATATTTTGTGGGATTGAAACTAATGAGTTGAAAAACTGGAAGATGTCTGAATAAGTTCATAATCGTTGACAGGATTGTTAATCCACTACTACTGATTAATAGACCCCTATACTTTTATGACACGCGTTCCTGGTTTGTGCTACTGTCATCCAGGTCTTCCCCGCAGTGTTTTGTAGACAAATTGCTGATATTTGGCACTTAACTTTTCCGATCCTCGTTAATGTACTGCAATAAGTAATTACTCGTAAAAGCAAACAAAAACAAAGTTTTGAGAGGCAAACGCAAACAGATTTATTAAAACCGAGATTCAATGTCAGCGCGTAGAAAGAATTTGCATAAGTCATCGACCGGCAGCGATTGTGCTGCAGCTATTTGTGTCCCGATAAGTAAACACTGATTAGCTGATGAGTAAGCCTCAATAACATGATAACGTGTCTCGTTTGCTGAGTGTAAGTGCAATTATTGAGTTTCATAAGGGTCAATATCGATATCATCATCAGTTACTGGCAGCTTATTCGTCGCCACGCAGATCCCGAATTTTAAGTGAAAGGCCATCCGATTTATGGTTGGTGTAAAGATACCTCCTTATTGTAGGTCAAGGAATTATGATCCTTATGTAAGGTTATGATATCAGTAGTTATATTACTACACACAGTAGATAGCAGGGCGATGAACGCTTCCCAGTTCTCGATTATAGTCACTTTAGATAGCAAGAGCTTTGAGCGTAAATAAGCCGCAAAGTTCGCGTCAAGAACACAGAGAATCCAAGAGAAAGCCGATGAAACGATTGTTAACATATCCATAACATAAAGTGCAGTTCAGACGTCGAGTTTTTACGTAACGCACGTCTCACCCGGCGACAGCGGCGGCGGTGCGGCGCGACGCAGGGCCGGGAGGACCGCGGGGAGGTGGCGGCGGCGTGCGGCTAAATTATCGCCGTTCGCGACGAACGCCGGATGGCGTACACCGCGGGCACACATTTACATTCACGCGTTTTACGCGGCCGTCACCGACCGATCGCCGCCTCCGCGCCGCCATTAGCACGACACAGATACGTGTAGGCTATAACTTGAAGGGGCACGGCCGCGAAAATTGCTGCCATCAATCGTCAGCCCGGCGACACGTTGCGATCGGTATTCATGCGTAGGGGCGAGAGTATAAATTCTCTTATAACTTAGGTATCATTACTTTCCACACGCGTGCGAGCTGTGTGATGCTTTCGATGCGGGTACGGCGTATAGAATAAATATTTGGGTCTGGCTTTGAAGAAAACCAAGCCTATTTTATAAGTAACAGTGAAATCGAGAATCTTGTCCTACTTTACCGTCTACTTAGCTAGGAATTCAGTCAATTCCAGAGTAGATTAAAATTCCGATCGAAATCACAAGCGCCATTCAAGTCAAGTCCAAACTAGAAAGGGCTAAATACAATTACTTTCTCAGCCGCCAAACCCCATCATTCACAAAAAACTTTAAATCGCGTTTTCTCTACCAACCGCGTCTGGCAGGTAACGCGCGATTACTCTTTAAAAGAAGTAATAATAACATAACATTATTAGTCGCGGTCCCTTCCAGACGTATTGTTTCGCGCGTACCTGCGAGCTGCGTCCTGCGCTCATTACGTCCCTACCTGAGCCTGAGTCGCGTGGTATCGCGCCCGCGACCATTACCGTGCATCTTTACCCGCGGCATGAGAGACGAGGCGTTGGCATTTTTACCCGAAGGGTGGTTTTTTTTTTACGCGTTGTTACACAAATTATAATTTTGAGATCCTTTAGAAAAACTTGGAGATAAGAGAGAGTAAGCACCTACCTATATTATGCTCCATGAAATTAATTGCATGATCCGCCTAAAACTGCGCTAGTTTTGCTAAATATATATAGTTTTTTGTTTTTTTTTATTTTATTTTAAAGACTTCCTAGACGATCTACGTCCAGCATCTTTAATTGAACTTCATACAGAAATCTAAATATAAATTAAAATTCACAATATAAACGGTGTACCCATCACTTACTGGTACTACGGTAAACTCATCTACTCAAGCAATTCGTGCAGTTTTTTTGTCGACTCGTTACCGTCACAATCAAGTAGAGTACTTCACGTTTCCTCCGAAAGTCGCACGAGGACGTGCACCATCGATTTGCGCCAAACAGCTTCGGTCCCGTTCATTGCATAAAATCAAGGACACGACCAAGGTATGTGTACTTACGTACTAACTACTAATAAACAAGTAGGTAATTAAACAAAAGCAAAATATGAAAGGGTTTATTTTAAAAGGAAATATAAGTTTCTATGAAAAGTCCTTTCCGAATATCAATATTCTCGTAGGTAAGAAAGAAATAGATGGCACACTTTTGCAAACCGATAAAAAAATTATATAACCCTCAATGAAATGAAAAAGGAAGCAGGAAAAACAACTATCTAAATGACAACAAAACTACCACAAAATTACGTGTTAAAATTCATAACGATACTCATAATGTTGACTAGCTAAATTCAGGGTGTATGTTGACTACCTAACTTCAGGGTGCCGGTTTTTCGTGACGGTGTGCGCGCATCGTGAAAATTTACTCTCTTCATTTTTCTGTAACGCGCCAAAAGAAGTATAACTTCAAAAACTGAACTAAACACAGGCCCGTTACAATTCCTTCAAAAATTAGCTTTATCTCACTCGTTGCCACAAAATCTGTGACTCCAACGTAACTGCAGTACAAAATGCTTTTGTTTCGCCGGTCAGCACAAACAGGCGCAGTGGGTTTGTCGTGAGCACCGATATAGTGACACAACGTCGTCGTTCAGACTACGATTTGATACGCACGTTGTTGTCCGCTGGACGTGATTTGCTGTATATCTATGGTATGCTCTGCACGCATTACATTGCAATTTGTGATATTGTTTATATTGTTTGTATTTATTATTGTATATATTGTTTTTTTGGGCATTTCGATTAAACACAGAATACAGTCAATCGTACATCTGTGGTGACAACTTGTGATTGACAGCGCCTTTATATCGTTACAGTAAGCACGGATTTCATAGTTCAACTATCACTGATATGCATCACTGTACGTAAGGTAAGTATACCTTCAAGATATAGATTCCAGTCATAGTCATTCATGCTTTAGATCCTTGCTGTTGTATCTGTCAAATTGTGTTTAATGTTAATTTTATATATTATACGCAAAAAAGTAAGGTTCTGAAAGCAAATCAGCTACGATTCGGTTAACAACTATAATAGGCGGCAAGCGGCTATAAGCAGGGCCGTAGGACGCTACTATTATTATCATCGCGTCGCTACCAGCTACACTTCCTGCACGCACCCGCGAGAGCTTTCACACAGCTAAACCAAACGAGACCATAGTGTAGAGGGGGCGCAATACCGCGAACGTGTGTTCATTGTCGCTCTTTCCGGGAAAAGATGGCCGTCCGCGATTACACCGCGGGCCCCGTCCGTTCGTCCGTTGTAAATCATTATCTCCGCCGCGTAAAAACTAATTGAAAGGGACGCGAGCCCGCCTTTGTTGTTACTTATTACGGCTACGGCCGACTGCCGCGATTTTGTGAGAAACGAATAAACAATCCTCATTTGGGTTTTTACTGAAATTCTTTGAATGCATCCCGGTCATGTTTGGTAAGGCATTAAGTGCTTAAAAACTTAATTACTTCATACTCGTTTAGGTACTGTGAACTGCTTGCAAGTAAACGAAAGGATGTTTCAGAGTAATGAAACAATAGACCTGCGAGTATCAACCGTGGGACGAATTCTTTCAAGCTGACAAGTCATCAAATCGCGTTTCTTTTAGAACAATAGCTGATTAGCTTTTAGAACAAGTAACTAATTTAATAGGTGATAAAATTTCAAGTCGCACATTATTTTCACGCAAAAACAACCGACAGCCATGGATTTTATTCAAAGGTATATTAGGCTCGTTTTAACTGCACAAAAGCTTCTTCGACCCTGCAGAACCTGAGAATCCCTTGAAGCGGACATTAAGGAAGTAGGTGCCAGAGATATGAAATACTAAAACCTCCATGTATTCCAACGGAACAAACAATAAGAAATTAGTAATTTCTCATTTCACACACACTAAACTTTGCAGTAATTCACATACCGTCTATGGACAAAAGTCAGAAGATATTAACCCTGACTGACGGCTGACTGACACGACAATAACTGTATATCATCCAAAGACAAAACAGACTTGAGACTTCCGTATCATAAAATTATGGCAAATATAGGCACAATTAAACATTTCTAATTTCAACGAGGAAACCAGGCTTATACTATTAATCCTACTACAATATTATAAATGCGAAAGTTTGTGAAGATGGATGGATGGATGAATGAATGTTTGTTACTCTTTCACGCAAAAACTACTGAACGAATTTGAATGAAATTTTGCACACAGATAGTTTATAACCTTGATTAACACATAAGATACTTTTAATTAGGATACTTTTTTCATACTACCCGATAGTATGATCCCGTGGGACATTTATCGAACATCACGCGGGTGAAACCACGGGCATAAGCTAGTCTTTATTTTTACATTTTTCAGTTAATGTTTCATTGAAGTACCTACCCAATATAGGACTTTCGTAAAGCTCTAACTATTTACTTTTTAAGTATGGCTACCAAATAAGGATGTTCCAATGCCGTTTCCATTAGCCATTATATAAGGAATAAAAGATCCTGTTTGCAATTAATAAATCGAGAAAAAATAAACGTCTGTCGGCACCGACGTCCGTACCAATCAGGTACCATGTGATTTGTAAATATTATTTTGGAATGATTTGAGGTTTGCCTCAATCATACGCAATCAAAAAGGTACTTAAAAGCCAATCGATTTTATATATTTAGCTCCTACACCGACAGGTTTTGTCCTACAGGTTTGGTCTGCAATGAGTGCAATTTAACACAGAATAAATAATAGTACTAACGTACGAGTATTTACGGTGTGTGACATTTTTTTTAAAGGGGCAACCCTTTAAATAATATCACTCTGCGTTATTGTTTTATTATTACGTGCACAAATCGAATAGATTGTTCTAGCTAGAGTAGGTATCACACACAAAATTAAACAGACCGATTTAACGCAGGGTTTTCTAGATACTACATAATCGTTGACCAGAAGCTTTAGCAAAGCTGTCAAACAATTACAATTATGACGAAATACGACATTAAAAATGATCCAAAAATCTGTTGAAGACTTTGATGAATGAAAAGGTACCGAGAATAATCTGGTTTGAGACTTCAAAGTGTAACCATTCATTTTAAATAACTACTAACATTAATTTGTCATTTATTTTAAAAAATTAAACGTGAAAAGTCTTGCGAAAAATCAAGTTTCGCCAGTAACTAGGTATCTTGATCTCGCGCCAGATAACTTATTAAGATATGATCGCAGAAACAACTTATTTATCTTGATCACTCGTACTCGTAAGCATCAAACCTGTTGAATACCATTATATCTCTTCTTATTTTTTGTATTTAATTAATGTAATGAGTTATAATTATTCATGCAATGTTTTAAAAAAAGAAATCTATGACATAAGCAGTTTTCAGCAAAGGTAACAAATTCATACAGCCTTTTCTATCAAAGTCAAGTTCTAAAATATCATAAATCTCAAGTCATAACACAAAACTTTTACTTAGGTAATTAATAACGCTATATAAATTAATGAAGCATCATCAAAAGTCACTCCAAAAGCCCATAGAATGGCCGTTAAGACAAAACAAAAGCTCATAAAACGATTTAATTAGTCGAAACACTGGTTGTAAACGTACAATGCACGGGGCTGGAGCAACAGGTCCCGTTTTATGACTCCATGCTTTAATATTAAATTTTGTATAGGATTTGATCGCTGCAAGTTCAGTGGGTCAGTCAGCCATTGTCGTTTTGACGGAGTTCCGCGTTTATGAAAACGAATGAAAAGTTAGTTATGTTTGAAGTTTTAACTTTGGGTCAGTGCAAAATTGCTTAAATAACTATAGGTGCTTCAGCTACAAACTTTCTTATGTAAACTATGCATATTATAATTAAATAAAAACTATAATGTATGTATGTACCACATGTGCAATTTAAACCCAACGTCTTATAAGTTCGTTATAATAACCGGCCAGTATCAACCGTAACAAAAAAAAAACAATAACCAAATCATAGACAATGCACCCCGCAGCCTGAAACCTGACACTGGTAATAATCTCCCGCGTTTTTTGAAACTCTTTTACAAGCACAAAACGTCAGTGAGAGAACAACTATATCTGAATGACCCTGCTATTGTTTAAGTGGAAACGCAAGGAGCCCGCGTGAATGTAGAATGTACATACCGCAGACAATGGGGTGCAATATGTCGTCCGGGTTTCATTTTGACGAACGGCCATTTTTTTTCTTGCATAATTTCTTTTGAATTTAGTCCGTGTCCGTTGTGTTTAAGTTGGTTCCGTGTAGAAGTAGCAAAATATTATTGTTTATGTAGCTTATTATGTGTAGACTTAGCGACCAAATATGTCAATATTGATGGGTCACATTACCAAACAAATTTAGAGTGTTTCGTAGATCTAAAATCTTTGATGATGGCAGTCCTTGCTATGCATCCACAACACATCTAGCAAAAGAAAGAAACCGCGACAAATATTACCTGAAGGTCTACAACACCAACACCATCCGCATCGATAACAATCTACTTACTCATCCATACATATTCTACGACCTTAACAATTACCTACGAGAATTCAATAACACCGACCGCGTTATCAATACCAGGGAAAAAGGACCAAAAGTATTTGTACTTATCCGGTTAAATTGTACCTGGCTGAATGGGCGCCCCACGGCTTTGACACGTCATCATCGCGCTATTCCGCCATAACTCCCCGCCATTCGCGGAAGAACAATCAAGTTATTTCCACAACAATCGAACCCGCGACTGGACATTGTCGTTAATTGAACAAAAGCTCTCATAGCAGCACGCGATTTCGCATTAATATTTTGTAGTTCGCCATTAAGTCGATGGACGGGACCATAATCGCTTACCCTAAGCGCCAGATGTGCAGTTTCGCGGGGTATTTTAAAAATAGATGGCATCCCTTACTAGCCTGTTCAAATTCAGCTTGTGATGTTATAATCGCGTTCGGATTATCGCAAATTGGGTGCAAATTGGAGCGTTCACATTTAAAGAACCGTGAAGCGTATTTTTTTTTCCCTAAAATAGATTATATTTTCAACTATTTATTTACAAAACTGTTCTGCTACTTAACTTCCTACGCAAGCTGTGAGAAGCTGAAGGAAGCAGTTAATTACAGCGCACGTAGGCGAGCAGGCTTTAGGTCAACAGGCCATCTTTTTCCTTGTCGTACGACCCAGCCGAGATAACTTAACACATAATTATTACAGGTGACTGCTGTAAGAAGCCTTGCTAGCTATGTTACTTAGTTTTTTTTTTATTTGCAGAGCGATGCTAATAAAATCTGTGGGAGCACTTTGTTGGCTTTTTAAATTAGTGAAAGCCACGCGATAGGTATTTAAAAGAAAGACTTTCTTAGAGATTTTTTTGGGCGCTCTACAGAGCCATATTTATATGTAATAATTTAATTTCAAAGAAAATTGCGTGTATCTACTACATAACTAATCAGCATAACAGGTGATTAAGATGAAGCAATGACATCTTGAAAAAATCCACATTTTACCTACAGAATTATTGATGAAACCCGTATTGGCTACCTCTGCCAACCCAAAACCCCGCGCTATCAAATGAATTGATCTAATTAATAATCTCATCAGACTCCAAAAACAGTGCGTAAAACCCACGAGTACCTATGTACCTACATAATGCTACGCAGTCACGCCCGAGCGAAGGTTGTGCCCGCTGAGCCCGGCTGTAGGGTTGGGCGCACTATCTATGCGTCACCCGACCTCGCGGCGGCCGCGCGGCTCTGCAACGCGGTGTCGCGATAACAATTACACAGAAAACTTATTGTGTTGTTTACCGCACACTCTACCAACCCAAACCTAACCTTATCGTCTAACAAATAGAGTTTAAAAATCCTTGTGGGAGGAGCTAGGTACGGATAGGTAGACGCAGCAACGTCGCGCCCGTTGAGATGCAAGACTTTGGAATTATAATTAGGATAGGACGCGTGTTGAACGTTTTATTTTGTTACGTATTTAAACAAAAGGTATTGTTGTTACGGTAGCGTTTGAGTGGAGAATTTAGGAGCTGGAAACTGGGAATTCTTGAGAAAAAATAAGGTATGAATTTTGCATGTGCGCATGATGACTCTTATACTAAACATTACATAACATCATCATCACGCCTAATCCCCGAAAAGTTAGGCAGAGGTGAACCTGATAGTACATCCATATTTCGCGTCACTTCTTTTTAAACCCATGTAATAGGGAGCGAGTCTATTCCCATCAACGGGGCACAAATCCGGATTTCTCAGTAGCAGAGTGGACGGAGAGTGGCTGCTACTGAGAAATTCACCCTAATAACTCTTCTCTCGGGAATAGAACACAGGACCTTATGCTCAGCCGTCGCGGTTGCGACCACTCGACTAACGAGGCAGTTCCTAGACGCTAATTATAATGCATTCAAGTAATTACAAATAGTCACACTTTCACATGAAGCCATATCTTGGATCGAATGTAAATTGAACGAGTAATTAATTACTACCTAATGTAGCGAAGCGCGTAGGCGCTACCCGAAACGGCCGACGGACTAATCTACGGAATTATGGATACAGGCAGTACAGCAAGCCCAACTGGGCAGAGTCTAAGTATTAGGTAGGTACCTAAGAACCGTGCTTATGGTCTAGATTGGATGAAATATAAACTGTCTCTTATTTAAATGTAGAATTTAATTTTTTTATTAAAAAGTTAAAATAAATTAAAAAGACGAGAAGACCCTATAGAGTTTTATAAATAATTAATTAAGATTATGTATTTATAAAAAAAATGAAATTCAACGGTCGCGAATAATATTTAAATCAACATACAACCTGACACTGACCTGCAAGTTGCAAAAGACTTAAGAAAATTTGAATTTCGCGGGCTACCCACTTTAAGTAGATAAGAAAACTTAATGTTAAGGTTACGTGAAATTATTATAGTACCTATAGATGGCCTCGTTGCTACAACATCACCCTAAGCGTGAATGTCTCTTTTGCACATCATTAAATGACTAGAGTCGCATTGTATCTGTGGCAAATAGAAAGCTTCAACCTTTTATTTTCAATTTACTGGTTTTTTTTTCAAAAGTGTTAAACCAACTACTAGATCACCTATAACTTGTGTAAAGTACTGATACTGATACTGTTAGCCTGCGTCATCCCACTGCTAGGCAAAGGCCTCTCCCCATGACCTCCATTTGTTTCGATCCAGGGTTAATGTGGGCCACTGGTCGTTGATTTTGTCCAGCTCGTCCCGCCATCTTCTACGAGGTCTGCCGCCTTCTGGCTGTGTCAGGGCTCCAGAAAGTGATTATTTTGGCCTACAGCTCATTGGGCATGCGGCAGACGTGGCCAGTCTAGTCCCACTTTATCTTAGCGGCTTTTTGCACTTTTTTGTATAAAGTAGGATAGAGAAATGAGTTCGTTAGAAAACATGCAACAAACAAATTAAACTCATTAATTTTCCACAATCATTTCCATTGAAACCACATCATTAAAGTTCAATATCAGTCAACCACTGGTGAACTTTTCCTCCTCTGTTATCGATATCAGGCATACAAAACCACATCGTCCATGACACATTAACGACCTAAAGGATACCATGCAATGTAATGAACTATGCAAAGCGTGCGAACTGTACACAATATAAACTGGGTAGACTACACGAACTAAGCTTTGGATCATAATAATTTGATCTTGGACTACAGTTCGTTCACAACTTTCAACAACAGACAAGACACTGTACTGTTACGAGGATAAAATCATTACTGTAATTTTTATAGATTTTTCAGCGAGTGCAATCTAACTGCAACCGTACCCATATCATGGCATGGGAATACATAACAAATATCTAGTCCGCAATCTTTGGGAGTCCGCCAAATTGGATTGAGAATGATGAATGCAAAAAATCAGCGCGATCGAAAAACGGGAAGTTAGTCAACTTTAACATTAATGATTTTTTTGCATAGTTACAGGAGAAGCAAATAAAAGCTTATTTAATAATTGTGAAAGTACTGTAGCAATATTTGAGCTTGCAACATTGACAACTTTGATAGAACAATGGCGAAATGTTTGATGGTAGATTGTACTTCGATCCCTGATCTGATCCACAACTCACAATAATAATAACGAGGTATATAGCCAAAGCTTTTATCTGACACCTATTATCTAAATTCTAGATCTGCTCATTTCATTTGGTATGTGTGGGTGTCAGAAGAAAATAATGTCAATTTTGAATTAGGTATGATCTAGCATGCTATAGGTTCGCGATAAAATAAAGTAAACCACAACTGAAGACAGTTTTATGAAACTACGAAATAAACCAATGAAAAACTCTATAACAGTCAGAAAATTTGCCTTTCTAAACAACAAAAGAACCGTCGATGTGCTGACGCTTCGGGTAGGCCTCGTCAGCAGTAGACATCTCTCAACTAAACAATAATGAACAACCGATATGCAGTAAGTCACCGAAAGCATGTACAGCGTGAACTTCAATCCACGGCTCACATACCCACGCTGACTCGCACTTACATCACGTCTGTGAATAACTAACACAGGTTTCTAACCCATAGGTTTTAATGTACGCAACGGTTTGTATTATAAACAATACTTATGTGTAGAAACAGTTGTACCATAAGCCTCTTGTTTAAAGAGGTACTAATTTAATTCTGAACTTCGTAACAACACGGCTGTGTTCCCAAAGGCATAGCCAGAAGTGTACACTATACAACTACCGTCTAAATTTCGCTAGTGAAGTAAAAATTCATGTGTAAGTGAAGATCTATTGCTGAACACATATCTAGACTCCGAGCTACCAAGAAATTCTAAATGAAATATCCAGTAACACTGTAAAACCCAGTAACACTAGAAAACCCAGTAACACTCTAAAACCCAAGTCACACTGGACAACCCAGTAACACTGTCAAAGCTGAGGATGATCCCAAGGCCCAACATGACCAGTTGAAACATGAAAATAAAAGTTAAAATTGGAGCCAATAGTAACTCGACTAAAGAACCAGTCATTACTTTAAAACTATCTTTAGACTATACAATAATAATAGGCTCAGAAACAGACCCAGAAAAACTAAAACTAAAAAGACAATGTCACACTAATCGATAAAAAAATTAATTAAATAATAAGATTTTTTATTTAATTGTACGCCATAACAAAGAATGTATGCGTTATTCGATTTTGTTTATGCGTGCGTATTAATTTCATATACACGTGGAACTGTAATTCAAGAAGCGACATCGGCTAATATTTGCTTTTCGTACGTTTATTTGGATACCGGGAAGGCTACAGGTCCCTTGAATATGTTAAGGTGATCCATTTATGATTCATACTTTTTTATATGCGTTTATCTTCAGGCTCGGTTGAGCGATGATTATGACAGGTAGCTGGATTTGAGTTACCGAAGATTGAGCTAATAAGTCATATACATGGTGTAAACAGATTCTTCACGAAGCCGTTAACCAAGCATTATGTTCATCAAACTAAGTAACTTTACGCAAAAATTATTGCTTGGAAACAACTTTCTTTTTGGAGCGAAAAATCACGTTTTACGGTAGGACTCAATGTAACGCATTGAAAACATTGTGCTGATGGATGGATTAAATAGTACGGGAGTCGTGAAGGTTTGTTAAGTCAAAACTTGTAAAAAAGTTGGAACTTTGACCAAAGAGAACCTATCATAAACGCCCCGGATGCTCGTATTCAACTAATTGCATATAGTAACGCCTAATAGGTCTGCGAACGTTACAATTATCGTGTTACCGAACAGACAGTCATTACTATAGGTAGTGGTAACCCAATATGCGGCATCAGCTGATAATCGCGAGGTATCAGATGTATTCGCGTTAACAGTATGTGTAGTGTTACTATTCGTTCTTTTAACGAGCAACGGCTGGTTTATTTTTATTAAGATGTAGGGTCTACAGATCTAGAAGTTCAAGCATTATAGATCTCGTTTAGGGAAAGGGTACAAAATGACTCAGAAATTATGATGATGCTGCTACTCCTTGAGGACTCCTAGGCCCAAAATCGACGTCTTTCAGCGGATATGAACGCTAATTTATTCATTTGTTTATCACGCGTGGGTTTTGTTTTAGGATTGTGATCTATAATACGAACATTAGGAATTATCTAGCTGTGACTCTATGAAAAAAAACATCATTTGGATGCCTACCACGTTGCTGACGATTTCTTCGATTCTCTTAAAGCAATTCTAAGCTTTGAAGATAAGCCGCTGGTATAGTTAGGTAGCCTGTACTTTGTCTCATTTTCTGCAAAGCCCAAAAGAAATCGAAAATATAAACGAAAGCATTCTCAAGTTTTCCTTTCTAATCAGCTAAGAACTCCAGTAAAAGCCAAAGGTATAGCTTCGAACGGGCCCGATACTTGAAGCCTGTATACGTATATTACGTTTACTCTTATAGGTAGTAAAAATTCAAGTCGCGGCATCGGCTGCAGGCGATCTCGCCATTGGTTAATGAGTGCGACGGAGTTGCCAGATGCGAACGAAATAACTGAACTGTAGGAGTTCTGACATTGTTCTTTATTTGATTTGAGTGCATTGCATGGTGTTGTTGCATTGTTTTGTTTAATGCTGGAATAAAAAGTATAGAGAAGTAGAGACGTGGTGCCACAGTCACAGTATTATGCTGAGCTACGGTATTTTACATAACATAACATAACATCACGCCTGTAATCCCCGTAGAGTTAGGCAGAGGTGTACCTAATAGTACATTTCGCCAAATATGTTTAAGTCCCATGTATATTGGGGGCAAGCCTATTGCCATCAACCAGGTGGAAATCCAGGCTTCCTGGCTGCTACTGAGAAATTACTGATAGAAAAACCAAATAACACTATGCCCGACCTGGGAATTGAACCCAGGACCTCATGCTCAGCAGTCGCGCTAGCGACCACAACCCCAACGAGGCAGTCATGACGAGGCATGGTAGAATAAAAAAATATATAGAGAAATAAAGAGAGAGTAAGTAAGACACTGTGCCACGCTCACCGCATTACGCTGAGCGACGGCATCTGATGCATATTGTTATTTCCCTTTAATTATTCTATTTGTCCTTGATTGTTTTTGTTATCCCAATTTAATGGCTTTTCTTTCGTTTATTCTTGAGAGAAACGTCAAATCTTGCAGTAGTTCTAAATTGAGAGCTTCGAAGGTGCCGCCGGGGTTGCGGGACTGTTCGAAAGAGATAGTGCGGCCCTGGAACACAAAGGGTAAGGAAGGAACATAGATGGGTTTTAGTCAGTACAAATCTGACACTCCCTTCCGCTCTGCCCAGAGCGGGAAAAGACAGGTGATGATTTTCCATCCGAAAAAAAAAAGAGCTTCGAAGGTGAGCGGGGATGAATTGCGGAATGTAGATATCTTGTTTGACTGAATTTTGAACTAAAACAGTTCACATAACTGCTTTGTGTTTTAAAACAAACTCAAGAGCTTACGCCACGAGGAACGCGAGCCGAGACGATGCGAGTGCGAGTGCAGCTGACTTCGCTACTGAACCGCATTCCTATCAATATGGTGCAGCTGAAACTTTCTGCGGGTATCTATCGAGTTTGTCAAAGGATACCCATGTTTCTCTTACCTAGCAGACTTCCAATTCAATACATATTTTGATTTCCAACACTTACAAAAATATTTTCTTTTTTGCAATCGAATAGGTCGTAATCAGATGTTTTGACTTTAAATGCGAACAAAAATTATAAAAGCGGAAGTGTATCTGTCTTTCTACTCGTACTCTCTAACCTTTTACCACGCCAAAACGGCTGAACGGTTTTTTAATTAAATTTGGGAAACAGGTAGATCATGGCCTGGGTTAAGAAATAGGATACTTTTCACCCCGGCATTACGTTTATATGGAACTAAAATTCGGTCGACGCCCGGACAAACGCTTTGCTCCACATTTCTTCGCGTCCAAAGCGAGCATGAGCTAGGTATATCAGCGCACTATTGATGTCCGAACGGTCGCTAAACATCAATTATCTCGTATTTAGTTGGCAACACCGCGGGGTGTGGAGGCGCGGGAGTTGGCGGGGGGGGTGCAGGAGGGGGGGCGGTAATGGCGCGGCGTCGGATGTCGCCGGGGGTGCGCGCCGATAACAAAATCACTAGAGAACGTGCATATCTGATGTGTGAACGTAGTGGGGGCGATGCGGTAGTTTGGTTTATTTTTTGTTTTTATAGCTTTTATTTGTGGTTGAGACATTTTGGCTAAACAAATTTTTTTGAAGCCATTATGTGGCTTTCTCTATCAGCCAATCAGATTTAAAGTTTACTGTAACTAGCACAAGTTTTATACGAAAATCTTAAAAAACACAAATGACAAATATCAGCATATTATGTAGACTAATTAATACGGAGTTCGGCAGAGAGAGACTGCAACGTCCACAACGACGACGCTACGAGTGCTACGACTGCTACGAGAGTGCTACGACACTCTATTGTACAGAAGCTAGACGCCAATCAAGCACATCAAGCTTCTACGATCTGACAATCTTTAATAGAATTCAACTTTATGGCTAAAGTATTAGTTTCAAGGTTGATTGGGAAAATTTTACAGTTTCGGGTAACTTGATGTCCTGGCGTTTGTACCATCAACTTCTAGCTTCGTCAATTCGTTTACATAATCTTCCGATTACGACGGAGTCAAATAGGTGGGTATTTCTTTAGAGACTGACGCAATATTAAACCAGCTAATTTGCTTAAATGATCTTAAACTACCACCTCCAACTCTTCACAGATCTCATACATCGCCAATGCCCGAAATACAGTGCGGGCGACGCGTCGTAAATCGCGGCGCGGCTCGGCGTGGCTCGCCGTCGCCGAGGCCGAGAGCCTTTGTGTGGCCTCGGCGCGCAAAAACATACCTACACACACCCGTCGGCAGCGCAAACGCGCTTAGGCTCTAAACACACCGAAATGGCACAAGATGGTAGGACAGCACCGTGTAAATTACAACAAATACAATACCTTTATTGCCAAAAATATTACAAAAAAGGTTTAACATTCATCAAAGTAAGAAAAGTCTGTATGTTGGGCACTAGGGTTAGGTTTCAGTTTCACTTTAGGTACATATACGTCCATTACTAAAATACATAATATCGCTAAAATAAATAAGATATAAAAGAATTATAAAATTCTATTGAGTCGTTGTTTAAAAAAATTTAAAGGTGGGTCAGCTAATAGCCATCAACGTACAGTTAAATACATGGTCAAAATTGCGTAGCGCGACTGTCCGCGAGATTCTGGCGATCCTTTCCAGCCATTGAAGCGATTCTATCGATTAATAATAGAGACAAAGTTTAAAATGCTTTGAAAGTGAAACTGCTCGCCGCTTTGCTACCGTGCCGTGCCATGTGTCTTGAGCCTTACGAATATGACACGTTCGCCGTCTCGCGGTGTAGGTATTAGAAGCGGTAAACATGTACATTGGTACATAGGTAGGTGCAAGACTAGCCGCCGCATACAAATTCGACGCTTCGACTTGTAAGGGTAAACAACTTGGTAGGATACCTTTGATTTTTATCAAGTCTGTGACATAATAATATGCAATATCACCGGATTTTGTATTTCATTTTGTACTATAGACTATAGAGATTAAAACTGAAGCATTAGTAAAGTTAATCAGCTAGGTAAAACGTGACCTGGAATCTCTATACATAAACTTATTTGTACCTACTTTATACCTATGTCTACACAAAATAACACATGCGAATGAAATCATCCGAAATCTACACTATAATATTATACAGAGGAAAGATTTGTATGTTTGTAATGAATAAACTCAAGAACTACTGGACCGATTTCAAAAATTCTCTTCCTCTCTCTTTCACCTTTAGAATGCTACATTATCCCTGAGTAACATAGACTATATTTTTTACTACAAAAACGTCCACGCTTGCGAAACCGGGATGGGCCGCTAGTCGTTCTATAAGAAAAGAAGAAAGGAGATTAGCCTGTCTGGCATCTTTCGTATCGTAGACTGGGGTGCCAGAAAGAAAGGCGATGGTCACTATGCGAGTGCGCAATTGTGGCAAAAGTAAACATTCAAGTTACTGCAACTGTGAGCAAGTTCTCTCAAGTCGGTAAAGCTGTTGCCAGTCAAAAATTTTGTAGGATACTCGGTTTTTTAAATTTTGTGCCTGGGTGACCGCGCTGCACATGTACGGGCTGTCAGTTGTAGATCTTTGACAGTCGTTACAGGTAGACAGTGGCCCGAAAGTCTGACAACCAGTCTTACCAAGGGGTACCGAGGGGCTTACCAGTACTAACTGGGTTGTGGGAGTCAGATAGGCAGTCACTCCATGTAAATTAATGCTAGGCAACTAATGGCTAGGCAGATGATGATACAGATTTTATTCTAAAAGAAAAGAGGCAACACCGAAGCTTTATAAAACAACTAGGACCGATAGGTGCCGAGCAGCAACCCTTGCGCAGTTGCCCTCCAAACATATCCAAACTTGGATGCAACGTTTGTCTGTTGAAAAAGGGTATACAAGGTGTAAAAAAACTCTTCATGAAGCCGCCAACCAAGCAATCTGTGCTTCAAACGACTTTTTTTTTGGTGTTAAGAATCACATTTTGCGGTAAGACTCAATGTAACGAACTCAAAGAAATGTTCTGATGGGTGGATTGAATAGTATATAAGTGGTGCTGGAGATGTTAAAAGTAAAAATTTCACATTAAAAACATGTATTTATAAAAAAACTTGTACAAACTTGGAACTTTGTCCCCCAATATCTCCGTAACTAGAAGGTTCCCAGGTATGGTCTAGAACAAAAAATTATCGCAAGGACGGCCTTTCGGCTTCGTTAAGAGTCTTTTTACATTCTTTATAACTTTTTTAAACCAAGAATCATATACGTATAGCTCTATACCATATCCCTAAAACAGTTATCAGAGAAGACGCCTATCGCGCAATGTGTTGTAAGTGTTGTCACGCCTCATCAGACCGTGAGACTACCACAGACACCGGTTTTGAACCGTCGTCGGTACAACACAATACGCATACTCATTTACTGAGCTTTGGTCAGGAGAAATGGTCATTGGTGTATGATCAGCGTAGTGCTGGATTCTTTCGCATTGCATATCACGTTGTAAGAACAGGTCATGCCATGGTGGCTTAAGGTCAGGGTGTACTTGATGTACCTACTCACGATTATTCTTAAAAGCTCTCGAGCAGGCTTTTATTAAGCATCCTTTAAACTCTAAACCCACGCATTTTTCCATGGGGGTAGGCAGAAACCGCAGAACGCCACCTGCTACGATCCTTACATACTCGTTTTGCCTCGTCCACGTTCATACATTTGGTCTTATACGTAGGCCAGTTGATTTTTAATAGGTATTTATTTTCATTACATCCAAGTATACTTGTAATAAATGTTGCGTTTTCAAGTATTCAGTATTCCTATTAATTGCAACAAATAACTAAATTATATGAAGCAATAAGTTCTCGTGATAGCAATGGGCAGATTTCCGAGAACTTGTGAACTCTCGCTCACCAATACACAATTTAATCGTGCCTACTGAGAATTTACTAATGAAAAATCCCAATTTAACATTTTGCACGGCCCGAGGATCGAATCCAGAACCCTTCGCTCAGCACTCGCTGCTCGTTTGCTACCAACAATAAAGTTAGGATACCTAATTTGAGCTTTCTAATCCACAAAGTACTTATAACTAGGTACTAGGTAGACGGAAACTTCAGTCACTGATCCCCCCCTTTTCCACATAAACAACCTGCAACGTAGTAGCTAGTCGGACTAGTCCCATGTAATCTTAATTTCCTGAAAACTGTCGCATAATAGTTAATACTTCTGAATCTCACTTTAAACGCGATTCTGATAATAATGATTTGTTGTGAATGGTACTCTATTTCTATTATTAAGAGCTTATACAAAAAAATTAAATGAGTTTGTATTTTAGTGAATATACAAGTGTTTTCAATCTTAAAATTAATTGACAAAAAGATTAATGATAAAGTGGTTTCTGCAACCTATAGACAACCACAACACCAAAACGCCTGTCGATGTGAGCCTCAGACGAGATGGGAAATGGTTGTCGCCACATGCAACCGCCAAGGCATGCTGACGGGTTACTTAGAGATAAAACCATCATGGATTACCGGGCTTATACATGTCAACGCGTATCGATATCATGAATTTAATTAGGATTTGCCAACACTCACTTTTAAAATGCTTCTGAATCCCTCAAATGTCTCTAACATGTAATCACACGAGACTGTTCACCCTTTCAGGGATGAAAAGAGTAAAGTATAATTGAGTAAAGCAATATAATAGTCGTATATAACATGGGTGTAAATGACATAGAATTCGATGTTTAAGGAGCATGACATAAGTGCTAGTGTCAACTTTGGCATTTAGCGCCTCTGAAACACGTACGTAATGAGAACACTTTCACTTCGCGTATTAGTACTATAAAGTACCTGTGTGTGGCACAGCGGCAAGAACGCTATCGTCAAGTGTCAATATGTGCGTAATCATGATATCACAATATATTTTCTTCGTAAATAAAGCACTTCGATGATATTTTTTTGGAGATAACAAAATAAATGTGCTCAAAATAAAACATCACTGCAAGGCAGCGCAAGTCTACAATTTATTACCACACCGGCCGCCCTTGAGCCGACTTTACAAAAACCCATTAAACACTTAAAAGTTTTCGACAACTTAAGATAACACTAGCCTTCGACAAACATAACATTACATAAATCTCCGACAAGTACACGCTACGGAAGGAACAAGTACTAAGCATAAAAATTAACTGCTACGTATAACATAATCATAATATCTAACGTAGCGAGCGCTACGAGACTTCGTAGCATATCAATGAGGCGAGCCCATCGCTTATCATCTCTCTAACTACATTGTTTTTGTTTCATTTGTTTGTTCGCCGACCCACTGAAAAACATCTAAAGCGACTCTAGTCGCAGGAACTGGAGTAATTAGTTGGCAACTATTACTTGGTAGACGGGCGCGAGACGTTATTACGAGACAAAGTTCGCCACTTAGAAAAGTTGTGGAACACCACGATTGTGAGAAAACTTTCGTCCTACGACCGCAAGTTGACGTCGGAAAAAGTTCCAATTTGGAGGAGGTGATTTTTTCGCTGGGAAAGTTGATGCGTTAAAATTAATAATTAATCGAGTTAATATATTGCGGGAGATAGGTGGGCCAGCGAGCGCGGCTCGAATGTCGGAGGAATAGGCGAGGAGGTGGCAAGATCGCGGGGGGCGGCGGCGCCGGGGGGGTGACGGACGGACACAAAGGAGAGGAGCGGCCGGCCGCGGACGCGAGCCGCGGGCCGGGCGGCCTTATCACCGGCGGCCACACAGTCGCTCCGCGCGCGCCGCGACGCACGTCTCCGCGACCGCGCTCTCTCCTACCGCACTCCGCACTCCGCTCAGTGACTTGTGATCAACTGATCTGTGAAACTGGAACTTGTGTGTACACGTGCCGCGCACTGCGCACCCGAGCTATATTTTTATTGGTTGGAGTCCTCCATTCACCGGTCGTTTATAATATCGCAATAACGGCTGGCCTGTCAAAAATTGTAAACAGAGCACACGTGCCTCCGCCGGCTCGCAAGTAAGTGCAAACTTTGTATTTCATCGCTTATCACTGTGTTGCTAGGTCCTACCGTATCAAGTGAGTGCAGGACGTATTGTTCTTTGTGAGTGAAAATTGGCAATCAGTTTCGTTGTAGCTGACTCTGCAATAATATTATTCTTTAGTTCTCAGGTAAATACTTTGCTACAAAAAAGCAATCAAAGTTCTAACTTATTCCCAAAAATACTATAAAACTAGTTGCAGCCTTTCGGGTTAGTCAGCATTTCGTAGTCCGTCGTAGCTCGTAGCCAAGCCAGCTACGAAAGTATTTCCTCGGTTACAAGAAAAACTCAAACAGAATTGGTGATGAAAATCCCGAAATTCAGAGGAAATATAGTTTTTTTTTTTTATTATTTGTGTCACTTTGTTAAGTTCTGTGTTCGGGAAATAATAATAAAAATTGTATAAATAATACACACGATTAATTAAGAAGCCGGTGGATAGATTGAGATTTAAATCAACTGGACAATTTTAGCACAAGGATGTCCAGTTTCATTTTAAAATCGCGGGCTTTCCCCTAAAGTTTAGATTCCAAAGTGCAAGTGAAATTTTACTGTAAAAGATTGATACGAATTAAAAAAAAACTTAGACATGTCTTAAGCTGCCTATCACATCCCAGAACCTGATGAAAAAACATGAATTGTGTCGTTTACTATTGCAATAGCCGTAAACTAAAAGTTCGACTTGACTTTGTCAGATATTTCGGTACCTATATCACTTTAAAAGCAAAAAGAATACCGTAATTAGGTATTTATTTCTATCATACTTTTTGAAAATTCATAGAAATATCTAAAAAGGTAGGTACCTACTCGTTTTCTTTATTACTCAGCTGGAAAATCTTCCTGTTCTTGTGGCTAATTATTCATAAAAGAAAATGCTAAATTAATGGTTTTAGCGTAAATATATGCTAATTGATGAAAATCGGGTAAAAACAAAACCAGTTAGGATCATTACCAATATGACCAGAGATAAATGTTAATTGTTAGCAATGTTATGAAATTCAAAACAAAAATATTACCGTTATTTCCACATTTTCCGATCTCGCATGTTCATTATCTTAATACGTAATTAGGTATTTACGCGTACTACTTTTAATTGACCAAACACAAACACACACATAAACACAAACTGACATAAACTTTGCAATCAACTTTTCCATTTCAATACAAATAAACCGGCTAAGTTAACGTTCGGTCGCCCAACGCCATCTATCGGCGGCCGACGGAGGCGCGCTAACCGCTCGCAAGGTCACCGTGTCAACGACCCGACAACTTTTGCCGCCTACTGTTGTCGTAGGTCATAATTTTATGTCTTCTTTTTGTTTATCTTTTCGTAACTTTATAGCTTCCCGCGTAAATGTTTTTGTTTATGGGAACAGTTGTAAACGTGTTTGTGGCCAGTTATATTTTTCGTAATTTTATCGTGGTAATATTAAGTGGTAACATTGTTGTTTATTGTGCAACATTGCTATTGAAATATATCAAGACATGGTTCAAGTGCGTTAGCTGTCACTTCACTTGATTTTGTGTGAATAATGTCGTTATTTGTGCTGAAATCAAAGGCGTTTAGTGGTTTCATGTCGTCATGTCAGGATGTCAGGATATTCTGAATATAGTATGTACGTAATACTCAAAACTCAGTTTGAAACTCATAATTTAGTTCGTTAGATCGTTATTTATTTATCTTCCTACCTCCTTTTTAACTATAAAGTGTCTGTCATTGACATTAACGTCATAGCATTGTCAATACAAGCACTTTTGAGGTATGTACCATCATAACATTGGTACTAAGGTAGAATTAATACCACTTACGTACTTATGTAATATTATGTAAAGTAAACCTAATTAAACTGCAGAAAATTGCACAGCGATGCGTAAACAATTCATATTTCCAGTTAAATCCATACCTATGACAATTCAATCGAAATTCTAGGGAAACCCACACACGAGACGCATATTGATTCACCGAATTTTAACCAACAAACATACCTATGTTGAATAATATTGAAATAGATATTCGGTATTCAACGCATATTCCACTTAGTCTGACCAATGAAATAATCGACCACTTTAGGAATTACTAGCCGCTATAGATAATAATAAAAGCCAAACATAATCTACAACGTATATATGTTTATGTTACAGCAGACGCGACGCCACAATGGCGACCAAGGGCAAACGTCCGATGCGTGCACTGACGCCCAGCGACAAGATCGAGGCCATCCAACGCGTCAACGACGGCGAGTCCAAGGCCTCGGTGGCGCGGGACATCGGCGTGCCCGAGTCCACGCTGCGGGGCTGGTGCAAGAACGAGGACAAGCTGCGCTACATGACCTCGCGCCTCTCCTCTCCTGATACAGATAAAAGCAACGACGGCGAGCCGCCCGACAAGCGCGCGCGCACTGAGTCGCCTGTCGCGCCTCCTTCTCCTGTGCCCACCGGGCTAGATCTCTCATCAGCCGTCAGTGCAGCACCCCCCCTTGTACAGCAGCCCACGCCGCCTATCGACGCTCCAGTCGAACTCACCACCAAGCGCGCTGTGCCATCCCCCACATCCCACATCCCTCGCGAACGCCGACCAGACCCCGGTGCCAGCGTCTCCATGAGTGCTATCAGCCCGCTGTCAGGCCTTCCACACCTGCCCGGCCTCACACACTCGCACCTCGGGCTCAGCTTCAATGAGATTGCCACCAATCTAACATTACTCGCTCAACTGAACCCTGGACTATCAGCGTTATCAGCTCAACCTGCCAGTCGCGCGCTTCGCTCTGTCCGATCTCCAAAGCCTGCCCACAATGGTATGCTGAACTTGAACGAAGGCAAGCATCATCATCGCAGCAAGACTCATCACCACTCAGATCCGTACCGTACGAGCCTGTCAAAATCGAATCATCACAGCACGCACTCATCTGCGGCTAACCAGCCAGTGGATGACACACTATGGTACTGGCTGAAGACACAGCAAGCAATGCTCGACTTATCGGCGCAGACGACGGTGGCACACCCCCTACAGCTTGGAAAACCGAGTGAACCAACCATCCCGCCTAAACCAATGGCGGCTGCTGCACCGCTCAATTCACATCTCGATTACAACAGGAACTCCTGGCTGTGGCAATATTACAAACAATTCGGTGGAGCCATGCCTCTGCCTGAAGATAAGCACAAATCCGCATCCCAGGTGCCAAAAGATAAGACAGCAGAAAATATTCTGTACTCACACCTAACGAAAGGAAAGTTTGAAGAAGAGCGAGGAGCTGTGACTAGTCCAGGGCACACACACGCACACAATGAGCCTGAGCCTCGCCGCACTCCCAGCGCGGAGCCGCGAGTTGCCGAGCCTGCTGCGAGTCCAGAGATCGGAACCGAGAACAAGGAGCCGACACCAGAGAGGATCCACGAATCAAGCCGAAGCCAGACGAAGGCGCGTACCGTGCTCGACAACCTACTGTTCAACAACAGCAACCAGTCAGCGAGCGCGGACACGCGGTCGGCGTCTCCGGCCAGTGGCGAATGGGAGTCAGGCGCGGCCGATGCGCTGGAGCACGGCGACAAGTTCCTGGCATGGCTGGAGGCCAGCGGCGACCCCAGTGTAACGCGCATGCACGTGCACCAGCTGCGCGCGCTGCTGCACAACCTGCGTGCCCGCCGCGCACCAGCGCCGGCGCACCCCGCGCACCCCGCCGACCACGCCGCCCGCCGCAAGTAGACGCCCCGCAAGGACTGCCGCTCGCTACAGGGAATATTTCAATTATGTACATAGTTACGTTGTCGCCAGTAAGCGTTCACTTGTGATATGTGTAGCCAAATTTGCGTAATTTCTTTGTTCTAAAAGAAAAGCTATGCATTATTCTTTAGTTCGTAAGACTTTAGGCCGAGCCAGGCGAGCCGACAGTGGCCCGCGCACGCGCTGCTCCGGGCAGCTGTCGGCCCGCACGGGTTCGGTCGTCTGTTTCCGAGTCTATGTGAAACTTGATGGTTAGATAGTTAAACCTGTTGTAAAATAAATGTATCTGCGTTTTCACTTACCGATGCACACAAAACTTGTTAAATAATTAGTTTAGATAGTACTGCTGTATGTTGCCATTTGACGATTACATTCCTAGTTGTACCCTTACTATAGTTTATAGTTGAATCCCTATGTTCTACCTCAAGTCAAACTAATACTAAGTCACGCACGGCGTCCTTTCAACCGTTCACTGAGTAGTAGAGTGTGTACTGTGTAGTGTGAGTGGCGTATGCGTGGCGTGCGTGTGGCGTGGCTCAGCCGCAAGCACCGCGGCGCGTGGCGACACCTCCCGGCCGATACCAAATATTGAAAGGATGCGAATGTATTGTTGTGCCAATCGTAAGAACAAGGTAATATTGTTAAGATATAGATGACTCTATTGCGTTAGCTAGGCACTCGTTGTGTAATTGTTTTCTATTGCTCAGTATTTTATATATTATGTATGGTAGACAACGTCGACGTGTCGACTCGGAATTGTATTATACGTTAAAGTTAACAGTTAAGGACACTGTGATCAAAATTATAAATTATTGAGAGATTATTATTATTGTAAGTACATTCCTAATTAATAGAGTGTATTATCTTAATGTTATAAATATAAGAGATTGTCCAATGGTGTAAGGTCGCGGTGACACCCGGCCGCGACCAGTCTATTAGGAAAAAGTTCAAAAATTGTATCTCCTTCCTACAGAAGATAGAATTATTGATTTGCATTTCACGTTAATATTAGCTCCACTGGAAAACTATTCGAAAGATGATATTTTGTACAAAATTAAAAGATTGGATTATAAATTCTCTTAACACGACTCGTGATCTCGAAAAATGTTGAACGATTAAACTTGATTGAACCTTACTTTAAAACTGTTTTATTTCCCCTGATGATGTTACTTAGGCACTCCTTGAAACAGCTGATATCCTGAAGAATTCAGAATTTTTATTTAGAAACTGGCTGAGATCAACGTAACAATACCTTGGAAGAAAATTACAGCGACCGACCTGTTGCTCTGTAAAGAGTCTTGATTGGTTTAGTAGGCAATGGCCAAGAGATGTGCCCAAAAAATAAATATAGGACCTATCTAGATTAGGGTTGCCATACGTCCCAGCAACGTTGTTGGAACGTTGTGTTCCGGATCCCGGTCGATAAGTCAGTTGTTCCGGTACTGTTGGCTGCCCTATCAGAACAGAATCGTGAAATTTCGCGTACACTATAACAAGTAGTGTTGAAAAAAATGTTTCCGTATGTGTCTCGAGAAATGTCTTAACGCGTTTACCGCAATAAAAACGTGGCTATTCTGCTCGCTTACTAGTCCCAGGCTGGCACTGTACATGCCCTCCTCCCCAAACCTAAATCCTGGTTACACCCCAGGTAAGTAGATATTGAAATTCGCTCGCTTTAAGTTTGCGTCAAAAAACTGGGAATTAAAAAATCTCTTTTCTAAACCTGACGATCTCTACGAAAAAATCTCATCATAAAAACAGAATTCCTCGAAAAATATATCTCGCCCACATCATCATTCGTGATTTGTTCTACTTCTATTACAATATGTACTGGTCGGCTTTCCCGCGCATCACTGGCAGCCCTAATCTAGATACTCTTCGAATTGAAGGAGTTGATGGTGGCACACCGATAAATTAGACTACGATAAGTTTTTCTAAACTTAATAATGATTTCGTAATTAAGGAGTCTGCCCACTACACCGTACCATACCATGATCGTACTATGAACGTATCTGGCACGGAAAGAAACTTGACATGGACTACTATGATGCCCACTATAACGTATTAACAGCGTGTCAGCGTATCGGTATATCTATGGGCAAATGTTGCCTCGAAATAAATGAATATTGTTGTTGTTGTACCTTACCCGTTCAAAATGGATTTAGAACGGTCATCAATCATCATACGCGGCTAAACCCTAAATTCGTGGTTTTCAAAAATATGAAACTATTATGCCCTACCGTTCCGGCGTTACCGTCTCGAGTGCCATGGAGCGCCAACAATTGTCGACGAGAATATTCTTCCAGTGCCGATACACTACCTGCACGTCATAAGATGATGTTGGTCGGTGACTCTCTAGGGACTTAAATCTCATACTTTTCAAACCAAACAATATCTTTTTGCCTGATACGTTCATAGCACGGTCATGGTAAAGTACGGAGTAGTGTGCAGAATCCTTTAATCTTAGACTGAAAAAAAATATAACCGTGTATCGGCTCTTGAAATTGCACTTAAAGTAAAACAGGTAATGAGAAACCTAAGAACGAAGATCCAGCCTACATCATCTGAGCCTGCGAGAAATTTAACAGATAATTTTTATTTAGGGTTAATCAAAAAGAAAAAAATATGATTACTTTTACCCTCTTATCTCCTGTATCATGTATGTCCCGCCTGACCCTCAAAAACGTTTTTTTGAAAAACTTTATACGAAAAACTAACCAATGTTAATTTTCCTATACTTAATATTGTAATTTACTAATTTGTTACTCCTAGCGACACCTGTGTACCTTGAGTTTAAACTGTTGAAATATTCCCGGTTCATATGTAAAGGAAGTTGCCGAGGAATTCAGACCCAGAGTAGAGTAAGATTTTACTTCATATAAGTAACGCCATCTCCCGGCCGGTAGACACATTAAAATTTACATTTGATTTAAATTTAGGTAGGCGGGTAGTTATCAGTAATTTTTTGTGCATAAAATCTTATAATCTACTACTCACGTGTAACATGGGCTTGGTTAAGGGCTCGTAATCAAAGTAATCCGCCACTAAATTCGCGATCCCTTGCCAGTTAGATGTAGTTTCAAAGCAAAGTTTAGTCGGCCTTATTGAAGTACACACCATTTTCTGAAAAATAACAATAGAGGTTATTGCGTGTCACTGTTAGGATCGCCCAGAGGACACGGTGGAGCACACGGTGGAGGTCTGCCCCGCTTGAGCGGAGCACCGCCGTGTCCTCGTAGCGGCGATCGGCGGCGGCAACCTATCGTCTGGCCCTGGTTCAATCCATGGTTCGGACCGAGAGGGAATGGGACGCCGTCACCTCCTTCTACGAAGCAGTCATGCGAGCGTGAGAGGGAGAGAACCTCTCGTCCCAGCCGCCGCGGGAGACGCCGGGTGGCTTCCGGCCACTGTAGACGCGGACCTGTGGACGGTGAGTAAGGCTAGCTCGCCGTCCGTCCGTCTTTTGACGACAGGCCTTGTTGACGGCGCGTTCGTGTTCCACGTGCACCTCAAAGAGATGTCAGTAAACAGGGAAGGGCCCGCAAAGGCCGATGCCTGCCAGGGCTGCGGGACTGTTCAAGAGAGATACCGCGGCCCTGGAACACAAAGGGCAAGGAAGTAACATGGATGGGTTTTAGTTAGTACAAGTCTGACACTCCCTTCCGCTCTGCCCAGAGCGGGAGAAGTCATTTGATGATTTCACATCCGAAAAAAAGGGTGTGTGTACTTATGTACACGCGTTAGAAGTTATACTTCTTTGGCGTCTGAAGAAAAATTTACTTATGTACACGCGTTAGAAGTTATACTTCTTTGGCGTCTGAAGAAAAATTTAAAAAAACAAAACTACAGTAGATATCGAAGAAAAATGTTAAAATCAATCAAAACAGTATAGGTATACAGTAAGTACTGTATATTCAGTTTCCTTACTTATAAGTTAAGTTTGTCATTTAAAGAAATATATATTATTAATTCTATTCTGCAGAACTGACTTGGAAAAGGCCGAAGTATTCGCAATGCATCTGTATTCAAACCCAACGAGAGCTTTGCAGATGAGCGTGATATTGATGCAATATTAGAACAAGATCTGCAGATGTGTCTGCCCATTAAACCAACAACACCTAAAGAAATTGCGAAGGAAATCAGACAGTTGAACTCGAGAAAAGCCCCGGGATTTGACCTTATCACACCTTCGATACTAAAAAATCTTCCCAGAAAGTGCATTGCCTTCTTGGCTAGTCTGTTCAACGGAATCTTTCGAGTATCTCACTTTCCTGACCTTTGGAAAATCTCTGAAGTTGTTATGATCCACAAATTAGGTAAACCTGAACATGAATCGTCGTCTTATCGGCCGATAAGCTTAACTCCTGTACTGTGCAAACTGTGGGAGACAATATTTCTTAACCGGCTAAAACCATGCATGGTCGTCAATAATGTTGTTCCACCTCATCAGTTTAGCTTTCGGAAATGCCATTCCACAATCGAACAGGTTCACCGAGTTTATCAAACAGGAAGACAGGCCTTTGAACGCAAAAAGTACTGCTCAGCGGCATTTCTTGATGTACAACAAGCTTTTGACCGTGTCTGGCACAAAGGATTACTGGCAAAAGTGAAGGAAAAACTTCCTCACTCAATGTTCCTGCTCATCCGGTCGTACTTATCCGACCGCTGCTTCCGAGTTAAACAGGGCGAAGCACGATCGAGATTGTTTGAAGTGGAAGCTGGAGTACCACAGGGTTCTGTTCTTGGCCCAGTGTTGTATAACATATTTACATCAGATTTACCCACATTAAATGACATAACAGTTGCAACATACGCTGACGACATAGCCTACTTAGCAGTTGACGACAACGCAGAAATAGCCAGCAATAAACTCCAAAATCAGCTAGACGAGACACATAAATGGCTCTGTAAGTGGCGGATACGCGCCAGTGCATCAAAGTCTAACCATATCACCTTCACTCTCAGGCACGGAAACAGCCCTCCTGTTAGACTTGGACTTGATACCTTACCACACACAGATTGCGTTAAATATCTTGGCTTCCATTTAGATAGGCGCCTAACATGGAAGCATCATAAAAAACAAAAAAGGGAGGAGATAAACCATAAGTTCCGCAACCTATATTGGCTCATGGGAAGAAACTCGGTACTCTCTAGACATCAAGCTAGACATCAAGCTACTAATCTACAACTCGGTCCTTAAACCAATATGGACGTACGGAATCCAATTGTGGGGCGTAGCCAGCAAATCTAACATTCTCTGCCTGCAAAGGGTTCAAAATGGTATACTAAGGGCCATAGTAAATGCACCATGGTTTGCTCGGAATAGCGAAATTCATGACTTTCTCCAGGTGCCGCTCGTAAACTCTGAAATCGAGCGGTACAAATGTCAACACAAGGCACGCCTAACCATGCACCCAAACCCACTAGTGACTGAACTGTTAAACCCGACAGTGGTGGTAAAAAGGCTGAAAAGGAACCACCTTCTTTAAGTGGGAGGCGCAGCACTGGCTGCTCCACCACAATGTCATGTAATCTGCAACAAATTCGCTTATGACGACCGATTGCAAATGGAAAAGTACGAAGGAAAAAAAAAAGCAAAAAAAAATCTATTCTGCAGCCAACTTCATCATGTCGTTTTTTTGAGACATCGTGCGCGCGCAGGTCATGAATTCACTCTCATCCAAACGTGCCAAAAGAAGTATAACTTCAAAAAAAAAAAAACGTTATTGCGTGTGTTTAAATGAAAAAAGGCACGATATTTAAAGATACAGGTGCCTACCTGCAAACCACACTCATTTGGAGCCTGCAGTAATAAAGGTTTCCGCATGCAATAGTGAAAATGATACTGTCGTCGGAAGTTCTCTGCATACGTCAAAACCAACCGCTCTTTCGTACTGTTTGTGTAATAACTTTTAGGAAAACATGTCCGAGTTTCGAATACTGGCTCATTGATCTCTGGCCAGCACAAATTTACAACACCGAGTTCGTAAATGGCATTATTTAGCGAAGGTATGGTTAGTGGCTCCAAGACTGTTTTTAAACCAAAAATCTTCGAGGGTAGTTCCACAAAATGGTGGGCCTCAAACGGTTTGTCAAAAATCTCACTCTGCACATTTTCGTTGAGTTCATGTACTGTATCTAGCTGACTAGAATCCGCTCCTTTTTGCCCCGCAGGAGCTACATCTATTTTCACAGTTGAAGTCATTTTATGTTTTAGTCAGTTGGTCTAGCACCTCTTCAACTCCACAGTCATAGAAAATAAATTTCTACTCTGAATATGTGTTTTTGTGAATAAAATATACTTTCAGGTATTTAATAGTTGACATAATTTTGACATAACAAAATTTCAGTATTTCTGTTTCCATGCAACCTTATTTAAACGCTTGAAAACTGAAAGTGAGCCGCCTTCATTATTTCGCAACATTAGCAGTTACTAAACGTAAACGCAGATCTCTATGATCCCCAGTTGTCCTCAATCTTCCAGATAAATAAGTTATGTTTGAAGTAAGTGTTCTTACACAAAATAACAAAATAAGTACCACTTTATGTACATACATACATACACTTTTTTTTTTTTTTTTTTTTTCTGGCTTCGCACGGTTTGTGCATTTAGCCAATGTCATGTTACATATACTTGTCTTACAACAGTTTCAGAATATTAGGTAAAAACAGCTGTGAATTTTGCTTGCTGGCAAACTGCAAACTGTCAAGTTCTATATTTGACAACTTCATCGTTAATGTCAATGAGTCGAATTGATTCCTTTTCTCTTCTTTCTCGATTCACACTCAAACTCAAATAAAAAAGACCTTTGTTTGTAGTTCTCTTTCAATTAATATTTTCGATAAATGATTATTCATATAATTATATTCTACTACTCATACAGTTCATAACGTTCTTAGTTCGCGGCTTTGGTGGTGTAGTGGACTTTGACTTAGTGCATATTATTCGTAAAATCCCGATTTAATCAATCTTATCAGTTGCTTATAAGGTAAAAGGTCTCTCAGTGGCCGTGCAGCGTTAAGCTTATTCAATATGGGTAACAAATCATCTCTGTTGCTACGGGAAGAAGAAATCGCTCAAATACAGGAGGAGACTGGGTGTAAGTCATTGTTTGTTTCCATTGAAAATGTCTCCTTTGAATTCTATTGAGTTCATACATTGTAATACTTAATAATTTAGTGAGCTATGGAATATACTGTATTGTATGTATATGAAAGCTCAGACTAAATGTAAACTAATTTGTGGCAAAGATGCAAATAAACAAATAACACAAATCCAAAGTTCAATTTCATTCTTCAGCAAATCATTATCTTTTTAGTATTACTGTTATTTACTATGTAGAAACGTGTCAAAGGTTGATTTTGCGTCTATCTACAATTAATAAAAGACTAGTTACTTAAAGTGATTGTGTATTAATGTAAATAAACGCCAGCTCATAGAACTAAACCTAATCATTTTACTTTTTTTAAATTTTTTATGTGATTCTGTTATCAATCCATTCCATAGAATATAGAATAATAATCAAAAGAAGTAAAGTCTTTCTTCAATCAATAGAAAGGCCTACTTATTCCAAAGTATGCCTTGTCATGCTCGTAGTCAACTATACACCTTGTTCTTGAGGTTATCCATAAGCTTTAGCAAACGCTTCTATAGCTCTAACAAATCAAATCTAACCAAGAAAGTAGTACTTAAAAAGGCTTTGTTACAAAGATATTTGTAATTTCATTTAATGAAATTTAATTGAGCTTAGTGCAATTAAAATGATGAATCTATATAGATTTATGTCAAGGTATTTTGTTTGTATGAAAATTAAAAAAAAACATAATATAATGTGTCCATAATTAAATATGCTTATTTCCATGGTCTGAACATCTGGTCAAAGTTTATGTATATCATCCAGAACACGGTGTATATATTTTAGAAATTAAATTTTCCAAATCTACTTTTACAAAAATTACCATTCTTTTTTTTCCATAATATATTTTGTTCATAATTCTGCTCAACAGTCACACCAAACCAAATTGAGAGGCTGTACTCTCGCTTCACCTCGCTAGACAAAAATGACTGTGGCACACTAGCCCGAGAAGACTTCCTGAGGATCCCTGAGCTAGCAATTAACCCACTGAGTGAGCGTATAGTCCACTCGTTCTTTGCCGAGAGCCATGATGATAGAGTGAACTTCCTGCAGTTCATGAGGGTGCTGGCACACTTCAGGCCCATCAGGAAGAACAGGGAGAATAAGCTTAATAACAGAGATGAGAAATTGAGATGTAAGTATGAAGACAGCAGTGATCGATAAATCTATAATTAGAGGCAATTACTGATACACTATCAGTAGATAATGTTAGCCTGCATCATTCCACTGCTGGGCAAAGGTCCCTCCCCATGACTTCCAGGTGTTTTGACCCAAGGCCAATGTCGACCACTGGTCGCCGGTCTTGTTCAGCTCATCCTGCCATCTTCTACGAAGCAATTTTAATTTATTTTTTCAATTTAACCAGATAAATTTATTTAACTGTGATAAACTAACTATATACATTAATAATTTAAAAATATTAAACTACAATAAATAAACTAACAACAAACTATAAAAGGGCAGCGAAAAACTCCTCCTCAACGCTGTCAATTTAAATTAAATTATGTATGTACCGGTCAATGTGGCGACACTTGTGGGAGGCCTATGTCCAGCAGTGGACGTCTTTCAGCTGAAATGATGATGACGATGTATGTATGTCATTAAATTAGAAGCAATGAAACATACAAATAATGAGGCTGGCAAAGATCATCATTATGCACCCTATTTATTACTATTAAGCTAGTTAACCTAAACATTAGTCTGTTTGGTTAGCAATAACAATGAAGTATCAATGAAATTTGAGAGTCGTTGAATTTTATTTAATAGGATCTTGGATTTGTAGATTCAATTAACCGTGCAAACATTCTTCTCCATAGGTAACAATCAACCAGAACTGTGCACCGTTTCTCGACGTTTTATAAGTACTCATGTAGGCCTATGTGAAGTAAAATATTTTGATGATTTCTTTATTTAGTTTGAATTTGCTTAATATGTGTATTGCACCTCTAACCAGAATCCTAAGTAAGGATTCTAGCAATTTATTTAAAACTGAATTCACTTGATGAGGATGTCATTATGTAAATTCAGTTAAATAAATTGAATTGACCTGCGGGTCAGCTTCAGTATTTGAACTTTGATTTATCTATCATTAATATATTATGTGATTTATCATTTATAATAACAATAACATAATTATGATGGTATCAACACTAATTTGTAAACAATTTTAATGAAATAGTCTTCTGCATTTTAAGTTTTCTCTTTTGCAAGAAGTTTTTTTTATGGCATAACTTGGACCTAGACCATGTTTTGTGAAAAATATTTTTTGCCAACAAAGCATTAATTGAATTTTGTATTTCCAGTTGCCTTTTCAATGTATGACCTAGACAATGATGGCAAGATCTCAAGGGATGAGCTGCTGGCCATACTGCACATGATGGTTGGAGCTAATATCAGGTAACATTCACTTTTATTGATACTTGGCCACCTATAATGGGTGCTGACTTTTAATGAGACACAAGCAGAGCAGTGCCTGAACAGCATTAAGTCTTGGGTTGGATTCTAGTTAGTAGATTCTAGTAGTAGATACATGTCTTCAAATTTTTGGTTGTAGGACATGCCGGTTTCCTCACGATGTTTTCCTTCACCATTTTTGAGAGCAGTAGTGATGAAATAAATTACACAAAGTAATGCGCCTGCCTGGGTTCGAACCCACGACTTACTGTTCGTAAGTCGGGGTCGCTACCAATGGGCCACCGCTGCTCTCACTGGGCAATCGCTGCTCTCAATGCTCTCTGATGATGTTTATGTATGTTTAATTTTTACAAAAGGTCTTAAATGATAGTTGTATGATAAATTGATAACATTTGCTAATCACACTAGATTTATTACCATAAGCCATATTTTATAGCTTCACATAATCGGATTTAGATTAAGATTGGATAAGTAAAACATACTCCTGTCTATAGCACTTTCAAAACAGTTTATTACATAACACAAGTACCTACTTTCTTTATTATATATTCATGCATATACTTCGAAATCGATTTGCATTCCTCACAGTACACTGACAATGCAAATTGAAACTTATTTTGTGTTAATAAAAGTCATTTAATGGATTATAATAATCTGGAGTAACAAAACCATTAGTATTGGTGTCATGGGTGACCTTAGCTATTAGACCGTGACCTAATGACACATACTGAGCGTATAAACGAGAATATACTCAGATTATTAACGGATAAAAGATAATATTCACTGCTCTTTAATCATCTATACATACATACACATAAATAAAATTGGAGTGTCTGTTTGTAATATTAAAATAACCGCTTTTTACTAAGTGCATATGGATTTTCAATGTCTGTCTGTTTGTTCCGGGTAATCTTTGAAATGGCTGGACCGATTTTGACAGGACCTTCACTGGCAGATAGCTGATGTAACAAGGAGTAACTTAGGCTACTTTTATTTTAGATAAATAATTAGGGTTCCGTGCAAAAAAATAAAACCCTTGAAATTGGTAACAAAATTCAATTCAAATAGGGAAGTGCTTATAATAATAGGGATTTTTTAATAATAATTTCACGCGAACGAAGGTCGCGGGCAACAGCTAGTATAATTATAAACTAATGAGATCTTCCTTACGTTTTATACGGAGCGCGATCAAGATGAGGGTGACCAATCAACGCCGCATTTTGTACAGACTTATAAACCTACGTGCAAAACTCAGTCAGCCATAACTCAGGAATATCTTCGTAAAAGCTTCCTTTAATATCTTTACTCTCTAATATAATCAGCTTCTTTCGGTGTTCCTCAAATAAATCCCAATATGGTGCCCAGAAAGTTAAAGAACAGGCTCATTTTTAGAGGTTCAATAAAATATTTCCCTGGAGGAGGAGCTCGTGTCTAAGTAATAACAGCCGCTCGGGTTGATCTTTAGGTTAAGCTGAGCTTGCCTAGGTTGGTCTGTGGATGGGAGACCACCCATTACATACAGAGTTTCCTCCGTGCCTCGGAAAGCACGTTAAGCCGTTGGTCCCGGCTGTCATTTGTAGACTTTTGACAGTCGTTACAGGTAGTCAGCGGCCTAAAAAGTCTGACAACCAGTCTTACCAAGGGGTATCGTATTACCCAGTACTAACTGGGTTGTGGAGGTCAGATAGGCAGTCCCTCTATGTAAAATACTGGTATTCAGCTGCATCCGGTAAAACTGGAAGCCGACCCGAACATAGTTGGGAAAAGGCTAAGCAGATGATGAATAAAATATTTCCCTTACCGAAATGCATTATTTACAGCGAAGAGCAACTAACAAGCATCGCCGAACGCACAATCCTGGAAGCTGACACCAACAACGACCAGATGATCTGCTTCGAGGAGTTCTGCCACGCCCTGGAGAGGACAGATGTGGAGCAGAAGATGTCCATCCGCTTCCTCAACTGACCTCCACACTCCTGAACCGATTACATTAAGTACATACTGATGTTTCTGCTGGCCCTCATCATGTATGGGCTTTTTAATAAGAAATGATTGTATAAACAATGCTTAGTATGTGTATATGAGTGACTAGTTAAGTGTTTTTAGTTTGGTTTTTATGAGATTCTTTTATACGGAGTGTTTTTGGGGTTTTTTTTTCGGATAAAGGATTGACTTGGGGTAATCCTTGTGATAATTATGTATTTATAACATCACAAATAATGTTTGTAGAATTGCATAAATATAAATAATTTATCGCTCCATTCGTGAGCAGTGGGCCTACTGCAGAATTTCTGGGAGTCCAATACAACCGAAGTCAGAAAGTAAATTATTACAATTTATTCTTGTAGCAACATTTGAATATGAGCCAAAATTATGGCTTCATAAAAAGTAGGCCCATTGTTCATTACATGTCAAGCGAATGTGATGCTTATTTGTTCTTCTTTACTTTTACGTGATTGGTTAAATATTGACAGTGACTTGTGATAAAACAGGGATGTATGTAAAAATATAAGCTATTGGAAAATATTCTAGGATTAGAACTAAAAGCATAAATCATATGACAGCATGATCTTAAAATCTTTTAGTACCCCGATTCCTGTAAGACTTCCCTTATTCAATATTTATTTAGAAGAAACCATAGTTGAATCGCTATATAAGGCAGCCTGCAGAATAGCATTGTATAGCAATGTTTAAGTTGTTTAGACATACTTTGTAACGACACAAAATGTAGGTGAACCTTATGAGTTTATTGAAAGTATCGAGTACAGTGACGAGACAACAAAAACACATACAAACTAAGCCAAGTAATAGTTCCGTTCAAACTTTATGGCGGCTCTGAAGTTCGCTGCGAATGAAGGTCTGCGCATTATACAGTCAAGTCGTCTGAATAGAACTATTCTCTGTGCGTACACGGCACAAGGTGTAGTGTATATAAGGATGTCAATTTTGTATATATAAGGGAGTTAATAAATAGTGTTTAACGGTTTATCTAGAAAAGTAGATAGTACTGTTCGCACTAAAGCATCTCGCATTTATGAACTACGAATAGACTTGATGACAGCACATAAATAGATGTTCTTAAACATGCCTAGCAGCATTTACGTCCAATAGAAGGAACCATTTTGAAAATTGTTATTTAGACAGTTTTGAAATAGTCAGAAATGTGTAGGAATCGTAGTTGTTGTTACGAGTATACCTAGCGTGATTTATATTTTAGATTAAAACTTTTTTGTAAATGTTATTTGGTTAAATTATGAATTTCGTATGTTCGTTTTGAATTAAACTGTTTTAAAAAAATATGTTTCTTCCTGTGTTTTATGGATAAAGAGCTGTATGTATAAAAGGTTTATTTATTTATCGGGTACGTAGCTAAATTATGTTTTAATTTAAAAGTTAATATGTATTTAATGTTCAAGTTGATGTTTAGAAATTAGGAATATATTTTGTACAAAATGTATGGTATTATTTGACAGAATCCTAAATACGGTTCAGAAAGCTGGATTGCAGTAGTAAATATAGTTATCCCGTAACATAATGTTTAGGTCTATTAGAGAACAGCAACTTTGTCGTATCCTGGATGAGTTCGTAAAGACAATACATTATATTCCATTTTTTTTTTGTGAAAACTTAAACGTTAAACTCGCGTCAGATCGAATCGGCGGGATAGGGTGCTTGCTTGCGAGTGTGCGTGTAGTTTAAGCTAGATGGCGTTGTTTCATGATTTTTTCTACGGCAGCGGCATCTTTCGTTCTTGCAGAAAGCTATTGAATATTTACCACGTTAACTGCCATTTTCTTTTTCTGACAGACTTACTATTTACTGTTCAGGCCATGTCAGGCACCGGTGACTGACTCCGAAGCATCAAATTCAACTGACCGCATGCGCCACCTGGCACGTAGTTTTTTTTAAACGTTTTTTTTATCCAAATAAAGAAAAGGGAACACTTTTTTATACATACTTATTCAATATAAACCAAGAATCAATACGTAAGAAATGAAATTTGAATGGTATAGAAAATATACCTTGGCAGTTAACGTGTTAGCTAGATGGCGTTGTTTCAAGTTTTCACTTCAGCCGGCACTCCCGGAGTGCAACCCGTTTTTTTTAAGTCCGTTAATAATCTTACCAGGAAAAGTAACTCACTAACTCGAGAGAAATACAAATATTTATAAAACAAACACCGATTATTTCATAAACATTTTAATTTCATATAATTTACATTGTATTGTAGAAAATTATTTTAACTTAATACCAAAACAATTTGGAACGCCACATGCGATAAATAAATTCAGAACTGATACTATTAAGACTACACCTGTGTACGACTATATAGATTATATACTAAATCATAAGATACACAAGCCTAGTACAAACTGTATTATAAACCCAAGCAGAAGGGGATAAAAATGCCCGAAATTGGTGATCACCGCGATATAATACTGTGATGGTGAAAATTATGTAGTTTTATCGTCAACCAAGCTATTTCTCAAGTTTAAGTATCTTACCAGTCTATACCGACACGTTCGAATATTGGAACTACGTACACACGACGACCCGACGATCAAGCTAAAATTTCCAGTATAACATGGCCTCGCTTTGTATAAATTGTTCTCTCAAACTAGTTTTGTTTAACCTGATTGGTCGTCGTGCGTACTACTAAATGGCGAAATATTTCTGTGCTATTGCTACTCTGCCTACCACTTTGGATAATATAGGCGTGATGTTATGGGTAACAAAATAATATTTTAAATACAATTCTAGAACAGTCACCTTTAAACAACAAACCATAGACGGTTAATTATGTCTCAACCGTCGAAAGCTTTTTTTTTTGTTAGCCCGTATAGTCAAGGCTTGGTAATTTAAAATCTAATAGCGATCAGTTCTGAAAGTAGTGAGACTCCATATTGTTTGCCTAAGCTGTGGAGGATACGGCCAGCTTCTTCAGATGCTCCATGAACACTTGCAGTGACACGTCATCTGTCAGCACGGGGGCGCCACCGTCCTGTAATTGTAACGGAAGTTGTTTGAGTAACTTGAACAGTATGGAAGTTTCCCACCACCAGAACCAGAGTAGAAATCAAGTTGCTGCATTTGGAAAACTCTTCAATGTTTTTAGCTATAATTGAATGAAAGGGTTTAGGGAACACAAAAAAAAACAATCTTTTTTTTTGTAGTTTTTTTAGCGTTAACTTTTTGTTGCAAAAGACCTTTCACTTCACTGGACTGGTTATTCATTTTAATCCACTGGGTATAATTTTTGCTATGTAATTTGAAGTTTTTCCAAAATAATAGTACCCAGACTCTCTTGTAGTGTCTTTGACACTAACACAAAAAAGAATACCCTTGTTATTTTAGAAGTTGTAAAATAAAACCTATATAAAAAAAACAGTTTTTGAGAAAACGTAAAAACCATCCCTTTCACCTCTAAGATTAAGCACAAAAAAAAACAACATAGAAGGCATTTTAAGCGTTATGTTAGTAATTTTATAAGCGTTTATTAAATTACCTATTCAAAATGTTTCTTTTTGATAAGCTAAAACGCAAAGCATGTCAGACTACGAAATTGACCTAGTAGAACTTACACATTTTGTATAAAACTATTTTATCAATTGTTTAAAAAACTTGGAAGGTTTATAAGTAGAAAGATAAAACTTTCAGGCAAATATATAAACTACTTAAAATATTGATTTCACATTGTTTGATGATCTTACATTATTTGACTTTAGTATGTAATATTTTATTAAGATATTTATTGTAATTAAACTTTTAATAGTTGAATGCATTTGCAAAAGAAGCGCATGAGCAGATGTTAACGATCACTTGTGTAAATATTTTTTTTAAATAATTATCATAAGTGAGAGAATTACAAAAGTTATGAATCAATAAAAAGATAATGGACACTGTAAGTAATGAACGATTATTTTTAAATATTTCCAGTGATCGTGCGTAACAAATGCTCAAAAAGGCGCAAAACTTTGTTAAATGAAAACTGCAGCATTAGAAAGCCAACACCAATAAAAAAAAAGATAAAAGTCACTACCGCTGATGGAATCGGCATCGTCTGGATATCGCCATAAAAATGATGAAACAAAAAAAAAACAAAATCAAATTCACACCATGCTTCGATGGTATCTCGTCACACCATGCAAATTTTGATTAACTACAAAAGTTTCGCATCATAGAACAAGGCTGAACGCCATGCATTTGCAATACGGTACAACAAAAAATTAATATTTTAATTGAATAGTACAATCACCTTATAAAAACGTTGACCACTTTTGAACTCTGTCAACCTGTACCTGTCTTTTTAATAGGGTAGTGACAACACCAACCAATGGAGATCAACTGTGAAACTAATGGCGCTAGCATAGCTGGATCCAAGCATCGTCATTGGTTGACAATCTGGTAATGTCATATACATTTCAAATATAGCTTGACGTCATTGGTCAGATTGAGACCTAGCTATGGTGGCGCCATCTACAATTAGCTTTTAACGGTCTTCATCGTTGGCATACTTTTTATGAGCTGTCAAAACGCGATTCAAAATCAACCATAGATTTTGTATGGCAATCCTGCCGTGCTAAACGCAAAAGCGGTATCTCAAGGAAAGCCAGTTTCGAGAAAATTTAAGTTTTTTAAATATAGTTTGGTATACAGATTAAGGATTGTTTTTTGCTTATTAGGATATTTTATAATTTAAAATACAAAGATACTGCTATTTGGCTTAGATCACTAAGTGCGTATTTATTTAAGCTATCCGATGCTAATCAGTTTTTTTAGATACCGCTTTTTTGCTTAGCACGGCAGAATAGCAACCAACTATTTATTGATTTCACAGATACTAAAAATCAATTTTACCAGTTCATTGAAAAGTAATCGGATTTTCAGGCTCAAGTTTTTTTTTAGAAAAGTTGTGTCTCGAAATTATTGGTTAATGGTGTCTAACCCAATCGTGAATTTGTATGTGTCATTTTCGCCTTCACCTAGTTCTAAGTATGGTCAAAGTTTTCATATGCCGACTGTACAGATTAATGTGGATGTGACATCTAAGTTTACAAAAGCGACATGTTGTAGAATTGAACTCACCCCTCCGTAGGCGTACATGTTGTTGTGTGTCTGAGAAGGATTGACCTTCGACAAGAGGAACCGCGCCTGGAACAGATAAACACAAGTTTTTAACACTCATCTTGTCTCATCAGCCAATATTGACTGGACTCACAGCTAGGCTTTCGTCTTCTAAAAGACACACTTGACGATATTAATTCTGGCTGGGACGTATAGGTTTCTAGACCTTGTCACTTTTATTTCAACGTATTTATTACTAGCTTAGAATTTGACAATCCATTCGGGTGGTATTCTGCTTGTAATTTAATCTTGATTCGAAAGACACGGGTCGCCATCTATGAGCATTACAACGTTATTGTTGTTTTCCTCGGGAGCAGTACTTTTTTTTCGGGACGAACGGTATCCTATGTCCGTTGCTGTACATCTAACAATGTATATGCAAAATATCTAGTATAAATAGTGAAAAGGTAACAAACAAACAAATTTACTTTCGCATTTATAATATTAGTAAGGGTAAGTATAGTAAGGAATAGTACATGTTGCAGCGGTAATAAATAAACAGTTGCAGTTACTGTAATACTTTTCCGTAACGCTTTCACTTCAAAAATCTGTATCAAGAATATTTTTAAGTTTCTTATTTTCTGAATTAACTAACACGGCGTTGCCACCTGCAAAACAAGCTACATATCTCAGATAGCGCCGGCCACCAGTCGCCTATTCTTTGCCGCCGTGTTCCGCACTCGTTGGCTAAAACAATGAAAACGTTCAAGTATTCACAGCGATAACGATATGTGGTGCCGAACTATATTGACTGCAGTAGCAATATCATGTACGTTCACACGTGAAATAATCGTACGCGCCCACGGTCAGGGCCCAGAGCGTATAGTCCAGATAAAAGGTTCCAATAACACTCAATTAAACATTAGGTTTATATTACTAACCCATTAAACGCGTGATACGGTCTCTTGTAACATTTCCGACGGTTGTTTGTGAAAACGTGTGCCATTAAAATGTGATAGTTTTCAGATGTAATATGCATGTTGTTGTGGAGTGGATTGCAAAAAGAGGATTTGGATCCGAGCACCTTGGAGAAGCTGGTCCGGTACAATGTAAACATCGATGATATAAACAATGAGTAAGTGTTATTGTTACTTTATCAAGAATGCACTACAATGTGCAATCAGGCATACTGCGGTCTGCACCTGGCTAGCTCTTATAACATTTGTTTTGTTTTATAAAAAGCAATTTGATTGAAGTCTATCTTTTACTCTTTAGGCAACTACGTGACGAGTGTTTGGTGTCCCACGTAACAACTGAAGTACAAAGAGATATATTGAAAACATCCACCGGCGAACGTGAGTGCCTAATACATAACAAATTCGTTACCTAAATAGATAGAGGTCTAGTACAAATCTATCAATGTACTAAAACTCTAATATTTTCAGGTAATGAAAATGATGTTACTGTTGGGATATATCCAAAAATAGGAATGCTACTGGCAGCAAAATTTGAAGATAGAACCGTCGTACAACATAATGCAAAGATTAATATGACAAACAATTTTGTTCAAATCCCCGTAATTGGCCAAGTAATGCCTGATTTAGGAAATGCAACACAAATTTCAGGCAATAAGGGTATAATAAAAATAGAATACAATATGCAGAACCAACCCAATGTAGAAAGCGTGTTGAAGTTTTGGACCAAGCTAACGCGCTTGACTACGACGGTTGTAACTACACCGTCAACTACAACCGTGGCACCCGTTACTACGACTGCACAAACTCAGAAAGCGAAGAGCATTACTGCCAAAGAAAATTATAATAACGGCTACGTACACTCTAGAGAAATAGAATATATCAATAGAATTTTGGCAGCATACGTCGCAAGTCAAACTGTTCCAACTACAACCCAAAGACTTTCCACTAAAAAAGAATTTCCGAATTATTTTCCAAAAAAATATTGGGAGGTATCAAGTACAGCTTTAGCCGAAGAAGAACCGAATCGTCTAAATGAACCAAAAGAGATAACAACAATAAATAATGTAACAGAAGATGATTTGCACAAGATACAAGAAACACTGAACAGACAAATTCAGAAAAACGAACCAAAGGTTAGACAATCAAAGTCAGTCAAAAATAAAACAATAGGAATCCTTCAGAGGCTACTCCAAATGAGGAATGATCTTTTTAATAATGGAGTTATTCTTCCTGAAACGGAATCAAACACTGAAACTATTAAGACCAACAAAAGGAAAGAAAATCAAGATGAAACTGTTTCTTATAACTTATTTAAACTTTTTCAAAATATGGATGTAAACAAAAATAACTTTAAAAACGACCAATCCACAAGTGCGACCAAATCACGAATAACAGCTGAAACCTGGGAACCAGTACCTCTAAGCAATGAAAATCTAAATAAGGTATTAAATAATTCACCAATAGGAAATAAAGAAAGTATTCAAGAGCAAAAGTTTGTCATGTATGAACCATTTAAAACTACACCATCAAAAATGATTAAACCGGAGCGAACTAAAATACACCATCATGATAGCCGAGTAAAAGACACAAAGAAATCAAGATTACTCCAAAATTCTGATCATCTTATTTATCTTCCATCAATAAAATACTCAAAACAAAATGAAAATTCGGAACCTACTAACAGTGAAGTACAAGGAATGTCCGAGGAAATTAATAAACTACAAAAAAATGAGGATGTACCGTTGCTCAGTGGTAAAAAAGCTATCATCAGCCAGCAGCCCGCAACAAAAGAAAAACTTTCCCGAATTCAGTTATTTAAAATGAAAAACGATACATTTAACGCAGATTCAGGTGACATTGAACAAAAATCAAAAGGTTTGAATGGTAACGATTTTAAGAAAGCTATAAACATTAAGGCTATTCAAGAAATCATAAACAATTTTGATCGACACAACAAACAACTTACATCTGATAATGTAAGTGCAAAAGCAAGTCAGAATGTCGATCCTATGAACATGTCTGAGCTTCAGGCTATACCATCTCACATTATTAACCAGATTGTTGAAAATGTAAAGAGAATGGTATTGAAGGATATAGGAGTAAACGTAAATACGACGACAGTTGGTACGACTTCAACAACTGTAGCTCCTACTACCATATTTTCTACATCTATGTCGACCACAACATCATCATCAGGTATGAAGCAATCATTATTTATAGAACTAAAGTATTGATGAAATAGAAACTTGAAATGCATAACATATCTTGTAAACATATCCCACATTCCCCCAAGTGTAGATTTACTGTACAACAAATGTTTACCAGTAACGATTCTGCGCTCTAAGTAGCTCGCATATTTACCCACTTAGATCAGGGATAAATCATTCTCAATAACGCCATAATAATATGTAGATCCTATATCTAAACCATTAATTAAATTTGATCAAATCTCATCAAAAATTTTCAGAAAAACCATCGACACTTAAGAATGAGTTTACTCAAACTGGTCATGTCATGCAAGAACTATTGAAAATATTTAAAGAGTTGAAAGAAATGAAGGATACCGTGATATTAGCCACACAGTTGCCGAAAAATACTACCACTGTGAGTAATGACATGAAGAACCCACCTCAATTGCCTATACAACCAAGCCCAGAGATACCAGCTTCGAAAAACCCGTATCTAATGCAAAACCTTTCCGTATTCAAGCCAAGTCAGGCAAACTCGGATCCAAGAATAGTTCAAGTACCGATAAGTTCTACAGGCAATCCACCACAAAATATAGCTCCGCAGTTCATGCCACCTTTAACAGTACAACCCACAAAGGATTACCGTCTTGGCGCCATCACTATTCAGACCAATTTGGACCAGATACCACCACTGGCCATAGAAATATCGCAGCCATTGAAGGCTATGCACCAAAACATCGTTGTAACTACCAAACAACCGGTTGATCAACTAAAAGTAGAACGGGAACGAGATAACATTAAATATATTGATGACAAATTCCGAATCCCGAAAGAAAATACACATCTTAAAGAAAAACTTGAGTCTGATTTACCGAAACACGTTCGATTCGCAGAAAAGCATGAGTTTCGAGACCGATACTTCAGGGGAAGGTATTTGGATAAAGAAAAGCCGTGGTACAACCATGAGTATCATGAAAAGGTTCACAACGTGGAGAACACACACCCCGTAAAGTCAAGATTCACAGAGTTACATTATCCAGGAAGATTGAGTCCCTTGGATTCACGACGACCAAAAGATTTGAGCTACTCCGAGGATTCAAGTCACCCTAGAGGACACAACCGACCTGGATTTAATGAACCAAGATATCAACAAAACAGGATGGGGCGGGGACACCACCCGGGATCGTACAGCAATTCTGACTACGACCGCCAACCGCGCTACGAGGCAACAAAATTCCACGAGAAACTGGAGAGAATTGAGAACTGGCCCCGAAGTGCTTGGAAAGATTTCCATTCGCCTTCAGACAGCAGTAACGATGAAATATCCGCTAGACAACAGTTGCCCTTGGTGAAGATAAAGCAGCGGAAGAGGTACGATGACACGCACTTCAGGAACTTTCTAAAGTCCCAGCAGAAAGTCACGGACATGCTGGAGAAGTTACTCGCGAATAATGGTAAGAATAGCGAACCACACAGTGTTGAGACACCGTAGCATTCATGTTATATTTTAGGAATAAATAAGTAGTCAGATATCATTTTCTGTTGAATTTTTTTATAATTAACCGACTTCAAAAAAGGAGGAGAGGTTCTCAATTTTATGTTCACCGAATACTCGAAGACGCCAGAACCGATTTGGAAAACTCTTCTTTTGTTTGAAAGAGTATACTCCCAAGTTGGTTCCATAGAAATAATGTCATGGTCTGATCATTGTCTTCGGAGATATGGAACAGAACTCTTCAATAATAGACAGCAAATCTGTCGTGATTGCTGCAATCGCTTGGATGTTTATAGTTTACACAACATCATAACATAACATCACCCCTGTATGCTCTGAAGGCTGATATGCTCATTTCGACAGTTAGGTATGTTAGTTCCATTTTATTGGGGCCTATTAATAAGCCTCAATACCATGAAATCTCTCGGTGAGACTGGTTATAAAAACTTTTGTAGTCACTGACTACCAGTGGCGTGCAGTGGTTCTCCACGGAGGGTAGGCCACGTATACTGACTTCCGAAAAAAAAAATCGCGCTACATTACAGTGTCGTTCTACTTAAGATGACCTTCAAAGTAGTCACCTTTATTGATTTATAATATTTTAAATTTATTGGGTCTTATAAAGGGGGTCGAAATTTTCATTATTTTTGCGATTGGACACACTATTTTCGAGATATAAGCAAAAGAAAAGAAAAAAAAAAGACAGTACTGGTTTTGCACCTGAACTCGAGGTGTTGGTATGAATTTTAGTCCATGACAACTAATTTTATTCCACACCTTTTTAATCGCAAAATTTTGGGTGAAAAACGTCAAATTCAGAATAGCAAAATTTGCCATTTTCAATAAATTAATATCTCCGTGCCATCTTAGTGCTGTCACACTAAAATATTAATTTGTGTCACTTAAGTCAATTTCAGAATGGGAAATTGTCGTTTGACAGGAATAATCTAATTTTTGGTGATTTTTAGTCTAATTTAGAGGTATTTGTGACAAGAGAATCGGCACCATTATCAGCGCAAAGTTCACAGATCACCATTTTTATGTAAATAAACAAATAATAAACACAACAAATAATATTTACAGTAACTGTACGTTTTGAAACTAATTATTTATAACTTAGTAAGTTAGAAAAAGCAAAACATTCAAGATTGCGATACAAATCACAAAAAAACGTAAGACAATTTGAATTTCGCGGGCTACCGTGACCTTACGTCTTGACTTTTGTGGGGCAGCCATTCGTCCAATCACAACACACGATGGCCGTCTACAGTCCAAGGAGGTGACTCCCATATCTATACATGTGTGCCGTTCATACACGCGAAAATATGCATCAGTATGCGTAAATTTATGAATGCACAGGTAGGCCGTACGACTTCTTGCCTTATAATCGTAGTACTGTGGAATACGTCACACGGGCGCGACAAGTTGCTATAAGTGTTGCTCAGGAGTTTTAACTTTCTTTTTTAATATTTTGTGTTATTTTATTACATAGTTATAGTAAATGCATTTGGCGTTGTTGGTAGGGTAGGCTAGGCCTAATTGCCTCTATGGACGGCACGCCACTGCTGACTACCTGTAACGACTGTTAAAGATCTACAAATAACAGCCGGGGCCAACGGCTTCACGTGATTTCTGAGGCACGGACAAAACTTGGTATATAGGTAATAGATGGTCACCCATCCACAGACCCACCTCGGCAAGCTCTGTTTAACCTTGAAGCTCGACCCTGTTATTGTTTCGCCACGAGCTCCTCTCTACCGTGATCATTTACATACTGGTGCCAAATGAAGAATATTCTATGTTTCCTACCTGTGACCCTCCGTGCTCGGTGTCGATGTACCGCGGCACGGGGAACCTGCTCTGCAGGATCTCCTGCGCGTCGTCGATGGGCGCGCGCAGCAGCTGCGCGAAGCTCTCGTACTCCGCCATGTCTTGGTAGCGGAGTTCACGCCATTGTGCTATTGTCTGGTGGAGGTGAAGTTTAGGATGTATACAATATAAGATAGCAAAAAACAGAAACAAACAAACAAAAGCCACCGACTTCTGAAGCTAAAGTTTGTGTTTGTGTTTTTTTTAAATTCGGTAAATATTTTTTTCAATACAATTTCCAAAGAAGATTTTATAAGAACGCCTTCCTGTCATTATCATTCTCGCGCAAAAAGATCTGTGCTGCACTGTAGCTTCATAGGCCATAGCATATAATTTGAGACGAATAATGGTTACAATCATTCCTCTCATAGAGAGGAGGCCTATGTCCCGGCAGTGGGATCATTATAGGCTGATGATGAATGGTTACTAGTGCTTACTAAGTTTTACTTTCATGTTTTATCTTCTAAAACATATAGGGTGACTGGTAGTTAGGTACCAATACTTATACACGTGATTGTACTCATGATAACAAACAACTTTCCCAAAGAAACTTTTTTTTGAATTTCAGTTTTATCACAACAACACAGCCGTATGAAATTCGCGCGAACGCGCCTGTGACCTATCAGCTGTTAGCCGCGTGACGCCGTTCTGTGTCATGACTATCGTACCGTGCAACAGTGCGTAGGCAGAGCAGCCGCGCGGTGAGCAACCCCGCTCCGTAAGCGGTTGTTGTGTTATTGTGATAAGAGTGAAATCAGTATAAAAAAAATGTTTCTTTGGGAAAGTTGTTTATCATGAGTACAATCACGTGTTTAAGTATTGGTCACTAATCACCGGTCACCCTATAAAGGGTGTAAACAGACTCTTAAAGAAGTCGAAAGGCACTTGTTCTCCCCGTCATTGTAATCATTTTTTTGATCTCTACCATACCTGGGAACCTTCTAGTTACGGAGATATTGGGGGTCAAAGTTCCAACTTTTTTTTTTAAATACATGTTTTAATGTAAGATTTTTACTTTTAACACCTCCAGGACCCCTTACTATTCAATCCATCCACCAGCACAATGTTTCGAGTGCATTACATTGAGTCGTACTGTAAAACGTGATTTTTCAGCCCAAAACAAAAAGTCGTTTCCCAGCACTAATTTTTGCGTAAAGTTACTTAGTTTGATGTAGGTACATAATGCTTCGTGAAGAGTCTGTTTACACCCTGTATATTCATTCCTTACCTCTCCATGATAAATAAGTATTTGGAAGAAGGTGTCCATGAGTAGGATACGGTCGGGCTGTATGGACGACGTGTCTAGCAACACGGGCTCCGGGGGGCCGCCGAAGCTGTAGGAGTACAGGATCGGCTGGATCATGATGAGGGACTGCGTCAGGTCCTCGCGCATCAGCATGTGTCTGTGGGAGATGAGAAATGAGGATAATATTATTGATTTTAGTGTCTCACGCAGATAAAACGTTGGCCACAGATGGTCAAACCCTTGTTAAATGCTGTAATGATTGGCTGTCTGAAATGACATCAGCCACGAGTTAGCAATTTTAAACAAGTGTTTTTTAGGGTTCTGTACCCAAAGGGTAAAACGGGACCCTATTACTAAGACTCCGCTGTCTGTCTGTCTGTCTGTCACCAGGCTGTATCTCATGAACTAGACAGTTGAAATTTTCACAGATGATGTATTTCTGTTGCCGCTATAACAGCAAATAATAAAAACTTAAATTATTTAATAATAAAAGGGGGCTCCCATACAAGAAACATGTTTTTTTTCGGCTTATGGTACGGAACCCTTCGTGCGCGAGTCCGACTCGCACTTGGCCAGTTTTTATTTTGCGTTTACTCCACTTACATGTCAGTGGATATTTTTAAATCCATGTGTGATTGGAGGCGAGCCTATTGCCGACAACTAGGCACAACTTCAAACACGAAACTGAGAAATTCATGATGTAAAACACAATAACATTTTGCTCGACCTGAGTATCAGACGCAAGAAGTTCTGAAGTTTTGCTCAGCAGTATATCTCACAGATACTGGACCAACGAGGCTACAAAGCCTAGGAAATTCAGTGTTGTTTGACAACCGGTGAAAGTGAAAACTACTGAACCGATTTGGATGAAATTTGGCACGTAGATAGCTTATAACCTGAATAAAATACTGGAGAAGATGAATAGCTAGTACAAACATAAACTGCCGTCTTTCTCCCATGAAGTAGATAGAAACTATGTATGCACTAAGTAAGATACTTCTTCTTCTTCGACGTGTCGATGATTTCCCTTTCTTTTAAATTTAATTTTGTTTTTTAATTTTCATTTTTTATTATATTAATTTTGTCCAGTACTCTGCCACGTCGACGGCGTTGGTACTGGCCTTCGACAGGTCCCTCAAAGTGCACGAGGAAGCACACATAGTGCAGGAAAGTAGGTGAGCCATTGTTTGCGTTGAAGATACTGATGTAAAAGGGTCACTTTACCTATAGAACGTGGTCTCATCAGGCGAGTTGTTGAACACCTGTAGGAACTGCGAGCGACGCAGGTGGTACATGAACTGCGGGTACAAGCTGAAGTTCTCTGACAGACGGAAGCTGTTCGGGTCGTCCTTGCCGTACTCGCCGAATTTCTGGCACTGCAAAGAAAATGTTATGTTAGTGAAACTGATACTCGCAAGTTTAGACTCATATGAAATAGTTTTTTTTATATTTGGTGAAGACAGATGTCTTCTTTTTAATAATATGTTGATAGCAGTCTGAATGGAGTATACCAGAATTAAGCCACGATTGCATAGACGTGTGACTCACGTGAGGTTAATAGGTCCGGGTTTAATTTTAACCTTTTTGATTTTTTTTTTCTTCAGATTGGGACATCATCAAATGACTTCTCCCGCTCTGGGCTGAGCGGAAGGGAGTGTCAGACTTGTACTGACTAAAACCCATCCATGTTCCTTCTTTGCCCTTTGTGTTCCAGGGCCGCGGTATTTCTTTCGAACAGTCCCGCAAGCCTGGCAGGCATTTAATTTTACCCTTAATTAGGCATGCATTGATGTTGTAATAATTGATATTATGCAACGAGTTCGTTCCACTTCCTTTATTCCGAGGTACACACCCACATTTCGCTAGTTACGTTTCAGTCCCATACATACCAGTCGGATGAGCATCCTGTCGAGCCAGCGCAGCACGTCGGGGCCGTCCTCCAGCTCCGCGCGGTACACCACCAGCCGCGCCATCACTACTGCCGCAGCTTCTTGATCGAAGCCTGCCGATATGTGGTGTAGACTTACTGCGGCGTCACCCCAACTGTAGGAAAGGTAAGGGGTTAGTAAATCATCGTCTGGCTAGCATTGTCCCAACTATTTTGGGGTTGGCTTCCAGTCTAACCGGATGCAGCTGAATACCAGTATTTTAAATGGAGCGACTGCCATCTGACCTCCACAATCATCATGTCATCCTGTATTGCACCACAACACTTCATCATAATAATCATTATTTCAGCTGTAAGACGTCCACTGCTGGACATAGGCCTCCCCTAAGTGTCACAACACTTCGTTAGACGCAATCATTTGATGAAATTGTTTGAATGGTTTTAAGTCTCAGGTCTCATGATTATGCCACAGAACAAGTGACCAATGGCCGTCCCAACACTGTAATAACGTAACCGAAAAGCAGTACTCATAGTCTGGACTTCATGACTAGAAGAAACGCATCGATAGGCATGTCTTGCCCATCTTAATTGTACTCTTCGATTCACTTTTACCCCAAAAGCAGCTAATACCATTTTTGACAGCTCTGATTGAAAGGCATGGAAAGAGCTTAGCAATAAAAAAAAGTATAGCTATCTCACTTGCGCGCTACAGTAGTGACGCGTACGCGGCGCTGCCCGCTCGAGTGTTGGTACTGCGTGATGAATTGGACGCAGCCGCGGCCGCCTTGAGGTACCGCTGCGTGCTGATTTACCACCTGATAAACAAACATTAATAGTCAGAAATACAAGAATGTCAAAAGAAACGTAAGTTCGGGTACTGTCAACCCTGAAACATTATCACTCTCACATCACAATCATATTATGACAATGTTTGGTAGACTTCCTACTATCGACGGCCGCTTCACCAAACGGGCGCTTCGGCTGACCAAATTACAGCTACGCGCAGTTACAGCCGCCATTACACGGACATGAACACGGCTCTTTTAACAAACACCTCTTTGTCATAGGAGTTACAGACAGCCCCCTGTGCCGAGCCTGCATGGAGGTAGACGAAACAGCAGCCCACGTGCTTCTGCACTGCCCAGAGGTTGCACCATACAGGGCAAAGTACTTCGGTAACCCAGGTACTCTCCGCGAGATTGTCGGCAACATCAAGGCGCTGCTGGCCTTTCTCGGGGAGTTGGGGTGGAACGAATAAATTTCCCACCCGCACGCAAAATACGCGCATTGGACGTGGAGTTGCGGACACCAGCCCGTTATACAATACAATACAATACAATGTTTGGTAGAAAAGTGTCACAATTCTACCAAACTAAAACTGGGGCTGTTTAGGGAACTGTCAACATCACATTTATTCTAGTGTAAGAAAGAGATAGTGTTATTCGTTTCGTATACTCCATCTCACAAAACAGTATGATGTGGTGAAAGGTAAGCGTTTTGGGGGACTGTCTTTTGTACATTTTAACTTTCAAAAAGGACCTGGTTCTCGGCCTAGTTAAAAAAAAATTCCTTTGGTTGAACACTCACCTCAAAGAATATCGCCATGGTAGTGCTGGGGGTGAAGGTGCACATCTTCCACTGGCACGTGTTGCCCATACCGACCTCCTGGTCCGACACGCACGGACCCTTGACGTTCAGGGATACGCAGGAACCGATCGCACCGGATACTGGTGAAAACATTGTCATTCAATAGTTATACTAAACGCCATAACTCAAAGCGGTCGTGATCAAAGTGCGAGTATAGGACAATAAGGTACAGGTTTTTAAACAATAATCTGAGTCTCGTATTGTCATGTATTTCCCACGTTTTATGCCCGACATCACCCACTGCTGGGAACCTATAGGCCTCTTTCTTGAGCCCATCTCCAGACAAGATACTCCAACTTAATTAGGAAACAAATAACTTTTGACCTAGTGGATCTGACTACAAAAATATTCAAAACTGTTAAGTGCTACTGCCATTGTGAGAGAAAATAAATAAATTTATTATCATTTAAATTTATTATTCGCTCATTTTCTACAGAATAAGCCTTTGTAGTTCCTATCGACTTAACTGAATTGTAAAACACTGAAGTCACATAAAATTCATGCAATAATAAGTTCCAAATGTTCTGATAACTTGACTTACTTTTAAGTTCTCTACTACATTTGACCTCGAGCGTCCCGTTAAATGCCATCTTGTAGTCGCCCCGTTGATCCTTGGCGAAGACTCTCTGGAATGTCTGCTTGAACAGGGAAGAATTGAACGAGTCTCCCATCACCATGTGTCCTCTAAGAACAAAAAAAGGTAAATGAAGACAGATTTTTTGAAGTTATACTTCTTTTGGCGCGTTTGGATGAGAGTGAATTCATGACCTGCGCCCGCACGATGTCCCAAAAAAACGACATGATGAAGTTGGCTGCAGAATAGAATTAATAATATATATTTCTTTAAATGACTAACTTAACTTATAAGTAAGGAAACTGAATATACAGTGCTTACTGTATACCTATACTGTTTTGATTGATTTTAACATTTTTCTTCGATATCTACTGCAGTTTTGTTTTTTTAAATTTTTCTTCAGACGCCAAAGAAGTATAACTTCTAACGCGTTTACATAAGTACACACACACCTTTTTTGTTTTTTTTTTCTCTTCAGCTATCAGTCATCCCTGACTATGATCAGATGTGTGGAAAGATGCATCATTTTTTATAGAATCAGGACCAGTGTCCAAATTCTACTTAGTGAGGCAGCACAATATCAGCTTTCTTGAGTCTCTTAGTATGATTTGACATCAATAGTGAACGCGAAAGGGGGCCATCCAAATGGTTGGATAAATCTATCTTTGTATTTCTCTAAGTAGCGCTTCGCTTCTTCTAGGACTGTTGGAATTTCCAGGTGCTCATGGATTTCCGAGTTGCGAGCGTACCAGGGCGCCGCTGCTAGGACCCTCAGTATACTGTTTTGATATCTTTGGATGCATGAATGAAGACAGATGAAATTATTTCATCAATGTGATTTATTGTGCAGTTCACAAAATGGTGAAATATAGGACCTGTTTGTATCAGTTTTCATTCGTTTTTACAATATTTGCGAACGACTAATGGCAACTCATACTGTCCCTGTCACTTTTAAAGTATTTCAATGGTGACAAGGTAAAAAACCTGCCACGTGCGAGTCTCAGGACTCGCGCACGAAGGGTTCGGTTTGTTGTCATAGCGGCAACAGAAATACACATTTTGTGAAAATTTCAACTGTCTACCTATTACGGATCATGAGATATACAAACAGACAGACGAACGGACGGACGGACAGTGGAGGCTTAGTAATAGGGTAGTTGCGTTTTGTCTTTGTTAATTAATATTTGTGAAGTTTTCTGAATTCTCATGGTAATCCCATAATTTTTATGTAACATCTATGTTCTACGTATACTTCATTTTCTACAACCAAAGCCAATCGGTTTGTGCAGTATAATGTCAGTTCTTCATGTTCGTAAAGCATACAATTACGTGTGATACTGCTAATTGAAATATCAACAACATCGATAATGCAGAGAAAGTGATTTATGTCGTAATCATTTTAATTGCCTAGTCACTCATCAGAACGAGTAATAAACAATTATGCACAAGCAGTCTTTAAATGCACAGAGCGAGTGCTATAGCACGCGGCACCACGCTCTGTTTCTCGCTCTAACAAATAACGGTTATTAGCGAAAGAAAAGGATGAGAACATAGGAAAATAAGATTTCGTGCGGCTAGATGAACTTCAACCCTAATACCTAGTTGTATTGCGCAATGAAAAGCCACATATTAAAATAAAAAGGGTAACGGTAGCTCGGAATCTGTTCCCGATGCTGGTAGGCTACTATTTTTTTAACTTCTTAAATGTTTTTTTTTTTTTTTTATATTCGTATATTTAAAAATGTATGAAAACGAATTAAGGGTTGGTAATAATTGTGAACATTATAAAATACAGCTGAATAATTTATGGCCATCTCCATAATATTTCAGTTACCATTTTCGAACCTACAGGCAATTCAGTCATCTTTACCAAATCTAATAATACCACAAGTTTGAAATCTACTTACCCAGTAGAATTACAACACTGCTTCATCTCCAAAAGTCCAGTCTGATCCAAGGCACATGAGTAAATGTCAATCGAGTGACCATTCGTCGCAGCCCTCAGAGACAAAGCTTCATAATGTTTGATACCTTTCTTCATGTACTTCGCGTTGTCCTTGTGAATATCGTGGTGAGAACGAATAGGCTGCTTCAGCTCATCATTGACCACCTGACCCGGACCTTGAGAGCAAGGTCCACCGAGGAACAGCATGATTCTTCCACCAGTGTTAGGGTAGGTCACTTCCAGAAGACCAACGGCCAATGAGAGAGCAACACCACTGCTACGTAACGGTCTCTTTCCAACGCCTAATGGCCATGGATCCCGTCCTAATTCTCCTAACAAATCAGTCAATGCCATGTCACATGTCTTAACAGGTTGCAGGAATCTGTGTGCTGGTGGTTGAGGGGCAGGTGCGCCGGCTCTTTGCTGGGGGTTGGGAGCGTTGACGCGACCGATCGCCAATTGTTCTTGAATCTGTTTCGCTGTCAAGTCTTTCGTGCCTTTGAAGACATAGCATTTTGATATGCCTTCTGTGCCTGAAGAAAAGAAATTAAAAGCTTTAATGCTTCAAGATTAAACAATCTTAGCTTACGAAAATATTCGTAGTAAATGTAAATGCACTTGGCTTCAAGCCAAGAGGTTGTGGATTCCTTCCTCTTGGTTTTCAGCAAAGTGTATGGTAACAATGGTGTTCAAAACATGTAAATACTTGAGGAAATGTAAGTATGCAGGAAGTGAAAGTAAATACACTATTGCTTAACAGTTTTGTCATGTAATTCCATTTCTATGAAGATAATAACTCTATGAAGATAAAAACATGTACAAATCTAAGCCTAGCTGATAAAAGACAGGAAACATATAACTCTTTTAAATTAATAGTAATATGAAATAATTGATAAGGGTGAATGTTGCTAAGGGCTTTCTAAATTGGTCTTTTGTGCCCTTGGTTGCAATTTCAAACAGCAATAGATATAGTTTCTTGTAAATAAATAAAATCTTTATTTTCAGACTAGAGATCCATAAGCAACTGGAAGTCAGGGAGAGAGGCCTTTGCCCAGCAGTGGGATGATGCAGGCTAACAGTTTCAGTATCAGTAGAGATCCATAATGAAAAAACAAATTGGCACTTATTAACAAACTAATTATAGCACATATCTGAATGACGGTCTGTGTGCCGCCACTTAGGGACACATTATTTGGCTCAAAAAAAAAAAAAAACTCAAAAGCATTTATTTCAATTAGACCCTTACAGGCACTTTTGAATGTCGGAAAAACAAAGAAGGCTAAGCTACAGTCACAGTCACAAGGCATAATAACTTGTGAAAGTACTGTAGTTGCCCATTCCAAAGCGTAGATCTCTATGGAGAAGAATGGGCAAGAAACTCCATGGACACTCTTTTCAATTAAAATATTGTTACAAAATCTTGGTTACATCATTCAGGTTGAGATTATATATATATGTGAAAATGATGTAGAAATACGTGCACGTTAAGAGCATCCAGAGTAAAAGATTAATGAACAATTTAAGAATAAAGTACATAGGTAAGGTCTTAGTTCTTATGTGCCAATTACAGGTATGAAATTTCCAAAAGTGAGACTCCACTTACCCAGCTCATGTATCTGCACCATGCGTCCAAAAGTAATCAGACCAACAAGAGCATTCTGCGGCATAAGACTTAGCGAAGTCTGAAGAGAGTCCTTCAGTGCCCCGAGTTCCTCCTCATCCAAACATGTGTCAACTACCAGCAGGTAGATAGGTGGCATAGTCTGGGCGCGGGTTATGGTGTACTCTATAGTGGAGAAGTTCGGGATCAGCTCTGCGGGTTGATGCTGCTCCGATATCGCGGAATATTGTGGAGGGAACTGGAAAGTATAGTTCAGTATTATAGTAATTTTAGTTCAGGCTGAAAACTTTGTAAACCACTTCTTTAACACAAAACTCTGCAAGATTTTGTCAGCAGATGTGCCATAGTACACTTAGTAAGAATGTCTAATATAACAGAATATATAGTATTGTCAGTTATATATAAAATACTAGCTTTTGCCCGCGGTTTTGCTTGCTTCATTTTAAATTTGACAGTGAATTCGGAATTGTACTCTGCTTGTAATTTAATCATGATTCGAAAGGCACGTGGCGCCATCTATGAGCAAAATAACGTTATAGTTGTTTTCCTGGGGAACGTCCTTTTTTTCGGGATGAAAAATACCCTATGTCTGTTTCTATACACCTGACAACGTATGTACAAAATTTCAGGTTTCAAACTCACGCCCTTCTATTAAGGGTTTGGTTCCCGAACTTACTCCTTAAAGGTGGACCATTGTGCGTGTCTCACGCCCTTTTCCCATGGGGTTCCATGGGAAAAGGGTGTGAGTTTATATAATTAACTCAACTGACCTTCTTGCTGAATCACCTATACCAATCATATTTGAAATTAAGAGGTGTTACATCATCTACACACAAGACATGATCAATCCAAGCATATTGAGTTTCAACAATTGGAATGTTGCAATAAAAAAAAATCAAGGTAATCGAAATTAATGTAGATAATATGTAGGGCATATAATAGCAGATATAGAAAGGAGGAGGAGCAGTAGTTGACTGCCTTGTTGGTGTTGAACAATAGTTGGTTCGATTCCCAGGTCAGAGTTTTATTGGGTGTTCCCATCAGGAATTTCTCAGTAGCTGCCACGGAGTCTGGATTTGTGCCCGGTTGATGGTAACAGGCTCGCCCCCCATTTCATGGGATTTAAACATAACTAGCCAAATATGGGTACTCTGGTAACTGTACATATAGTACAGTTCTGCCTAAACCCTTGGAGATTACAAGGTGTGATAATGTATGTTATGGAAAGGATTAATATTGCACAACAATGTCATCATCATTATCTCAGTAAGCCCTATAAAAGGTCTATCTTTTATTGTGTTTGAACATTTAAGAAAATAATAAACAAAAATGGGATATGGGATTTTGTAACCTGTCCTAATCCTTACCAATATACATGACAATCTGAATGACAGGCAAAAAACAAAATAAAATATATTACTATAAAATACTGTCTACTCACAGGGTTTCTCTGGAAACAGAAGTTGCATGACCATAATTTGGCTCTGTAGTCCACCTGGCACATCGGATTTAAGATAGCCCTGCATGTATTCCGGGTACATAACACAGGTTCATACTGAATCGGCGGCAAATCAGGCCTTTCCTTCAACGGCTGGTACAAACATGCCAGCGGCACCACCAGCCTGGTAGCCTCGATCCTACTCGAAGGCCACACGTTCCACGTGAACCGAATACCATCTCTGTCTTCATTCTGCTGAATAAACTCCTCATACGTGGCCATATCGCCGATCTAAAAACGAAACATCGATAATTCACAGATTTAGCAAACATCAGATTACAGACGAGGATACATCTGTTATTTCTATATTTTACTTACCAAGTGTGCAAGCGGCAACTCGAGTCCAGCCACATATGCAATATATAAACGTTTCACTAAGTATTCATTCAGAAATTGGTTGTTATTGGGTTTTTACAACAATTTTCAGCAGACGGGAGAGGCTGGCTGATTTGGCAATTGTCAAAATCATAGACAAATCAGCTGTCACAATGGCCACGTCATTTTGGGAAACGCAATATATTTTTTCTCGTTATTTTAATTTTTATTTCCATAATTTTGAATAATGCTTATTATTTTTGATCTTCTGAATTAGTATATAGAAATAATAAAATGTTGAAGACTTTTTACCTTTTAAATTTATGGTTTTGTCTCTGGTTATCCATAGATTTAAGAAGAAACTTCATAGACAAGTTTAGCGTCCTTGTCTATGGCAAAAAGTGACGCGTTCCTTTACACACATTCGGGATTAAAAAAAACGTAAAAAATAAATAAATACACGTTTTCACTAAAAATTTAAGAATTCTGCAGTTAATTATACTTTAATTCAGTGATTAGCAACGTTTCAAGACAAAAAGTGTGGATCATTTTTGAAAACTATGAAATACATGTGTGGAACAAACGGTTCAGTTGTGGACATTCTGAGTAGTAATGAAACGTTCTTGAATGAAATATTTTTTTATTTTTAGGACATAGTAAATTATATTTCAATTATGGACATTATTTGTAAAATAATTCGTATTTAATGGTATAAGAACAAACATTATAATATAATTAGTGGATACAAAATTAATGACATGTCATTGCTTTGTTTGAAGAGCAGGAAGTTTACGCCAAAAAGTGCGACTGCGCACTGGCCAAATTAGTAGTGTGAAAGAAAATGGCGATCAGCGAAAGGCGTCCGGAGTTAACGTGATGAAAAACATTGTTAAAAGCTCAATTACATAGTGTTATAGTTATTAATTGTGTCAGATGTAGATTAATTAAGTGTTAATGAATAGTGATTGTGTATAAAAATGGCTGCGAATATGTACAGAGTCGGCGGTAAGTGGCAATAATTGGTTATTTTTGTTGTAGCTTCGCCGGTTCACCGCCAGCCGACTAGCGGTGCTTTGCTTTGATTGTCGTACCTTCATTAATTGCTCACATTAATTAGTTCAGTCAACTAAGTTTCTTAACTTGTCATAATCAAAACTAATCTAAAGGTTTGCGTGTAAAACATCGCGTCAAACCCTTGTTTGCGGGAAGTTATATTTATTTTACCAAAATTCGTCAATTAGGACATTAGCATTTGCATCTAGGTATCATTGTATCGGCTTGCGTATCTGCGAGCGGGTGGTTAGACACGAAGCGCCTTCAATTATCAGACGGCGTTTGTGATTTTTAGAGATTGTTTGACGAAGTTTTGTTGGTTTCAACACGAGATTTTAGGTTATATTCGATGTTGTCAAAACATTTTGTTGGAAGTATTTTATATTGTGGGGTTCGTTGATGGCTTGGGGGTTACTGTGGTATACCGGGAGTTTGGATGAGTAGCTGTGCAGGTTATTGGGGTTAGTTTTGTCATGTTTGGTGTATGAGTGCCGGCGCTTCGGTGTCGCTGGTGTTAGCGGGAGCCGGGCGCGGGTGCCGCGTGCCGCGCTCCACGGGCCTCGCGTCGAATGTTAATTAGCTCTTCCTTTTATGTTAACTTCCTATATTAAAGTGCAGTGCCACTCAAAAGTTTGTGGAGTCTTTGTTTTTGGACATCAAACTTTTTTTCATTTTTTTTCACCTATTAGAATATGGTATCATGGGTTGACCATCTCTATGTTACTCAGCACCTCAACAATCTTTTTCAAAAAAACTACCAATTTTGAGAAATTAAGAAGATTTAAATGTTAAATGATTTACTTACGTATTTCACATATTATCTGAATTTATCATTTTTGTGTTGACCTCAAAATGCCTGCATACATATTACACTTGTATCTGACAAAGAATAACTTGACCTACATTCACTACCTTGGATTTTTTCTTTGGCACTGAACTTTATTAATAACCTATGGGCCTAACAGAAAGGCTGCAACTATGTGAAAAGTAAATAAACCATTTAAGAAAATATTATTAAAACTTTTTTGAATGATCAACTTGAACAAAGTCAACATACAAACAATTCTCTGTAGGTATCAAGGTTACTGAAGGCAATCTATTTTAGTGACATATTAATCTGGTGATTTACCTGCTGAATTATACAAATAGGTAAACAATCAAATGTAGTTGATGATATCAGAAAATTTTCCTTTACAAGCTTTTTGCGCATTCTTTATTCTGATTGTTTGAAGAAGGCAAATGACATGCTCAATGTTACTATGAAGTTAGGAAAAAAGTTAGAGATTCACTACTGCATGACTATGAATTAATTTATCTCAATGACAGTTGTTTTCATTTCTAAAACTGACTGATTAGCTAAATCTCAAAATCTACAATTTTTGACCGATCACCAAGATGGCACGTAAATTGTATTAAATAAAGGTAAAGTTGTAAACAAAATATACAATACAAGTTTTAGTCTGTAGATCCATGCAGGCAACGCTACAGACAAAAACTTGTATTGTATATTTTGTTTATTTACTTCACAGAATCTTACAATATGATGTTGATATACGACAACAGCAATTCTAACATAAACTAAAGCAAAATGAACAAATTAAACTCTAATTTCAAATAAAAACTGTTTCAAAATCCTATCATCCCATTTTATTAGCGAACATAAATTATTAAAAGAACACAAAGTAACTTCGTTGCCATGAAAGACTCACCTTTACTCCTATGAAACTAACAATCAATTAAACAACATCATTGAAAGTTAATAGATACACGCTTCCCTACATTTTTTTAATTAGGTACACAAACATTTATAGTTATGACAGTAAAAATTAAACTCCTCATTTTGTTTAAGATAACCTTCAGTCATGTGAAAGTATGAGTTCATTGACCTATTACCTAAGCGTAGGCTGTAACCCAACTACCTAGCCTGACTTTTAATATCTAGTGCAAGCTGTTCATGCCTAGTATTACATAGTATTTAGTAAGTACTTAGGTATTTTTTCCTATTGACACATTTCAAATGTGGTATGGCTTTGCTAATTTATTGTTCTTACGACTATTTTCCTCTTAATATCTCGCGCTAATAATAATAGTTAAAGCTGTAATCACATGACGTAACTTCATGCGTTCCAGTACAGTCAACTGCACAGTTAGTTAATAAATTACTAATTAGTTCCCCATTAAAAGGATAAGCAATGAATTTCGTTTCAATAGACATATTCATTTGATTACGTGTGTTCCTAACCGCGGGAATATGTATTACTAGCTTGAGGAAAAATAATGCAAAACCAAAATTCCGGAATTATTTTAAAGGACGTCGAATTATTTGGAACCAACCAACAAGTTTGAATCATCAAAATAATGCTTTCAACGGTTATCACGAAGGATCCGTGGTTTATTTCTGCAAATATCAACATTTTTGTTCCAAAACGTCGCCAACGATTCGCGCGCCAAAAATATTCATCCAAAATTTTTATTCAAATGGATCTATTTAAATAAAATTACACTAGATAGATGGCTTCCTAAGATTAGCAATCCCACCAAAAATCAAATGAATCCAAGATCGCCAGCGCGATCATCCGACGACAACCCCAACAACATGACACCCCTATCAATAAAAACCGACGCTGAATAACAGTGTTGCTGGTCTCTCGTTTCGTAAACTTCAGTTTGATCGTCGGTTTGTTCAGCCTACGTTACGCAACTATCTTTATTGTTATTGTGGCTGGCAGCGTCCAGATTTTCTAATTGTGTTTGCTTCCTATAAAACGTTACCGGTTTTGCATAGAAACAGTTTTTGTTCAAAGACAAACTGTCACTTTAAATTCGCCTCTAGCTTATCACATTGCCTTATCTGAAGAATACAAAGTGCGACGTTTTATTATCTAATGAGAATTCCATCAAAATCGGTCCAGTGATTTACCAACTTGCGTCTAGCAGATCGGTGCATATAATTCTGGTGGTCCCAATATTTCCGATTTATTTGAGCAATTGTTTATCTCCGTAAGATGGGTTTGTAGCTGAACGCTAAAAAGTCTAGTCTAGTAGTCAACCGCAATGCCTGGTTTCACTTACAAGAGGCGACATCAAAATGAAACCACCACCCACCAAATAAACTACCCTCCAGAATTTGTTGGCGTGATAAAACAAGCCCGTCCAACAAAACATTATGATAATAATTCAGTGGTTAGGAACTGTTAATCGAAACATCTAATAATTTGTCGACATCAACTCATTAACATTACAAATACGCTAAGCTGACGAAAATCACACCGCTATCTTAGGTTTCATGAATTAACAATTTGTTCTGTTCTAATTAATGTTTCATAAATCAAAATATCAATTTCACCACAATAACCTAAACGATTGTTTACGTATATTGTACTACTCTGTCAAGAAAGTACCGGGAAACGATCAATTATACACAAAATTTGAATTATTCACTCAAAGTTATTTTAACCTTCAAAGTATGGTCCTTCAGAAACGATACACTTACGCCAGCGAATAATTCAATCATCAAAACATTTTTTAAACGCTTACATTTTTTTCCGAAATTGAGTTTAGGTCTCGCCGCGAATTCTCCTTTATGTCTTCTACCTAATGAAAACAGGTGCCACGAAGTGGTAATTTGAGTTTATGAAAAAGAAAGAAGTCGGCTGGAGCCATATCTGGTGAATAAAGTTGTGGTCAAAAATTCGTTCACTATGATGGCCTTGTGCGAAGGCGCACTATCGTGGTGTAAAATCCAAGAATTTCCTTTCCACAAATCTGGCCTTTTTCGTCGAATTTGCTTTCTTAAACGCCGCATAAGTCTCAAATAATAGTCTTTATTTTCTGTTTGACCTTCCGGCAAGAATTCCGAGTGCACAACATCGCGATAGTCAAAGAAAACGGTCAACATGACTTTGACTTTTGATCGACTTTTGCGTGGTTTTCGGTTTCGGTTCAGTTGGAACACGCCACTCCGAAGCTTGTTGACTAGTTTACATCTCAAACTCGTAAACCCACGTCTCGTCATCTCTAACAAATTAACAATGCATTTCATGAATGTCAGGTCGGAATTGACTCGTTCTAGCATGGCCTCAGCGACCCTTATGCGATTGTGTTTTTGGAGAAAATTCAGGTCTTTTGGGACTAGCCGAGCGGCAACATGTTTCATACCCAAGTGATTATTTAAAATGGTACGGATCGACTCGTGAGACACAGAAAGTTCAGCGGCTGTCTCTCTGAAACTTGAATTGAGGATTTTCAGTCACTATTTCCTTCACTTTTGGCCAACCAGAGCGATGCAAATCGTCCATCACATCTCGACCGCTTTTGAACCCTTTTTACTGCTCAAAAGTACCTACGTGTTTTTGAAATAGTCGTGTTCGACTTTTTCAGAGTTTAGTAACACTTTTTGAGTAACATTTTCAGAGACTGAACATGAAATTCCACTGACCACATTCAAAACAAACTCCTCGTTCGATGTTTTTGTTCATTATGAAATTCGCAATATACACTAGATATAAAAATAGCACTGTTATGTATTTAATCAAATTATCAGATGCAACTCAAACTCCGCGCCAAAATCGAAAACAGTTGTGCCAATCAAACAACAAAAAAAAGACGTGTGGCACTCGGAGACTGCCGCGGTAAAGCTATTGCATAGCATTTTTTATCAACTTATGTAATTATAATTATTTATTCAGTTTTCGTAGTGTCAGATATGGCTTGTCAATATCTGACACTACGTGTTAGGCACTAGGTGTTAGGTTATTATCGTTACGGAATTTCTGGATTCGGTCTCCACGCTCAAGGCCCGCGATATAAGCTATGCAAAGCTTAAAAATTGAATTTGGAACCATAAACAAATTATCCATTCCCGATACTTTTTTAAGATAAGTTAATAGTGATATCAAGTAAGTACCTATAACGTCACAGATGATACCCGAAATCTGTGGCTATAAGTCGTCGCACCGAGATGCCAGGCAGATGATTTTTTACCTTATTATTTATTTTAAACACACTCGAACTAGTGTGTATGAACTCGTAAACTTGAACGGAAGTTCGGTCAGTAAATGAAAATAGTAGAATGACTTACGGTTGTGGTTTTACAATGACTAGCTTATCCACATGGTTAGCCAATGGAGTAAAATACGACGCTAAGATGCAATGTGTTATGTCACAAACTACGGTGGTTATTGCATAAAAAACCGGTCAAGTGCGAGTTGGACTCGCGCACAGAGGGTTCCGTATAAACTTGTAGGTATTTTGTTATTAACTACATATTTGCGGTTTTCAGATTTTTTCCTTTTAAATCTAAATTTGTCCTAAATCGTGTTGACTAAGGACCTTGATTTTATACATCTAATAGGGACTTCCTCAGTATTTGATATAAATTTCAACTTGCTAGGTCCACCCGTTCCTGTGAAAATTGCTGGTGACACACGGACAAGGGAGTGATTTTATAAGGGTTCCTTTTTTACCTTTTGAGGTACGGAACCCTAAAAATGTAAAAAGGTACTAACTCGTAAATAAGCCGCGAGGCGAAATATTTCTGTGTTTATATGAATTTTCATAGAACTATTAACAGTTTAGGAGAGAGGTGTTGAAGGATTACTACAAAATAAATACATGCAGTTTAATGCATGTAGTAAGTAGTAACCACGTACTGGGGCCCGTGAAAACGTTCATTGACTGAACAAATCGACACCAACGCTTTGTTGGGTACACAAACGACCACGAAATCACTGACTGACGAACACACAACGCGGTTCACCATTGCCAGACAACGTAGTATTATATTATAGTTCCATCCCCGTAGCCAAATGTAGTAGTATCAATGAATGATACTTATTAGCACATAATTCGATTTAAAATATTTACTTACAAGAAAAGATATATTAGGTCCTTGAGAATTTGTTTCTCAGGTCTCTTGCCTTATCCGTGAGCATGAGTTTGAGTTCTTATGGCGTTCCACAAGGAGGCATATTGGGCCACCTTAATGGCGCCCACCTTAATAGCGTAAAATGTGTTAATATACATGTAGGTATTAATTAATAGTATTTTAATCATTGCTTAATCAAAAATATTTATTTGGCTTCCTGCCATTTCAGTCTTTCAGGTCGGAGCGAAACTGTATTTGTACCCAAATCTATATTTTACTAAAAGAAGTTGTAAATAATGCCATACATTTTATCGTATTGAATGAGATTGCCAAAAACCTGTGGCAGTACTGCAGCGTCTTTAAATCCTATACATTTATTTACGCGAATTAACCGTTTGGCCGTAACTCGCGTGATGATGATAATGCGGCCTAAGGTAGAGCACACTTGCCTAGAAGAAACCGATTCACTAGCTTAGATCCAGTCTTCTGTTGACCGTTTCTCCATCTTACGCCCCCCATAGTCCGCCCTTGCTTTCAATGAATGATCAGAGATCAACCACGTACACACTGTTCGCCTGGCGTCATTTTGGCAATGCTTTTCAGCTGCTTGAATGGAAACGTCTCTTCTCCTTTTGAATAGCAGTACTAGTAGTAAATATTACGTATTGAAATACAATTGTTTAGCTTCAAATACAGGGTGTAAACAGACTCTTCAGGAAGCCGTTAACCAAGCATTATGTACACCAAACTAAGTAAGTTTACGCAAAAATTATTGCTGGGAAACGACTTTTTTTTTTGTGGTGAAAAATCACGTTTTACGGTTGGACTCAATGTAACGTATTCAAAACATTGTGCTGGTGGATAGATTGAATAGTACGGGGTTCGTCAAGGTGTCTTATGTAAAAACAATACATTAAAATCATGTATGTATTAAAAAAAAAAAAAAAACTTGTGAAAAAGTTGGAACATCTCCGTAACTAGAAGGTTCCCAAGTACGGTCTAGAACAAAAAAAAATAATCGCAATGACGGGGAGAATAAGTGCGTTTCGGCTTCGTTAAGAGTCTTTTTACACCCTTTATAATGTAGGATGAACTCTAGAAAATATATTGTTTATTTTATAACAATTACAATCGATAAAATTAACTTGCTATTGTTTTTTCACCTGTTAGGTAAGCTATAGAATGTGAACGATATTTTAAAACATCTTCATTGACCGGTAAATCAATCGTATCATTTATTTTTCGGATGGTAAATCTAGGTGTACTCAAATATTTGAACCATAGCTCAAATATGTGTTTAATTCATATTTATTCGAGATGAATTTAACTTACAGCATGGATCAAAAACTAGTTTTTTTACAATTTTTTTTCCTCTGCCCGTTCTCAACACTTCCTTACGACTGGTTGCTCATTTGGATCAGTATTACCAAAAAACGTATGGTAAACGTTAGAGATGTTATGGCTATGTTTCGGATCTGGATACGGTTATGGATATAGGAATAAAATTATATCGGTTTCGAAACGGTTATGGATATGTAATTATTTCGGATTATCCGTTAGTTTCGGATAGTTTCGGTGGATATAATAAAAAATTAACTAGTTATGAAAGACGTTATGTTATGACTAGAAATAACAACCAAACTGCAAGATTCACGTGGCGCGCGAGCGGTGAAACAAAAACCTGTGGAAACATGTAGTTTTATTTAGACTCCGCCCTTATACGAAACTATCCGAGACTTGTGAAACGGATACGGTTACGGTTATATTTTTATTTCAGATATCCGATAATTTCAGTTACGGATACGGAGCTCCATAACATCCTTGGTGAACGTATCAGGTGGCGTCCTGTAGTTCCTGCCAACCCCCATGGGGGAAAAAGGCGTGACTTTATGCGTAGTGAACAAAATCTCACAAGTGCAACGTCCTCAATGCATCTACCTATTAAAGCATTTGTACAAACGCACCGGACAACAGAATCAAAATGAAAAGTAAAGAACAAGTGGTCAGACGTGCCGGTCCGAATAACGTACTCATTAAAAATTGCAACAGAAAATTCTTAAGTAAAGAAGTAATGTTAATATCAGATGACATGTCCCAGTGATTTAAAACAATAGAAAAGAAATGAGACAAAAAAGGGTTAAAACATTAAACAATGGCAACCTCTAAACTTTAGAGGACTTTACAAATGCATAAAAAACATCAAGGGCATATTTAAACTTATTCTTTTGTAGCTAGGTTAGGTTTAACGGATGATATTTTCTTGATTAATGCCAAATTTTCTACAGCCATTGCTTTGATTACGAATATTTTAGATAATCGTAAACTTAATTCTTAGTATGAAAAATTGGATCATTAAGAGTATGGCTACGCATAGGTTACTTAATTTTTTTTAAATATTTTTTTTTTTAATTTTTAGAATGTTTTTATTTTAATTTGGTTATTTACATAAATCTAAAGAATTGTTTACGTCATTCGTAACAATTGACTGTGATGCCAGTTATGACTATCCTATCCTACGTATTATAACAAAGACCTCCGCCGCATCTGTCTGTCTGTGCGCGATAAACTCAAAAACTACTGTACCGATGTTTATACTGTTTTACCAATGGATAGAGTGGTTCTCGAGGAAGGTTTTAGTATATAACTGGTCAAATTTTTGTTGCGGGAACGGGATCAAAATTTCATGATTACTTTTGGTTACGATAACCGACATCCACGCGGGAGCAGCCGCGGGCATCAGTTAGTGGTAATTAAAAACAAAAGAAACACAAGTAAAGCGCCGCCACGCTTAATCTTATAGTGTGAATTCAATCATTCTCCGCCCTCCTCTGATGACGTGTCCAGGCTAAATTTACTACACACTTACTTATTGACACGTTCCAAAAATACACTTCTTGGCAAAACTGAACGGGCGTTAACATCGCTATCAGCCGCATAATGCCCCAACTTACACACATACATAGGTAATATCATACGTATAGATGTATCCGTAACACTTGTATATTGGCCGGCTATACATATCTGCGTAGATGAACCACTGCGTACACATGTATAGCTACTGCATACCTATTGATATAAGCGCTGGTGTTGTTTCTTGTAAACGCCAGGTCGACCGCGCGTCTACTCTGCTTTTACGAGGCTTTTTTTATAAAGGGGGGATCAGTTTTATAAGCACCTTTTTACTGTTTATTGGATACTCTACAATCGTTTCACACTAGTTCAATGTCCTCTCTGAATCCAACCGAAATATCCAACTGTCATAATCTGATACAATAATAGTAAGGTCCTTTCAATGCTCAGTCTAACCTAACCTTAACTAGACTACATTGTTAAAGTACTATAAATACATCTAAGTGCTCTAACAGGAAGTACCGCATCACAATGATAATGGTAATACATGAAAAAAACTAAAGCGCTCTTTCGTATCTATTACACGTGAATTCACGTCTCATCGTAAGTTAATTTTAGTTCACCTCGCGATCGTACCAGAATGGAAAGTTTCATACGAAATATGAGATCTACTAGAATTATATTTTCTGGTCATTATTAAGCGGCACAAGTTGTCATATTACTAAATGACTGTAATAAATTGCAAAAACTGAAAATTTTGTGAGATGAAAAGTCTGCAAAACAATTACTATGATAATTAGCTACTTAATCCTTACCAACCAATTGCACCGGTCCGCCTTCCTGAACTACCTTTTTGAATGGCTTTATGAAGACATCAAAATCATTGTTAGTTGAGAATCTCGATAAATGTTATACATTTTCGCTGACGTATTGCAAGGGGATCACGTCACTCTTGCATTCTGTCTTGAAGCAATGGCTTGTATTGTCAGAAGGTTAATCGTCCAAAACTAACACGCTTACGGTTCAGAATGAAAGGTTTCAAGCGTGTCATTACACGCGCAAGTTATTTAGTTGTGTTGGACGGGGTAACGGTAAAATGGCGCCACTTACATTAGTTGTCCATGTGGCACAACAACTAACATAAGTATCGCAGGTACGGATAAACAGCAACCGTCCGTTCCGCACCAACTACTTCCACACCTAGAGTTGGCACTTGTGGAATAGGAAAAAACGTTGAAATATACCGAAGAATCATAAATGCACTCCGCTAACATTTTCAAGTGAGTGCCGATGGTTTTGGAAATAAATTAGTGTTACGTGACATATTAAAATGCTAATCAATTCTATTCAAAGAAAAAAAATATCTATTGACTATGATAACACCCACCGTGTTGTATTGTAACGTGTTCGGTTTTAAGTTTAACATTGTATTGCTTTTAATTTTATACCTTTCCACCAGCTCTACAAATAAACTAAATCTATCTTAAAGCCTGTTGTAAATAAACTTTACGAATAGAAATGAGACTGTTTACAATAAAGTATTGCAGGTACAGGTAGAGCCCAATCTAACCAATGTCCATTATGTTTGTCTGCAGACTGCGTCTATTTCGAGACGTCGTCGACGTCTCCGTACCAGATCCGACGGATAGAGGAGCTGAACAAGACGCCGTCTGGGAACGTGGAAGCAAAAGTCATGTGCTTCTACAGGCGGCGAGACCTTCCAAATCCTCTTATACAGTTAGCTGATAAGCATCAAAGTAAGTACCAGTCAAGGATACCCTTACACTAGGATCTTTCATGACCCATGACAGCAAGTGGCGTTTTGACTTAGAAGTAGACTTGCTAGATGATAAATAAAACAACACGTTACTCGAGACAGAATTCTCGTGGAGAAAATAAAAACAAAGTGTTACATGGTGGTTGTTTTGCTAAAAGATGTGGTTTTCGTTTATATTACCTAGTTGACAAAAACTTTCAGCCTCTCGTCTTGGATCCACAAATCATGTAACCGTTTATTGATCGTATTTAAATTAACTGTTGCTGAGTTTGTCGAAAACTTTTAATTCTATTGCCTGTTCGACCCATTTCAATCTAATCGCGCTTATACACATATATACTATGTATATCAACATCATACACAAGGCTACTTATATAACTACTATATCCTTGGAGTCCAACTTTATAATAAGACATTGTTTTGATATTGATTTTCGTAACAGACCAGTCACGCACATCGACTGACGAAGACAGCAGTATTAGGTACTGCTTGTACGTTAATAATATTCTGCAGTGGCGGCTGCGTCACGTGGACCCATGCGGATTAACGCGTGTTTGATTCTTTTCTATTAATAGATTTATAAAGTATCCTATATCGGAGCTGTATAAAGGATTACTCAGCGGGTGTCGGTACTCGAACCTCGAAATCTCAACAATCTCACTGCGTGTTGCCGTGTCTAACACACACGCACGATTGTCGACTTGCAAAAAATAAATTGAATATCGACATTTTATGTAAAATCGCTCGTATCGTAATTCTAGTTATCTACAACTCTTCTAATAGAGCAACAACAGAATCATCTTGTTTTAGTTTTATTGCCATGTAATAAAAAGTTGGAATGCATCTGACGATTCGATTTAGGTTTAATATCTGTCAAGAGTAATTATGTGTTTTAGTCTAGAAAACCTTTCTAGTTACATGGCCTCTAGCAACAAAATAAAAAATCTTGACCGAAACTATTCAGCATTCTCTTAACGACAAGAATGTATTATAATATCAATTGAGGTTACATTAAAATGACATGCTCAACTCAATTTTTCGTGCACAAGATGGTCTTAAAAAAACCAAAACGTCAGTGTCGAGTTTTAGTCAAAACCAGTCTACAATTTAACCGTTCACAGCCGTTACCGAAATGTTGATAGAGATAATGATCGAGCTCGTAAACTCACTCGAATCGATCCACCGTCTCACCATACCAATATCATGAACAACAAAGTCTCACGCGATCGGGTGGTTGCCTTTATACGCGAACTAACTCGCGTTCCAAGTCCTTGGATAACATCAACATCTTTAATATTACCATCTAATATTGATTCATTAACTTAAATTATAACGACTACGATTTCCTAGGGAAATCTTTAAAGATCCTACATACGTTTCAAAATACTCAACCACGTTCCAAATAATACGCTTTGACCTTTTTTGAAGGCCAAATGCGCAGTACTTCGATATGAACAATAATGTAATGTCCTTCGACTCCCCTCGGCCCTTACCCACATACACAGTACATAAGTAAATATGTAGACATTGTGGTCTACTGATCAGATCGTCGTCTTCTGGTCTTATTAAGTTGATTCCGTTTCCTTTTGTAAAGTTCCTCTCTATAAGATCAACTTACAGACAATTTTGATTAAGTGATTAGATAACCACGATTAATAAGATGAGGTTTGTCGTTGACATCACATGTAAATGCTAACCGGCAGAAAGTTACCGTGAAAATTATAATAATTACAGATAATGGTGCTGATTCCCTTGTTCACAAACTGAACTAAATTTAAGTTGAATGCATCTTTTTCTTTCTATTTCATTATGAAAAGGACAAAAGATAAATATTAGTTTAGTCCTGTCAAATTAGTCAGCATTTGGTTTAGTTTGTAAACAAGGGAATCGGCACCAATATTCGCGTCAGCCATTAAAAGCCTCGTGTGTCCTCCGATATGCAACAAGCAATGACGTGGTTTTATTAATGTCTTCTAATAGATTTCCTATTAGTAACACACGTGGGTTCAGTTTATAACATCGTACTTTACAATAAGACTGGAATCTTTTCGTTTTACCTTCTCTGAGGCTATAATATGTGGCCGACACTCTTTGTAAAGGCACCCCTCATGTCATGCTTGCCACGAATAAATAAAAATAGTCTATAGAATTAAAACCTTGAATTTCTCGAACACCTTTTTGTCAACGTATTCATAGAACTTAAATCTTCCTTATTGAGAGCTCCACAGTAGGTACGATAGCATCTGCAAAGCTCTGATTTTGTATGCCAATTATACAGGGTGTAAACGGACTCTTCACGAAGCCGTCAACCAAGCATTATGTACAGTCAGCTTCACGATATGGGTACCCCCGTTGAAAGCACTACGTTCCCAACTGGGGTACCCAAGTGATGCAGCCCACCGTAGTCTCACCGGGTGCGGCTGAATGTGGTTCACCAGTAGATTCCCAGATGCTTGTTAACCTTTTATCTTGTATTACATTTTTTGTGTAATATACTTATTGTCAGGCCTACGCTGTTCCCCCATACTTAAGTTCTAATGCGGTAACATGATAATATTGTAACACCAAATGATTTAAAAAGAGTAACCATGGAGTTTCTTGCCGGTTCTTCTCCATAGGAAACAACCAACCGAACCGTGCACCTTTTTGTCGACGTTTTATAAGTGCCCATCTGGGCCTATGTGAAATAAAATATTTTGATTTTGAGTAAATAATAAGAACTCGTAGAACAAGAGTCAGTGCAAGTTTTAGACTCGGTCAAATTAGTTGACGTGCAAAACTTCAGCGTGTTTTTGCGCGTCATGGTCTAGGAAGTCATTTAGACTTGTATGGAATGAAAGTCATGTATGTCGTTTACTCCTAAAATTCCTAAACTCTACTCAAAGTAATTTGACAAGTCCTCTTTCTACGGGCAACTAAAAATGTCAGCCAATTGTTTTCACAACAGAATTATTGATGTTGATGCCATTAAACCACACTTGTAAAGAAACCCCTTATTATTTTCTTTTCGTCAAAATACGTTAAGTTTGTGTGGCTTGTTAGTTTCCCACTAGTACGAAGCATTCCGGCATAAATCGATTCTAATTAAACCTAAACATCTTATCGACTTTCATTAGGGCGTCCCTACCTGAATAGCGTTATGTGACTGCAAGGCTGCAACTTCGCGGACGGTTGTATGCACGAAACAAGTAAAAGGAAACTTAACAGCACAAAATGCGCAATTTTATAACAAGTTTGTAAATAGGACCCTTGTGAGTCAATTATAATCATTTCTATATATTTTCAACCATGCAAATTCAGTTTTTTTTTTTGGGATCTAATGGTCCGTTGTAAACACTAGAAATAGAAAGCCTTTAAGGTATACCCAGCAGTGGGTGAAGTCAGGCTGTAGATGATGATGATGGAACACGTCCGTCACTCAGACAAATCTTATATCCAATCTTCAACTTTAAGACACTACGCTAGTAAAGAATTTTTTAGTATTCTCTTTTATTATTTTCCACGCGTGTGGTCGAGTATCGATGGACTAAAATTCATATTATTTTATTACACGTAGGCAAGCTCAAAATACCAGTTTCCACGAATACGATAAGTGTGCTCTCCACTATCAGCTGCAGTTCTCATTAAACCTTAAGTATATCGAGTGAAATAAGTCTATAACGTCCCTGAATACAAGGTGTAAGTTGCAACCAAACCGTGGTCGGTCTCGGAGATTTCATCTCGTTTGTAGGTATAGTGTTAAATTAATAAAAATACGTCAAAATGGCTTCGATCGACTGAAGTCTGGTTGCACAATAAAAAAAAGATTCCGTCAAAATATAAAAATAAGAATTTTTGGTTCACTATGACGCTATGCAAAGTGTTACTCGAGTACTAGTTGTGTCTACTCGAGGATGTAGAATCAAGGGCATCTCGTAAAATTAATCAGAGGTGTCATAAAGACAGTGTTACGTAAACGTTGTCGGGAGCGCTTGGCGCTAGGAACGCGCCCCCAGCCGCGTGGTAATGACCCTGCAGCCCGTGTGGTATGTAGTCGCCACGAGACTCCGCACCAAACATTCGGATGCGCCTTATGTTGTGAAATATTCGGTCATTCGTACCTTTTTGGAATTGTAGCCGTTTACATAAAGTAATACATGGTATTATAAACAGCGCATACTATTTTTTTTTTTTTAATATATTACGTAATCTTTAAATGCATCCCATTTTTGTGATAATTCAACAATTTTTTTTTAATGCTGCAAAGTGGTAAAAATCTCATCATCTAAATTTTCAATTTTAATATAAACTCCAAGATGTACCTATAAGATCCACAGTAAATTCGCGTTTGTGCTATTATTTCAATTAACAATTGTTTTTATTCATTATTTTATGTACTGAATGAATGAATAATTGTTCAGCGTGCCGGTTACTTACACTCGCGCGACCGGTGGTCAGGGGGCTGGCTTCGCCGCGGTCGAGTTTTTAGACGATTACCAACGGCAGCGTAAAGAGGATCAGTGGGTCAACTCGGTACCACAGGATCACAACACGGCAATAGTTTTACTAGTGTTTTGTTTATTTTAACTATCGATTTTTTTATAGCCAGCGCTCCTGTGGTTCGATTTCTGAAAGCTCACACGTTGAGGTTTGATTCCAACTATTCCGAGCAATACTGAGTGGACTATCTCGATTCCCAGGATAGAATTTCAACGGTTGACTTGTATTTCTGTGAGTATTAGGAATTGAACCTTGAATGATCTGAGTCGGTTTGATTTGCCACTGATTCCGTTTATTTCTTTATAGTAGCTTCTCTATATTACATCATGCAGTAAGTGAACCCGTATTTTTTGTTTCACTCATATCATAACACTTGCTTATGCTATGGTTGCCGTCTGGCCGCGCCGCCTTGTGGGCACGCGCCTTGATTTACTGTTTAAACATCTTTCTTTTTTACAAAACAGAATGTGGGATACCTGCTCTTCCTTCTTCTATCAAACCAATAGTTTAATTTTAAAACCTTACTTAATAATATGAGATATAAAACCAGCTCATATAAACTTGAATAATTATTTAAATCGATAATGTAACCTAGTAAAACAGCAATATATTTACAATTGCTTAGTTTTAATGTAAATGTGAGTCATTCCAAAATAGAATGCGTTTAATACTTACTGTATTTGGTTCTCGAAGAATCGAACGGATAAACAGAGTGCTAACATATCCGCCATTCGCAAATTCGCACATAGCAACAGCGATCGGCAGGGTGGCTATGTAAAGACCGAGTTTTGGGACAAAGATCGTGTGTTAATTCGGACCGCGTAGACTGGGGGCGCGGGCGGCCGGGGTTAGTAAACATAATCATGGCCTCCTGCCGCTGTACAATTCAGTAGCTAAATGGGAATGAAGAGTTGGCTCACCCGCACCCCGCCCCACCCCCGCGCACTCAGTCTGCCGCCTCAACACCCACACGTCTTGTGACGCTGGTGTTGAAATTGCTGAAAATATGCTTACTTTTTTTACACATCCTAATAGAAATCTATAATTCCATATACGAAGTAAAATAACATGCTTAATAATACGCTGGTTTGGTACAAAATGTCTAGTCCGTCAGGTATTTGCGCGAACCATATAAATGAAACTGTTGTCACCCCGGTTAGACAAAGGCTACCTGCAGATAGACAATATAGTTACAGCCCGTCATACGACCTTCCAATCTACCGGTACGATACGCTCAGACGATGTAGTGCGGGTTGATGGGGGAGATAGGGACTGTTCCATAGTTGTCCTTTTACGCAATAAAAATAACACGGGAGACATCAATACTCCGTGACTTGTATTCTAAACTCCTTAACCGAATGGCCCCTCCCCGCGGGTGGTTCCCCCTCGTATCGACCGTGGCGCCCTCATCTCGCAGGTACACGCAACACTTATCCCTGTTTTAATTGTCGCCACGCGCCGATGACCCTCGCCGACGGCTTCGATACTAGACACCGTTACGCGGCCTGCTCATGCCAACTCACTGCTTATTCAAATACGTAATACATATTTACTTAATACTGTATTACACTTGATTACAATTTACATAATTTTGTACTTCCTAATTGTCAATTTTGTCTTATTCATCATCATCATCTCAGCCGAAAGACGTCCACTGCTGAACATAGGCCTCTCTCAAGTACCGCCACATTGACCGGTCCCGTGCGACTCGCATCCAGCGGATCCCCGCAACCATCACCAGGTCATCGGTCCACCTAGTGGGCGGCCTTCCAACGCAACGTCTTCCGGTTCGCGGTTGCCACTCCAGAACTTTACGGCCCCATCGGCCATCCGCTCTGCAATCAATTTTGAAACCACGTGAAATCACAAAGTCTCAAATCTCTACTTAGCTTTGCCACAATATGAGGCTAAGATCCTAGTATAATAATACTTCTACGCTGATCACTACAAATAAACTGGATTTCGTAGAAGAATTGAGTTTAATGGTCATTAGAGAACCAAAAATATTTGGCTGACTGACGCATGTAAAAGAATGTTTAAAACCATCTGGTTGATAACGAATCACAACTTTCTATTACGCAATCGATTGTGTAATGGTTGCTTACACGAGTTGAGTCGATTACTGCAACATTGTTAAGACTGCTCGCTCTACCCCTGACTGAGCAGTAAGTGACAGCGGAAAAGTAATCTCCATCAAACTAAAAATAATAAGTAACTTTAAAACCTGGTCAAGACAACACACCCGGAAATACGGTGACTATCTTTTTCCACAGGAATTCTTACTATCGTATGGACTGAAACCAGACGTACGTTTGTTGTCCCCTTTCTCTGTCGTTCTGACCAAACAACAGCACCAGTCGGATAGCCACTAACATCACAGCAAGACCTGCTTGTGACATTAGATCAGTTCATCCTAAGCGTGTCTTGGAAAGCCATGATACTCAAATGATGATCTGATGTTCCTATAAGCCGAAAGTCCGGGTTTGAAACACATTTAAAATTAAATTATGTGGAATCCGCTTTACTTACTGTAATGTATCCTTGGCTTTAACAACTGGATAGTATTTCGTTTCCAAGCAAAACGCTAGCGGGTTGATGTCGTGATATTTTTTTCCAAAAAACTCCACTGTCATCAAGTATTTCGACATATGTTTCATTAATGTGAGCTTCATGGGGTTAATGGACTTAGCCAGACATAGTATTCATGTTTGGACCGACAGCATAAGGTAAACAAGCTTGTCTAGCCTGTGTAACGCAGTACAGTTTTATAGGAAACCTCAAGATGTATGCTGAGAGAGCCGGTTGACTGTTGGGGTTATTGATTATTGCGAATAAAGAACTGAGTGACAAATTCACGTTGCCTCTACATCGGTAGCGGCTGGCCTGCAGACCTCACGCTTCCAATCCCCGCATCTCGACATAATATTTGTTCCGTCTGAATGTTTGTTTGTGATGTACACCCAAATATAACCGAGATATTCCTTGTGTGGGGCCATCGTTGTGTGTGGTTATGGTCGTTCGTAATGATGCTGAAGCCGTTGGCAAAATCGACGTCGACAGATGTTAAGTAATTGTTCCGGCCTTCACCCTTCTAAGTGCTAATTCGGTCATCCGCACCAGTTCAAGCATTGTCAATATGTTGTCAGTATGAACTAATGATATAATGAATGATAATAATATTATGGTGGTTCGTACTCATTTCAGCATCACTTGATATCAACTTTGTAGTGAAAGATTGATATCGCAGAAGGTAATCAGTGCATAATGCAAAATGAGAAGACGAAAACTAATGACTTAATAATACATATACATATAGCTTCCCATAGTTTATAGTTGACAGGTTCGTTTGCCTATACATTTACACTAATGCGTGATATTTCGCACTTTCTCACAATTCGGAGTTCTACATTATTTGTTGCCTGTTCTTTTGTGCTGACTAATATGTCAATTGACATAATAGTATTAATGTTATAAAACGATGTAAACTTGTATTTGCTTATAATAGTAGTAGCGGATACTTAAAACGTACGGAATTTTCAACCTACCAGAACGTCAAGAACTATTTAAACCATGTCAGTAAGGGAAAGGACTGGCTTCCGTTGTTAACATGGTTCCCATGGGTGTTCTAATGAAAAGCACAAACAGCTTCACGCTCTGGCAAGTAGGACCGTTGCGCGTGGTCCTGGAGGCTATGACGTCACCGGCGACGGCGTCGGTAGCTGCGCACGGGCACGTGGACTCATGGAGGCCTCGGGCGTATTGAAAGTGAGACCGCGGCCAGCGTGCGGGAGGGGGGCACAGGGTCGATGACCCCCGCGCATCCGAGCGATCCGCACTTGTACAAGACCGTCGCATTGTTTCAACATCCCGTAGCTCACACTCTAGCGTCTTAATCATTGAAACCGGCCTCAACAATATTTGAGACAGTAGGATGCCAATATTTGGACAAACAACTTGCCATTGCGTTTGCGCAGCAGATTTTGTACAGCGAACGCTGCGTCTCACTCAGATAACTGTTGCTATTTGAGGCAAATCAATGTATAACGCACTCCAGTTTTCTAACTAATTCTATCGAGTTTAGGACAATACTAGTATAGAGAAAACAATAACACATTATAAACTGATTGTTATTAGTGCGTTTCTTGTAATTATCGAGCGGAAGCGAGCAGGTGAAGCGAGTATCCGTTTCGTCGCTCTGCTGACTCACTGCGAGCACACGTAGTGGCGCTGTGACATCGTATCGTAATCGTGTGCTATAATGGCAAACACGTATCGTTGCACGTATTTTTGGTAACCTATCTGAGGATATGAGAATTGTTCAGGATGTACGACTTAGCAGGAAGTGAAAGAGGGTCAAAGTTACCGGTCTCACACAAGTTAAGTGGCGAACAAACTGAAGTCAGTCGCCGGTGCCTCAAAGGGTTTACGAAAAAAAATTGTCTACCATAAAGTAACGAAGATTTTTTGATTAGTTGATAACAGACTGTTGATGTAATACACAATACTCACTGATATTACTAAAAATTAAAATAAAACTCACACTTGTTTATCAAGAACAAACAGTCTGTACCAAACGTGTCGCTAAAGCTAATGGTCCGTATAATTTTTTGCCACATCATAATATTATCATCTATTTAATAATTTCGCACAATAGTTATGGTATGCCGATCACTGACCGTTCAAGTAGGTATTGCGTATAAGCGACAAGGTCATGCTTGAGGCTCTGCAGGTGCCGCCGTTAGCCGCTCCATATATCGAGTGGATATCAAACTCGATGTACTCATGGTGAGAATTTGTACAATAAACCAATAAGGCAATCTTACTGAACGTTGAGTCAACGTTCGCGGTCTTTAGTTTAATCGAAAGTCTAACTGATGCTGATGCATTGGACTGATTAACTTGTCTGAGTCCCCCTGTTTTGCATTGTAAGAAAACGAATGACCCTTTTTTGATCCCGCAGCGCACTAAACTTTTCGTTCTGAAAGTATGTGCCTCAATCTACGAACTGATCAAGAACGTGTTCTTCCGATAAGTTACAAGAACATCCATTGAATACAAAGTAACTTAGCATTCCGTACAGCCATGCAATCAAGGCAGTAAGCTAACTAAATTATTGGCCGACCTTCAGTTGTTGATCTTCGTGTAGGTACCAGAAAAGTTATCCCGTTGGTCCTAAGACCCTCAAACACAGCGATGGTTTCGTGGTAGTCCACGAAATTCAATTTTCTTACGTTTTTGCAATTAGCAGGTCAGTTTCAGGTTGTATGTTGATTCAACGTAAAGCCGAACTGATACTGAAACTGTTGTAATCGTTGTGTTCTTTTAAATGTTGCAACAAGAATTTGTTGCTATACCCTTGAATATTGTAACATTCCACTTATTTTCGGGAAAATCATAGATAGAGTAAGGATTGGTGATACACTGATCAGTGACTGAGTTCACAGTCTATTTGGACTATACAACGATGCTTGCGTTTGCGCGCAGGATCTGCTCTCTTCTGACACCGCTCTGGAGGTTACTTCTAAACTTCCAAAACATAACATACTATGATGTGCTATATCTATTTTCATTGAATGGCAAGCAAAGCCGATGTCGACTATTCTGCCAATGTCCAGTGAATTAGAAAAACTAGTGTGCATGCAAAAACTATGATGTTATGTGTAAATGATTTTAATCATTTGGTAATGTCTTCCTTCCTGAAACAATATCAAAACGTTATCATTACACTTATGTCATCCATATAGTGATAAGGCTACGCAGTGAGATAATTTATCACACCAATTCGCGTAGGTCAGCGTGTATAGGTATATTATAACTTCTTCACATTACAAAATATATGATCTGGATCTACCAGAGAGGTTTCCTTTTTCGAACAAAAACTCGACCTGGTCAAAGCCAGTATCTTTATCCTTCTGTATTTGGCGTCTATGAAAATCACGTCTCTCATGTTCCTATTAGCAACCATCTCAGTAATCATCCTCATTGAGCCATATCATCTTTCACACAATCCATCGTCTCTGGTATTCCCGAAATTCTCTCATATCTTGTCCCTAAATCCTCCACACCACATACCGATTCCATGCTGAAAGCCAGCAGTTAAATTGTTTGTTACCATCGCTCCAAATTGTCTTTACAATTGCAAAGCATTTTTAAAACCCATGAACTCATTCTAACGCAGTCTACATAAGTCTCCAAATCGGCCATGGATATTATAGAAACTAAAATCGAGCACTGTCAAAGAGTCGAGTAACTGAAAAACTGGGAGCTTTGTTATAATGTAAGCTTCTTGTTTCTGGTGGCAAATGTCATTGCACCATGACCACTTCATTTGTCAGTTTTCACTACTTTACGTAATATCGAGGTCACATGACGCTTCGCTGTCTTTATGATTCTTGTGTACTTTTAATTTGTTGATACTTACGCGGTACTCCGCAGGTCACTGAGTTGTATACCGTTAAGTCTGAGAAGTCGACGCGGCAATGAATATGTATTATCATTAGAACAATTTTCTCGGTTCGGTCGCATACTTTGACACTCATAACTGTATACGCTTTATTTCGATGAGCCATCTCCCTGAATTTATTCTGTCAGGAGTCTGAAGAAAGCTTGAGCTTGTTTAACGTTGTGATAAAAACTTCGTAGACACTGCATTTTTTGTGTCGTAATATTAGAGATTTATTTAGATTTTATTCTACATTGTTATTAACAACAATGATTATGCTCATAGAGACTTGACTTGACTTAAAATGCATGTATGAGTTACGAGTACCACTACAATACCCAGCTCTCTAATTTCCACCGCAGCTGTGCATATCATGAACGATTTTCGTACATCCATAAGTTTTTGGGACTCTTTTCAAATGAATATACAACAGAACAATACACTTAATCACAATATTGTTTACAATTAACAAATGCGAATGGTTATTTGCATACGAAGCTGACGAAGTAAGGAAACCAAGATAAATATCGATCGACTGTGTGAATAGAATGCCAGAAAGAAACCTACCTATTATACAAAGGTACCTTCACCCTACGCCCTACAGTGTATCCTTTGCATACCTCACAGGAGCGAATTTCTTTCATTTTGAACTGGATCACTTCGGAGGATGGTTATCTTAACTTCTTTGTTCCGTATTGCTTGGTTTGGTAAGGTTCCAAGTACGAGCGTCTAGTTGGCCACCTAGAACCTTGTTAAAGTGAGCCGACATCGTGTCATTAGAGGGCGTGAATATTTAAGTAGAGATGGCGGGAGCGGCCCGCGGTTTACTCCCATTCCCGCTTGGGTTATAGGACGGTTGGGATTACCTTCTCATTGAATTAATCCGGTTTGCTGATGAAAAAGGCGCCACCAAATTCCATTTTAGTAGAATGGATGAATCAAAGCGTACCCTGGTATCGAACGCCTAACAGATGACAATTTCTTGATCATGAAGAGTTAAATTATTTTTTGATAATAACCTGACGAAATTACCTTAAGGTAGTGTTTCTGCAGTTGTAGACAAAAATCATTGTTTTGATTGTACACTGCAAACATTTAATTGTAATCAATACAAGAAATTTATTTGCCATCTTATGCGTAACACTCCGTGACCCAAATTCAAAGGTTTAGTAGTCCTCCGAAATTTACTTTTCCTTCATTCAACGAAACACCCCAGCTGAAATCAGAAGTAAATGTACCCATTATCTTCTGATTTCAGCTGGGGTGTGATTGTAGATTTGTTCTATTAAAAGTTTCATAAACTCTAAAAAAAGATCTAATAACCTCCCCTTAACTGTGCCCCAGTGATAATGAGGTAAACTTAGATAGAATTACTCTGAAAAGTAATGTTGTTTAGGAAGCTCGTAAAAAAGTGTTAAGACCGTATGAAACCCGAAATGAAATCATTGTTTCCCCTTCATAAACCTAGTAAACACTTGGTATACATTACTCGGAAACCATGCTACGATAATGTAAATCGAGGTGGACCATTATTGTTACACAATAAAGCTTCGTCTACTGCCCAGTGCACAACTGTTTACCCATATTGGCCATATTGGTTAAATGATGCGGCAATAACGCCCTCGTAAACCTCGAGACTCGAGACGCATCGCAAACTGTTCCCTGCCACAGGCCACAGCTAACTCTCTTCATTATTATTATCCTTATTAATTGCCGCCTCTTAATAGCTAATTATTTAATCACGTTTGCTCGTCTGCCAGCAATTCTGGCTATAGGATAGTATTCAATATTTCACCATACACGCATAAAGAATCCTATTCGGAAGGTGCTAAACAAACATTTGTTCAGGCAAAAAGCCCTTCGGTCTGTTTATATGGTTATGATACTTAGATTTTTCCTCTTCACCCGCCTGTTGGGTTTGTTTTAATGTCGCTACATTTGCCGGCGGAATCTCGCCCGATTCTATTGTTCACGCGCTTTGCGTTACGCAATCAAGAGGGGTCATTCAGTCCGCGCCCAAAAGTCGCACCCGCGAAGTGGAGAACAGTCATATCCTATCGATTTGTTAAGATGGCGTGCGCGGGAGGGTTACGGGGGGAGCATGAGGGTGACGCGGGGTGGCTAGGGTGGGCGCAGCCTCTGCGCGGCGCAGCGTGCAGCTTCGCTTGCACCTGCCCTGCCGTAACCACGACACACTAGCGACACCGCGCCGCACGACGTGTGTGATGACTGTACACTGTACACTGCCCAAAACCTACAATGCCCACCACGTCACCACGTGACGTGACATAAGCGCGCCACCTTGTCAATCCACTAAACCGCCTGAAACTGGTTTCTTGAATGTTGAAGAGATGTACAATCACAATGTTTCAACAAAGTAATTTTAATTCTTAATAGTAGCACCAACACCACATCAACATAACATTCCTACTGATATTATAGCACTAATTATATTGAGGTGAGAAATCACAAGCTTAACACAACACTTTAGAATCCAGCAGGTTGTCGAGACAGAATTATCATAAATAAAATGGAAACCTACTCAATAACGAGATCGACGTTTGATCTGTCACAGAATACGTCAATACACTAGACGGTTAATATTGATACACAAGGTTTATTACCAACGCGGTAGTTGTCGTAGGTCGTGGCAATATCAAAGTAGTCGACAGTGTACGCGCACCTATACCCGGCATCTCGCGTCGCGCCCTCGACAACCGCGGCGTCCCGGTCTCCGGTGGCCGACGCTCAGGCCGTCAAGGTCGCAGACGAGACCTGGCACACTGTTACACATTCTAACTATACACTTTTAATTGACCATTCTGTACATACAGGTTGTAAACAGACTCTTCACGAAACCGTCAACCAAGCATTATCTACATCAAACTAAGTAACTTTACGCAAAAATTAGTGCTGGGAAACGACTTTTATTTTTGGGCTGAAAAATCACGTTTTTCAGTAGGACTCAATGTAACGCACTCAAAACATAGTGCTGATGGCTGGATTGAATTGTTAGGTGGTCCTGGAGGTGTTTAAAGTAAAAAAAAATACATTAAAAACCTGTATTTAAAAGAAAACTTATGAAAAAGTTGGAACTTTGATCCCCAATATCTCCGTAACTAGAAGGTTCCCAGGTATGGTCTAGAACAAAAAAATGATCGCAAGGACGGAAAGAACAAGTGCCTTTCGGCTTCGTTAAGAGTCTGTTTACACCCTTTAGACCCTTTTTTCACCTCATTTTTCATTAAACTTTTATGAACTTTATAGGTAAGTACTGTGCGCTTGACTAATTCGCTCGGTCAAGTTAGACATGCAAGCTTACAAAAATTCGCATAGAGCTGAAAATTTGTACGAATGTTCGGAACACCATTACTAATGAAATGTGAAAAGTCTCCATCGATCCAACCTTTGCAAAAAAAAATTCAAGGTCGTAAGGTCGCGTAAATGCATTGGTTTCTTGCATTTTTCAGCCAAACTGTAAGTTTTATCGTATAATATTTCAGACAAAAATTGTAGATCATGCAATTATCACTACATAGACAAAGTCGCTTCCCGCTGTCTGTCTGTCCCTATGTATGCTTAGATCTTTAAAACTTCGCAACGGGATTTGATGCGGGTTATTTTAATAGAGAGTGATTTAAGTGGAAGGTTTATATCTACATTGCACCCGTGCGAAGCCGGGGCGGGTCGCTAGTCTATAATAAATGATTTTACTCTTTTTCCTAAGAATCACCATTTCTGAGATACAGCTATTCAAAAAGTTGTGTTCTTCGTAACAATCACAGGTTTCCACGTCACCGATGAAGCAGTGTACCTGGAGTGTTTTTTTTTAACGTGGTTACCCCCCCGGTGAGCCTATTCCACGATATATTGTGGTCATGTTTAATAAAAAAAATATTGTATGAAATAAAAATTTGTACTATTGGAAATTCCGGTGAAAATTACGAGTAATTAGTTTATGACCGCGGCTTCACCTGCGTGGAGTTCGAAAATTGTCTCACGGGATCATACTACCGGAATAAAAAGTTTATTATGTGGTAATCCAGTTTATAAACTATACGTGTGCTAAATTTCATTGAAATCCGTTCAGTAGTTTTTGCGTGAAAGAATAACAAACTTTCACATTTATAATATTAAGTAAGAAGTAAGATTATGGAAATCTATTCGTCTGATTGATAATTATCTAATGGAACTTCAAATGTAATGTCTTTTTCTTCATCTTACAAGTAAATTGTTCTATGACCGATGCATTCGATATCTCCTCGCTGATATCGTAAGAATACTCTTCTAAAAAGAGATTCAAGATTGCAGCGCACGACGCCCTAACAACCGGCAAATGCTAATGAACAAAACAATGCAACTTTGTTAGAACCGCATTTACCATGACAATTGCAATTGCAAAAAAAAAATATTGAGGAGTTTTTCCGGTGCAGGTTAAGTAAAATATGTATAGGTTCCAATGTATATGTACAATACATAGGAATATATATTATTTGATACAATTAATTTCCAACCCCAGTCTTGGGTCTAGTTTATTACCAAGCAGAAAGAAGCAAAATGGGGGAAGACAAGCTAATTACACTCATTTTTAGTTCCATTAGATAATTATCAATCAGTCGAATAATTTTCCACAATCTACTTCTTATCTAATTTTCACTAATATATTATTATAAATGCGAAAGTAAGTTTGTTTGTTACCTTTTCACGCCTAAACCACTGAAGCGTTTATCCTGAAATTTTGCATATCAACCCTTGATATGCAAAATTTAAATGTAAAAAGACTTAACGAATCCGAAAGGCACTTATTCTCCCCATCATTGCGATATTTTTTTTTTGTTCTAGACCATACCTGGGTACCTTCTGGTTACGGAGATATTGGGAGTCAAAGTTCCAAGTTTTTCACTAGTTTAAAAAAAAAAACATGTTTTTAGTGTTTTTTTTTTTGTTAAAACACCTTTACGATTGCCGTACTATTAAATCCATCCATCAGCACAATGTTTTGAATGCGTTACATTGAGTTCTATCGTAAAACGTGATTTTTCACCCAAAAAAAAAAGTCGTTTCCCAGCAATAATTTTTGCGTAAAGTTACTTAGTTTGATGTACGAAATGCTTGGTTGGCGGCTTCGTGAAGAGTCTGTTTACACCTTGTATGTACGTTGCCAGGTAGGCGAGTTTGTGAGTATGGATGGATGGGTGTTTGTTACTCTTTCACGCCAAAACTACTGAACGGATCTGAATGAAATTAAGCACACGGATAGTTTATAACCTGGATCAACACATAGGAAACTTTTTTTATCCCGGTAGTATAATCCCGTGGGACAATTTTCGAACTCCACGCGGGCGAAGCCGCGGGCATAAGCTAATTACTCGTAAGTTTCACCGCAACTTCCAATAGTATAATTTTTTTATATGATACAATACTTGTTTATCAAACATGACCACAATAGACCGTGGAATGGGCTCTCCGGAGAACCCACGTTAAAAAAAACATGCCTGGTACACCCAGTGGCGTGGAAACGTACGATTATTCAAAATAACACAACTTTTTCCACTTATTGAATAGCTGTATCTTAGAAATGGTGATTCTTAGGAAAATGAGTAAAATCAATTATTATAGATAATTGCACGATCTACAATTTTTGTTTAAAGTATTTTATGATAAAACTTACCGTTTGGAAAAGAAATGCACAAAACCCATGTACGTAACCTTTGACTTTTTTTTTTTTTCCAAAGGTCGGATCGATGGGTACTTTTCACATTTCATTTGTAATGGTGTTCCTCAACTAAACAAATAGTTACAAATAGCTCTATGCGAATTGTTGTAAGGTATTATTTGAGCTAACTTGACCGGACTGCCTCGTTGGTCTAGTGGTCACAAGCGCGACTGCTGAGCATGAGGTTCTGGGTTCGATTCCCAGGTCGGGCAAGGTGTTATTGGGGTTTTCCTTCAGGAATTTCTCAGTAGCAGCCATGGAGCCTGGATTTGTGCCCGGTTGATGGCAATAGACTCGCCCCCTATTACATGGGACTCAACATAACTGGCGAAATGTGGGTGTACTATTAGGTGCACCTCTGCTTTACCCTTCGGAGATTACAACCGTGATGTTATGTTGACCGAAGTATAAGCAGTTAACTTTACAACTTTCACTTCAAAAATTAATATCGAAACTTTTAATTGACCCATGCTATACAATTTAAGTACATAAAACCACTAATACAAGTTTCAAAACGAGTTTTGTCCTTTTGTTTCAAAAATTAATATCGAAACTTTTAATTGACCCATGCTATACAATTTAAGTACATAAAACCACTAATACAAGTTTCAAAACGAGTTTTGTCCTCGATTGTAGAATACGATCAATGCCCGATCGAATTTTTGAATACATAATATTGTAAAACAACGTATTTTAATCATTCACCCACTAAAACTTCGCAGACGTTCGCGTGAATTTTAAGGTCAGCATTTATTTTTTGTAGACATGATAAGACTGTTGTGTTTGTGCCCTATAACATACACGCATCTGTTAAAGAGCCCAATTGTAGATAGAGGTACTTTTCTTTGCTACTTTGAAAACAGACCTACTTACAATTAGACATAAACACATTTACGTCACAATAAAAAAAAAAACTCGAAACAAAACCAATCAACTGTTTACCCCGAGGCCTTAAAATAAATTAAAGAGAAAGAAATGCGCTCAATGATGCTTGAAGTAGACTTAAACGTGGTTACAGATTAAGCAAATCGATACAATCATATTGCGTGAAAATATGAATGTGCGTTTTTTTGTAAACCGTGCTTGAAAGGCAGTACGATGCATTACTACAATGTCATGCGGGAGCACCTCAATGGAACTGTAATTTAATTTATAGGTCAATGTCAATACCATGCCTGAAACAACAAATTAAAAATTTGCGGAATTATTAAAAGAGATTCGTACACACTACTAAAAATTTTATCCAGTGCTGATCAAGGCCCACATAGCCTACATCATTAGTTGACTGTACAATGTTTTTCGAATGCGGTCACTAACCCACTTGCCTTCGTGTTCGGCAGGCACTATGTCCCTTTTTAAAAGGGGCTTATATCCAATTATATAGTTTGGATTGCGATAGGGTTGAAACGAAAGGTGACTGATCTCTCAGTGATGGTCTTCAAGTGTCAACAGTATTATCACAAATTGCCAATAAGTTGGCTTATACATAGAACAAACATTTCTCCAATAAATCTCAGATTTTTATCATATGGACTGGTGAGATAAGTCGAAGGAAAGACCAACAGCCACTTTGATCACTTGATATGCATCTTGACAGCAAATTTCATCAAAATGGGCTTTCAAACACTACATATTTCGTAAGTTGCGTAAAGTCACTAATGTTGGTGGTTTCTGGGATGCTTTCTGTTGCTGCATAAAGCATTCAAATTGTATTAAAAAGATTGACCAAGAAATCCTTTTCGTGACCAAAAACTAGCGAACCCTAAAAGTCTTGGTGTTAATGTACTCGCTCATTATTACCCCGACGTCAGTCCTTAGGAGATGGTGAGACAGTTGTTCCACCATGTCTTAAGAACCAGGGCCAAGGCCATGATTACAATGTATTTATCTTTAAAATATTGTACTTGTATTGTAACCACTCCTTGTAGCAGAAATGATCAGAGCTGGAGCACCCGTCGATTTCCTCTTGCGCTATGTTATCATTTACCTCATTTCATGGTGGTAGTTTTTGCATTTAAATGCTTGACTTGTTGTTAATGTTTTTTTGTTGTATGATCAGGAAGAAAATATCAACAGATATAAAGGTATATTACACGCATGGTTGAAGAAAACCAAGATCATATTACAGTGTTATTAGTAGGTGTGCAAAACAATGTGTAATAGAATGTAATGTAAAAGCCATTGGTTATCGATGGTATCAATAAGTAATAGCAAAGAAAAAGGGGGTCGTGAGGCTCTTCTTTAATAATTATTATTATTCAACAATTCTTCTAGTAGAATACCGCGACTGATTAATAAATTAAACGAGTGTGTATTCTTTACGGTTCATAATCCTCTATAGCACGCTTAGCTCAGACCACGAACTTATTTGGTGGTTAAATATCGACAGTAACAAAATTAGAATTCTATAAACATCATGTTAACTCTACGTTTATGTTACAGTGGCCCAGTCGGAAGACTCACCAATCGCGATGAAACTCAAGAAAATATGCCTTAAGACGCCGGTCGGCGAGGAGCAAGCAGCACAAGCAGTCCTCGACCCTGCGCTAGGTGAGTCTAAACTTGCGTCTCCAGATGTAACTTGGCACAACACTGTTACTCTGTTTGTGTCACATGTGTGTGTCACGGTCAAGACAGGCCAACGATACATACACTTGACCAACTTTTGCTAGAGAACAACATATTGGGAATCTATAATAGTTTCTCGCAAAATGTTTTATAAGTAGAATAGAGCTATGGATGTTAAAAAGTTGGCGAACTTTGTACTGGTTCTCCTAGGTTCAGTTGCCTAAAGCGAAAGTATATCAAAGATGTTCTTGTTCTTAACTCTTAGTTTTATTTGCTGTGGGTAACGTCTTGCCACCTTGCGGTAGACAAGCCATTGACACCAGCAAAGTAACATGTGGATTGCTTCCTGTGTATATTCTTCATAGCAACCGAACGGCTGAAGATTGAGTAGATTAGATCTATGCTCTAAATAATTAAGTCCTTGTTCATGTATAATGGCCACATACATGGATTGGTCCAACGTGTCGCCGTCCCGTTGATTGAATTGTGCTTTTATTTCCCATCACGCCACGCATCGAGGCTATGATGTCATCGATTTAATTGCGGCGACCACTTCATTACCTACCTATAAAAGCGACATTTATTTCAGTCTTCATCGAAGTAAGCTTCAACGAGTCCGACATGAGTCGATCGATCTGTGGAAACTTTACAGTGTCGTTATCTTTTATGCAACGTTTTGAATTAATTTCCTTTTCAATGTCAAGTTTCGTTTTTACCGAGCGACGTCGCTAACTATTTCCTTTACTGCCGTTTTATATCTTTCAAGTGTACTCTCCACCACTGCGACCGACCAGAGTTCAGTATGCGTGACGGGTTACATCACATTTCTCTGTATACATCGGTCGCGTATGTGGTATATGAACGTTGCCTATGTGTAGATACAGGGTAGACATTCGTGCACAGGTCGTTAATGGTACAACGTGGATCTGTTGTGTGGTACGCGGGTGGAATAACCTATAATTAGATGCGCGTACACCAATCCTCAGCCGTGGAACTCGTAGATGTGTCGTTTACGCTACATCCGTTGATGTATTTGATGCAGGAACGCTGTCGAATTTGCGCATACCGTAGCCACATCCAACTTTTGCGAATCATATTAATTTTTCGTCTTTTGGAAGTTTGTGATATTGCGATAGTTAGGAACTTGACCTCTTTTCTGTTTATTCTTATGAATTTAGTCCGCATTTTCTCAGTTGTTTACATAATCACTCGACACATAACTTGCCACGTGCCAAGGCTTGAAGTTCTTCACTGTATACTTGGGAAACCTCAGTTTAAACTGGACTTCCTAAGAGACTTCCCCTGCTGCCAAGAAATGTTAAAAGTCTTTTATTTGTAGACATATTGATTTGTAAATATAAACTTGTTTCAAAAATCACATTTCGTTTATAACCAGTAGTAATTTAATCTGCATCTCGCATGCACAGATTGAGATTATGATTCTCTTATAAGATAGGTACGATATAACGCCATCATATATGTATGTATTGTATAGAACCTTAACTCACACATGGCTTATTTTACCTAGCTCGTGTACAAATTCCAGCCGCACAAAATGGGGGGTTAAGGGGGGTGGGTCTCACGTATCGGGCGGCGTGATAAGTGACGACTATCCGTCAATGTGTTGCATAGGCGAACGTATGTGAGGTGGTCGTGTATCGGACAATAGGAGCTCGTCGGTGCAGTTTCGGCGGCGGAACGCGGGTCGGCACGGGAGGTGGCGGCGGCGGTGTGTTTCTCCGGCGTGCGTGGCACTGCAGTTCTCCTCCACGGCCGGTAATTTGATTGGGCCCGAGCTGTCACCTATGCGCCGCAGTCGCCCGGCCGTCGCTCGCCGGCTATCGATTAGAGCCCCCGCCCCCTGCCCCCGCGCTGCCCGCGAACCGGATCTCGTCACGCCGCCATTGTATACCCGCGACGCTTAAACGCATTCGTTTCTCCCGATGCGAAAACGACGCATTCCTTCCGCGCGCCCTCCCGCCCCGCACCGGCCAGCCGCGCGCCACACCGCGCGGCGCCACACAGGACCGACCGACCCTCTCATTACACTCTTACCACATTACCACTCCAAACCTAGCCGCCTCGCGCCACCGCGCCGACCGCGACTAGTGTCATCGATGGATGACAATTGATGTAATAATATCAAATAAACGTATCAATGACCTTACCATAAATCTCGCTTTTATTCCTCCAAATGTTACGAAAACTGAATTTTATAGCTTGAGGCATACAAAGCATTGAAACCGGACAGTACACACTAGTTCTTATTACGCCATTAGAACAAAATTCTCAATTGTACAAATTCAACGATTTCAAAGTAAAATTACAAGAGTTGTTTGTAAAATTGCAATACTATCAACTTGTTGCTTTTAGCGTACTGTAGTATGAAGCCTACTACGAGTAAATGACGTTGCATCAACGCTGCGCTCGCGCAGATCAACGTACTAACATTGTTGTGCAATTCAGTATTAGGTCCACTTGCACGCCTTACTTACAACTGGTTTGCATGCGAAGTATCCTTAAAATTTGGGTTATATCTGCAATACTGGACCTTAGGCGGTTCCCTAACAAGATTGAACGTGGAGTTTTGGCAGTCAATACTCAAATACTATTGAATTTGAAGTAACATCATACTGGAAAGCAACAAGGCAACAAGTAGGTAACCTGTTGCTACAACATAACAGTTCAATAACGCGAATGAAGTAGTATGATTGGCTACTGGTTATCTAGGATCCCATATTAAAACAAGGTCCAGTCATCATATCCGGCAGTCGTTAGCCAAAATCCAAGACAGTCTAGCGTTCAATCTAGTCTAGGTCTTATTTCACCAGCTGTGCTGAGAATGAGGTGTGCAAAGAAAGTTTTATATGCTGAAGACGTTAGTCGGCTATCTGTAATCCCAGGGCACAGAATCATCGCACCGGCTATCTAGACGGTGACACGCTTGTTTGGATGGAAAGTCTTGACAGTGACGCCTTCTAGCATTGGCCGCCTAGGCGTCTCCGTGCTGTGTTTGTAAACAAGCATGCAGCAAGCATTAAGCAGTGACAGCCTAGTGGTGTGACCGTCGCACTGCCAAGTTTTAGGTCTCAAGTTCGATCCCAATTACCCAAGACACGCACCTTTGATGTTTCGAATTCATATGTGTCATCACTACGTATTATAAAACAAAGTCCTCCGCCGCGTCTGCCTGTCTATCTACATCTATCTACACTATTATAAAGAGGAAAGATTTTTTTGTTTGTTTGTTTGTACCGAATAGGCTCCGAAACTCTTGAACGGATTTGGATGAAATTTGGAACACAGATAGTTTATAACCTGGATTAACACATAGGATACTTTTTATCCCGATAGTATGTTCCCATGGGACACTTATCGAACTCCACGCGGGCGACGCCGCGGTTATAAGCTAATCTGTGATAAACTCAAAAACTACTGCAACGATTTTTTTGCTGTTTTCACCAATGGATAGAGTGTGTCTCGAGTGTGTCGTGTGTGTGTCTCGAAGAAGGTTTTAGTTTATAACTTGTCAAGTTTTTGTTGCGGGAACGAATTCAAAATTTCATGATTACTTTTGGTCGCGACAACCGACATCCACGCAGGCTAAGTCGCGGTTATCACCTAGTATTGCATAATTATCACTTACTTCGGTAACGGAAAACATCCTGAGGATACCAGAATGCCTGAGACACATTTCTCGACGGCTTGGGTAATGGAAACTCTGACACCAGGTTAGGCACTAACCACACGATAAAGAAAGAAAGACCAAGCATGAAAAAGAACTACTTTGATGTCACCACAGTGAAATGAAGAAAGCTATGCTTTACATGTGTACAGTTTTCCGTAGACATTTATTAGAGTCGTTCTGAAGGTTTGCGAGACATTTTTCCAAGTCTGGCTTGCTTGCCCATGTTTGTTCAGTCGATATACTTATAACGATGGCATCCGGGCTTAGACTATACGTCCTTTAACAACACATTCTGGTGGTGTATCTGGATGGGTATATAGTGATGACGAGCGGTATCTGTCTCTAACTTATTCTGTCACAACCACTGCGATCGCCAACCTGCCTGCCAAGCGTGGCGATTTTGGCAAAAACCCCCCTTTCAGTGAGGCCTATGTCCAGCAGTGGAAGTCTTTCGGCTGTAATGATGACGATGATCAACACAACTACAGCACATTTACAATACATAAGTCTGCATGTGAATTTGAAATCAGAGGTAACGGTAATTTGTTATTCAGAATATCGTACTTTGATTCCAAAAACCCATACTAGTTGAATAAAAAACATAACAGATCAGAGATCCCGTGGACCGTATAAATAAATCACAAAACAAAGGTAGTTGGATTGGAATCAACACATGTCCAACGGCTATGAGACCAAATATATTTATGCAGTATTCATTGGTAACATTTCCAACTCTACGCGGTAAAAACATTCGCCTCGCAAAGTTTTTGCATTTTGGATTCAGCGATACACTCATTACAGAGAAACTGGTGACGGTCCCGAATAACGGTACTTATCTATTCTTTAACAACTCGTGCAACTTATTCAAATATACATAGCGTCAGGCTTCTCACTCGCCTTTAAAGTTTTTACTAATCGCTGTTTTGAAAAACTGGTTTTTGACACCGCGGCGCACCAGTAACTTTAGCGTACATACCTCGGAGGAGCATTGTTTCTATGCGGCTAAGAAGTGATAGAAACAACCGAGTACCAAGAAATGTGTCCATTGAAAGTCGAGTCCAGAAGGATATCCTAGCTGAAATCTGATCTGATTAAAGCCAAGTGGCTGGTTTTAACGTCCGGATTTGTAAGACACCCATTATTCCGCACTACATTGATGGAATCTTGATGAAACCCAATATGGAAAATTGTAATTGTGATAAAACGGCCAACATTACTAAGATGGATAGTTGCAATATTTCAAAAAATGATTACTAGTTGCACGTGGTTCCGATCAACCGTCTCACTAATGTTAGAGCCACTCGAAGTTAAAGCTCTTAAGGAAACCGGGGCGAAAATGTAAGAATGTGTTTGTCGTACTCCTATCAAAATCACCCACACATTTCCTCCTGTTGCCTTTAAGAAAGTTACTAACCGTATCTGCCTCTGGGTATTTATATCTTGCATACAGGGTGGACCTGGAGGACCTCGTGGCTAAATAATAACAGTCGCTCGAGTCGATCTTTAGATTTAGCTTAAGATTTGCCTAGGTTAGTCTGTGGATGGGTGACCACTCATTACATACCGAGTTTCCTCCGTGCCTCAGAAAGCACGCTAAGCCGTTGGTCCCGGCTGTCATTTGTAAATCTTTGACAGTCATTACAGGTAGTCAGTGGCCCAAAAAGCCTGACAACCAGTCTTACCGATGGGTATCGTATTACCCAGTACTAACTGGGTTGTGGAGGTCAGATAGGCAGTCACTCCATGTAAAATACTGGTATTCAGCTGCATCCGATTAGACTGGAAGGCAAAGTAAATGATGATGACAGGGTGAACGTAGATTCAATTTTGAGTATGGGAATGTCACGCTGGAATGTTTTCAGTACATACTAATGAATGCTGGAATCTATTCATTTTTGCTGTTTGATTTATTACATCACACTTTCCGTCCTATATTTCATGGACCATACTTTCGCTGAGTACTTTTCATACCAAAACATTAGGTTCAACGACCTAGTTTGCTCACTTTCGCATCACCAAACTTGGTCTGCTCCTGCAAGAGACGTGTCCTTTTTGGTTAAGGTATTAATTAGTATACACGTTTATGTGTGGTCATGAACTTGTGTAACATGTGCCAAACGTTTAGCTCATACTTGTAGCTTTTGAGAAACAAGCCGACCTGTCCATTTATGCTGATTCCATGTTTTCGTTTTAACAATCTATAAACATGCTGGGTGCTCTGTAAATCTGTTTTAACTTCTTCGGTAAATAATTAGATAAAGGTGGTTCCTACATATTACGTACTTATTATAAGTCTGTAAAATCTTTATCATGTTGCTAATGTGAGTAAGCACGGGTCATTGTTGGCATGAACTTCATACCTACTGTGTGACAGTAACAATCTCATCCTGTGCCCCACTAAGATAATGTCAAACCATCGGTTCGTTATCACTACATTAGCAATTCCCTATTTATTAGTTCTCAGATTTTTATTTGCGAAGTTATGATATTGAATCCAGGGATTTCTACAAATAACAACAAATTGTATTTCCAGCCAATCTAAGCTGCCATTTAGATTCACAAAAGAATGCAATTGCGTAAAAAGGAAATACTAATTAGTTTGAGACAAACGTTAGTTTACATATCCGGTGTTTGGGAAACATAACGTCGTTGACCCCAGTGAAAAGGGCAAGAGGCATTGCGGTTCGGTGGTACATTTAGCGAACGCGCGCATGCCTGTTTCTCTGAGGTGAACCCAGCGCCTTCCGATAGAAATCATTTCAATTAAATAGCCTCATACCAATTTATAAGCGAGGCTTAAATAAATGCTTGTCATGGAGTGCCGGCGGTGGCATCCCTCCCTTGATATGTTCAGTACAGAGACAGTGCGACCGCATCTTACCGGCCGCCACTGTTGTCACTGCGGTGTTTCGCGGGCGGGCAGATTTATTTGGACGTACCCCCTTCGGGGGGCGCGGGGTCGGGCGTGCCACCCACCGCGCCACCTCCACACATTTGACTGGATCAATAAGTAAGCAAAGGATGCCCGAGCAGAAAAACCATACACCCGACCACCCCAAGGGGGCACACGTAACCGACACCCCCCCACTAGCGGGGGGAGGACTCCACAGATTGCCATTTTCTCTTTGCCTACGCTTTAATTAGTTGCGTAGTGACGCGTGTAGATCCATAATCCCATGTTATTAAATTGCCAAACAGGTCCCGTCCACTCTATTAAACGAGGCAGACCACTGCAATATTGAAGTGGAGTACATAATCCACAATGTGAGCTCGCATAAACTCATAACTGGTAACCATTCCTGATCGACTAATGTCAAGATCATAAAAGTAAAAGAAAGTAAAAAAAGTCTTCGCCAACTATGAATAGTTTCTACAATTTCCATGTTCCCCAGCTAAAATTGCACTTGCGTTTCAAGAATTTAAGCTTTATATTATTTTTACCCACACTAAACAACATCCCAGTCTTCAATATTTCATTCGGAATGACACTGTGTACCAAGATTAGATAAGCCATAGATAATTCATGTGTTTCTGTACGCCACGACACACCTGAAATACACACTTAACAAAGCTCTTTCTTTGTATACATGTATAAGCCAAGTTGGGAGCATAAGCTCCCAACTTGGCTTATACATATTCATATGCGATGTTTCAAAAGCTGGACTTTTCGTACCAACCTTTGTCGAAGTGTCACCAGGGGAGTAAAGAGACCCCCGAATAGTTTTTGACCACGGTTCATGTTCATATAAAATATGTATAAGTTACAGGAGCGTCTATCAATATATTACAACCAGTCCCTTTTCACGCAGTCGACACTCAACACCGGACCCAATTTTCTGCTAAAAGCACAAGTTTTATACAAGAAGTTGGGCTCATTCTGGCAACTCTATTTTATCTCACAACTGAAAACTTTGACAAAAATTTAGACTACCGCAGTAATAAACCTGTAACTAGATTTTTCCCAAAACAGGACTTTTTTATTCGAATTAGCTGGGTAGTTCTGTATCATCAATCAGAATAAGCATTTTTGTTTCTACTATTTTTAACATTAAATTGGCTTGCGTTTGGCCGCAACTCGTCTAATATGAAGCGATGATACGGTTTAGGGTGGAGCACGCTTGCCTAGAAGAAACTGATTCATTCGAACTTTGAATAGATCTTTCTTCTCTTCGTTAGACAAACTCCTTGCTTAATGTCAATATTTTCTTTCAATGGATTGCTATTACTTATCCAGGTTAACTCAACGACTTCTCCTTATTGTCGTTTCATCTTGCTGCTATATCCATCTGGTGTGTTAGATACATTATACATGCCTTTAGCATCTTTATAAGTATTGGTTATTTTTCCTTAACGCAGTGCCCCTGAATGTTAACGGAGACAACGAGCCAGACGATATATTTAAATCTGCTAAAAACGATACTGTTACTCTGATGAGTGAGTATGACTATCATAACTGTTTTGTATTCATGCGACTCGCATGTTGTCTGTCGTCATTCCGCATTCCACTTACTTCTAGGAATGTTATGACAAAATGCATAAGTACTACATCGTGGTGTAGACCTCATATCATGCTTATTCTGGCTAAGCAGAGACATACGCTAGGGTTATATCATCATACATCAGCTATATTAACCATATTATCTGTGTGCATATTATGTTTATCTGTGGAAACTTGTAAATGGCCTTCAAATTCATATTGTTTGAGAACATTGTTTATGTTAGCTGTAAGTTTCCCGAATAAAATAAAATAAAATATTTATTTTCTTCCCATCTTCTTTAATACTTTAAAACATGATGGTTATTTCAGCATGATTTTCAGATGATCGTGCTTTTGGTTTAAATGACTGTCTTCGATTTAAACTTGGAATGCCACTGTCAGATCATTTAATAATTTTTCATGATCCTTCGACATGGCCAGTCTTAAATTCGCAACTGCACCGATTTGATGATAGCTTTCAGTTACAAAATAACCCGCCAACATTTTTTTCTCACGCGCTATTCAAACACTACGATTCATTTATGTAATAAAGGAGCTTTGTATTTAATCGAAACAACCTTCTAAGAGCCTCTTAATTAGAATCTCTGGATTGCTTTCTAATTTCAACCAATCATGGTGCAAATTGCTTGCCAGTAAAAAGTGGTTTGGTGTAAAGCTGTGATTTTTACGGGTTTCTCGCATCGGTCGTCTCGAGATCGGCACGAGTGCGCCCTGGCTCTTTCCGCACGATCGCAATCGAAATAATTATCATAAAGTAAATCCCCCGCAATTCGGTGGCCGCCCTGGGGCCGGGGCGTCGCGGTAAATGGCGGGCCCTCGCCGTCGCGACGCTCTAGTGATGTCTATCTGTGTCAGCAACACTGTATCGAATCGATGAAAAAACTCCGCGTTTCTTACAGGTATCTGATCGGGTTATTAGCGCATCATTTATTATTTTAATGCACACTTGCACACCCTGATTCAATTGATACGATCAGCATAAACTTGTTAAATGCCACCTCCAGTCTCCAGCAAAGGCAAATGCGTTAATTTGCTGAATGATTTCCAATTCCCCTTAAAAGATTCTTACTATAAAGTAGCTTAAAGTACTGCATCACATGCAAAATCCGAAAATATTTTAACAGCATCATCGATGTTCCTGCAAACTAGGAACGCAACACACTATCCTATAGCTCTTGGTGGAGAGCGAAACAATCGCGTTTCCACTTTTTGCCTCACACCGCTCTCATCTCGTATTGGCGACGGAATTAAATTCGCCCGCTTGTTTTACCGTCTTCCCTCCGTGCTCTCTTTTATTCATTTATCTTATTAATGCCAATAATAAGTTTACAACCAATCGCAATCTAGATTATTGACAAAATATTTGTTTATATTTTATTGTTATTCCTTGCTTAAGCACATCTTTGCCCCATATTACGGGGACCTTTGTACTGTAAACTGCGTGACATCTGTCGAGCAAAGCACACCCCATTTAGCTCTAAAATCGTTTAGTTCACCAAACACGGCTTTTATTATTATTCGTGTGTGATCAGTGAGGTGTCTGCATGGTAATAATAAGTAGCCGATACAATCCCACCCCACAATACCCGCCCCTATCCAATGGCCGTGTCGCCCGAAGCCAATCTTAACACAAACCAACAAACACTGGCTTACATAATAACCTCATTTGTTTAGATTTGGTAGTGTTTCAATAATTGTTTGTATGGTTGCCGTATATGCTTGATATTGAAGAAATCTTAGCGCGTGACGCGACGCCAAACCGGGTGACTTTGGGCCCGCAGGGGTCGCGCTTTTGTCTGCCCGCGGGGACGACTGTCCCTGTGTTTACCTTCGACAACGCCCCGTTTCACTTTACACTGCTATTTAAGCATTGCTACGGAAAAAATGTTGAACTCTACTTTTGATTGAATTTAACGACAAAAGTTAAAACGATGACAAAGAAAGTTTTAAAAATATTTTACAGCTATCAAAACCCTCGATTAGTATTTTAAAAAAACGTAGCTACTGTACACATTTGTATCGCTTAAGGAACATTAAATTGGATTGAATTTTAAAGGTCAGTAGCAATTTAAGTTCAATAGTCTGGACGTAGTATTTCGAGTAATAAAATAACATAAAAAGCATTTTATCTTTATTCAAAAGACAGGTGTGTAAAGTTATTCTTTTAGTTACTCAAGGACTTCGAGATGGGTAAATGGATGATATTTATTGTCGAATAACAATAAACAAGTCTCCCTTCGCGGCTACACTTATTTAATAAGAATAAAATGGAATGGCCGACATGTTGTGTGATACGCGTAGGTACAACGCGTGTCGTAATGGCCGTCGGTACATCGGCACATAAAAATCATAAGTTGACGTGGACATGTTTCGCAACGCACCTGCCTGCCGGTCGCAGGCGGCCACACTGCACAGTCTCACTACTTCAGATGTGATCCAAACCCTTTCCAATCAACACATGAATGAAGGAGTCTCACATTAACTTTACGACCTATAAACCATTCATAACAGCTATCACGATAAACCGTCAAGTTTATACCATTACTGAATCACCTATTTTATTGAGATTTTTAGATTATTATATTGGTGTTGTCCATGTTATAGTCACCGTCACCCCTCACTGTGATCCAAGTGCATCGGTAATCGGTACGCGCAAGGCAACCAGGTTTCCGCTCTTACGCAAATCACACTAGCTAGCGCGCCGCTCGACTGTTCTCGACTCTCGTCTATGGGACGCGGTGATTCATCAGTACACAAACTTGATGTTAATAAAATACGAGATGATGTCTTGCGAAATTGTAACGTTGATTGCAACTGCACTATGCGTACCTACAACAACTGTAAGAACAGATACATGCATTTACTGACATATACTTACGCTGGATGGTTTGTACGCGCAATTTGCTGACCCTTCTCCTTCCTTCTATCGTTGGAAATATTTAGTAGTTAAATAAATTAGTAGGTATAGTTTCAGTTAAAGACAACGAAGTAATTAAATGTTAAATTAGGCTTACTGATATCTTTTAACCTTGCAACTATGCATAATCTTCGAAATTAAGTTTAACCTTCGCGATAATTGCAGTTGTTGCCAAAAAGAACTCCTTTTACAATATTTATTGAATTTATTTGTCTGCTTATGCATAAAACTTAAGTTCTTTATCCGATCTCAGTATTGTGAGCATACCCTAAGTCCTTCCCTTCAACATGATACTGAAAATGTTTGGGGTAATGGGAGAAGATATTTTTTTTGACATTTATTAGTATCTTTAATTAGTTTTTAAGTAAGCCTCTTCGTTATTAGCATTATCAGACCAAACACAAATTCATGTAAAAGGTCAGAAATTGACGTATTGGCTCTGTGTTACAATTCTGAGTTAGCGACTACATCTATCTAAAGACCGAATTCGATTAAATCGACACCACACTATCATTCAAATATTCGACACTAACGTGTTCACTTGTATGTTCCAGCGGCGATGGAGGAGGAATCTAGCGAGTTGCCAGGCACGGACGGCCTGGCGCCTAAACAACGGCACCAGGCGAAACACCGGGAGCTGTTCTTATCCCGGCACGTGGAAACACTGCCGGCCACACACATCCGCGGCAAGTGCACCGTCACGTTGCTCAACGAGACGGAGTCGCTGCTCAGCTATCTCAATAAGGATGTGAGTATGTACCGGCCACGGACGAATACAACACACACGTCACTCATATAAGGTCCACTCTTTACTTGCTTTCTTTTAAAAATCTGTAATATTTAGTTTTAGGTTGTTGGATTTTAGTTGATAATACCCAACAGAATTGATTAAAATAAAATAGAAACATTGCAGACCATCGAAGAACTGTATATGATCTTAATGAGTTCAGCAAACATATAGACCTAGTCCCACTAGGTCTATATGCAATCATAAATTGGAAGGCCTACAGTAACATACAATTACAGCAATGCCATAATCTCGGATCCTGATCGCGTGTTTTTGGCAGTGGGCCTTCTACTTTTAATTTAGAGGGTGTAGTAACTAGCTAAATGCAGTACACAATAAATTAGTATTGAAAGCTTAGACATAGTATTCTTTTGGTTCATTTAAATACATAGAATGTAATGTGGTTACTGGCAGAGAATAGGCCAACCTTTATCACTTACTAGCGACCCGCCCCGGCTTCGCACAGGTGCAATGTAGATATAAACCTTCCTCTTGAATCTAAAATCTATCTATTAAAAAAAACCCGCATCAAAATCCGTTGCGTAGTTTTAAAGATCTAAGCATACATAGGGACAGACAGCGGGAAGCGACTTTGTTTTATGCTATGTAGTGATAGTGAAGAAAGTGTTTTATAGAAAAAAAAGAAGATTACTGAGCTGACAACTAATAGAGAAGTATGGGAGTACATAGAAGATGTCTGCCGACCCAAACAAAATTCAACTACATAGTATATTATCTAAGTTCATGATTCAACTGAATACTTCACATGCCCCATGTGGTATGGCGTTATCTGTTTCTAAGAACATTATCCTGCTAATGAATGTTAATAATATCGATAAATTTGCACATAGTACTATAGGTACTGATATTTTTAATACCATGCATTTAATCTTGTTTTGTATCCTGTAATTTTTTGTGCGAGTGATATAAATCCTATTTGAGCCTATGTAGTGGTCCCTAAGCTAAATACGGTAAAATATGTAAACAAGGTGCAAGCAGTACACAGTCAAAACGAATTAAATTAGAAATCTCCATATTATAATGGGACTCTTCTAGTAATTCGTCCGTGACTGTATTACAACTTACGTGGGAAGATTAAGAGCTGATACAAGCATTCTATAAATTACTTTAATTTCATTCCCTAATCAGCGTCGCAACGTGGGACTTTATATTGTTCCATTATCAATTTTCTCTAGTAATTACCACTTAAATGAGCACCATCTTAAATACAACTATAATAAGTATATGCAGTAAGACAAATAACTGTGTATGGCTATCAGGACTAATGAGTAGATACTCATCCCGTTTCATTTCAAGGTTAGAACACAGCGCAGCTAACAATCTCAATTAGGAAATATCACCACGCCCTAATCTGATGTCATTTCCTATATCCGACGACCATATTAACAAATACACAATAGTTATTGCAAAAACCTAAACCGTATAAGTACTTTTGTCTAAACCCATTGTTGTAACATTGAGGGAATTGAGCATTTAATTTAAATAAAATGAATAACTTAATTTATAATTAGACTAAACAGTTGGTTATATTTATTGAATAAATTAACATTGTAGATTAAGTGACACATTAATTACTAAGTTCTTCACAAACAGTTGTCATGAGAAAAAATTTAAAAGATTGTTATCTGTTTATTTCCAAAACTAACGTTATAATATTGTCTAATTTGAACCGTAACACATATTCATGAGAGTTTCTCTTTTTGTTTCAGGACGCATTTTTTTATTGTTTAGTATTTGATCCTTCACAAAAGACTTTATTAGCAGATAAGGGAGAAATCAGAGTTGGAAGTAGATATCAGACTGAAGTAACTAATTTATTAAAAGATGGTACGTATTTTTGAGATATAGTTCTTTGTAACAACAAAATGAACTGTGATTCTGATTATCGTGTATATTACAATGATTAAGTTGTACAAAAAATATATTAAAATGTCACGCAAAAGTAGTAAATATCTGTTATACATTTTAGGCGAAGAGGACGTACGCAACAGTGAAGAGCTGGAGACGCTGGTGTGGACACCGGAGCACGGGCTCACGGACCGGCAGATCGACCAGTTCCTCGTGGTGTCGCGCTCGGTGGGCACGTTCGCGCGCGCGCTCGACTGCTCCTCCAGCGTCAAGCAACCCTCGCTGCACATGTCCGCCGCAGCCGCCAGCCGCGACATCACACTCGTACGTCACACCTTTATTATTACTCTAGTACTGCTAAAAGGGATGACTGAAAAGCATGCACGTGGCTGAAATGAGAATGCTAATGGGGATGTGATGTAACACATAGGGATAGAATAACAAATGAGATGTAAAAGAAAAAGTCTGAACTTGGCACCGGTGACTGACACGTTGTGTGTAATAGGTAGTTTAATGGTATGATAATTATGGCATGCATGTAATGAGAAAGAAATAAGAAAGAAATAAGAAATATTTTGTGAAGAAAGTTTTGAATGTGGATGACTGTATGAGTTCGAGAAGACCAAAGAAACGATGAATGCACTGTGTAAATTATGATATGGCTAGAAGGCGACTCAGGAGATGACGACTAAGGGAGCCGTATGGTAGAAAAAGGCATGCTGCGCCGACCTCACATATATGGGAATAAGGTGGCCACATATATGGAATGACGAAACGTAGTAGACCACCCGCCACTTTGTTGGCGCCGGTTAAAAACATGAAAAAAAAAAGGGTGTTTTCCCGTTGGCCCCACTAGAGGAGCCATGACAGTGGGGTCAACGGGAAAACACCATCTTTTAAAATCAAAACCGTCGTTCCGTTGGCTCCACTACCGTTTTTTTTTCTGTCGATGTGGAAATCCTCTATGGAGGTCCTCCGCCCTGGGGAGAGCGGAGGGGTCTGTCAGACTCGTACTGACTAAAACCACACCGGTGTCCCCTCACACACTTGCGTCGGGGGGCTACGGGATCAGATGCGATTTCCGCTACCCCGGACTAGTACCGGACCGCTTGACCTGCGGGCCTCGTCTCGGGGGGAGTGAGGTGTAAAACTCCCGCCTTTACGTCTATGAGGCGCGCGTGAAAACACAACGTGCCGCCGTCTCGGGTGGACCCACTACCTTTTTTTTTTTTTGTTCTCGATGTGGAAATCCTCTATGGATGTCCTCCGCCCTAGGGAGAGCGGAGGGGTCTGTCAGACTCGTACTGACTAAAACCACACCGGTGTTCCCTCGCACACTTGCGTCGGGGGGCAACGGGATCTAGTGCGACTTCCGCTGCGGCCCCACTACCCTGCCCCAACCTTGAGATCATAAAAAGGAAGGAATGAAACAAACCTCAATGATGTCAGTGGGAACTAATAGACATTCCGATTCATACAGTACAAACGGGAAAAAAGTTCCCGTTTGTTGCCAGGGAGACAGGCATATAATGGGTAGCTCACCACAAGGTGGACCGTGGTGGTAACGAGAACTACAGGAGCATTGCTCGAGAAAGGCCTGTTTCCAGCAATGGGTGTCGGATTTCATCTGAATGTTGATAGTAAATAGTTACGAGTAAATGTTTTGCGTGATGTGTCGCCGGCTTACTCCTGCTTACTCAATATGCATCCATGAATTGTGATTGGTCTGTTTTCCCCAGATCTTCTCTTTATCCGAGCTTATCGTCAATACCAACAGAAAAAAGGGATAATGTTCACTCCTTTTTCTTCTGCTCTTCTGTCGAAAGAGGAAGCATGTGGCGAGTACATCATCCCTTCATTTTATCGGTATCGACGAAATCGGATGAGGAGGGGGATCCTTTTGCTTCTTCTATTCTTTATTGATATCATAAACATTTCTCACACAGTTCCACGCGATGGACACCCTGCACAAATCCGGCTACAGCATAGAGTCTGCGCTGTCGTCGCTGGTGCCCGCATCGGGCCCCGTGCTCTGCCGCGACGAGATGGAGGAGTGGTCCGCGTCCGAGGCCAACCTGTTCGAGGAGGCGCTCGACAAGTACGGCAAGGACTTCGCTGATATACGGCAGGATTTTGTGAGTATTCTTCTTCAACTTGACTGAAGGGCTGCACAAATAAATCCATTAAGGTTTATGGTAGTGGATTGATCTAAAACTGGTCGATGGTATCGATCGATCAATAAATTTTAAGATCCGTACGCAAAATATGCACTTTGAACCAGTGGCGTGCCTAGGGCCAACAATACGGCAAGCTCATTAAGCGAGCAGACTGTTTAGAGGTCGTAACATCATGAAGAGTATAAGGGGAAGAATTATAAGGGTTATAAGGGCAAGCCAAGCGTTTAAGCTTATTTGAAAGTACCGCCGTACTTTGAACGTCGAGTAGCGGACACCAGCCCGATATGCAACATTCATGGTAGCCAGATTACAGTCGGCGTTTGGCCGTGATGGTATTCTTTATTTTTATTGTTAGCCTATTCTGTCCCACTGCTAGGTAAAGGGCTCCCCCATTTCTTTCCAAATCTCTGGGTGTTTTCTGACCAATCAGATATTCTTAAATATTTGTATTTTATCATTGCTTTTGCGTAATGTGACCGTTGAATGACACGATTGTACATTTTTGCACCTAGCCTAAGAAGGTCTTATAACTCTGAACATATTCGTTATTAAAAATGTAATGTTATGTGTAGGAAACCTTTGTAATGTTTAAAGACAACAGCCAAGTGACATATCATGTCTTAAATTGTAAAAATAAAAAAGCGTTAAATAATATGACTGTCGTGGAACTAAGTCCGCGCTAATAAGATGGTTCCAAACCATACAACCGTTACTTGGCCAGTTTCAAGTTCTCGACATACCTCTAACAACATATTTCTCTGCTCAGTTGCCATGGAAGACGCTAAAGAACCTTGTGGAGTACTACTACATGTGGAAGACGACGGACCGCTACGTGCAACAGAAGCGCGTCAAGGCGGTGGAGGCCGAGTCCAAACTGAAGCAAGTGTACATTCCCAACTAGTGAGTGTTTGTACCACACGATGCATATACTATGTCGATGTGATGTTCTGTTGCCTTTCTGATGTTACCGTGGTTTTTGGTTTCGCTTGTGTGTTGTGGTATAGCTTATTAGTAAAAATGTCAAGGAAACATGCCATTTTAAGGTAAATCTCACGATGGCGGGTTGGTCTTAATGTCTTTTTGACAGGTACACAGTCATACACAATTGTTCCCATGTGCACAAATTCTGGACCGCTCAGCAATAGCCGAACTGCTTTAACGCACACAGAAAAATTGTGCACGTGTACACTATGAAGCAATCCGTTTTCGTAAACAATATATGACATTTAAAAAAAGAATATCTGTTACTTAAGCTTTTACATAGTAGTTTAGTTGACCTACACCATTCCGCTTCATCAATTTGTGGTTACAATTGCAGCAACAAGCCGAACCCAGCTCTAATAACGAGCAACAGTAGCAGCGGCAAGACGGCGCCCGCCGTACTCAACGGAGGCACCAACGGTACTGCCACCGTCACTGCCGGACAACTCTGCGCCTCCTGTCAAGGTAACCATCACACGTGTATCCCACGTGGCCCATGTGTCAATGGAACAACATAGCTTATCGTAGTGCACGGCTGGACATAGCCTTCTCCCAAACTGAGCCACAACACCCTCCCTCTCCCCGTTAGCCCTCCAGTCTATCCCAGCCACTTTCTGAAAGAAGGAAAATAGAAATCCTTACTTTTCAAAAGCCTTTTTGCAAGTATCTTTGCTGTGAATTGTTGTGATTGCAAGATCAATAAATTTTGAATTATAAACGCACAACCGATTTTGCCAAGTATATAGGACGATAATAGATTCCAATATAAAACAATATTTAAAAATGCCTTTAAAAATAAATGTTATCCACCAATATCTGGAGCCAGGTCCAAGCTACCGGTGGTTAGGTTTTCAGATACAGGAACTTCCTCACAATGCGAACCGTATCGAGAAGTTCTGCCTTCTGAATCAGGCCCTTGATCCAACCTCGCGAGATTATTAGATATACTGTGACGTCATGGTCCAATTACACAGTGATAAGACAATATAACTCTAAACTCTGTAGAAAGATCAGCTATCCATTGTTGTAGCATCTACGTACGCGCGTTGATCCTGCTAGTTATTAATAAAGAAACTTAAAATTAGGGACACTCGGTAAAATATTTTCAGAAAACTTATTTTAGCAAGCATATCTCCCGTTACGTGTGTCTATATAAATCATGTTTGCTAAGGTTACTGATGCTATTACGATTAAGATAGAGAGAGATATTCAACTGTTTAACCGATCTTAATAAATCCGGTAGATCAAGAATATGCGGGATGTAAGAACCTCAATACACGCGTTGATGGCTGAGAGGGTATTTGACTAGACACAAACAAAGACGACTCAGACGAAATACACACTCTAGCGAGTAACTAGCGAATGGTCAGTGAAATACCGACTAATTTGCTTTCTCATAGTATAATATTCTCATAAACGATTGTGAATAGGTATGATTTAGTTGACATCTTCGTACAATTTCATAGGTACATCTGTAATTACACACATACAGCCAAGTGGGTGACACTGTATTAAAATATATCCCATAAATTCTGATCGAGTAATTTTTAATGAAAAAAAGTTACGTTTTAGGTTACAAGCTTGTGCCTATGTTAGAATTACCATTAAATTGAATCACATGATAAATGAGAGGATTCGCTTCCAGTGACAAGTTCAAACCAGTGGTACACATGGGGCCCGCAGCATTTACAATACAGACTTTGCGGCACATGCTGGCAATACTGGAAAAAGTATGGAGGTCTCAAGGTAAAGGTCTGAAACGTATCCTTATTTTGCATGTCTTACTGATATAATCAAACGCCGAATAGATTTCTTATGTTTATGTATCTGTGACAGACCGCTGGCGTTTTCGGCGAGACCGAAGTGGAGGTTGCGAAAGGACCTCGCGGTGAGGGCGAGGACACCGCACTGTCCGTGTCGCATCGTCCACATCGCTGCACTGTACTAAATTGCGCCAAGGTATGTGACAAAGGTTTCCTGTTAAGTTGCGAGTCAGTAGCCAGTAAGCGTTTAGAGGATGATTATTTAACCTGGATTCTTCATTACTTATGTAAGTTCCGTTCCGAACGCCGTACGTTTCGAGGTTCCATCGTAGTCATGATTGATTGTATGAGTATAAGTCTTGTCGTTCCCGCAGGAGTTCAAGCTGCGCGCGCACCTGGCCCGGCACGTGGCCACGGCGCACGGCAGCGGCGAGGGCGCGCGGCCCGTCATGAAGACGCGCGCCGCCTTCTACCTGCGCGCCTCGCCCTTCACGCGCCTGGCGCGCCGCCTCACGCGCGCACTGCGCCGCCCCAGACACTTCGCGCGCTCGCCCTTCTCGCCCATCAACCTGCAGCAGGTCAAGCACGAGTGTGAGTGCGCACTACACGTCGCTGTCCTATGTCTTATTCTATCTAGGCTCTCAGATCGAGCTCGAACAACCATACAGCGTGTATCAGAAATGGGTGCTCGTATTAAAGGATCCAGTTCAGACTATCAGTTACTGTTTATTTTCTCGCGATTGCTGCATCAGCTCTCGAGTTTGATGGTGTGATTCACACTTCTAAATATGACCACACGTTTCGGGCACACGCTGTGTACTTTTACTTTAGCTTCATGTAGTCCAACTTGATTTTTGTGTAATTTTAAATTTGTAATATAAGTCTCAATTTAATTTAGATTAAAGTGTAATTTTAGACTGAATAACAATTCGTAAAATTCTGAATTCAAGTTTAACCAAACAAGTATCTTCAGCTATCAGAGAATCATCTAACATGTGTTGTATTCCCAGGTTCAATAGCGATGGCGGGTCTAGGCGGCGCCGAGCTGCGTGCGGCGGGCGCGCCCGGCGGTGGGGGCCCGGCGCGCGTGCGTGGGCCCGTGGGCGGCGTGGCGGCGCGACTGGCGGCCGCGCGTGGCACGCCGCTGGGGCCCGCGCGACACGACTGGCTCACGCTCACGCCGCGCGACGCCATGCCCGTGCCGCTGCACGTCGCCTTCCCCAAGCCGCCCAAGGCGCCAGGTAACTGACGCGCACGCGACGCGCGGTCACAAAGACTCCTAAATATTATAAATCAGAACGACGAGCCTAACGGTGTGTTAAAATAACATAAGCACGTCGCACAAGGGCCGAGAGAGATGTAGCAGGAGGGGCTGCCTTGATATCATAGCGTTGCGACGACGTAACGCACCGGAATCGGCCTTGTGGGCTTCACTCTAGGCCTAGTCATTCGAAAACACTGCCTACAATGTGTACCTCGTAATTCATTAAATTATTTTCTAGTAAACCCTATCGTTTCTAAAACTTGTTTGTATTATGTTTAGATGGCAGCCTAATGTACGAACGCGTGTTGTCGCGCGCCGAAATAGAAGCACGCCGCGCCGAAGCTGCGCCCGCGCAACCCCTCAAACGACGAGCGTACGATGACATCAACGGCCTCGACAGTCAGTATCGTTAGATTTTTCTGCTAAAGCAATGTTACAGTCAAATTAATAACATATACAAATATATTGAAATAAAAATTAACGATATCGTATTTTTTCACGCTCATTATGGAAACAGCGACAGGTACGCGCAATCTTTTACGATGTTCGTAGTGTGTAGTAGTTATTTCGTTTCTCTTCGTTACTAAGTGGCGATATCGTGTCCTGCAGGAGGCGGCCTCGGGCGCGAGTCGAGCTCGGGCGCGGCCCCGCCGCCGGCCAAGCGGCCCAACAAGCACCCGGCGCCCATGCAGCGGCCGTCGCGCGAGCAGTACGCCGCCATGTGCGCGCGCGCGCAGGCCACGGGCCAGCCGCTGCCCGCGCACGTCTTCACACACGTCAGTTGTCCCGCCTCCCCGTAACCACGCTAAGACTATCCAGTATCCGTCCCCGGCCGACCGAGATTGTAACGAGCTCGTACCGTGTGCAGGTCAACGGCAAGCCGACGAACATAAGCGGCCGAGGCGGCCGCCGGCACGTCATCTCCTGGATGGACGCGCCCGACGACCTCTACTTCCGAGCGACCGAGATCGCCAAGTGAGTAGCCACGGGCCCGCAGGACTGCACGGTATCACCTAGTTATAAGGCACCTCAAACTTTGTTTTATGTTCATTACTAATCGTCCTTGAACATGAAAGTCATATTTTGTCATCATTATTTTTATTATAATTCTGAATTGCAAAAAGTATTATAAGTAAGCATAAGCACAAACAAAAATTATATTAATTCTCGAAGATTGAAGAATAGTGTGCTTGAATTTGAGAGATACCAACTACGTTGCCCAGGTTTGGTTACTGCCAGACCGAAAGAAGAATGAGAGATATTCGTTTGGGATCTGGAACATAAAATTTCATTGACATTCTTATAAATTATTGTTAAGTATTGTAGGAGAGCAGTGGTGGCCCAGTAGTAACGGCCCAGACTGACGAATTGTAGGTTGCGGGTTCGAACCCAGGCAGACATTACTTAATTTATTTTATTACCACTGCTCTCAAAATGGTGAAGGAGAACGTCTTGACGAAAACGGCATGTCCTGGAATAAAAAATTTGAAGACATGACTATGACATCTCGGCCCGCATGATGAATTATGGCCCATTTCCTCTCATCGAGAGGAGGGTTTGTGAGTCCCAGCAGTTGGAACATAGTAGGCTGATTGTTATCATCGGGATATTTTCCTGTACTTTCCGTGGTTCAGAAAGTGTCGACGTTGTAGGAGTACTAACACATATGTGTGCAGGGTGGCGCGGCGCAACCTGTCGTGCGGCGAGCTGCGGCGCGGCGCGCGGGCCCCCTGGCGGGCCATGCGCGCGGGCGGGGCGGGCGGGGCGGGCGGCGGGGCGGGCGCGGGCGGCGCCTGCAAGGCGGCGGGCGGCGCGGCGCCGCTGCAGCTGGTGATCCTGGACTGACAGCCGGCGCCGCGCCCGCCGCCCCCGCACGCCTACGCCATGGAGGCGCTGCTCGGCTAGCGCTCGTGGGCCGAGCCGCTCGGATGCGCTCGGCGAGCGCGTGCGTGCGTCGCCGAGCGCGCTCGCTGTATATTCGCGCTGTACATACCCGCCGCCGCGCGCGACGCCCCCCGGACCGAACGAAGATTGTATTTTTGGTAATCGAATCGCCGAGGACGGATTCTGTAGATAATATTTTAAACTATATTGTTCTTATGTGGTTTGATCTGGCGTCGAGCAAAATAATGTATTTGATACATAAAACGATATGTAAGTCTAATTCATTCGGAGATTCATTGTAGGATAATTTACAATTTTTTTCATAAATAAAGCACAAATTGAAATATAGGTTAGTTTTATTTTATTTTTGAGTATATTAATGATCAAAGTAAATTCTGCCTCTGCAGTTTCTGTCTACGCCCATGGAAATAGGTGTGAATTTATGTACCGTAAAACGGGGTGAATCGATATAAAACTTTGATAAACATTCAAATCCTTTCAAAGTTCTTTCCAATTCGTTCCTGCGTCTCTGTTCACCCTGTTTTACCCGGTATTCATGTAAATAAGGCTGAGATGCAAGGTTACGTGATATTTAGCGACCATGCCGGTCAACGTGAAAGTGTAAATTTTGCTAATGGGTATTCCGCACATGCCGATTTAACCTTTTAAACGCCAGTGTCACATACGTGACAAGCAAGCGTGTGCTCTGTACGCCAAACCTAGCCTAACCTTTTTGCCAATTCCCGTTTTGTAACACAACGTGGTGTTTCGAACCCTATCTTTTTTGACACCCAGAATGCTGCGTTCCATTGCCCTTTGGTAAACTCCGAGGCGGAACTTTTCGGACTCGGTGAATGACCAGGTGAGCACCGTAGGTTAGGACGGGCAGGATGGAGGACATGTCGATGAGCTTGCGTTTCGGGGGAGATCGGAAGATCACCCTTCATTAGCGTCTTCATGGACCAGTAACTTTTCCAGGCATTTTCGACTCTGCGGTCGATTTCTCTTTCTTGCCTATTTTCGAAAGATACTGACCCAGATATACTCATCGACGTAATGTATTTCCTGCCCATCAACTTCAACCCTACGCTTAGTGCTGTTGGTCATGAGCTGGGTTTTAGAACGATTTATAACAAGTCCCACTCTGAAGCTGGCCGTGCTCAGTTCTTAGAGCATGGCCAGAAGTTCCATAGTTGTGGGCCCGTGGGGGCAAAAAGGACTATGTCGTCAAATCCGAGGAATACCTCCACCAGAACCTCTTACTACCGACTGCAATTCCTTTGGTTGTCCATGAGGCTGTTAGCGATCTATAATCTCCTCAAGAGTGCTTGTAAACAACTTTGGAGAGAGTGGGTCACCCTGTTTAACATCCTTTTGTATACTAAACGAAGGTCCTGCAGTATTTAGCTTGATATTTGCGATGCTGTTATGGTAGATATTTTTTAAGAGGTTCCTGATTTTTAAAGATTTTTCAAATATTACGTTTTAAAAAATGATAGGTAACATTGTGGCTTGGCATAGAAGGGCACGTGCGTGTTTTTTTTTTAAAGGGTAAATCAACGAAAAGAAACAATGTACCGTGCATTCAAATTTTCTTTTAGGCATCGCGCAAACTGGCCACTTTCCACAGTCACCGGAACCACCGGTGGCTGGCGACAAGCTGTTTACATGATTTTTAAAAAGTTTTGTATGGAAGGTGATTCCATACAAAACTTTTTAAAAATCATGTACACAGCTGGTACACGTGTAGCGAGTGGCGTCCACTCGCGACTCAGTGGTCGCGACACGCCACCGGCGAATTATTAGGAGCGCGATGAAACCTGTCTCGGAATCCATCGTAAGACTATACAACAGGAGTGTGACAAATTGTAGCGGCCACCGACTACTAGTGGCGGGCACCGACCACTCGTGGCAGCTACTGACCACCTTCGTTTGCGCGGTATCAAAAGACGTGGCGCGCGACAACCACCGACGGTTGCTTTTGTCGGTGGCCCGTTTGCGCATAGCCTTATTATCCCTAATCGGAACTTACTTCGCTATCTTGTTTTCAATACAATTTCACAAAGACAACTCGCGTTAATTTAGAATTTGACAATCAATTCGGTTTGTACTCTGCTTGTAATTCAATCATGATTCAAAAGACACGTGGCGTTCTATCTATATGCAAAATAACATTATTGTTGTTTTCCGCAGGAACAGTTCTTTTTTCGGGATGAAAAGTATCCGTAGTGTCCGTTTCTGTCACCTACCAACGTATGTGCAAAATTTCAGTAATCGTTTCAGTAGTTTAGGCGTGAAAAGGTAACAAACAAACTTATAACTTTAGCATTTATTATCTTTCTCTCTCTTCTTCAACCCTTGGCCACCCAATGCTGAGTGTATGTCTCTTCCAAATCTCTCCAGTTTTGGCGAATAAACATATATATATTAAAAATGTAATTTAAGCGCCAAAAGAACCATGCATTGTAATACTTAGGCTTTAGGCAGAGGTGTCCTATGATATAATTATGCATTTTTTTTTATAAAAAACACTGGCCTAATGCCATCAATCTGCTAATATGTTTTTGTCCTACCTGGAAATCGCAAGACCTCACGCACTGTAGTGCTTTCGACAACTAGACCAACGAAGCAGTGTTTGAAAAAATTGTATTATCTACTAGTGGAAGAATGAGTCTCAACTACGATACAAAAACCTGACATCCGTCCACTTTCATACTATTATATTCGACTGTTTATAAAACTACTCATCTAGGTCAATATGTCTGCAAACTCAGGTCTACGATTTGTAAGGCCGAATTCCTGTGACCTAGGCTACTTATTTATTTATGTACACACAAAACACTACTACTACTTTCTCATCTATTATCAGAATATGTTAACCATCTGTCACATCGCGCACAATTCTTTAAGAGCTCCAATAGCAACACCATAGTTTTGCAGTATGCTGTAGATAAGCTGTCTAGGAGTTGATTAGGTTGCAGGATCATGTCAAGGTCTCCACATTATATCAGTGTCATGTATTCCAGGCCTTAGCTAAAGTGAAATAAATAATTATTATTGTAAGTATGACAGAGAAGCTAACACCAATCGGAAAATTGCTTATTTTCTTCAGAGTGACTGAACAGATCGAGTTTCATGAAACATAAGGTGGCCGAAATTAATGCAGAATCAACCCAGTTAAATAAAACAAGCCTTTTAATAAAAGTCAACATTGAAATGGGTCCTTCCGTTTCAATCTTCTTCTTAGCGTGTTGATGGCAAATCGTTTCAATTACGATGCCAGACTCGACGACAGGCGTCAAACATATAAATACTTCTCTGTTTAGATTTTTGGTACTTCTGGTCACTTATCCAAGCAAGAGAACTAGTGAGCTACCTATTATTAAAATGGATAATGTAAGACCTGAGTAAGTTGTTTGAAAGTGGCGCCTTTTATAGAAAAGCTGAAAGGGAGACTTCTGTCTTGGTATAGACAACGATAAAGATAGTGGCTAAAATAAAAAAAAGTGGTCTTGATGACCTCATTTTATGAAGTCTGCTAAACCGAACCCTCCTCTCCCGAACGCGTCTTAACGCATTTACCAGCTGGTGAATGCGTTAAGAAAGCGTTACGACGCCTTCGGGCGAGGCTGACGGAACATATAGATGGAGCTAAAGAACTTACTACTTACTTACTTTTTTTTTGCTTTTTTAGATGGAGCTTTACTTCAGTCGTGTGGTCTAAATCGCACTCGTTTTTTGAAGTAAAACTACGCTCCCTTGATTTGGGGACTAAGCTGGTGAATGAGTTACGACGCTTTCGGTCGAGGTGTACAGAACATATAGATGAATCTAAAGAAGTTTTACTTCAGTCGTGTGGTCTAAAGCACACTCGCTTTTTTTTTTATTTTTAACTTGAACTAGACCATAATCGTCATACGGAAAAAGGGCACAACTAATTTTTTTCCCGAAATTGAGTTATATACATATTCGGAATCACAAAAAAGGCAATTCTGCCAGAATTTTTAACTCAATTTCGAAAAAAAAAATTGTTGTGCCCTTTTTCCTTATGACGGCAGTAGATATTTTTGATGATGTTGAGCAGTTTCGGTAATGTCGAGTGCACGACGAGCCCAATCTCGTGAAGTACTTGTAAGTGTGCGTTGGCCTTTATTCGTAGAAAAGCTAAATGCTATCCGCTATACTCGAGCATTGCGACTCCGCCTCATCTGGCAGCACGGAATCGCAATGTATTGCCGAACGCATCGTCGATGCTGCCGCGCTCGGTTTTTCGCTCTGCAGGAAATGACGGTTCTGACTGTCTGAGCAACGAGATGAGGCGCACCCTTAAAATTTGTTCTTATGTTTAGCTCGCATATTGGACAGGGTACGTAAAGAAAAGACCGAATTTTAAAAAGTTATATTTATTCGAGTAATAACTACATCTTAATATAAATGGATAATAACTATTTCTCGGTATGATAAATATGATTTTAGGGGGATTTTAAGACACCTGCAAGATCGCGTCCCACTTATTTTGAAAGCACTATCACATACTTCAAGTTTGTGTTATATCATCGCGTAGAAAAATATTTTAGCATTTTTTAAACAGCGGTAAAACAATGTTGTAGTTCGGAGAAGTCTGCATTTTCTATAAACCCATATAAAAATATACTTAAATAAAAGCTTGTGACCGACAACCTTAATGAGGAGATGCACCATCATGGATCTAGCAACAGCCGCAACAGGTGCTAGCACATAGCACAGAAATTATTTTCTTATAGCATTAATACACCCAACAGTTTTCACTTTAGCCACAATAAGTGAAAGTCCTCAATAAAATTGTCGAGTTGTCAAATGGCACTCAAATGTACTTCTTACGTTCTTAGTACCTAACAATGCCGATGGTGAGCAAACGATTTTAATGTAGCCACCGGATATAGTAAACAACACATTTCTTTACGAGAATCTAGGATACTACTATAAAATCTTAATGGAATGGAGAAAATTCTTGCAAACATTCATAAAAAAAGGCACCAGTCTTGATATAACTTGCGGTACCCATTAATAAAATTTGCGGAAGCACTATGTGGGTAATTAATTTATTATTCTTTGGGATCATGTCACTGCTCACATATTTGAGGTGATTGACATGATGCATTAACATACAAACGGCATTACTACATACTTGAATAATAATATGATCTCTTTTTATTGCGACGAGAAACAAAAGTAATTCCAAAGACTGTCGAGTTTATGCAACCCACGAAGTAAGATATTGAAGTTTAAAATAATGTACTAGTGGATAGCATATACTCAATTTCATTTTTTCACAATAACAACACAAATTTTAATATAAAAAATACAGCTTCCTCCTTGCTCCATACCACAACATTGAAATAAAGTTGTTCCCTATATTTACTCAAGAGTTAAATTGAGCAGGATGTATTATAGCTACATTTACACTAAGTCAACTTAGTTGGAGGACAACACAATCGTTACAGTAGGCCTTCGGTTATATAACTATTTTATACAGTTCCATTAATGATAATATTACATCAGAAGTCAGTCCCTTACCGTCATTTAACTGTTCTTATAATACATAACCCCATACTTCAACTAAAATTGCAGTAAATCTAGCTCTACGTTTTAATCTCAAAGCCTGCAGGAGCGCGACAGCTGCTCCTCGATACACCCACTACAAGAAAGACTCCCGTCATCAGCATAAACAACATAAAATACTTGTTATAAAAATACTGTACAATTACAATAATTATTTGAAGGTAATAAACTCCTTACTGATAAGTCGTAAACGATTAATGCTCTGATATATCTACGCCCCGAACTTCCATCAATAATACACCATTCACAAATTATATACAATGTCTCTTATTTTTATACATGTTACATAAACACACATCCAAATTTGTTCCCAAAACTGTAGTCTTTACCTCATTTTATTTTCTAAATTAAATAATGAGATCGAACATAAACATATGGAATTTTGCAAATGAACAAGGAACAGGAGCAACAATTAGAAATATTATATTGTATAAAATTTTATTTATATGAATATAAGCAGTACCTATGTGTTATGTAATGTTGTAAATTTGGACGAAGCCAGGATTTCTCGTAATACTTTTCGTTTATAATTAAATATGATCTTAATATCTTTATTTCTTTCAAGGCACTGAATTTAACAATTGATAACTGTATTTTGTTTATTTAGATCATCTTAGAATCTTACCCTAAAATAATAGCCAATATTAAAATATTCAACTCGCAGTACAAATATTTCGTATGAAAATACACACATGACTCTGCATACATACATCTATACTAAAATATAATATTTCAGTGTAATATACATTAGTTTGTAAATAGATTCCCGAACAGAGTGCTCCGTCGGAAAACGACAATCTATACAAAAATATTTTTGCAAGCTTGCAAAAGATATTTGCTACAGTTACAATATATAAAATACATAATCGCATCAGCGCGATCACAAACGCTGGGTTAGGTGGGATCTAGTTTTTGGACTTTTGCATGCGCCAATCGTTGAGTGTGACAGTGGAATGTTCATAAGACAATTTTATTGACGACATGACACCACAAGTTTATTTATTACTTGTCTTCCACATGTATCATAATTATACTTCATAAAAACCATGAATATTGCTGTTTCGCTTAAATGCTACATAATTATTTTTAAAGTCTTAGATCGCATTTTCATTATACATAAATAACGCACGTGAAAGGTAGCACATGACATGGCGGGACCCGGTGTACGACGTGTACGTGTCACGTACGACGGAGCGAAATTGATTTTTATTAAAAACAATGTTTGTTTGTGTGTTCAGTCTCACGTGTCAGACTTGCGCCAGCGCCGTTGATCTCAGTGTTTCGACAAATTGAGCGGCAAATCTGAAATGTAAAAAAAAAACATCTGTTAGAGTGAGCAGCAGGTATTTTCCTGAGTTTTATTTTTGAGCTCATTTTCCTGATGGGACAAGTAAAATTAACATTTTAATTATAGTCTTATAAAGCCCGAGAAGACAAAGGCACAACTAATTATAAAGAGCATGTCATCTATTCAACTATCATTGAAATTTCTCCATAACTTACGTGAATTATGGAGAAATTTTAATGCTAATATTTTGTTGGATTTAAAACAGTCAAGCTGGAGTGGGCTGGCCATATTGCACGAATGCACCCAGAAAGGTGGCAAAGATCGTCACTCACTGGACTCCTGAGGGGAGGACATCGCTATCGAGGACGACCGCAGCGAAAGTGGTGTTAGGATCTGATCATGTTCACGCGCCAAACGTGGCCAGAAATTGGCATAAAATAGAGAGGTTTGGAAGGAGAAAGGGGAGGCCTTTTCTCAGCAGTGAGACATGGTAAAAGCTATAAAAATTTTGAGCCATCACGGGACGCCTGGCAGATGTGAAACATCGAAATTATTTTGTACAAGTAATATGCATAAAAGAACAGTACACGGTAACAGTACAGTGTATATATGTAAATACGTATATACCATCGCATGCCGTGGCACGCGTCGCCTCGCCAACAATCGGTTTACCCGCAGTTATAGATTTTTCACATCAATAAAAATTACCCCTGCAGTGGGACCACCCAATGTAGGACAAAGGCCTCTCTTTTATCTTAATTCTGTTTATTTTGGTCTTGTGTGAACCAATCCTGCTATCTATAAAACTCACTCTTCCAAAACCAGCAAGCCAATAAGTAATCTCTTTATTCAAACATTAATACTGTTGTCATTTTCATCAGAGTGGAGGATTGTGACTCACCTGATGTGGGTTCATCCTTAGGTATGTGGTCGTTAGGGAGCGGCATCGCGAGCGGCGCCCAAGGCCCGGGCGGCACTCCAGGCGACATCGGGTACTGCATCCAGAGCGGCGGCGGCGGAGTGCGATAGAGGTGCGGACCCATGTACGAGTACGGGTACATGTAGGCCATGTCGCGGCTCCACTCGTCGCGCGCCGGCGAGCCGCGGTACTGCGCGCCCACACCCACGCCGCCCCACTGCCGCACGCCGTACGGCGACGTGGGCGGCGGGTAAGGTGCGCGGTACCGCGCCAGCTCCAGTGGCGGCGTGGGCGAGTCTCGTGCCAACCCACCCTGCCCCGGCGAACCCATCAGCGCGGAGTACCTGTAGCGGTAGTTATCCGGGCTGGGGCTCAAGTCCGGCGAGTTCACGCTCGACGGTGACTCGGTCTTCAGTGACGGCGGCTGGGAGTGCGGCGAACGCTTCGCTTCCGGAGACCTCCTTGTGGGGCTGTCGTCTGGCATGCTTAGCAGCGAGTGTATACTGTAACTGCTGACGTTCTTTGATACGTGACTTGGCGTCTCTTTCCGCGGCGCTGTGCCGTTATGCGACCGTACGGGCGTCTCAACGGCTGGTTTGTGCGCGGTGTGGCTGGGGCCCGGGGACGGCGGATACGAGGCCGTGCTCAGCGCGGGCACGGTCTTTGCGCGACGCTTCATCCCCTGGTCTTCGAGACTCACTCGCTCCAACTCTCGGAGAATGCGCTTTCTCGGTGAGACCATCATGTGCTCCTGCCTGCAGTTCGCCAACTTCGCGTTGACGGGCGCAGGCAGTGAGGAAATCCTCTCTCGAAGCTTGTTTATAGTTTTGGTTAACTCCTTACGTCTTATCGCCGGTTTCGTCTTTTTATACACCCTTAACTTACGATACTGATACGGTTTCTTTAGTTTCATATGATAGTATTTTTCCCGATCGTAATCTGTCCATCGATCGTCATCCGAGTTGGTCCTCGCTTTGGGAGCGGTGCCGTCGACGACGTCCTCGCTCCGACAACCCCTGTTTTCAGGCGAGCCGACGTCGCCGTTCTTTTTATCGCACACTCCATTAGTCAGAGTTCTCCTGGAATTGCTACCGTTCACCATTCCATCCAGGTGAGTGGTGTCATACGGTCTCCTCCGCTTGAGCCGGCTGGCCACTTCGATAGCAGCGGTGTGCAGCGTACTCGGACGGCAATAGTACATGGCTAACTCTTTGGAAATGTTTCTGCGCGGGGCAGTCTGCTTCCAGCAGTGGTCGCGCTGCCAGGGCGAGGACTGCACGGAGCTGTTGTCGTCGGAGACGGACAGCGAAGCGGAGGGCGGGTGCGCGGCCGCGGGCGGCGTAGGCGGCGCGGCGGCGGGCGGCCAGAACGTCTTGCGTGGCACCGACACCCAGCCTGCACGCTCGCCCTCCCGCGCGCACCCGCGCACCAGCTCCAGAATAAACTTTCCATCTGGAAAAACAACACAAACATGTTTTGATGCCACTTGTTGCTCCCACTCATTGTCAGATACATATTGAACTAGCTTATGCTCGTGGCTTCGCCCGCGTACTGTCCCACGGGATTGTACTACCGGCATAAAAAGTATCCTATGTGTTAATCCAGGTTATAAGCTATCTGTATGCTAAGTTTCATCCAAATCCGTTCAGTGGTTTTTGCGTGAAAGAGTAACAAACATCCATCATAAATGCAACAATAGGAATAATTGTAATTTATTAATTTTAAATGATAACAGCAGTTTAAAATACAAAAATTGCTGCCCTGCACCATTATTTCATTGCATGACAAATAATAATTAAAACACTGAATATATTCTTCTTTAAATTAAATAAACCTATCTGATTGTTTCTCATAATGAGCAGACACTTTTATTATATCCTCAAATCCCTGATAAGATCAAAATTATCAATGGTTCAAACAAATCTATTTCAGAATCAAAAGTGCTAGCCACATCAGCCACTTATACATGATAATTACTTTTTAATCCCTGTTCCATGTTGTTTGTTGATAAAAATTGTCATAACTATTAACAATATACACATTGGTAACCAACCACATAATTCTATTATGATAATAAGTATTTGTGTAAGAAACTATTGTTGACCTACATTTTGTTAAGCTATTAAAAGCCATTAGATGTACTAAGGACTATTGGTAAACACAAGAAACGGGACAACACAAAGGTCAATCAACAAATGTATAGATCGTAGACATACATCTGTTGGAATGTGTTGATATTGTTGTATTTGTTAAGTGATAGACCACTTCACATTTCACTTGCACATCCAGCACCTGTCTGGCTGGCTCAAGTGAAATTGACATGAGTCAACAATGACATCCACTCACAGGTGTAAAAAAGTTGAAGTAACTACCATGCCGTATTCAGATAAATGTTGTTTAATTGAGATTACACATAGTTTCTCCATCTAGAACTCAATATTGTGTACCATATTTCTGAATCAATATAAGGAATGTAAAAGAGCTAATAATATAATCTATTCACATAATGAATGTTGTATAAATTACTAACTAAATCTTACCATACAACCATGGCATACCATATTGTCTAGCAAAAACAAGTTATTTTGACACTAATACTGTCAAATAAGAATTTGTAAGGAATTTCTTATTCATGTGGAATGCAGGTGTTCAACACAATTACTATTTTACATTTAGTTATCAATAATAGCTTTACATTCTATCACAAACTATGTCTTCATATGCAGACTTCACAATAACTGATCCGAATAATAATATTCCACCGAGACATTATCAAATAGTTGTTTGTTTCCACTAGGGTGGCCACAGCCACTTACGAAACTCACAACAATAGCACAGAAGCTGTGCTCAAGACAATTGGCAACGGCTCAGTCAAATGTGCTATGTAGGTTTATCAGAGCATGAATGACTTTCTAGTATTTCTTTGCACACTAACTGGCCCAGCGGGTGCCACAATGAATCTAACTATGTAATGAGAGTGCCCCCATACATTTAGTAGCACTGTGTGATGTGACATATGACACCCACCTTTGAAAAACTTAAGCCTCCCACCAGTAGCAGAGAGAGCAGAACTGTTCACAGGAGCATCCTCACTAGCACCCTTACTACTGCTGTTACCATTCACGCCATGTCTTCTGTCTACTTCCTCTGTCATTTTGGTACATGTTGTCAGAGTTGTGTTTGTTCCTTCCTGTATATGCATTTCATGTCTGACCGCTCATACATCACGCGAGCGACACTTTAGTCCGAACCGTCTCGCCATGTCGCACCGAGACTGGAGAACTCCGACGCATCAAGCACTCGCGAATTCGGATCGACATACAATATATCCATCAAAGTCCTCATCCTAATGCCACCTGCGGATTGTGGGCTCCACCGAATCTTTCGTATAAACACATTACCGACACGGTGACTTCTGAATTGTACAATATTACGGTCGATCCTGTTTCCTATAACACTTAACGATTCTCACTGTTTAAATAATGGCTAAACAAAATCGCGACGCCGGATTCCCAATTATAATCGGGCCCACGACACAACTCGATAAAAAGCTGTTCGTTTTTCAGTACATAGTTCATTCACACCCAGCATCCATTTTGATTCGTTCAAAATCAAATATGATCGTTCTTTTGACCACAAATAAACTCGAAATCTGAATGGTCCGAATGCGTTCTTATATGCGTTTTGTTATTGCAACCAATTAAACAATGTGCACACGGCCGTTTTTTCCACTGTAGCAAGATTATTTTAGTGTTATTATGTAAATAACCTACCAACCCTAAAAATAACTAACTAAATACATTAAAAAAAACAAAAGGTGATTTATGGCGTCATAGCACTCCTCCACTTCGCTGCTATCTGGACACGGGGCCAGAACACAATGATGCAGAGTAACAACGTCCTGGTCTTCTGGGCAGTATTATTGTGTTATTTGGCCAAAGAAAGAGCCAGCCCTACAAAGGTCATGGTTACAAAGAGCGTATAGACTCCTATTCCGCTCAAAACTGCAGTTACAAATAAGCCATCACGACCTGTTGTACAGTGTGCTACTTAGTTTAATTACCAAGAGCTTGGACCAATACCTGAGTTGGTTCTTGTTAGGCAGTTGGATTATGGGCTCGATTCAGAAAGTGGGAACAAGGTTCGTATTGTTAGAAGGTTCCTTTCTCTGGAGCCCTGACCGCTGGTTGCTTGGACCCAGTTACCGATACCAGTGGGCTACATGTTTTTATATGTTTTTCCAAAGAAATATTAAAATGAAAGTCAGACAAATAAATAAAAGTAGTACATACAAAGTAGTACGAAGTATAAATGTTACTCTTAGCTGATGTTATTCCACCTCTGGACAAAGGCCTCTCCTTTATCTAACAGTTCTTTCGTTTCAGGGCTACTGTGGACATTTGGTCGTTAGTTTTGTCCACATCTTTCAACTATCTCCCACGTGATCTGCCACGAAGTCTTCTGGCTGTGTCTAGCCTAAATAAAGTGGTTATTTTGGCCCATAGCTAGTCCTGCATACGGTCTATTTTATTGTAGAGTAAAATGAATTATGAATAGAACGTAATGAACTAAAATCTTTGTTTTCGAATGAAGCTGCTACAAATACAGAAATAAATGTTTGTGTTTTTAATCGACCGGTCCGACCGATTTTTTTATTTATCTATATCTGTAGTATTTATCTGAGAACTACGCATCAGCGGCCATCTTGGCGGCCATATTAGTTTTCACTATTTTGTTTTAGATTTGTATACATCTCTCTTTCATGCCTATGTAAAAAGAAAAAGAGGTAGAATAAGGGAAATTGACACACCACTTTGTTTGGTGGAACGAGTGAATCAAATTCCAACCTCGTTAATTTCTTCAAAATATTTTGGTGTTTCTTTTATCTTACGCGTGTATTCATATAAAAAGTACAGTTATACAAATTATAATAAGCGTGAAGCAAAATGACGGCATCAGAAGTTTCATATAATCGTAAAATAATATCGGAAGACTTGTCGAATGTTGAATTCGACACCAGCGAAGATGTGGAAGTTATACCAACTTTCGATTCCATGGGATTAAAAGACGAGTTGCTACGAGGAATATACACTTATGGTATGTATAAATATAAGATATCAGGGTCAAACTGCAAATAGTTTTGTAGTGCATTTGTTTTCACGCGGCAATACATCACCTACTTTCACATTTTTTCAGGTTTCGAGAAGCCGTCTGCAATCCAACAGAGAAGTATACTGCCTATAGTTAAAGGCAGAGACGTGATAGCTCAAGCACAGTCTGGTACCGGTAAAACTGCGACGTTTTCAATTTCCATTCTGCAGTCTTTGGACACCACATTACGTGAAACTCAAGTTCTAATCTTGTCACCTACCCGCGAGTTGGCCACTCAGATCCAAAAAGTGATACTTGCCCTGGGAGACTTCATGAATGTGCAGTGCCATGCCTGCATTGGTGGCACAAACCTTGGTGAAGATATCAGGAAGCTGGACTATGGTCAGCATGTAGTGTCAGGAACACCTGGTAGAGTCTTTGGTAAGTTGGTTTAAAATTGTATGTAGAAGAGTAAAGAAAAGTACTGGGCCTACTATTTTGTATATTTCACCATCTTGTGTAAATTAGCTGAAAACAAGCAATATGTTTTGAATCATAGAGCTGCTCCATAAAATGATGCTTAAGTGACATTTGTTTTATTTTATCTAAATTAATTTTCAGACATGATCCGGAGACGCGTACTGCGAACACGTTCCATCAAAATGCTGGTACTTGATGAGGCTGATGAGATGTTGAACAAGGGTTTCAAAGAGCAGATCTATGATGTATACCGTTACCTGCCACCTGCTACACAAGTTGTGCTCATTTCTGCCACACTGCCTCACGAAATCCTGGAAATGACTTCAAAATTCATGACTGATCCTATTAGGATTTTGGTAAAACGGTGTGTATCCTAAATATTAATTACAGAATTATTATAGGTTTGAGTATAATCATCAGACTATCTAGATCATTGTAGAAATCTGTTATTTGAATGATAAACTATGTCATCCACCAATCTTTACTAATATATACCAAAACATGTTTCCAGTGACGAGTTGACACTGGAAGGAATCAAGCAGTTCTTCGTAGCAGTGGAGCGTGAGGAGTGGAAGTTTGACACTCTTTGTGACCTCTATGACACACTGACTATTACCCAGGCAGTCATCTTCTGCAACACTAAGAGGAAGGTGGACTGGCTCACACAGAAAATGCAAGAAGCTAACTTCACAGTCAGCTCAATGCATGGTGATATGCCTCAAAAAGAAAGAGACAACATTATGAAGGAGTTCCGATCTGGACAAAGGTATATGATTTTTCATTATTACTTTCTTTACAGAATGACAGATGATGTGCATCTTATTTATTTTACTACTATAATAATATTATAAATCTGAAAGTTTGTGAGGATGGATGGATATTTGTTAATCTTGCGCACACAAAAACTACTGAATGGATTTGGACGAAATTTGGCACACAGATAGTTCGTAACCTGGATTAACACATAAAATACTTTGTACTACTGGGGTAGTACAATCCTGTGATTGATTCTTTTTTTTTTTTTTTTAAACGTTGCCCCACTAGGAATCTCCTGTATCGTGGGTGCGTTCACAAACATTTAAACTCACATACAGCCACAGCAATTACTGAACTCCATGCGGGCGAAGCTGCGGGCATAAGCTAGTACTATTATGAATGTGAAAGTTTGTCAGAACAGAATATATGGATGTTTGTTACTTTCATGCAAAAACTATTGAACAGATTTTAATTAAACTTTACAGTAGTATAGCTTATAGATCAGAAAAATATTTAGGCTAATTAGAAAGATATTGTTTAAAAAAAATACATGGACGCGAATCTAGAAACTTATACAGTCACTGCAGATCATATTCTGTGAAGCACGACACAGTGGAGCATGCCTAGTTGTAACAACTACGCTATTCTGTACGAGAATTAGTTGGCTGGTACAATCCACCAACTGTGCAATATCAAAAAAAGTTTGGTTCAAGATGCTATTGCAGAACCTGGTCCATGTTCACCCTGATTATGGACCAGGTTTTCCAAGTCCTTCTAATCCATGTCTATCAGTGTTAATAGTTTTAGCTAAAAAAATATTTAAAATACTTTATTATAAGAAAAAAAACCCTCACAAGTTCACTTGCAATTGTAGGCATCATTAACCAAACATTCTTGTGTAACTGCTTGTTACTTCGGATGACGTAACCAATCACCAAATATAAATCCAATATCCAATTTTATTGATGTTGGATTTAATTGATATAACAAACTGAATATATAGTTAGTAAAATATTAAAATGTTTCAGCCGCGTCCTCATTACAACTGACGTTTGGGCGAGAGGTATCGACGTGCAGCAAGTATCACTAGTCATCAACTACGATCTGCCCAACAACCGTGAGTTGTACATCCACAGGATCGGCAGGTCAGGTCGTTTCGGACGCAAGGGTGTCGCCATCAATTTCGTCAAATCAGATGACATCAGGATCCTGAGAGACATTGAACAGTACTACTCCACCCAAATTGACGAGATGCCCATGAATGTGGCAGATTTAATTTAAATATTAATATAAACTCCACCCTTTTGTCATCTTTCTTACCCAGTGTAAACTGGTGAAACGCACAGTGGTGAAGGAATTTAAAGCACCCAAATACTTACTTTGTAAGCTATTTTCTAGATGTATCTCGGTATAATGTCTTAATAAATAAATTTAATGTAATATGATGTTTTATTTTTTAAATAGCAGAGTTTTCATATCACACAGACCCTGCTGAAGGTCTTCTCATGTATGCGAAAAGCCTATTTCTATTATTTCTAAAGACTACAAATCAATTACTAGATGATAAGCAGCATCAAGTAATTCAAACTAAAACTACAGCCCTACTGTGAAACCAATGTTCTAAAAAAAAATTATAATCACTATAAATACGAAAGGCAACCTTCATGAACACCTTGTAAGGTAGAATTTGGGACTGCAAATAATTACACTATGTAGTGAATTTACAAAGTTTATGTTTGTCAAACAAGGCAACACAATATTCTGAAAGCAATGTTACAACTAATTTACACACATTAAAATATACATACCTAAATAATTAAACTTATCACTACAATTTTACTTTAAAAAAAAACTTATATAGTAATACAATGTTGATTCCAAAAGATTATTGTAATGACAGCTAAGCTCTTGGAATGTTACCAATACAGGTCAGAAGCCTGTACTCAATATTAGTGTACTACTATCCACAAGATGGTGCAATATTATATTATAAAACAATAATTTAGTTATTATAGTAATGAAGAGGGATTCTTAGAGATAATAAAGATCATATAAACATTTAAATTTTACAAATAACAATGTTGGGAAGTTAAATTTATAGTTACATTTATAGTTTTTTTTTTGTTAGTTATATTTGCTGTATCAAAAAATTAAACATTCAAAACAGTGTTCTACCAGTGCCTTAGTCATTTCTTAATTAAAGGGGTTCGAAGATTTTTGTATGAAGCCTAGCCTGCGTACTTGCTTCTTCTTTTAAAAATAGCAGTCATGCATAAAATCTGTATTAATCATTAGCTTCGGAAATGTGATGATTTGGAAGATTTTGTCTCATGCAAAACTTGTTTGTATGGACGCTAGCTCTTGGTTAATAAGGTTTTAATGGGTGCCTGTTATTTTGAAAATTAAATAAAATGGTGGAAGTTTGGCATACCACAATATTGAAACCCCTTTGTTAATATGGATATTTGTGAGCAAAATAAAAACAGCCATTTTTAAAATTCTTATGTTGTTACAACTATGTATATCTTAAAACTGAAATACATACATATATAATATGATTACACATATTATGTAATTTGGCCTTGCCGAAGCAAGTAAATTTTTCTCAAATCTCAATGGATTTTAATCACATGCCCATTGTGACCATACTTTACAATTATACATAATAACGCTTAGACATGGGCCTCATATTATCTTAACATTCCTGATAATGTTTATGTAAAAGTGGGTCACATAAGTTTCAGAGATTACAAGGTCTCTAAAGATCAACTTTCCCAATATTTGGCAAGAAATAACAAGTGTCAATATCCAGTTTTATTACACACAAATTAGTTATTTAGTTGTTTTATTCATAGTTACTGCGTAACCTGAAATTCCATAACTTTTCATTTTGCAACATTATGCCTACTGATATCCAATAATAAATAAATTATACAAAGTAAAGCACAAAATGGAGTGATGCAATTTCGTTTCCTCTTAGAGTCATTTGGATGCCTTTTTATGTATTATATAAAATTCTTATTCTTAAGGCACAATTAAAAAATCATATCATTTATCAGAAAAAAAATTAGATAGGTATGATTATGAACAATACTGCTTAAGTTTAAAGACCAAATTGGATTATGATCTCTTAATAAAGAGGAGTATGCATTGCATCATTTGTCATCACTTGCAAATACTTCAAAATTATTCTTAGGCCCTAATATCAAAAATCTGTCAAAAGTTACAGCTCTGTCTCAGAAGATGGATAATGTGCATTCCAACGCCTGTAAATGAAAATGCCAATGGCTCCCACTAGCAGGGCAACCAGTATTTCAGTCAACTGATCCAAGAAACTATTGGTAGGTTCAACTGATTCCAACACTTGAGGCTCTGGCTCTTGGACAAGCTGCTCTTCAACTGGAGGTTTAGGAGTCTGCTCCTCCTCTGCTTTGAATGCTATCTGATTCAACACAGACTTTTCTTCTTCAGTAATGGGTTTAGCTGCTGTTGACGACAACAGAGCTGATATCTCTCCACACTGGGAGCACACCCAAGTTACGGATTTCTTAGCGAGTACCTTGCGTTCAGCAGGCGAGTAGTCGAGCGATCCGATAGTCCCTTCAGCTGGAGTCGGCATAAATGCGATCAAAGCCAATAAGGCAGTTCTTATTGACCATGAAGGTTGCCAAGTCTCAGGGTGATGTCCAGAAATGGATAAACAAATCTTTTTGTTAACTTCGAACCTTCCGTTGGGTGTCAGAAGTATTATGTGAGGTGGGTGCATAGGATATTCTTTGGGTAATAATATCCTACCATGGTAGATACCACCCTCAAAGTCTGTACCTTTCGGGCCTTGCACAGTGAAATGCCACTCGAACAGGTTGTCCTCCAAAGGCCGCGCACAATATTCCTCTGTGGCCTCCGCTAACTCCATGGCCTCTCTCATTAGGCGTTTCACACCAGGACATTTTGTATTATACTTTTCACTTATTTCTGCCATCTTCTACAAAATACACACAACAGGTAGGAACTACTGACAGTATGATAATTAAAATGACGCAACAAATAGGGAGAGGTACACGTATGTTATTGATGTAATCACAAGAAAATTTGATAACAAAATCCTTTTGTATATGGCCACAGTAATTGTCAAAATGTCAGGTGATTGTCAAGTCATAGCAGCTGAATGGCAGTGTTCCTATTACAAAAAAAAATAACTTAACGAAGGCCGCGCTTTTTATGTACAGACGCCAGCAGGTCATCTTACCCTAATTTGTCAGATTTTCCCAACCAACCTTGAACCAAATAGTTCAGAGATAAAGTTGAAAATCGATTAAGGAAATTTGACAGATTGTAGCAGCTTAATGTGCTGGTATCTGTACTTTTTATCCTATGGTTTAAGCTCCAAGCCAAAAGACAACATTTACATGCAGATTGCAGAACCGCCACTACTGAGATGCTTAAGGACTTGAGGATGGACGAATTACCAAGTTCTTTAGTTAGTTTAGTTAATGATAATTTGGGTGTCCTTGGTGGAATAGGACCTCAGCCAAAGACTATTTGCCTCTAATGATTTCGTTTCGTTGTAGCCTGAGCATTATTTTAAGATTTGTCTTAAAGTTGGCAATATTAGAAAATCGACCCAAAACGCAGCTGTCTTGTCTATCTAAATGTCAAAAAACTTATGTGTGAAGGTTTAAGTTTGTGATAATAATTTTGTCCAACCACTCCTATTTAAATTAAAAAATAACTAATAATGTGAAAAACATGTTGTATAGGGTTCCGCACTGCATTTATATCAATGTAACATTGAGTACTTAATCCCTTTATTGCGTGAAGCATTTGTGTCATAAACATTGCAAGATGGGTAACATTAACAAAGACAAATCCATTTACATGGCTAAATATTCAGCATTTAATCCCTATCGCATAAGACAGAGAGAGCTGGGGTATCCTTGTTCTATCGGAGAGGGTGATGCATTCGCAAAGAGTTTGTACTGCGGAATGCGACCGATCGCATCATGGGATTCCGAACGCGACAAGATTCCCCCGACTGGAGGCGTTTTCAACCTTGAATTTTCCCCGGAAGGGTAAGTTTGCGGAATTTGAACAACACATGTTAGCCTTGACTTTAGTTTCGCTTCAATTCCATTCTAAAAACATGAATAAGCTTAAAAATAATTGTCTGCTAATTAACTTGACTTGCTACTAAACATAATAATTGTACTGCTTTGTCGTCATTAAAACTGCATTAATGAAGAAAAAGAAAGTTTTAATGATTTAACTAATTACATGTCATATCACATCAAATTTTAATTATGCTTTAGTTATTCATATTATGATTACAATTTTATGGAAAAACATTATGTTTTCAGTTGGTAATAGGTTTATAGTGTAATATTAAATTTACTATCATTGTAAGTTTTTTATATTGAGTCATGTGCTTGCAACATAAGCTGTATGACCCTGTAGGCACAATTTTTCATTGATAAATTGATAAAGAACTAAATCACAACAACAATTGGGTCCAAACATGATTTTGTGTGGTTTGTTTTTTGATTCTACTATCAGCTAAGAACATGCCATACCTCTGCCATACCCTTCGGGGATTACAGGCATGATGTTATGTTACATTATGTTATGACAGTCAATTTAAACATTTCAGAACATTATTGGTGGCTGCCTGTGAAAAGAAGTCAGTACAAATATTTGACCCACTCACACATGAGCGGATACATTCAGTTAATGGAGCACACTCGGATTGTGTCAACTGTGTCAAGTAAGCATAACTTACCTTTAAACTTTATTGAAATGCTTTGATTGTTTAAAATGTATACCCATGTCAGGTATTAAATAATTTTCCAAATTTTAAACAAGCTGAAACAAAATGAAAGATTTTGTTGTATTTTTTTTTAATAATTATAAATTAATATCTCAAAATAATTAATAATATGTTACAAGTGACAGTATTTATATCTAATTAATGGAGCCACTGCAACCGAACTAGGCAATGCCTGTATTTTGGTTTTCAGTACGTTTTCCCTTGCTATTTTAGCAATAGAATGCCAACTAAAATAAAATAGCTTTAGTTTTAGATTAATATTTCAATTTTTTTTTTTGGACTTCAATTATGGAAAGAAGGAGAAAGACGAGACTAAAAGAGTTTTATCAATAGTCTAAAATACTGCTAAAAACTTGCTTCTTTTCATCTCTTCCAAGTCCCTCTTAACAGTTGGGTCTACATTCAGATATTTATACACTTTTTTAGATTCCTTGACGGACGAATGTTCGCGACATGTTCAGACGACACGACAATCGCTCTATGGGATGTCCGAAACCTCAAAAAGAAAATACGATCTCTACTAGGCCACTCCAAATGGGTGAAAAACATAGAATTTTCAGTTAAAGACAAATTACTGGTCACTTCGGGTCTGGACGGCAGCATATACACTTGGGATATCAACTCCTATACAGAGTACAACCTTGTTTACCAAAGAGTTTTTCACACGTCGAGCCTCATGAGATGTCGGCTGTCTCCAGACGCGAAGCAGATGGTCATGTGCACTACGGGCGGGCTTATTGTTCTCATACATGATCTGAATTTAAATACACTAGCTCGAGACTTGAATGGATTTAAGGTTAGTCTGATTTCTTCATACATTAAAACTCGCGCCTCTTTCCTATAGGGATAGGCGGAATCCACAGAACGCCACCTGCTACGATCTTTTTTTTTTTTTTTCGGATGGGAAATCATCAAATGACTTCTGCCGCTCTGGGCAGAGCGGAAGGGAGTGTCAGACTTGTACTGACTAAAACCGATCCATGTTCCTACCTTGCCCTTTGTGTTCCAGGGCCGCGGTATCCCTTTCGAACAGCCCGCAGCCCTGGACCTGCTACGATCCTTACATACTCCTTTTGCCTCGTCCACGCTTATACATCTATCTGGTCGTACACGCACGCCGGTGGCGTGTACTACGCACATGACCTTGACCTTTCTGAAGAACCTCACCAATAAGACGTCACATCTGCCTAGTAAACCTACATGTAGCCTGCACCTGTAGTACCTTTTGTTAGTTGCTTTTCACTCATCCTCTCCACATGACCAAACCATCTAAGCATTCTCTTACTCAATTTTTGTCACTACATGTTCTTTTAAACCACAACATTCTCTTATAAGAACCACAGATTGATTTCTCTTAGACTTATTTATTTAACAGGATCAGATTTTGCAGGGGAAGATGTGATGGCCATGGTTTATAACAGTACATAACATTCACATCTGTCTCTGGTCGAAATCCAATCCGTTAAGCCCTTGTTAGTAAGTTGCCTGGCTTTATTTGACCTGAAGTTGGTCCCTTAGAGCAGTGTTCCGCAAAGGGTGTGCCGCAGCACACTAGTGTACCGTGGTCATTATTTGGTGGGCCTCGGAAAAATAAGGTTATCTCTTAAATAATTTATCATTTATGGTGTAAGTACCTACAAATTTTTCTGATTTCCTAGATATACCTTGAATGCGAAATGTTTGCGGAATACTGCCTTAGCTACATCTAAACAGCATTGAAGAGCTGTCGGTCGACTTCTTGAATACAATCGCATTCAGAAACATTGTTGGAATTCGCGCTTAAAAAGAATCTAAATCATAAGCCTATGTTGTCCCACTGCAGGGCAAAGGCCACCCTTCCCTCCTTCCACATTTCGCGATCCAGTGCGATTGCAGGCCAATCCTTTGCGAAAGAATCCAGCTCATCCCGCCATGTCCTTCTAGGCCTTACTACTACTATAATGTCCATTCTATTTCACCAACTATTCTATTGCAGCCAAATCTATACCGGTTGATGCAGATGAGCCGGCAAAGTATCCCGGTCGCCGCCATGTACGACCACCTGTTCGACACCAACCGTAAGGAGAACCGAGTGGAGTTCGTGTCTGACTTCCCAGATGGCAATGACGCTGAAGTCGTCAGCGCTTTGCAGGTATTAGAGATTTTTTTAAGGGTTCCTGTCAGTTTCGCGGTCTAAAAACAGAAAATACTACTTTTTTGAGCTCAGATTTCTTAGTAACCATAAGGTATCTGGTATTTTTTTTAATGCACAGTTATACTGCATAGTATATATTATAATGCATAGTATATGTATATTACTTATATATCTAGTAAGTATACGAATTTTGATTTTGATACCCACTCAACATAAATTAGGAAAAATAAATCAAACATACGTTTTTACGTAAGCACGAAACACCAGGTTTTACAATAGTTTTTTTGGCTAACTGGTAATGAATTATAACCTGAAAAAAATCGTACATACTGAGCATATAGTATATTAGTAAATCTACTTTTTTTTTTAAATTACTTTAATTAGTACCTTAAAAAAATGTGGTTCACACTGAAAAAACCTGATAAAATGATGCGATGCGATAAAATCGTCGTCTACTCGCAAGAATATGTTCATAATATCAATAAATATCAAGTATTATAAAACTTAAGGGTGTTATCTATCAAATTCATTTTTTTAATAATTTTTTTGACTACGTTATTTTAAAAAAATATTTAAATAATGCCTTATAAGCCCATGCGCTTGCTCGTATTTCGCCAGAGGGTACGCTTATTAGACATTTAGGTGATTTATAACTGTGTATTATAAAACATACCAGTGGCGAAGGTTTCCTACAACTCGATTCCTACCGGCTTCCCTTTGAAAAATGGCACATTCAATATTCAATAGACAAATATTATAATCACATGAAAGATATGTACTCGGGATCTTACAAAAATTGACCCTTCGCTACTGCCTTATGGTTATAGAGAAATTTGAGCTGAAAAAAGTAGTATTTTCTGATTTTAGATCGCGAAACTGATAGAATGAATTTAGAATATATCGTTTCCAGATTCACCCGCAGGGATGGAGCGCATTGAGCAGGAATATCAGTCATGACGACAAATCAGAGGTAAGATTCTTTTAATATTTAACTTTTTTTATTTATAAGCAGCACCGAAACGTATTTTTCGGTTATTTTCTTCTTGTTTGTCATTACGTGTGTAGATAAACTGTTAAATAAATAAGTATAGATAAAAGAATATGTACAAAATAATAACATCAGCCTTGTACAGTGGACATGCATCCACGATATCCAGCCGATCAGTGAGTCCAGCACCAAGAGTACGCGGGACACGTCCCCATCGGGTGGAGGCACCTACCCGGGCAGCCAGCCCCGCACGATGCGACGCCGTGCGAGAACCGGCCGCATGGTCCGGTCGCCGCATATCGCCCACAACCCTATGTGAGTTAAGATATTTTTACTACCTGGAGGATTATGCTTGTAGTTAAAAACGTTCAAAATCTTATCGAAATCTCATTCTCTGCGTCATTGATTGTCAAAAACTGATTCGAAATGTTAAATGAGGGATTAATTAAGACAGATTAGAACGCGCACGAATACCAGTTAGAAACATCATTCTGGATTACCGAAACTAACATTCTCTAATTCATAATTATGCTAAGCTAGGTCATAGAAAAAGAAACAATATTTCATATAGAAGCGTTATCGTAAAACTCATTTATCACTTTTCTCACAAGCGGAATTTAATTTCAGTGTGTCCCTAAAAAGTGGATTAAAGACTAGGCAAGCCCACGTGGGCTGCGGGACTGATCGAAAGAACCGCGGCCCTGGAACACAAAGGGCAAGGAAGGAACATGGATGGGTTTTAGTCAGTACAAGTCTGACACTCCCTTCCGCTCTGCCCAGAGCGGGAGAAGTCATTTGATTATTTCCCATCCGTAAAAAAAAAAGGCGTATGATACTTTAATCTAGGGTACAAATGTCGCTTCTGTACTCGATTTTATGTATTTTTCTATGATTAAGGGTGCTTTTGCCGTATATTCCTCCTGTCCTGTAACATTTCACACGTTTATGGTTTTCTATTGTCAGCCAATATAATTAAGAACTTTAAAAAGTCTCCACTAAACACTTCGATAAAACTCACGCCAAAGTAGGTTGGTCAACATGAATTTATTTTTTTATTTTTAAAAGCAACAAAATTTACTCTTTCAAAATATTTCCATAAACTAGTTTAACACCATGGGCGTCGCCAGGTATGGGCAGCACTCCCCACATAGAGGATCAGAATTTTTAAAAGTTCGAAGTACTTTTCCTACGTGATGCCACAAAATTACGTAATAAATTGTAGTGTAGCAATAGAATCACTTTCAAACTAAAAGAAATTAAGGCTTTCATTACAGAGGCTCCTTTTTTCTGCCTCTGATTCTTGAATTGGATTTCGCATGATTAACCGGTATGGACAGAAGCTGAAATTAATTAGAAGCTCCTTGCCCCGAGGCCTGTATAGGCAATCAGGCCAAACACAAGGTTGCAAAAATGCAGCATGTGGACGTTTTGATCTCAAATGACGTATTATCTGAATTTATTCAAAGCAAGATGTATCTATCTATCTATGAGTATCTACTTCCTCTTGCATCATGACTGATTGTGATTCGACCAAGTAACTCCTTTATGAAGGGTTGAAAGGGTCGTCAATTGAGCTCGCCCTCGCTCACTCTTGGAACCTTTCGTTCGTAAAATTGTCTCCCTAACTCGATTAATAACATCTATTTCTGAATAATAGGACTAAAGCAAAGCTAACTTTTCTGGACAGTCGAGTTTTAATTTTCTTATAGTTCTTAGACTAGAATTTCAAATAACTCTTTAAAATTTGTAACTTCTATGTAAACACGTATGGATAATCTAAACAATCTGAGGTGCTAAAATTTTTAAAGTGAGCTCTGTATGGTGGACTGGTGAAATTTGGATGATCAAGTTCAAGCTGACTCTGTGTAAACTACAGAGATTTTCGGAAGGCCTTTGACAAGGTGAACCACAAACCGCTTTTATATCGGCAGCCGTGGTAATTTGTTAAGATGGTGCATGGTGTATACAGAGTGGAGATGACCATACGACAATAAATTAAACTGCGGATACCTCATTACGTTCGTAGTCTGCATAAATTCAATCGAATATATCCAGTACTTTAAATATAGGACGTTATTTTTCATTTAAACGTTTTCTACGTGATATATTGTATATATGTATCTGTTAATAGGCTAGCACCGACAGGTTAACGACCCCCGCATCGATATTTAAAACATTAAACACATGTTGCTAATTCGTTACATAAAAACCTTCGTCAAAATCGTTCTTAAATAAAATTAACAGTTTTATGCTATAAAAAAATATATTTTTAATTTAGTTGCGTTTATGATTTATTTTATAGTTAAAAATATTTCTATGAACTAGTGTTGCCAGTGTTTTTATTTGTTGTTGTATTGTCATCTCCACCTTGTGTACAGGGTGATTGGTAATTAGATGCTTTCTTCAAAAGGGGTGATACTAGAGTTAATTTGCAACAATTATGACTCTGATAACTTGTAGTCCAAATTGGATTGTTGTGAAGAAATCAAACTTTTAAGTCTTTTCGGAAATAATCCACTTCTCCATCATAAGTTGCTAATTGTGAAAAATCTACGCCATTCAGGACATAAAATTGATACTTTTCTGGTAGCTTATGAACCAATGAATCCTTCAAAATCCAATTTATTAACAAACGGCCCATATCTGTGGAAATTAAGCGCCGTAAAGTTTATGTTATGAAATTTCCTTTCGAGACAGTTATCTCAAATTAAATGTATGGCACTGGACGTACAAATTACGGTAACGCCTTTCTCGTCAGTGACGTTGACTGAGTCCTTAAATTTGAACTGGTTACTGGATCTAAAATTCTAAATGGAAAAATGGAACAAAAATGTGCGAGGTGACCCGCAACAAAACCTAAATTCAAATAGTGCCCATTGATCTATTTTAATTGTAGTGTATGTAAATCGATCGTTTTCAAGTAATAAAAATATTTTAGTCATTAGAAGGCTCCATCGTAGGTACCATTGATAATTTGGAACGGTAAGAACTACGTTTAACGAAAAAAAAAATCGTCGAAAATGTTACAAACACAAAAAACTATAACTTTGTAGTCCACTTATTTCAATTTTATGTTACATATTTTGGCACTTTTTGCTTATTGCGAGCATATTTTGTTCGACGATTTTAAGTTGCATATCATTCGGTCTTTACTAATAAACCAATATTACATTGTACCTAGAACTTTGATGCGCCGAGAGGCGCGAGTGCCCCGGCTGGTCCACACCCACACTATAAGGTACGTGCAGAACTCGCGCACGGGCGCCTCTCCGACGCATCGCAGATACGTATACACACTTTATTGAACTGGATATTTTCGCGCTTACACACTTTAAGTTAAAAAGGATGGCTTAAAAGAATTAGAATCTTAAAAGAAGCTATCTGATACTTATTATCCCAAAACACATACGAGTATTTACTTGATTTTCTGTAAAATTAACGCATGCATTTAACTATTTCCTGATCATTATTTCGCGGACATTGGTGTGGGTTACACGTTTACCTAGTATTAAATGTATTCTGTCATACTTTTATTACAATTTTTACCTACTTGTCAAATGTCCTAATAAAGTAAAAATAACTATACACACACATTGACAAAACCTAAGCCAAAGTACGTTAGTAAACATGAATTATTTTTTATAAGTTTCAAAAGCGCGATGCAGGGGCTACACAAAATACTTCTGTAAAGTAGTTTAAGAATAAGGGCTTTAAGACAAATAGACTTTATTTAGCATGTGCTTTGGCTAAGATATGTTCCCGTCTTTGTAGTTTAGCAGCTGTACGACAAGGATAGGAATACCAGTCAGCCACAGCAACAAAGTAACGCCTATTTATCTCGGTCTAACCTAGATTTTTTGCCATTTATGGTTGATTCGCCGTGTTTGGGAACGGTCAGTGTTGTAACTTGTATGGATCACTATGAAAATTTGTAACAGATACGGCGGCATTACGGCTCAGCGTCGCCGCCTTATGTGCGCTTGTGCCGCCGTGTCTGCAGTACAAGCGACCTTAAGGTGAATGCGCTAAGGCAGCTCGCGAAATTCAACAAATTCTAATCATCAACATACCATTTGAAACAAACCTGAAAATATCAAAAAACGTGACAAAATTTGAATTTCGCGGGCTACCTTGGAGCTTTCGCATCAATGTAAGTAAGTGGAGGTACGTTTGTCGGCAGGACGACGACTCACGTTCAAATAAGGGAGGGCGACGTGCCGGCGGCGGGGCCCAGCTCGTCGCGCGACGCGCCCGCGCCGCCCGCGCCGCAGCCCTCCCGCCTCGCCGGGGTAAGCACACCCCATAGCGTCACATGTACTGCTACTTATGTCATGCTCTATCTCACTAAGACCCGGTTTCCACAAAAGCGAAGACGATATTCACCAATCATAGGAGAAATCGAATAGTTCGATGTGGATATCGAACTATTCGATTCGAACTATTCAATTCGAAGATCGATTCTCGCATGTGTCTTCGTCTATTAAATCTTGCTCGCGAAAGACGGATAGTGTTCACAGTGTGTTCTGTATGCACGTCCACTTTGTTTCTGTGCGCAAGCAAGATAACTCTTATATTGGACGAACCGCGATTACGCACACAGGGACTATGCGCACGTGCGTCTGGAATTCTAAAAATGAAGATGCACCGTGTCACAGATGACATCTTGGGGGATAATTTAAATCTAGAAATACAATGGTCACCAAGTTACATACAATGTTCGTGATTAGCGTGGCCACCTAGCTACTTAGCCCAAGTCATTTAACATAGCAATGGTTTTTACCACGAATCGAAGAAAATATACAATATACAGGAAAGGGGAGGGGGGTGATCTATTCTATTGCAACGCGAGGGTATGAAGCTTGATGTCTGTTAGACAGCTAGTCTGTGCCTTTGACAACGTTTGGTGAGCTACATCACATCGAATGCCCTCTTTCATTATTGCTCGCATGCAAATATCGTTAACAACAATAAGTCATCGAATTTTAACTAAAGAAACTTTGGAACATTCGTGATAAAGATTAAGTTTATAGTGCCTACTCTAAAAATAATGATCTTATAAACTCTCCCTAACCAAATAACGTTTATTGATATTCATTATCATCATCCTATTATTGTTAGACCAAATGATAAAAGTCCTAACCTCCTTAATCATAAACGTCATATAACTAGAAAGACTATTGCTATCTCACTTCATCGATATGAACATGACAAGGACAGATATAATAATCTGTCAAAAGGGAGTTAAGATCTTTATGTAGAAGTCAACAATTAACAAAGGCTAGTATATTCTTCAGGGTCTTTCTGGTATACAGAATGATGTCTGGGAAGCGGCGATCACGGTCAAACAGCAGCGAATACTGCAAGAGATGTACAACAGGTGAGCTTTGTAACACTGCATGAATGCTAGTAGATGCATCATAATGCCAATATACCTACATATTCATTTTATTAAGTAACTTTGAATGCTTTTATATGCGTTTCGTGACGCGCTTGCCAAGTATTCGGTTTTTAAACTGGTCTGTAGAAAATAGAAATCTGCAGTGGCGAAGGTTCCATAAAACTCGATTCCTACCGGCTTCCCTTTGATAAATGGCACAGTTAGTATTCTATAGACAAATAATATAATCACATTAAAGATATACAGGGTTTAAACAGACTCATCACGAAGCTGTTAACCAAGCATTATGTACATCAAACTAAGTAACTACGCAAAAATGATTGCTGGGAAACAACTTTTTTTTTGGGGGTGAAAAAACGTTTTACGGTTGGACTCAATGTAACGCATTCAAACCATTGTGCTGATGGATAAATTGAATAGTAAGGGGGTCGTGAAGGTGTTTAAAGTAAAAATCCTATATTGAAACATGACTTGTGCAAAGTTGGAACTTTGACCCCCAATATGTCCGTAACTAGAAGCGTCTAGAACAAAGAAATGATCGCAATGACGGGGAGAACAAGTGCCTTTCGGCTCCGTTAAAGTCTTTTTACACCCTTTATACTCCGGCTTACCTCTTACAAAAATGACCCTTCGCTACTGGAAATCTGTATATTGTAAATTAAACCTTTATTGTTGTTATTCTATGTAAGAATAAAATATAAACGACAGCAGACAGAAGCTACTGCTGCTATTTCAAAGTACAGCCGCCAAAGTGAACCATGGGCTAAGGGCATCAGGTTTAAAAGTGGACAACTACAACCTTTGTCGAGTGTACTTTGAAATTGTGGAGACCGCACAATATCCGTATAATAGGATTAGTCAGTATATTTAAATGCACTAAAATGTGTTGCACTAATTTTCAATGTTTATCAAGATAAAGTACCTGCATTGCGCTTTGAACAACAAGTCACAATATTTAGCTCCCCACAACACTGAATCACAGTTACATTGAAACACAACCTTTTATCTTACTCCATAGAACGATTGTGATTTAACACTTAGAGGATCTTAAACCTCTTTTTTAAGGCAACCACCGTTTGGGATGGGGTGTCTATCAAGCACAGTAACTTTCCAAAGTATCTTGGGGTTTATCTGGACAGATCATTGACCTTCAGCAAAAACTGCAATACCATCAAGCAGAAGGTGCATACTCGCAACAGTCTCTTACGGCGACTTGTCTCTTCCTAGTGGGGTGCTTCGCCTCATGTCTTGCGGACTACTGCGCTGGCGCTATCTTTTTCAGCTGGCGAATTTGCATGCCCCGTGTGGAGCCGTTCAGCCCATGCAAATTTAGTGGATACAGCTCTGAATGAAACGTGCCGGATCATCACTGGTTGCCTTAAACCGACCCCGGTACAGATGCTGTACCCACTGACAGGAATAGCGCCACCAGAAGTTCGAAGAACAGTGGCAAGTTCTAGTGAAAGAGCCAAAATGGTCTCGAGACACACGACACCCTTTACATCTAAATACCCTCGTGTCGCAAAGGCTGAAAAGCCGAAACAGCTGTATGAAGTGTGTTTCCCCACTCATTGGCGAGCGGTCCACAGAAAGAATAAAGCTGTGGCGAGGCAGTGCATCCTTACCTAACCCATTCGTTCCACCAGCTGAAAATCTCCCACCTGGACATGAGTTGCCATGGCTGACCTGGAAGTCTTTAAACAGACTCCGGACCCAGGTTGGACGCAGCAAGGAAAACCTGCTCAGGTGGAGATTCATTGATGACTCTGCCCTAGAGTGTAAATGTGGTGCTGTTCCACAAACGATGGGCCACTTAATATCGTGTCCTGCTTGTCCTGTCACTTGTTCACTACAGGAACTGATGGATGCTACCGAAAGCGCCAAACTAGTAGCTCAGTTCTGGGCCGACACAATATAGATTGCCATCGACACGCTAAGAAGAAGAAGGCAACCACTTAAAGCTGTCAACGAAATATAAATAAGTTTTTTTTTTTTTTTTTTTTCACGCACATTCGTCCACCTTTAGGGACTAAGTGCGGAAACCAAACCCTTTAGATAGAATAAGTTTTTGGCTCTGGCAACACTACCATTGAACGCAAAGTAGCATGTTGACATTTCATTAAGATTGAATGGGAAAGCATGCACCTATTTCTCTGTATTCATAGTTCATTATGAACATGATCGTAGTTATTAAGTTCACTTTAACCTTTGGTATTTGGAACGTGGATCCGCCAATTAAACTAAAGTTATCTAAAACAATCGTGATATCGTTTTGTCGTGGATCAACCTTCCGGCCATACCAAAGGTTAATGGCTGGTTTCACCACACGCTAACAAAGTTACAAACCTTGAAAATCGACCTATAAACTCTGTCCAAACCAAGCCAAGCCGGCTTGGTTTGGACAGAGTTTTGAAATGTTCAACCATACTACTGACTCTCAAAAAGGCTAGATAGATTGTGGTAAAACCGCCCATGTAACCTAACGGTTCGGAATCGGAACCATTTCAAGTCAAGGCCAATCCGATGACAGCGTAGAAGAACTTAGTTGGCTTTTTAATCCTGGGTTACACTGACAGGGTTTCGGCGAATGTGTATATCATCACCTGCCTAGCCTTCTCCCAACTATCTCGTGGGTCGGCTTCTAGTCTAACCGGATAGGTACAACAGTTTTCATTATATTCGTAACAAATTTCCCACATTTTTACTTCTTTTTTAACACCAAGAATAATCGTCGGAATCCTAACGAGTGTGGCCTTAGGTTAAAAACACAGTCTTATATCCATGTTGGGGTGTCCTGGTCAGTGTTGTAATACTTATAAAGACTTTGTAAAGGGTTTTTACTGAAGGGTGTAATATCACGATTCTTCAGCCGATTAATTACACATAGAAAACAAAAGCTATTCATCAAGAATTCGACTAAAATATCTTCGGTGTTGTGTGTAAAACGAATCATCTCGGCCTCGTGTAATAAAACTAACTCCTCCATTAACTCCAGAGGACAGGTGCGTCGCAACTTCAACATGCAGCGTATAACTGGCATCAACACAGGCCTTCAGCCGCCTGCCTCCTTGATGAACCCTCGGCCCGCGCTCACAGCCCGGCAGGGTGACGGAGACTCGCCAAGGTATACTTAAATATGGCAAAAAGACCCTGTTGTTATCCAACAAACTTTTGAAAACGATTAAGAGCAGTAACTGGTAAAGAAATGGCCAGTAAATAAACCAATTGAACACGAAACGGATTTAACGGACAGACGAAAATCTATTCTTTCGGATTTTTTATCAGTAACTCACGCATCAGTCAATGGGGGCTATCGCGCATGAATTCGCCGCTAGAGGCGTTCGTGTAGAGTAAGGTCTTCAGAAATGTCAGATAACATAGTTTTCGCGCGTTGCGTGTTTTTTTATCACGTATTTTAACTAATATACATGATTCAGGTCTAGATTGAGCCATTCCTGATTAATTATGACTTGAAGATTTTAAGTAGCAACTTAGGATATTTTGTTAGTACTTGGTGGTGATGATTGTGAAAGTGAAGTGAAAGTGTTTCATTCTTGTTAATGTTAGGGAGGATATTTGTAAATATGTATCTGGAGTTTACACTATGTTGATATACGAAATGAAAGAAACTTTTTATGAAGTTGTTTGTACTATGAAAGAAACTTTTTCGAAGTTATTTGTACTTTGAAGTATAAAATAGAATTAATGACAAGACCTTACTCGACAGTGGCGCCATCTGATGAGCTTAAAAGCGATAGCCCCCATTGTTCGTTTACCTGTGCATCAGACACGGTATTGCAGACTATTCTACTTGAGTAAGTTGCATTCCATCTCTAGTTATCACCACAATTTTTCAACCACATCCCCTCTATTATCTAAAGTAGCCTAAGGGTTATATTCGGGAACAACTTTACACCTGTTCTTGAAAATAATTATGCTAGATTTCTTTATTCCATTTATTTCAGAAGTTTGTCTCCATCATCGTCGGGACAGACGCCGCCACGTGACAGTCCTGGCACGAGTGACGAGGAACAGTCTAAATCGTCCATCAGACAAAACAAAGAACGACTTCTTTACTATACGGAGGAGACCAATGAGGGGAAAGGCTTCATCAAGGTTGGATTTTACGTCCTTTGTTCTTTAGCAGCACATCTCCCATAACAACCGTTTAGTCTTGAACTATGATTTCGATGGTCAATATTTATGTCGATATTCTTCGAGCTCTTGAGCTCGTGGGCCTATTTATTATAAACTGGCTGTGCCTCGTATGCGTTACTAACTTTACTTCTCTACCCTACCTACCTCCCCCCCTACTTAACTATGGGAGGGGGTCTCAGGGGTCATGATGATGATGAGATATCTTGAAACTGTAACTTTGTACAGGAGCTGTGCTACTCAGCGGACGGTCGCATCGTGTGCTCTCCATTCGGACGAGGGATGAGGCTCTTAGCGCTCAACCACGAGTGCGGGGAGCTGTGCAACTGCGTGGAGGACTTCAGCGGTCCGCGGCCCATGGTGGAGGTGGGCCAGAGCCTGGGTATCCACCAGGACCTCGTCGTCAGCTCCAAGTTCTCCCCACGGTACCACATGCTCGTCACCGGCTGCCTCGAGGGCAAGATCGTGTGGCACCAGCCCTTCAGCGGGGAATCCATGTACTAGACAATCATTTGCATGGTTTATTATTTGAATCATGCTGTACTTATTAGGTGAAATGTTTTAACTGCCTGCTCAGCTTTCTGCGCTCCCCTGCCGGGCATAAGGCAAGTAGTCACCGAGCTGGTGATTATCCGATCACAGTTTGGTTACCATGATGATATGACCTTCGCGGCGTCCTCGGCAGAGATGAGTTACACGGTCGTCCACAATAGTAGGCTCGATACTTATGTTCCAGAGATGTTACAAGTATATGTCTAGTAAGTGTTATGTATCATTTCATGTTAGATAAATTCGTTGTATTTCTCCTTACTTCAGGTAAGAAACTTAGCCATTTATGCATTTGAATGTTTATAATAGAGATTAGTAAATTTTTTAAATTTTGCAGCTGCAATTAGTAACATTGAATAATGAGGAATTTATCAATAAGGCTGAATAAAGATGGATATAATGTATTTGTAGAATGTTTGCTACACTGTCTTGAATTAGCTAGGTGAAACAGCTACTAGCAACAAATGTAATCTATTGTAGAGTTTTAGACGATATGTATCTACCCCACTAGAGTCTCATATTTGTAATTTAATCTCAAATTAAATGTTATGCTGGATTTCTGATTTGAGAATTTGAAGTTGAGAAGTTGTAAACTTCAGGCTCTCAACTTTGAATTCTCAATTTAGAAACCAACAGTTAAACAGCCTGAGGCCCTGTCCCCAAATGACATAATGCAGTTACTTAATAAAATTAATTTATCGAGTTCCAGACTTTAATTTTTTCTCCCAAAATAATATTTAATAGGTATTTCGTTCCTCCATTTCCTTTTATCGAACTCTGTCACTTGAATATGAAGGGCACTAAATGAACAAGGACGTAACAAGCAAGCGCGTGCCCTTGCTGCGGGCAGTTCGAAAGAGATACCGCGGCCCTGGAACACAAAGGGCAAAGAATGAACATGGATGGGTTTTAGCCAGTACAAGTCTGACACTCCCTTCCGCTCTGCCCAGAGCGGAAGAAGTCATTTGATGATATACCATCCGTAAAAAAAAAGCGCGTGAAATTGAGGCATGGAGGGCACGCGCGTGCGTTTATGCTCTGGCGGTCAAAACGTTAATAGAGACCGTGAGACATGTCGTAAGGAAACCAAAGATAACAGATTAAAAATGTATTTCAACAATTTATACAATGTAATCTACAATCGACGCTCATACAAAATCTCAGTATAAATATAGGTATTTTTGATTTTATACACACACATTTCGATATATACAATGGTATTCAGATGTGGCCTCCTTCCTTGAGCTTGGCAACGAGGGTATCAACGTCGGGGACCACTGAGCCGGCCTGCCTCACCGGGGGGTCTTCTACGGACAGCACCTTGATCCTAGGAGCGATGTCTACACCTAAGTCTTTAGGGGTCACCTTCTTTAGGGGCTTCTTTTTAGCTTTCTGTGAAGTAAAGTATTTGTTTTAGGAGGCTGACGCTAGATTACTAAAGATATTATCCTAAGGGAAAAATGATAAGTGGTTACAATTCAACTCTTATTATAAGCCGATATATTGGCAGCCGATTCGACTTTGGGAACCGTCAGTTCGGTTTTGTGAAAACATCTCTGGTGCACTAGAGGGAAGATTTGTCTCTGTATTATTTGAAATTGCTCCTGCTGTTACTGCTGTATATAGATTCTTAGTCTTTAGTCATAGTGATAAGGGAGTGGGAGGCCTTTGCCCAGCGGTGGCACAATACATGCTAGTTAGTCGTACTTACCATGATGTTAGGTAGGGTGGCGTATCTGGGCTCGTTGAGACGCAGATCAGCGCTGACGACAGCCGGCAGCTTCGTCTTGATCACTTCCAGACCGCCGTCGATCTCACGGGTCACCGTCAGACCATCGCCTGTCTTCTCGACCTGGAGACAATACAATGGTATACATATTGGGGATTTATGACCAAATGGAGGAATGAGCGACTTTGGGATGAAGGAACATGGAACCTATGGATGGGTGTCACCTGACTAGCGTTTTCCCAAATTCATAGGGAATGGCTTCCAGTCCTAACGGATGCAGCTGAATACTAGTATGTTACATGCAGCGAATGCCTATCTGACCTCCACAATCCAGTTAATACTGTAGTACTGGGTAATATGATACCCCTTGGTAAGACTGGTTGTCACACTTTCAGGCTACTGACTACCTGTAACAACTGCCAAAGATCTACAAATGACAGTCGGGACCAACACCTTAAAGTGCTATCCGAGGCACGAAGGAAACTCGGCATGTAATGTGTTTTCACCCATCCACGGATTTACCTTGGCAAGCAAGTTTTGGATCTACAAAAGTACAACTAATGCTTTGTTAGGTAATTGGCAGTTTTTCTACAGAAGTTTTTCTTTAAAAATTTATCTAATTTTTTCGTTTATCTAATAAAAATTTTAGGAGGAAGTTAATTCCTTCGGCAAGAAGATTTTTTTATTCGTAATCTGTATCAATGCTGATAAGAGTTACAGAGGTATGAAGAACAGCGTGTAAAGTTCTTCATCCACCATCAATACGGGATGATCCTCCAACCAGACAGGTGCTTTCTAGTGGGCTACTGTCCAAAAGTTGTTTTCGGGGTTCTAGGATAACTTTAATACTGCAATTCAAAATTTTGCAGTAAGTTCATCATTTTTGTCATTGATAACGCTGAAGTACTTTTGGTTCCGTCCACTAGGGTGTCCGGATCAAGTGCTTTAATTTCTGGTTTCTATTTAAAATTAACAGTTCACTTACTTTGGATGCAAAGGTAGCCTGAGGCCAGTCCAATAGGGCAGCCGTCATTTGTGCAGTTTGATTTGAGTCATCATCAATAGCCTGAAAAAATATCACAATTTCACAAGTCTGTACATAGTTTTATTAAATAATTATATTTATTTATGAGTTCCTTTACATCAGGCTTAGCAGCCCAGCACCCTCGACCAAGACTGTTGAACATGTTCGAGAGGATAACTAATATGATCTGATTCAGTAAACATGTACTAAAGTGAATATATCATTTATACTACTCCCCCTACTGAATGCTATTCAATACTTATACCTATTATTTTCTATACAATAGATTGTTTACGATGATTGTGAGTAAAATAAACATATTTGTAAATGGGAAATCATTCAGTTTAACCCCATTCTTTTCAGTTTTCTTTGCCTTTATTTCATAACAATTATTATTTTCGTCATTTATTTCTTTACACATTTCATATAATTTTAATTATTCTATAAATACAAATATATAAGATTGAAGTTTCAATTTTTACCGGATGCATATGAAAGGATTTTCGGTACTTATAACATTTTTTTTTTTAATCCTCGTCTGTCTGTCTGTTTGTTACGGCTAATCTCCGAAATAGCTGGACCGATCTAGACTTTTACTGGCAGATAACTGATGTTATAAGGAGTAACTAAGGTTTCTTTTATTTTAGAAAAAAGATTAGTGTTTTGTGCAAAAAAATTGAAATCCTTGAAATTGTTAGCAAAATTCAATCCAAATAGGGAAGTAATATTTTTATAATAATATCACGCGGAAGAAGGTCGCGGGACACAGTGCAGTATTATGCATATTTCTTTGTTCAAAAAAAAATCATAAATTATTAAGAATTTAGTGAATTTTAATCATTCATCATAAAAATTGCCTCAAATTCGTGCCAACTAACCTGCTTGCCAACAATGACAATATCAGCCTTCTCATCCTGAGACAGTTTAGCTAAGATCTTGGCCACATGTAGGGGCTGCAACGTGTCATATGCTGGACCGGTGACCTCCACATGGATGGCGCGATCAGCACCCATGGCAAGTGCCGTCCTGAGGGTTTCCTGTGAAGAGTTTAGAATTCATTATGTTAAAATTTGTTAGTTTAAATTATTATTCCTTATATTCTTTTTTTGCTTTCTTTACAAATTTCATACATTAATAAATATTCCTTTAAAAAAAAAACCATATAAAAACTTTTAAGAAAATAAAATGACCCAAGCTACCAGCGGTCATGGCTCCAGATAAAGGAACCCCCTAACAATACTAGCAGTATCAAAAAGTAACACTTTTTAAATCAAGCCCAGCTACCTAACAAACGCTTCGTCAGGTATTGGTTGGCAATTAAACCATTGGCTTTATTATCTAGCACACTTAACAGCAGGCCATGATGGCTCAAATACTGTATCCTTATTGGTAATTCTAACTGCAGTTTTGAGTGGAATAGGTGTGAATACGCTCGGGACCTTTTTGCTTTTTCAGCACTGAGTCCACATATTATTTCCTTTATTTATTTATTTATTTATACACATACTTATTACATTTTTAAATATTTCAATTCAAAACAACATTTAAAAATATAAAAAATAGTAGCCCAGCATTGGGAACAGGGTCCGAGTTACCGGTGGTCAGTTCTGTTGACAGAGGAACCTCCTAACAATATGCGCCGTGTCCAGAAGTACTGCTTACTGAATCAAGCCCTTGATTATTATTAGTATAGTCTGATTTTGATATTGGCAAAATTGAGAATTGACAGAATTATTCCAGAATAATAAAAAAGGGGAATGTCAAATATGCTTCAGAAACTGGCATGTTTTATTGAAAATGTATTCTAATGTGATTCTTACTTGAGCCTGTGCAGGTCCGCATGACACAGCAATGATCTCACTGGCAATCTTCTTCTCCTTCATCCTGACTGCTTCCTCCACTGCTATCTCATCAAAAGGGTTCATGGAGTGCTTCACACCATCTGTCACCACACCAGTCTTATCTGGCTTCACACGGATCTACAAATTGTAAAGAGGTTACAAAATTTTGCTGTAAAAGATAGTAACCCTGTTTCATGACAATATTGTTACTACATAACCTTACGGTTTTTTATACTGAGGTATGTGAGAAGATCTCTGTTTACCTAAAGAGTTAATGTAATAGATTTCACGCTTGGTTACAAACTCATAGTTTTGTTGGCATAATTCCATAAATATACCAATAATTTTATATACATTATTGGCATGGCACAGTAGTATATCTATTCATCTAATGATTATTCGGTATTTTGTGTAAGGTGTAGTCAGTTCAAGGCTATTGATGATAACGAATCTGACTTGAAGGTGTCGAGAAATTCTTCTGTTGAATGAAAAATGTAGGTATATTTTAATCACAGAAATGTTTCTTTAATTCTGCTAGGGGTTGTTTCTAAGGTGCAAACTAACATTATTATCGTTTTCTTTTCTGAACTTGAAAATGATTTAAATAACAAAGCAACCTTTGCACTTGACGTCAACTTACTTTTACGGCATAGTCGATAACTCGCTTGACTCCAACTAGAACGCGAGACATTTTGTTATTTGTGCGGTTAACTTGACTTACAACAAACTATCACAAGTTAATTCAATTTTAATAAAAACAATTGAAAAACTTGTAACGAAGTACGAAGTCCAGCTTCTTTTTTTTAAATGGAATTTTAAGTACGCGAGCCTTTTCAGTCAGAACAGCTGACATTTGGAAACTAATGTTGCCATAAAACAAATCAATTTGTACGGTTTTTTGGAATGCATGAATAAAATCGGTGTTTTCTGTTTTTTTTTTACTACTGGTTAGAACCGTTTTAAATCAAAATCCGTAGTTTAAAACGGTTTAAGACCGCCACCACACGGATTCATTAACCACTTTTATCCAAATATATCAGATATATCAGTCAAATATATCAGTCATCTATCATAATACTACTTTTTAGGATTAGACAGAATGAAATATAACGGCAACGCTGCATTTTTATTTTGTACTTTGCTATCAAAATCACAACGAAGGTATGAGGCAAAGCTTGGTCATCCAGGTTCTAAAACTATTCTACGGTAGGTTCTAAAACGTTTCTATTATGTGTATTCATGAAGGCGTCGCAGCAGACCTCGATGAAGATGGCAGGACGAGCTAGACTGGGCTGCGGGCTGTTCGAAAGAGATACCGCAGCCCTGGAACACAAAGGGCAAGGAAGGAACATGGATGGGTTTCAGTACAATTCTGACACTCCCTTCCGCTCTGGGCAGAGCGGGAGAAGTCATTAGATGATTTCCCATCCGTAAAAAAAAAAGGTATGAGGAGAGGGGGCAGGTAGTTGTGTGTCTGTCTTAAAGGTTGATTAACACGTTAACTGCCATGCTAGGCACCGGTGCCTGACAGACTCACTATCTGCTTAGGCCATGTCAGGCACCGGTGACTGACACCGATGCATCAAATTCAACTGACCGCAGTGCGCCACCTGGCACGTATTTTTTTTATCCAAGTAAAGAAAAGGGAACACTTTTTTATACATAACTATTCAATATAAACCAAGAATCAATACGTAAGAAAGGAAATTTGGATGGTACAGAAAATATACCTTGGCAGATAACGTGTTAAAAAAAAACCTTTGATATAGGTGTGGTCTACTACACTTCGTGTATACCCTCACAGCATTCCAGTAAAAAAAATATTTTAAACCATTTAAACGGATATACGCATAAGCGGATTTAAAACCAAACCAACCAAAAATACGGTTTTAAACGGTCTTTTTGGTTTAAAATCCGTTTTGCATCTATAGTCACGACAGACTTCTTTTCACAAACATTTACCAACAGCACCCTCCCGACAGGCTTACAATGCCATCTACGCGCCAAAAGAACCGTGCAGCACTTTCACAGCGTTTCCATAGGTGTTTCTGACGACAACTTGGTCTAATTTAACTTTAGGATTATCGAAGGATATTTCTTTTATCACTGCAAATGACTACCTTCGATGACGTGAGGATAGGAGGATAGTGATAGAGAGGACAGTTTTCTGATAAAAAAAAGTTTTCTATTGATGTGATCCTTTATTCATCACAATTAGTTGTCACGATGAAAACCTGAATGTCGAATATATTTTAATGTACTACCCAAGAATAGAATAATAAAGGTACAGATACACTTATAAATATAAATTAAAATAATAATATGTCTATTATCACTATTAGAACTTGAATTCTTTGTATTTCTTTGATTGCTTGGAGTCTGTATTTTGCTGTCGCTTTCTCTTGTTCTGAAAACAAAAAAAAAACAATGAAAATTATTACATGGGGTTGCAGTCAGATAATTTTACAGCCAACACTATACTCCAAAAATAACTATATTACGACAAAGTTGGCGGCCACCTCGGTACTAAAACGTAGAAGTGAGATCACGCGAGAGTCAGTGCTTCTTGCTCGTCTACTGACACGACTAGGAAACCAAACCATATTTTCTACCAAGTCTAAACTTGCTACAGTCAACCAATTGATCGTCATACTTTCTGCCGGGCGACGTGGTCAGCCAACATGTCGGAGAGGTCCTCGTGCGCCTTGGGCCTGGTCTCGCGCAGATGACGCTCGTATCGCGCGGCTACGGCCTCTGGCTCCAGCTCCAGCTCGCTGGGGTCCAGCGCCACCTCCACGCCGCCCAGCGCCGCGGCGCCGCCCTCGCTCGTGGTGCCGGCGCCCGCCGCTGCAGGAGCTGCGCGCTTGCCTGGGTACAGTTAAGAACGGTTAATTATAGTAAAGCTTCAGCCGAACCGCGACCAAGGTTAGGAAAAAGAAACCAGAGCCCTTCGGGTCGACTATATCGTTAAATTCGCGGGAAAAATACAGAACCGTAAAAATGGTAGAATGGGAAGCCTTTAGTCAGCAGATTGTTTTCTTAAAATACTTTGACTTGGTGCTGCATAGTTCTATTTTTGACCTCAATCATGCTTAATAGTGATGAACGAGGTATACGATGGAACAAGTACAAGGTCACAGGTCAGACAAGTATCATAATCCCTTCATCTATAGGTGGTATTACTAGTCTTACCAGGATTAGCCGCGCTGATATCGTAAACGTGAGTGGAGGCCATCATGCCAGGCGTCAGGCCCACGCGCCGCTCCGGTAGGACTTGGTATAGAGCTGGAGTGTCGCCACTGAAATAGAACAAAATTTTTATCATTTCCGTTCTAGTAAATCAGCTGAATCTACCAGAAGTAGAATCAGATCAAAGGATGTGAGTGGGCAATCAGAATCAAGTCCAATTCGCCATAAAGTATGACATTTAAAAGTGACTTTTAATAACTTAATTAAAATAAATGGTTGGACTTGCAGTTTGGTTAGCTATTTATTATTTTTAGTTCCAGATCCAAACCCATTTTCTATTTTTCCAAGGTATTTAAGGATCGTCTTTAGTCATGCTCACCCTTCCATATCACTTTCGACCTTCTTCTTCCTGAGCTCAATAGTGTCGGGTGTCTCCATGCCGGGCGGCACGGAGCTGATACCCAGAGGTGTGACCAGGCCTTCGCCTGGCGTCGCCACTCCCGCTGCCACCTCACCCTCGCCAGGCTTCTCGCCTCCTTCGTCGGATTCCTCTGGTGAGACAAATAAGGATTTAGTCCAAAAGAAATTAAACATAATAATAGAGAAAAAAACGGTGCACAGAATAGTAAGACATTATACCTTCTTCTGATTCTTCCTCAGATTCAGATTCCAGTTCTCCCCACATCGTTCTATCAATATCTTGGTCTTCTGTATCCTATAAGAAAACAAATCAGATATTTATTCGTTCACAATTTGAGGACCACAAGTTGGGTCGTACTTTAGTTGTGGGTATGTTTAAGCAATATGCTCAATGCATACTGCACTACCCATAAAATCACTTTATATTAACAAAAATCTCTTTAATTAAAGCACTGCTCCAACAACTTGATAAAACCTCGTATATATTTACTCACATCCTGCCCACTGCTTTGATGACCAAACACATCTCCATAGAGCGGCTTGCCGGTCTCGTCCACGGGCGGCTTGCCCCACCCGCCGGCGTGGTACCCGAAGGCGCAGCCCTCCGGGATGGGGGCGTTCAACCCCGGGATCTTCAGGTTCGGGTAGGACGGTGGAGGCCCGTAACGCTGCTGGGCTATCAGCCAAGGTGGTGGTACCTGGAGGGAAATTTATGTGTCACTAATGGTTTACTTTATGTAATAAATCACTATTCAGGCATTCGTAATTCGATTGCGAAATAGCAGAAAAATGAAGGGTAATGGGTTTATTATTTGTTGTTATTTATAAAGATTTCAATAAAAAGAACTTGTGTAAAAACATTCGTGATGTTTGTGATTATTTAGAGTTTAACACTTTGCCTACCTTATTCTGCTTTTATCAAATAAAGTATTGTTGCATTGCACAGAAATAACAACTATGTACATGTCAGTTATCAAAAGTCTGGAATTTTAGATGCAGTTTTTAGGTGGATTATGAGTTATGATTATGACAAAGACCATTTGTCTTTAAGCAACTAGCACATGGACGTTAATGTCCACTAAAATAGTGCTAATTTATAGCTTAGTCTTGTGAATATAAATCAACATAACGACGACTGTGCTGACCTTATGTGAGCCCGGTCCTACAGGCATACCCAGCGCTGTCCTCAGTTCCTCAGACAGGTCACCAGGTTTCTTCTCACGGAGGCGCGTCTCGAACTCCTTGCCTTCGTAGTACAGGTCACCGTGGATCGTCATGCGAGGCTTCGTCTGCCATCTAAAGACACAAGGACATTTGGTCAGATAAATTATTTAGTAGAGACTGACAGAACAGTTAGTGCCTAGCTTTTACCCAACAATGTTGGGCTCTGCTTAATTCTAGTCTAACCAGATGCAGTTGAATACGAGTATTTTATATGGAGTGGACTGCCTTATCTGACCACTACAACTCGGTCACTGAGGAATATGATTTCTTTTGGTAAAATAGCTAGTACAAATTAGAAAAAAGGCACTAAACAGGTCCAATTTGAAGAAATCAAAATTAGTTAGCTGTTACTCACCAATATTATTATTATCGCATTCGCTCTGTGCTTTCCTTCTCCTGTCTTCAGCTAAGGAAAAAAAAATGCAGGTTCCAGTTTTCAAACTGGGTGTAACATGATCAAAAATGATGCAGTTATATTAACTTGCTTTTATGATCACATTTATTTAGAAAAGTTTTCAAATTAATATCCAAAATAAGCAGAATAATTATATTAGTATTTTAAACTGTATGAGAATATTTATAGGTAATCAGTAGAAGCATTCAAATTCATGATAAATACTTTATCGCCATTTTTAGTTAACCTACCCACTGTTGGACAAAGAGCTCCTCAATATTTCGCCAGTTCTTTAGATGTTTTCCTTGCCTTACCATCATTCAAATACAAGACACATGAACTTACTTGAAGAAAGCGTCATGGAGTTTCTGGTAATCAATATCAATCTTGCCAAGCTTGGGCCTGGTGCGTTCCCTCATCTTGGCCTTAAGAGTCTTGGTCTCCTCCTTGTCCTGCAAGGAGGCTCTCATCTCCATGATACCAGTCTTCTTGATGAAGTCTGGAAGGTCGAATGGAGGCTTCTCGATACCTCGCTTGCCTTGGAGATACTGGATGGAAAAAGACTCTTTTAAGGGAATGGAGGGACGAATTTATCAGTTTTCTAAGATGGATAAAGTAGAGAATTTTTAGTACAGCAGGCTCTGTTGATATTTAATTTACACAATATGTTTCGGCCTTCGAGTATGCTGTATAATTAATACTGAGTCAAGTTACTTTACTCTCTGCACTTTGGGAGTATTGTTACAGGGGAAACTGGAGACTTTTTGAGTCATTTTTTAAAGGAGAAAAACGACTGCCGTAGACTGGAAGGCATTGCAGCACTCCTAAGAACAGACCCTATCTCAGTGGACCACAATAAGCTCAGTTGATTCTTGATGCCTTTTTTCAAGTCTTATAACTAACCTTTCTCTTATAGCACCAGTGTCTTGGCACCTGCACAGTGTTCCTGTGCGCCTTCAGCTGCACCAGCAGCTTGGGGTCACGCGCTGTGACATCATACATCTCCACAACGTCGGGTCTGGAGACCAGTTGCTTCAACTCCGCGACGGATAGCCGCGACAGCTTCTTTAGTTTACGTTTTGATAGACGCTCTTTTTCGTCGGCGGCATTTTTCTGAAAAATAATCAACCTTTATAAAATGCCTGTATTTCTTGGAGAAATAGGCTGAGTTGTATTTTAGCTAGTTATAATCATTTAGTATTTAATACTTCAAGCACAAAGTAGAAAAGCGGACTTAATGTCATAGGTATTTTCTACCTGTCAACCTTTGGGTGATAATTCAGGGGGTTAAGATCAAAGGGGTGAGGCCAGTACTCCAAGAAAACTTTCTTTTGTCTTTTATGTGTCTCCTTACAACAGACTAAGGGCTACTATTTAATATATCTGCAACTAGGTATTATATATGTAGATAAACTGATAAATGAATTCCTGGATTAAAATTTTGCAAGGCATTATTTGTCAAATAATTAAAATGAAAATAGTGAAACATCTCATTCTTGATTACTTGACATAATGTTATAAAACCAAAAGTTCCTTACCTCTACAGCCTCCTCATCAGCAGCAAACTGATCCTGCACCTTCTCCTGAGGCTTGGAAGGTTTGGGAGCATCCTTGTCCTCCTCCTTGATGGTGTCATCCTTCTTCTCCGTGATCTTGAATGCCTCTAGGATGCGGTGGAACTGACGGTACATTGGCTCCAACTCATGGAACTGGATGTTCTCTTGAACATATCTGGTGAAAAGTATATATGTCAGTGGATTTTGTTTTGCGTAAATAATTATTTGGGTTTTAGGTAACACATTTATGGAATCATCAAAACTTAGGTCTTGAAAAATTTGTGTTTAATTTTTACTGATTGTCTTTTATATTGGACCAGTTTAGCAAAGAGTGCAAAAAGCAGAATGATAAAAGACAAACTACATTTTTTATGTATACTAATGATGATGATAAAAATCGAGGTGTACTCACTCTATCTCGGCTTCCTTCTCATTCTCCTTGTCACTGGACTTCTTGCCATCTTCCACTGATGCTGTGTGGTCATCATCCTTCTTCTTAGAGTCCTCTCGTCTCTTCTGCTTTGCTGCCTTCTTCTTCTTTTTCTTTCTTTTATTCTTATTGGCTTTGTTTGCCAGGCCCTAAGATTTAAATTGTATTTATTCAACAAAATGATTGGAAACAAAATATTATTGTGTGCAAATAAAATCAAATAATTTATTCACAAAATATGGGTACATAGTTTAGTAATACTTGGCCATAGTAGCAAAACTAAATCATGCCACACATAAAAGTCAAAACAAACAATACATATCTTTTATCCCAACATTACATCAAACAAGAGAAGCACAATAAACTATTGGCTATTTCATACGTATTGACAGATTGACATACTGACTATTTTATTTCAACCAAGATGGGTGATGGGTGTAAAACCGACCCTGTGGCACAATGGACAAACATGACTCACTATTTTTATAAAAATTAAGCTTATGTCAAAAGGGGTTAATAGACATACTTGCTAGTAATGTTGTAGTTTACCCACAAGACTCATTTTTATGAGGATTCGAGGTAGAATAAAGTTAAAAAGAAACCTACTTCTAGATTAGAGATGACTGGAGGCTGTGGTGCATCAGGAATGTTGTCATCATCCGAGTCCGCATCATCTTCTTCAGCATCATACTCTGTACTGATCACTGGTGCTGGTGGAGCTTCTGGTTCTAGATCCTGTTCTGAAATAGGTATAATAATACAGATCATGTTACTAAAATAATGTTTATGTGATTTGGCTCTGAATGTCTGTAAAAGTAATTGTATTTTGGAACTTTTGTATTTTTATGTTTCATCATCATCATCATCATCAGCCTTTTAATGTTCCCACTGCTGGGACACAGGCCTCCTCTCTATGAGAGGGAATGGGCTATAATCCACCACGCGGGCCCAGTGCGGATTGGTAGATGTCACATGTCTTCGAATTTTTGGTTCTAGGACATGCCGGTTTCCTCACGATGTTTTCCTTCACCGTTTTTGAGAGCAGTGGTGATGAAATAAATTACACAAAGTAATGCGCCGGCCTGGGTTTGAACCCACAACTTACTGTTCGTAAGTCGGGGTCTGTAGCTACCACTGGGCCACCGCTGTTTTTATGTTTATGCTGAGTTAAATCCCAGTTAATGTTAAATCAAAAAATTGATACTATCTTCATAGGCATTGCATGTAGGAAAGGGTAATAGCAGATTGTACACCTAAAATCTTCTCTATCATTGTGGTTTTATGAAAATAAAACCTTGATTGACTGTTGAATTCTGTTTGTTACACAATAATTTATTAGGTAGAACAGATTTTCAATTAGGTCACAAGCTAGTGCACACAGGGTAGTACAGGAATATTTCAAATATAAATTGAACTGTTATTACCTTTCACTACATCTGGTTCTCCTCCAAGAGCAGCCTGTCTTTGATCTTTGTAAGCCAGAGCTTCTTCTAAAGCCTTGGGGAGCACAACCCCACCCACACCAACCGGCTTGTTCCTAAACTCCTCGGGAGTATCTATCTTCATGGTCAACAGTGATGGCAAACTGGCTGGGGGTCCTTGCATTCCACCAGAGTCCTCACCTTCACCTTCATCCTCATCTCCCTCATCACCGTGATCATCCCACCCTGGTGGGCCATCCTGCCGACCCCAACCTGGGGGACCCTGTCCATCCCAACCCATGGGAGGCATATTCGGCGGCGGTCCCATCCCTGGCGGGCCCATATCCATTCCTTGGTTCCCAAAGTTACCTTTCATGTTAGGACCGCGCATCATATTTGGAGGCATTCTTGGTGGTCCCATGCCTGGGGGACCCATAGGTGGGCCCATTCCCATACCTGGTGGACCCATGCCAGGCGGCGGTGGACCCATTCCAGGAGGACCCATGCCCATATTACCCATCATACCGGGTGGCGGGCCCATTCCGGGAGGCATTGTGGGCGGACCACTGGGTGGTCCGCTAGACGAACTAACAGGTGGCATCGCTCCAGGTGGCCCCATGGGCGGTGGAGGCATGCTCCCAGCCCCCATCGACCCAGGCGGCGGAGGCATCGGGGGAAAGCTTGGCATCCCCGGCGGACCCATTGATCCAGTGTTGTTGGGCGGCCCCGTGCCAGGTGGCCCTTCCATTTTCACCAACAAAATTTGCTCTGTACTGTTATGAGCGCTGCGGCTTGTGCCCAAGCTATTTATATTTAATAGAAAATTCACTTTATTGACACAACACACAAATTCGCATCATAGGTTAGTTTTAGCTAGAGATGTACTACAAAAATACAGACTAAAAAATATCGGTAAAAATGCAAAGTGACTCGATTATTTCCCTTTTTGTGTCGAATGTATCTTTTTTCACTTTTAATAAATTAAAAATTACTAAAATTTATTTATGAATTGATGGCATAGTTCAACTTTATAATTGGTAAATTGGTTAAATAACCTTTTTATTTTATTTTACAATAGGTGCAACCTTAGTACATGCGTTCAGGTATTTTAAATTAATTCATAGATGGAAACAACGAGGATCTTTTGCTGTAGTAAAAGTTTATGGTCAATGCAAGGATGTAAAGTGCATTTTTTAATCCTAGAGACTAAATTGACACATGCTAATGTCAAACTGTATAGATGTGACAGGATGTGACCTATACAGTTTGACTTTAGCATGTGTCTATTTAGTCTCTAGGATTAAAAAACGCACTTTAATAATTTATGCAATCAATGATGCCACAAAATGCCTTTGCAATAAACCCCTCTAAACCCAGCTGCAAAACTATCGAGCTTTAGAGGAAAGACAGTTGCACAAAGCGTCTAATAAAATTGGGATCAATAGATTAATTCATATCCCAACTCAATTTAGTTCTTCTTCCTCTATTCAAATAATTTGTATTATGATTTTATTGCAGTTATAGCTACAGTAACTAGGTTGAGTATAATTTCTATTCTCAGACCAATAATTTGTATTCTACTCTGTTGTGGAGGTCCGATTGGCAGGACGTCACTCCATGTAAAATACTGATATCCTAATGCATTGTGGGTGTACTATTAGTTACACCTCTGCCTAACCCTACGGGGATTACAGGCGTGATGTTACTCGTATGTGTGTATTGCAACAAAAGCAACCAGACACTAGTCGCGGCAAATATTTAATGTTAGGCCACGCCCCCTTTATGTTAGCTCACCATGTTTTGTGTTAATAAAACACGATAAGATACCGCGGGGCTTATCCATTCATCGCGGCGAACATTTTGTTAGGCCGCGCCCCCTTTATGTTCGCGAACCATGTTTTGAGTTAGCACACTGGACCCGGCATTACATCTTACACGCAATTTCTTCAACTTATCCCATTTAAAGTAAACAAAAGTGTGTAGTCAATATTTTTTTATTAAAGGCTAAACAAAGTTGTTATTATTACTGTACTAATCTTACAGGTATTTTACATAAAAACATTTTTCTTAAAAATATTCACAATCACGAGCATAATCATACATAAATTAGTTCTATCATTGGTTTGCCTAAAGACGCAAACCCACCGCGACGCACGCTGTGCACGACCACGCGGCGCACCTTAGCGGCGTGGATTCATTTGTTTGACAACATAGGCCTACGTTTCCACTGCAGTACACGCTATACATCCACAAATGTGTACAACTATAGCGTGCGTGGCCCACCGCGGTATAGTCGTGGGTTAATTTTCGTGTATAGCATGTAACGCATGCTCAGCATGCATGGCGTTGCCAGCGTTGAACTATGTGAGCGCCTTATTCGAGCAAGCCACGCATGTACTAATGACGTCAATTGATGCATAGCGTGTCCGTGGTCGGCAGTGGACACAATCACATACATTTTCTTGCAAAGCGAAGCTTAACACACGTGCGTAGCATATCCGTGCGCCGCGGTGGGTATGCGCCATAATTATTACATTTCATGTCAAATAAAATGTCTATTTGGCACAAATTCATTGAAATTGAGCTTAAATGTACAAGTTTACCCATACTTTGAGTATCACCAATGTATTTGTGAGGTAGCTGGGGGTGCTGGCACTTCATTTGATTTTAAAACAGTCTGAAGATAAACTTCTAATCTTGTCTTAGGCCCACCTTCATCAATATTTTCCAGTACTTTTAGATACTGATTATTTGTTAACTCTAATATTTTTCTAAATTGTTTACCATAGTGTTTGTCATACTTTGAACCACACATGATGAAAAAATCATGTAGTAATGTTGCAGAAATATCAGGTTCAGGTTTTAAATTTAAAAAAGATGCCAGCCATTGCCATCCGAACCGCAGACCGTTAGGATTTGGCATGTTCATAAACTTGGGCATGGAAGCTATCCATATGGCACAACGTAACCTGAAGATGCCAGACATCCGCTTCAGAAACTTGTCCTGTTTCTCAACTACACCTTCATCACTGTATGTGTAGCCTCTAGACATGTAGAACTCTTTGTCAGACTGACCTTCTTTCTGGGGCAAGAACATTGGTACTAAATAAGGACAGTATCTATGGAAATTAGCTTCAACTAGTTTACCAAAGTGTGGGAACTGTGCCCATAAAGCTGCAGTAACAGCAGCTAGTGGATAAGCAGCTTCTGTGCTACTTGAAACTAATAGATCTCCTTGTCTCACAATTTTCTTTGCCAATAATGCCGTGCAATAAAATAATCCTTGTGGATGCTGTGTTGCTGTCACATAAATATCTAGCACTTGTACTCTTTCCCCTTTCAGTAGTTTAGAAAGTTTGTCATACTTGTCCCTCATATGTGAGGCACTGACTGATGACAAAGCATTCACTGGAGTATTAACTGCTTTCTGACAGTCAAAACGGAATTTCTTTAAATTGACATCTTGTAACAAATTACTATATTGTGCTTCATACTGCTCCAAATAGTTCTTAAGGTTCTCATAGTAATTGTAATTTTCTGCAGAATAAAATACTGGTTGAGTCTTCTTAGGTTGTTGTTCTAATCTAGTTTTCTCTGCCTCAGCTGCTGCAGCTATTTGGGCTGCTTTTATTTGTTGGGCTTCTCTTTCTTTAACTTGTTTCTGTAATAATTCTTCTTCCTCTTTTAGTCTTCTCAAGTTCTCTTCATTTTTAACTGTTTCTATATTTTCTAAGATTTTCCTTTTTATATTTTCAATATTCAATGCTAGGATTTCAGCTTGCTTAACATCTTTTTCTGTGACACCTTCAGTCTTGGATATTTCCATAATATGATTAACATTGCCTAAAACAGTTTGTATCACTGTTGTATATTTATCACAGATGGCTTTAGCGAGTGGTTCAATTTTCAAGATGTTTGTTATGTCATTATAACATACACAAATTTTAGTGTGACTGTCTGTAATTGAAGCATATCTAGCTGTAGCTCTATTTTGTTCTTCTAATATTCTGTTCATGTTTTCTATAGTTTCTGTGTTAATGACTTGACAATTCTGTTCATCAAAACGGGCACTTTTCAGTACAGATAGATTATCATTTTCCTGTAATTCTTTAAGCATCTGAAGTTTACGTGCTTTGAATTCCATTGCTCGTCTATTACATTCCTCACCTTGTCTTGTCCAAAACTTTGTCATGAACTCGGCGCGCTTCGTTATCATGTTTTCAATTAGGTTTTTGAAAAGCTCCTCAGATGAATCTTTGAGATTATTTTCATATTCCTTCATGATGAGCGTGTATCGGAGGTCCTCACGAAGTTTATCTTCTATTAAGTTTTCTTCGTCGTTTTCTTCTTCGATGATGGTCACTGGTTCCTTTATCTCATCTTTCTTCAAAGGACTGTTAGGTCCTATAGTCACTTCTTTCACCAGAGGACTCATTTCAGCGGCTTTTGTTAGAGCAGATACTCGTAACCTTGCAAAACCTGATAGTTGATCGCTGATGCTTATGTCCCCTTTCCTTGTCGAATTATTTGTGGATAGATCTTCATAACTACTAAAGCTAATGTCGTAAGATCTATCCATTTTTAAAGAATTTCAATATTTAAACGACAAAAACATGGAAAACGATTTGCCTTGCGGTGGTAGGTCACGGTAGGTGACAATTAGTTTGACAATTCGCCACAGTTTTGAATTTTCGAGTTTTGACAGCCACAAAAACGCTTTTGGATCTGTTTCACGTTGTTTTGTTTAGTAGGGTGATTTAATTTCGGTTTTTGTTCAAACAATTCGTAACTTCGACTAATAATACTATTATATACCTGAGATGAATAAATTATAAAATCTGAAAACTGTGAATTCAATAAAAAATTCACTAAAAAGATTTTCGTCGCAAAAGCATCTTGCGTTTTATTACTACACTTACAACTATCTACTGACTGAACGCACCCACAGACCGATTGACATGAGAAATGGCGCGAAAATATGACAGCAGCCATAACAGCAACGGCAGCAGCTGATGTTGTCAACTTAGTTTTTCAACAATGACTACTTTTGCTAAGTTTTAAAATATTTACGACGCTATCGCTATGGTTCTACAAAACACGGGAAAGTACAGAGCAGATAGGGATGATTTCAATAGAAGAGACGCTGGCTCGTCTACCGGTCCCAGGTTAGTAAGATATAAGCTTTCTCATACTTAATTTAACTTGAAGGTTACTTTTTTCAACGATTAAAGTTGATAAACCGTAGAAATTGTTGTACCTTGTTCTTTTTTTGTATAAAGGGAGGAATCATCGGAGTCCCGTATCCGTGTAGCCCTGGAGAATGACAAGATTGACTCCAAGTATGGGTTCGACAGAGTACGGGACGTCAAGGAACGAACGGGCTACTTGATAAATATGCATACTGTAAGTGTTTTTGTTTGTTTGCGTCTTGAACAGTCTCTATACTAAAATTAAATTATAATTGGTGGTACCGTAACTTAATAACATCATCTAAATTTTAAAACCATAAAACTGTTGTTTTGTTTAATCCACTACCTATTTCGTTTATTTCCTTTGAAATCTATAAATATAAAACACAAAAATTGTTTCTACCTATGACCGTTATAGACTTTAAACCAATGTGATGTGCCCCAAACCGGTTTCATTAGAATAGCAAGAATGGGAAGATGGTTTGAGACCACTAAAACAATGCCTTAAGCACATTCGGTCCATTCATGAAGTCGATTTTCGACTTTCCCCATATAAGGAGGTAGTATGTAGGAAAAGTGCATTGGAAAGGTGTTTTGCATTCTCTGCTGGGCAAAGCTAGTATAGAAAATCTTTTTAAAAATTGTCATAGTTAAATATTCACTTTCAAAATATCTTCCATTTTCAGGCTGAAATCTTAGATGAAGACAAGAGGCTAGTGGCTGCCATGGACTACTACTTCATAGAAATGGATGGATCCCGGTTCAAGGTCTCCCTGACCTTCCAGCCATACTTCCTGATCTTGGCACGCAAGGAATGCGAGCAGGAAGTCATACAGTTCATATCAAAGCGGTTTGCTGGCACCATACACAAGATTAATGTTGTCGAGAAGGAGGATTTGGATTTGGTAAGAATATAAGAAAAAATAAGTGCAATGCATGGTTATTATTATCTAGTTAGAGTCAATAATTATGCAAAAAGTAACTGAGCACCAAGGATATATTTGAAAAATTCATCCCATAAAGGCATGGAAGGTATGGAAGTTAACTTTTTTGCTTATAACAAGTCCCACTAGGCGTAGACCTTGTGTTTCTATCATTCTGGCAACACAACTATTTATATACTACCACATCTACTTCTATTTTAAACTAGGAATCATCCCTTCTAAATATCGCACTTTTCCCTTACAGCTGAACCACTTATCTGGTTTAAAGCAGCGGTACATAAAGCTCTCGTTTATGTCACAAAATGAAATGATGAAGGTACGCAGAGAAATACTGACTGCTGTCAACAAAAACAAAGAAAGAGAGAAAAAAGATCAGATTTACGCTGAAATGTTGACCAATGCTTTAACCAGTGCTGCTGCTATTGAACATGCTAAGAAGACTACTGATCATATGGAGAATATTCTTGATATCAGGTGTGTTCTAATGAATTTATAGTTTCCACCAGCTCTATTTTATCATATTCTTCTTCATCTTAGCGTATCGATGGCAAAAAGTTTAAATATGTTTAACCCAAAACTCAGCCACACGAACCCCGCTCACTGATGCAGTAAATAAATCATCAAGAGCACAGGTGATAGGGCATGCAGTGTAAGATCATTATTTATCAGCCAGTTGAACCAAGAGTAGGGTGTAAAATACTGGTATTCAGCTGCATTGCTGTTTTTTTTATACCAAATAGGCTTGTGTTTGGTTGCAACTTGCCTGATGTTGAGTGATCATGCGGCCTTGGATGAACCACACTTGAAATATATAGCATAGAAGAAACAGATAATGATGATAAAACTATGCGCTCACAACTCTACTAATAATGTCATCTAATAATACTTAATTGCATTCTAATATTTGCAGAGAACACGATGTCCCCTACCACGTCCGAGTATCAATAGACATGCAAATATTCTGCGGTACATGGTATACAGTCAAAAGCCGAGGGACAGAGACACCAATATTCACCAAAAGAGATGACATTATTGAAAGACCTGACCCAATAGTGTTGGCCTTTGATATAGAGACTACGAAGCTCCCACTGAAGTTTCCCGACTCACAGACTGATCAGATTATGATGATATCGTACATGATTGATGGGCAAGGCTACTTGATCACTAATAGGGAGATTATTTCTGTAGATGTTGAGGATTTTGAGTACACTCCGAAACCGGAGTTTGAGGGGTAAGTAGTATATTCGATCCATTAATACTTTATGAAATAGGTATGTTGTTTAATTTTTTTTAACAACTTTTTCTCTTGTAGACTATTCATAGTGTTCAATGAAGAAAATGAGCTGGCCTTGATACAGAAATTCTTTGATCACATTATGGATGTCAAGCCCCACATTTTCGTAACATACAATGGTAAGAATTTATAAGTTACTACTGTCTCATTTAATAACTTACAGTTTTACTTAATTCACGCAACAAACAGACCAAGACTTTTTAATAGAACTTCTGAAAAACGCATTAAAGCATAATATTTATTGTCGGATAGTAAGGCCATAGCCTTATGGTCCTTACATCACTCTCTCTTTACTTCATCGTGATCTATCACAGTATTCATCAACAAACTCAACTCCAAACAGTTCTTTCATATTTATATTTATACCTCTGACATCAGTAGCCTTTTTTTTTCTGGATGTGGAAATCCCTCAATAAGTGTCCTCCACCCTGGGGAGAGCGGAGGGGTCTAGTCAGATTCGTACAGACTAAAACCACACCCGTGTTCCTTCGCACACTTGCGTCGGGGGGCAGCAGGAACTAATGCGACTTCCGCTGCATCAGACTAGTGCCGGCTCGCTTGACCTGCATAGCTATTTGCAAACGCTTCGATTCGATTTCGATTCGACAAGTCGTAAGTCTGTCGTTGTTTGGCAATTGAAAGCGAACGAGACAGCCATACGACTTTCCGAATCAAAATCGAATCGAAGCGTTTGTGAATAGCTATGCTGCAGGCCTCGTCCTGGGGGAGTGAGGTGTATCAGCAGCCCTAAAGCAACCTTGTTGTTATGATAATAAACATCACTTTATTTTGTAAAATGATGCAAATAACTGAAAGGACTGTAATAATATCCATACTTTCAGGTGACTTTTTCGACTGGCCGTTCGTGGAAGCGCGTGCGGCCGCGCTGGGCTTGGACATGAAGCAAGAGATCGGGTTCAGTAAGATGGCCGCCCGGGACGGCACGTATGCGTGCCGGCCTGCTATGCATATGGACTGTTTGTGGTAACATATAACGCTAAATTAAAAATAATAAATTAAGCTAAAATGTATAAAGGTACTGTACACAAGAGCTTTACCGTTTTGACCGCACTCGCGTCTTTGATCAATGAAATGTTACACAAAATCACATCAATCAAGTTGTAACAAACCATCAATGTTTTGTTACAAGTAATTGTCTAGTTTCTAGTTCTATCTCACCTTAGGAACAGCCTACTTTAGTCTAAATTAACTTTTCAAAAGTAAAACTGCTCCTCACACACAGACACGGACACATAGAGGAGCCTGTTTCATAGCCACCATTTTTTTTAAAATATACCATACCTTATCGTATCCCACTGCTGGGCAACGGCCTCCCATTTCTCCTAGTCACAATAGTTATCATCTGCCTAGCCTTTTCCCAACTATGTTGGGGTCAACTTCCAGTCTAACCGGATGCAGCTGAATATCAGAATATTTTACATGGAGCGACTGCTTATCTAACCTCCACAACCCATTTAATACTGGGTAATACGATACCCCTTGGTAAGACTGGGTTCCTAGTCACAATAGTATTTTTTAAAATTGTCTGCCTTATTTTGAGGGAGTGAAAAAGACACATAATAATATGATACTATTGTCATTGAAGTATTTTTTTTTTTTTTAATTAGAAAGTGGTCATACTTTATTAAGTTAAACTAACTATATACATTGATAATTAAAAACTATTAAACTAAAATAGATAAACTAACAACAAACTATAAATAACTCATAGCTTATTTAAGGAAATTTCGAAACGCCTAGTTGACGCTTCCCGTGACCCAAGGGCTGGCTTTTACTTTGGCCAGAGGCTAAGTGTTGCCATACAACGTGGCAACGCCGCCAGTCTCTTAGGCACATTACCATTTGACAGCGTTGAGGAGGAGTTTTTCGATGCCCTTTTATAGTTTGTTGTTAGTTTATCTATTTTAGTTTAATAGTTTTTAATTATCAATGTATATAGTTAGTTTAACCTAATACAAAACTTGTGTTAATAAAATGCAATTATCTTACTATAAATTAATATAAATTGAAGTAATTAACTTATTGTTTCAGTTGGGTAAAACGAGATTCGTACCTTCCGGTAGGGTCACAGGGTCTGAAAGCCGTCGCCAAAGCTAAGTTGAGGTATGACCCTGTGGAGTTGGACCCTGAAGATATGTGCAGAATGGCGGCGGAGCAACCTCAGGTATGGTATGCACGAAACTGAAGAGATGGTTAACTTTTTGTTAGGTTCCTCCATTATGGTGTGGACCTATTTACACTATACTTATGCTTCTATCATCATCTGCCTAGCCTTTTCTGAACTATGTTGGGGTCGGCTTCCAGTCTAACCAGATGCAGCTGAATACCAGTATTTTACATGGAGCGACTGCCTATCTGGCCTCCACAACCCAGTTAGTACTGGGTAATACGATACCCCTTCGTAAGACTGGTTGTCAGACTTTTTGAGGCAGCTGCCTACCTACTATACTTATTCTTCCAGCATCATCAGCCTATAATGTTCCCACTGCTGGGACACAGGCCTCCTCTCTATGTGAGGGAATGGGCTATAAATCCACCTCGCAGGCCCAGTGCGGATTGGTAGATGTCACATGTCTTCGAATGTTTGGTTCTAGGACATGCCGGTTTCCTCACGATGTTTTCCTTCACCGTTTTTGAGAGCAGTGGTGATGAAATAAATTACATAAAGTAATGCGCCTGCCTGGGTTCGAACCCACGACTTACTGTTCATAAGTCGGGGTCGCTACCACTGGGCCACCGCTGCTCTCCTACTTACTACTTCTTCTTCCATACCAAGTATTATTTCTTACATTTTGTAGGTGCTATCGAACTACTCAGTATCAGACGCGGTGGCGACGTACTACTTGTATATGAAGTACGTCCACCCCTTCATATTCGCGCTCTGCACCATCATCCCCTTGGAGCCAGATGAGGTAAGTTGACTAAATTGTTGACAGCATCCATGAAAAGTTTTTTTTAATACTAAATAGGCTCACGTTTGGCCGCAAATCGCCTGATGTGAACGATGACGCGGGCTAGGGTGGAGCACGCCTGCTTATTAGAAACCGATTCACTTGAACTTTGAAGAGATCGAGGTTATTCGGAGATGGTTATTCAGAGATGTGCTTAAAGTTCACCCACGTTTTGCAAGCTATGTCCATGAAAAAGGACGCAAGCTTTTGTCATTAACCATCAGATAACAATCGAAATCAACTACTTTTTGTCACGCCAGATGGCCTATCATGACGTCTTAAAGCAGAAGTAATTTCAGTGTGAGAAAGAGATGGCGCTAGACGACTTGTATAGCTGTTTTTTCCACACTGGAATTACTCCTGCTTTACGACGTCATAGTAACCCCCCAGGTTGTAGAATTCCTTTCTGGGCACCTCTACGACATGTATAAATTTTCAGTAGTTTAGGCTTTGCATTGTGCAATGTCAATAAGCACCACACTGCCACGAAGGGTATACATTTTTATCTAAAGTTAAAATCTCAAGTTAAAATTGGCAAAAACAACAATTGAAATGACTTAAGGGGCATTGAACATGCCCCATTTTCAACTTTCGGTGCCAAGCTGAACATTGAAAATCAGATACGTCAATATTTTAGGTTTTTCGATGGTCCAAGACTGTTCAAAGCCAGTGATGTATATTTCCAGGTACTCCGCAAAGGTTCGGGCACGCTCTGCGAGTCTTTACTGATGGTGCAAGCCTTCCACGCGAACATCGTGTTCCCTAACAAGCAGGTTGAAGAGCTCAACAAGTTGACTTCCGATGGCCATGTGCTGGAAACTGAGACCTATGTCGGAGGGCATGTGGAGGCGCTGGAGTCTGGTCAGTAGCTTAGGATAATACACGGTGTCAGGATATCGACGTACAAACGGTTTCTACGATTTCAGCATAATTATGAATCTAAAAAAATAAGAGTCAAAAATTTTCGGCAGTTACTAAAAAAAAAAGAATTGCGGTTTTATACTAAAGTGCAATATCTACACGGTCAAAATGTATGAAACACCTGTTCTTTTAGAGGAACGTTATTCTAAATAATAAAATAATGGACTTGTATATGTCGGAGCCGGTCATTGGTATGGACTTACAATGAATCGCAGTACGCCTGTGGTGACGTCGGACAACCTACTTACCCCACCACGGCGAGCTTTACAGAGCCTTGATGTTTTCGGCTCGACGCTGGGACGACAGTCAGTGTCTGATCGCCAGTGGCGTGCAGTGGTTCTCCGCGGAGGGTAGGCCACGTATACTGACTTCCGAAAAAAAAAATCGCGCAACATTACAGTGTCGTTCTACTTAAGATGACCTTCAAAGTAGTCACCTTTATTGATTTATAATATTTGAAATTTATTGGGTCTTATAAAGGGGGTCGAAATTTTCATTATTTTTGCGATAGGAGGACACACTATTTTCGAGATATAAGCAAAAGAAAAGAAAGAAAAAGACAGTACTGGTTTTGCACCTGAACTCGAGGTGTTGGTATGAATTTTAGTCCATGACAACTAATTTTATTTCACACCTTTTTAATCGCAAAATTTTGGGTGAAAAACGTCAAATTCAGAATAGCAAAATTTTCCATTTTCAATAAATTAATATCTCCGTGCCATCTTAGTGCTGTCACACTAAAATATTAATTTGTGTCACTTAAGTCAATTTCAGAATAGGAAATTGTCGTTTGACAGGAATAAACTAATTTTTGGTGATTTTTAGTCTAATTTAGACGTATTTGTGACAAGAGAATCGGCACCATTATCAGCGCAAAGTTCGCAGATCACCATTTTTATGTAAATAAATAAATAATAAACACAACAAATAATATTTACAGTAACTGCATGTTTGAAACTAATTATTTATAACTTAGTAAGTTAGAAAAAGCAAAACATTCAAGATTGCGATACAAATCACAAAAAACGTAAGACAATTTGAATTTCGCGGGCTACCGTGACCTTACGTCTTGACTTTTGTGGGGCAGCCATTCGTCCAATCACAACACACGATGGCCGTCTACAGTCCAAGGAGGTGACTCCCATATCTATACATGTGTGCCGTTCATACACGCGAAAATATGCATCAGTATGCGTAAATTTATGAATGCACAGGTAGGCCGTACGACTTCTTGCCTTATAATCGTAGTACTGTGGAATACGTCACACGGGCGCGACAAGTTGCTATAAGTGTTGCTCAGGAGTTTTAACTTTCTTTTTTAATATTTTGTGTTAATTTATTACATAGTTATAATAAATGCATTTGGCGTTGTTGGTAGGGTAGGCTAGGCCTAATTGCCTCTATGGACGGCACGCCCCTGCTGATCGCGGCCGAGTTGAGACCTCTTGGAACTGTTCCCGATTCATTATGTCCCGTGTCATTATGTTAAGTTGTATTCTCAAGTATACGTATTTTAATTTGTGCTTGGTCTGAAATAAATATTTTCAATTTCAAATATTCCAACTGACGTTATGTTAAACAGACAGATTATTATTGGGAAGTTTGTTTCTCCACTTCTTCACTCCAGCTAAAACATTTAGGAAGTGGCGATGAAGATCGTTTTGTGGGACTGTCATAAATGTAATTATAGACGTTCTAGAAGTGATTTCTTCACACAATTTCACGACCTTATGTCTTGAAAATGAAAATTAGTTTTAGTCCAGTGTTCCTAGTCACATAAGAATTGTTCTTAAATATATTTACAGGAGTATTCAGAGCCGACATCAAATGCAAATTCAAGATCGTGCCATCAGCAGTACAAGAGCTGATGGACACAACTGAGAAGACGATGAGACACGCCATCGAGGTCGAGGAAGGGATCCCATTGGACTCAGTGACGAACTTTGACGACGTGTGTGCGGAGATCAAGGCGAAGTTACAGCACATGAAGGACCACCCGAGGAGGGATGAGAACCCCCTTATTTATCACTTAGATGTCGGCGCTATGTACCCGAATATTATTTTGACTAACAGGTACTGTTTATCTTCGAATTTTGTTGCAGGTATCTCTATATCTGCAACAAAGTTGGCCTATGTCCAGCAGTGGACGTCTTTTGGCTGAAATGATGATGATGATAGAGATTGGAAGGGACGTGCACGCACAAGCGTTTACCACGTGTTGAGTATGTCATACCGAATAGCCCCACATAGTTTTTTTTTCGATTATTAAAAAAAATCTGGCTGCTTCGTCGGTCTAGTGGTCACAAACGCGACTGCTGAGCACGAGGTCCTGGGTTCGATTCCTAGGTCCGTAGACAAAGTGTTATTGGGTTTTTCCATCAGGAATTTTTCAGTAGCAACCACGGAGTCTGGATTTGGGGCCGGTTGATGGCAATAGGCTAAACCCAATTACATAACCTGGCGAAATGTAGGTGTATTAAAGAGTACACCTCTGCCTAACCCTTCGGGGATTACAGGCGTGATGTTATTTAAGAAAAATCTGCTGTTTCCCAAAATATTGCAATACCTGCACGGTCAAAATGTATGCAACTGCTAATTCATAAATTTTCTTGTACTGAGTTGACGACACCTACCAACCTGCATTGAGACCGCGTTGTGGATTACACCCCCTCATACAGAGAAAGCCTGAGTGTCAGCAGGGGAAACTATAGAACGTTTATGTTATATTGACAGGATTATACGTTAAATCCGATTTCTGCAAAAGGTAGCCCCTAAAAACGCTTACACGTGACAGGTCATAAAACGTAGAAGCGAAACGACACGAGAAACTTATTCTCTGTCCTTCTCACTAGTTCATAACCGGAACTGCCGTAAATTATTTTAAGGGAATACTCGACACAAGTAAAAAAAACTGTACAAAGGCGGACTGGCGGTGTTTCTTAATCAATACGGTAGAAAGTCAGTTGTTCTGTTAAAATTAATCTACTTCTCGTATGGCAGGTTACAGCCGTCTGCCATGGTGAATACCAGCGTATGCGCAGTGTGTGACTACAACCGACCCGGCGCCACGTGTCAGAGGCACATGGAGTGGATGTGGCGCGGCGATTACTGTGAGTACTTCTTATTATTGACAATATGGCAGGTGTCAGACATCTGCGATGGACAATACTAGTGTATGTTATACTTAGGGCCAAGTTCACCGACAAGATAAGGGTCTAATTACCTGAAAACAGCTGTTTACCATGAATTTTCGTGTTCCCGAAAGCAAATCTGATGATTAAACGCAGTAATCAACTGTTATCGCTAATTCAATGTCGGAGAACATAGCCCTTAATCATCAGATTTGCTTTTTTAAACACGAAAATTCATGGTAAACAGCTGTTTTTGGATAATCAGACCGTTATGTTGTCGGTGAACTTGGCCCTAAGAGGTACAAATTAACATAGATATCTGCCTTACTGTTTTTTTTTTTTTTTTAACAAACCTTGCCCAACATTAGGTATTTCTCCTGAACCGTGGGTGCGTTTACAAACATTTAAACTCACATACACAACCAGCCAGACCTGGAACTACTGCCAGTAGGTCATACAAATATTAGTTGCGTGCGGGGATCGAACCCACGACTCAGGTACTGCGCCAACCGTGTCGTCTACGCAATGTCAATTGTATTTATGGTAGCATTAGGTATTTGTTTTCTCTATCCGGGCCGTGTCCAGGTCTTTCCACGGCCATTCCTGGGTCGTTGAGCTCCTGATCACTATTTATCTTTTTCTCACCACAGTGCCAGCAACTCGCAGTGAGTACCAGCGCATTCAACAACAGCTGGAGACCGAGAAGTTCCCGCCACTCCACCCAGGTGGACCTACTAGAGCTTTCCATGCCTTGCCCAAGGAAGATCAGGTTAGTTGACATTTTAAAGTAATTATTGGAGGTTACACCTAGTGTAAATTTAAAAAGAGATTGAAGTCTTTTATATAGAGTGTAAAGGGACACCAAAGTAGGGCTGCGGGCTGTTCGAAAAAGATACCGCGGCCCTGGAACACAAAGGGCAAGGAAGGAACATTCACTCCCTTCCGCTCTGCCCAGAGCGGGAGAAGTCACTTGATGATTTCCCATCCGTAAAAAAAAAAAGTGGACACCAAAGCGCAAACTGTTACCATGAAGTCAATAGGTACAGTCGCCAGCGCATCAAGTTACCACAAACTATCAAATTTCCTCATTTGAATTTGAACTTAACCATCAACATTTTATGGTTTAAAATCATTTGGAGAAATTTGACAGTTTGTGGTAACTTGATACGCTGGCGAGTGTACATGACGATATTTTTCGTCAACTATAAAAGAGTATGCTGCTTGATACACAAGTGCTATCACTACTCAGTCAAAATGTTCAACGCGGGTCGGTCTAAAATAAATCATGTACTGAATTCAAGGTAACGGTGATTTTCGCAGTCAAATAAAGGGTGTAAACAGACTCTTAACGAAGCCGAAAGGCACTTGTTCTCCCCGTCATTGCGATCATTTTTTTGTTCTAGACCATACCTGGGAACCTTCTAGTTACGGAGATACTGGGGGTCAAAGTTCCAACTTTTTCACAAGTATTTTTTTTAAATACATGTTTTAATTTAAGATTTTTACTTTAAACACCTCCAGGACCCCCTTACTATTCAATTCATCCATCAGCACAATGTTTTGAGTGCGTTACATTGAGTCCTACTGTAAAACGTGATTTGTCAGCCCAAAAAAAAAAGTCGTTTCCCAGCACTAATTTTTGCGTAAAGTTACTTAGTTTGATGTACATAATGCTTGGTTGCCTGCTTCGTGAAGAGTCAGTTTACACCCTGTATATGAACATGAGAAATGTGCTCAATACTAACATACTCGTAAATGTTCTTCTTTAGGCGGCTTATGAAAAGAAACGCTTAGCCGATTACTGCAGAGTGGCTTACAAGAAGACGAAGGTGACGAGGACTGAAGTCAGAACGACCACCATCTGTCAGAAAGAGAACTCTTTCTACGTCGACACTGTACGAGCTTTTAGGTAAGAACATATTATGTGCTTCGATTAAGGTTGATCCATGCACAGACCCTGTCATATTCTAGCACTCTCACCGCCATGTGGTCCGCCTGCCGCCCACATAAATTTCGGTGCAGCAAGCCACTATAGATTCTTTAAATTTTACAGGCAGGCCATGTGGGTTGCCTGCCACAACTAGCACGCCAAATTCTATGACAATAATACTTGTTGCAACCTGCACATATTTGTAAGGGCAGGCCATACGTGTAATTAGGTCCGTTGCTCGCGCATGAATTTGTGGGATCACAGCGGAGCACACGGCCTGCTGGTAAACTTAACGGCGTGTCCCGCCGGCCGCCCACATGGCGTGCTGCTAAAGTTACACAAAATCTAGCGTGGTGTGCTGTAAAAGACATTGCATGGCCCGCGCGCCGCCCACGTGGCCTGTTGTTCTAGAAAAACCTTAAATGTGAATGGCGGTGAGAGTGCTAGACATTGCGTAGATTTATGTAGACCAACCTTTAAGCTCAAAGTCTTAGTTATATGAAAAAATAAGAAGTAAACGATAGCGAGACGGTTGACAGGGGAGAATGAAAAAAAAATAGGTGTTGTGCCAACCCCAAATAACATGGAACTGGGAAGGAAGATAATTAGGAACTAAAGCTATCTTGCCTTGACTGCCTCGTTGGTGTAGTGGTCGCGAGTGCAACTGCTGAGCATGAAGTCCTGGGTTCGATTCCCAGGTCGGGCAAAGTGTTATTGGGTTTTTCCATCTGGTATTTCTCAGTAGCTTACACGGAATCTGAATTTGTGCCCGGTTAATGGCAAAAGGCTCGCCCACTATTGCATGGGACTTGAAACTTAACTGGCGAAATGTGGGTGTACTATTAGGTACACCTCTGCCCAACCCTTCGGGGATTACAGGCGTGATGTTATGTTATGTAAAGCCATCTTAGAAATTATAAGTGTTATACAGAGTCTATTGCTATCATTAAATGACTTATACAGGGTGTAAACAGACTCTTCACGAAGCCACGAACCAAGCATTCTGTACATCAAATTAAGTAACTTTACGCAAAAAATATTGCAGGGAAACGACTTTTTTTTGGGGTAAAAAACGCGTTTTACAAAAGTTTTTTTTAAAATATTGTGCTGATGGATCGATTAAATAGTACGAGGGCCGTGAAGGTGTCTTAAGTAAAAAAAAATACATTAAAAACATGTATAACATGTATTTAAAAAAAAAATGAAAAGAAAAAGTTGGAACTTTGACCCCCAATATCTCCGTAACTAGAAGGTTCCCAGGTATGGTCTAGAACATTAAAATGATCGCAATAAGGAGGAGAACAAGTGCCTTTCAGCTTCGTTAAGAGTCTGTTTACACCCTTTATATTGACAATTCCCAGGGACCGTCGATACGAATACAAGGCCTTAAACAAGCAAGCGAAAGCCAAAGTAGCGGAAGCAGTCGCCAGCGGCGACGCGGCCGAGGTCAAGTCCGCTAAGAGTCGCGAAGTACTGTTCGACTCGCTGCAGCTCGCGCACAAGTGTATCCTCAACTCGTTCTACGGATACGTCATGAGGAGAGGGTAAGTGAAAACCCAGGGCTGCGGGGCTGTCCCAGGGCTGCGGGGCTGTCCCAGGGCTGCGGGACTGTTCCAGGGCTGCTGGACTGTTCGAAAGAGATACCGCGGCCCTGGAACACAAAGGGCAAGGAAGGAACATGGATGGGTTTTAGTCAGTACAAGTCTGACACTCCCTTCCGCTTTGCCCAGCGGGAGAAATCATTTGATGATTTCCCATCCGAAAAAAAAAAGTGAAAACTGAAAGCTTTGTTCTTCTAGTTTTGATAAAAATAGCTTAGCATAACCCTATAGGGTTACCACTGCCAGAACACCAGCCTGCTCTTTGTGAAAGGCAGTTGGCTGGTTTTAGAACATGCTGGTTTCCACTGGATGTTTTCCTGCACCAGTTCGAAAATATGACAACACATTCTCCTAGGGAGCAGCGGTGGCCCAGTGGTGGCGGCCCTGACTAACGAACAGTAAGTCGTGGTTTCGAACCCAGGCAGGCGCATTACTTTGTGTAATTTAGTTCATCGCCATTGCTCTCAAAACGGTCAAGGAAAACATCGTGAGGAAACCGGTATGTCCTAAAACCAAAAAATCGAAGACATCTGACACCTACTAATCCACACAGGGCCCGCATGGTCGAATATAGGCCATTCCCCCTCAAAGAGAGGAGACCTGTGTCCCAGCAGTGGGAACATTATAGGCTGATTATGCTTATGCTGTTCTCCTAGACTGCAGATAATGTGATGTTGCTGATCGGTATCATAAGGCAAGTCTTCGGACCGCAGCCGCTTTCATTTGTTTTATATTTCAAATCTAGGGCCTCTGACATTCTCCCATAAAACAAATGAACATGTTATGTTCTCTTTTCATAAAGTGCTCGCTGGCATAGCATGGAGATGGCCGGTATCGTGTGCTACACGGGCGCGAACATCATCATGAAGGCGAGGGAGATAATTGAACAAATCGGCAGGCCATTGGAGCTGGATACTGATGGTAAGGATATATCAAAAAAATTGTGCTGGGTAACGACTTTTTTTTTTTTGGGCTGAAAAGTCACGTTTTACGGTAAGACTCAATGTAACGCACTCAAAACATTGTGCTGATGGATGGATTTAATAGTAAGGAGGTCCTGGAAGTGTTTAAAGTAAAAAATGTGTGTGTACCAGAGTACACAGGTAAGAAGTGAAACTTCTTTACGACATATCATTTTTCTACTATTTGCAACTTCACGAAAATGGGGTAGATAAGGCTTAAGCCTTAAGAAAAACATTTTTTTTCGTATTAAATTAAAGCTATTTTATTATTATAGACATGCATACAATTAATGAGTAATTTATTTTATCATATGCTATTGTTGTATTTCATCAATAATGATACATTATATTCTTTACGTCACTATACTAAACTTTGATAAAAAAAGCAACATGGCGCGTAACCAAAAAACGTGACGATACGTCAAAAAAATTTCTCCCATACGTCGATAAAGAAGTTTCACTTCAACAAGTTACCCTTAACGTCTTGTAATTAAGGTCGAGAGAATTACTCGGTGTTATTCTTAGGCTAAATAAAATCCTGTAGGAAACAGTTCCATTAAAGTCTTAGGCCGTGTTTTAATGGCTGCGGGCTGTTCGAAAGAGATACCGCGGCCCTGGAACACAAAGGGCAAGGAAGGAACATGGATGGGGTTTAGTCAGTACAGGTCTGCCACTCCCTTCCGCTCTGCCCAGAGCGGGAGAAGTCATTTGATGATTTCCCATCCGTAAAAAAAAAGGGTAAATAAGGTTACAATGCTTTTGATAATTCTTCTATAATGCGGCGGACGTCGGTTATTTAATGTACAGATGCCAGCACAACAAGCTACCCAAAACTGTCAAATTTTCCCAATCAACCTTGAACTTAATGCTTTAGCGATAAAGTTGAAAATCTTTGAAAGAGATTTGACAGATTGTAGTAGCTTCATGAGCTGGCGTCTGTACATAATTAATAATGTTTTTTGTTATAGCTTGCTTTTAGTAAAGAATACTTATGTGTGCAGGTATTTGGTGTATACTTCCCTCCTCATTCCCTGAGAACGTCACGGTGTTAACAACGCACCCGAAGAAGAAAAAAATCAACGTGTCGTTCCCAAACGCGGTGCTTAATGCTATGGTCAAAGTAAGTTGTTATAACGCCCCTTGGACCTTACGGGCTTTAATAATTATATTTTTACAACTTAATATATCAGGTTAAATAAATAAACCGGTGGTAAGGTAACCATGACAATATTTAGAACTTACCATCTCCATATTTTTGTCATAGGATCACTTTACGAACGACCAATACTTCGAACTCGTGGACCCCGAACTGAAGATATACGAGCAGCGGGCAGAGAACTCTATATTCTTTGAAGTGGATGGCCCATACCTGGCCATGGTACTGCCTGCTTCTAAGGAGGAGGGCAAAAGATTGAAAAAGAGATATGCTGTGTTTAACTTCGATGGATCACTGGCTGAGTTGAAAGGTTCGTTTATAAATAAAAAATTCTCTACAAGTCGAGCATTTTAATATAGTACAAAAAAAGAGAAACATACTGTTTTCTAATAAAATTATTAATAAAAATTGACAACGTCAAAAAAAGAAATGTAAGACTCTGTTTCCGCCCGGGATCGAACCGGGGACCTTGTGCGTGTGAAGAACACGTGATAACCGCTACACTACGGAAACTTAATTAACATTGTCGAAATTACCAATCCATTTCAATGAATCTAGAGCAACTTTCATTTGAATGGAATCAATGAGTGACCCTGACAGTGACTACAGTGATTGTACAATGACATTGAACTGGATACAATAAATTATTATTTGTTTCAAAGCATTGTCTCGGTTTTTTTCGCCATTTTCATGATTTAAAACTTGAAGCGTAAGTATGTATATTGTATGTGTGTGTAGTATATGTGTGTGCTGTACGTGAACAAGTATGTATTGCAAAAATAATCCAAATTTTGAAACTACATTTTTATAAATCTATTGCAATATAAGAAGTTTATGTATGTATGTATGTATGCAATATAGATATCACATGTCTTCGAATTTTTGGTTGTAGGACATGCCGGTTTGCTCACGATGTTTTCCTTTACCTTTTTGAGAGCAGTGGTGATGACATAAAATACAAAAATTAATGCGCCCGCCGGGGGTTTGAACCCACGACTTGTGACCCGCGTGGATTTGGCACATGCCACAAGTGCACACAATAATAACAAAAATAATATTAAAAAAGGAAAAAAACAACAAAAACAAATAACTTAAAACTAAACAAGATATATGTAACACTGTGTACCTAACGGCTGCGCCAAAGAGGCCCAGTTAAAAAAGCCCATTACAGCCCATTCCCTCTCATAGAGAGGAGGCCTGTGTCCTAGCAGGGGCCGCAGTGGGAACATTATAGGTTGATTAAAAAAAATGGCGTTTCTGTTTGATATAGCTATTATGGGGTATTTTTTTATACTACCCTATATCGTGTCTATCGCGCCTACTGCTGGGAAAAGGCCTCCCCGTTTGTCCTGCCAGGGCTGCGGGCTGTTCGAAAGAGATACCGCGGCCCTGGAACACAAAGGGCAAGGAAGGAACATGGATGGGTTTTAGTCAGTACAAGTCTGACACTCCCTTCCGCTCTGCCCAGAGCGGGAGAAGTCATTTGATGATTTCCCAACCGTAAAAAAAAAGGCCTCCCCGTTCTTTTTCCTTCGCGATCTAGTATACAAAGTGATAAATAAATAAATAATCTCCACTAGGATTCGAAGTAAAACGCCGCGGAGAACTACAACTTATCAAGATCTTCCAATCCTCGGTTTTCGAAGCCTTTCTCAAAGGGAACGACCTAAAGTCGTGTTACAGCGCAGTGGCCAAAGTGGCCGATTACTGGCTCGACGTGCTGTACAGTAAGGGCAGCAACATGCCCGACTCGGAGCTGTTCGAGCTGATCTCTGAGAACCGCTCCATGTCCAAGAAGCTGGAGGACTATGGAGGACAGAAGTCCACGTCTATTTCTACTGCTAAGCGGCTAGCGGAGTTTTTAGGTGATCAGATGGTGAAGGATGCGGGTTTGGCTTGCAGGTTAGTAGCCATTACGTGTTGAGAATATTTGCTGCATTTTGAATATTAATAATTTACCATACCTCGACCTAATTCTTATATGGCGTAAGTCATAATTGGATGCGGAAAAACCCTTTTGATTCCGTACAGTTCTTAGAAAACTTGAAATTAATGATCAATTATTTAATGTGCTTTAATTTTTAACCATATATTAGTAAAAGCACTTTTGGATTCCACCTAAATTGCAAATCGTTAGTTGGATAAATTTTGATTTATGCCATATTAGAATTTGGTTGACGCATGGTCAGGATCAGTAAGTAATACAATCAAGATTACCGCTTAGAGTCCCGAACCTTTATCATTTGAATATAAAAAAAAACACTTTAAATATTTCTAATTTAATGCTGCCCTGCCCGGGGCGAACATGGCCAGATATCGCACAAGATATAGAGATTTGGAAGGAAAAAGAGAGGTCGCAACTACATGCAAAATAGGTACGTCCAATCTCTTCTTATGATGGTCACCATGATCCAACTTCTCCATGTCTCCAGATTCATAATATCAAAGAAGCCAGAAGGCGCCCCTGTGACGGAACGCGCGATCCCGCTGGCCATCTTCCAGTCCCCCGCCGCCGTCAAGCGGCACCACTTGCGGCGCTGGCTCAAGGACAACAGCATCACCGAGGACATCGACATCCGGGATGTACTGGACTGGGCGTATTACATCGAACGGTTGAGTGGAACCGTGCAGAAGATTATCACTATACCAGCTGCTATGCAGGGGGTGAGTAGAGAGAGTCGTTCATTTTTTCCGGGCATCAAATGTTTAGTTTATTCGGAGGGTGTTGGTATATTTTTCAGCATCCTCATAGTAAATAAAGTGAGTAAGGGAACTAAATAAAGAGAAATATATTAAAATCTGAATCTGGTCATTATTATCTTTCGGTTATTAATATAACTTTTACAAATAAAAACTGTACAAAGACGGACTTAATGCATGGTTATCTGATACATAAAGTTTGATATTATTATTTACTCAATTTAAACGTTTTCAAAGGTAGTTAGCATTGCTTTGTTAAATCCACGGCTGCCCTTCGAAGATTCACGAATGACATATCATAATATTAATATTTATATATATGTATATCACATAATATTTATCACATGTTATTGATTTTATTTTTAGATAAATTTACTGTTTGATATTCATAGTTTATTATTTGTAGCTGAATAATTCAAAAACAATACGAATTTATTGTTATATGAATGAATGAATAAATAAATTAGCAATTCTACTACTAGCTTTTAAATCGATCATGATTTCTAACTTGATCATCAACATTTCCACTTTTTCCTCAGTTAGACAACCCAGTCCCTCGCTGCCAGTACCCCGACTGGTTGCACAAGAAGATGCTCGCCAAGACGGACAAGTTCAAGACAAGGAAAATCACGGACATGTTCAGCGTACAGCCCAAGGAACTGGAGAGTCGTGATGATCGAGAGGAACCATCCACTAGTGGCGGTGGGGATATGGTAAGACTAAAAACTATTTGACGACGCAGTTAGCCCAGTGGCTGAGTGATCGACTGTGTCGCGGGTTCGATTCCCGCATGGAAAAAATATTTGTATGGCCTACAGGTAGTTGTTCCGGGCCTGACTGTTTGTGTATGTGAGTTTAAATGTTTGTAAACGCACCCACGATACAGGAGAAATTCCTAGTGTGGAGAAACGTTTAAAAAAAATGTATATATAATGGGCAAGCTGTTTCCTACAAAAGTGCAATACTTACACGGTCAACATGTATGGAACGGCTGTTTGTTTTTTTTTAAATAATCGATGAAAAAATTCTATGTGGAGGGTTTGGTATGATGTGTTGATTACGTGGTAAGCGTTTTTACGTCGATTTCTTTTCTACCCCGTATAGACAAACTGTTGTCCCAGGTTTTGTGATAATTAAACTACCTTGGCAAACTTCATGACTGCTCATGATGTGATAGTTACCATTAGATGTCGTTATAAGTATTGTTTTATCTAACAATCCATGAAAGGTTCCCTTTATAACTTAACGTGTCGTCAATTATTATCACAGAATATATATTTTATATTTATTTGGCCCACCAACAATTGAATACACTGCTACAAAGATATAAGATACATCCGATCTGGTTCTGTGGAGGCTTGTAAAAGGTTTGTTGTCGGTTGCCTCACTATAATTTTTTGTCTTGTTAGATGTAAGCCACCCAAACACAATCAAATAAATAATAGAGTCACAGATCAGTGTACCAACCGTGTGAGGAGCTCGTGGCAAAATAATAACAGCCGCTCGGGTCGATCTTTAGGTTAAGCCGTGCTTGCCTAGGTTTGGTCTGTGGATGGGTGACCACCCAATACATACCGAGTTTCCTCTGTGCCTCGGAAAGCACGTTAAGCCGTTGGTCCCGGCTGTCATTTGCACATCTTTGACAGTCGTTACAGGTAGTCAGTGGCCCAAAAAGTCTGACAACCAGTCTTACCAAGAGGTATCGTATCACGCAGTACTAACTGGGTTGTGGAGGTCAGATAGGCAGTCGCTCCATGTAAAATACTGGTATTCAGCTGCATCCGGTTAGACTGGAAGCCGACCCCAACATAGTTGGGAAATGGCTAGGCAGATGATGATGAGATCAGTGTACCAACCGCTTACAATAAAAACCTCTTATAATATCTATCAATCACTCTCTCTCAACAGGACACGGAAGTGGACATAGAAGACATAGGCAAGCCCAGTAATGATAACGTGAGCACTATTCGTCCGATAGTGCACACGGTGAAGCGGAAACGTGAGGAGTCTCCGCCCCGGGAGCCGCAGGACTGGCGGGAGGCGCTGGGGGCTCCGCCGCCTTTCGGAACTACCAAGGTAAACTAGACGAGGTATAAAGGGTGTAAAAAGACTCTTAACGAAGCCTAAAGGCGCTTGTTCTCCCCGTCATTACAATCAGTTTTTGTTCTAGACCATACCTGGGAACCTTCTAGTTACGGAGATATTGGGGGTCGAAGTTCCAATTTTTTCACAAGTTTTTTTTTTTTTTAAATACATATTTTTAATGTAAGATTTTTACTTTAAACACCTCCAGGACCCCTCTTACTATTCAACCCATCCATCCATCAGAACAATATTTTGAGTGCGTTACATTGAGTCCTGCCGTAAAACGTGACTTTTCTGCCCAAAAAAAAAAGTCGCTTCCCGGCACTAATTTTTGAGTAAAGTTACTTAGTTTGATGTACATAATGCTTGGTTGACGGCTTCGTGAAAAGTCTGTTTACACCCTGTATAATCTGAATCTCGAGAACAGCTCGAACGATTTTTAGGAAATTTAGTATGCAGGGGGTTTCGGGGGCGATAAATCGATCTAGCTAGGTTTCATTTTTAGAAAACGTCATGTTATTCGTGCTGACGAGCAAAACTCGGCCATCCAGGTACTTATCATTAACACGAGATTAAACGGGATATTAAAGGAACTTTCCTTTAATATCCCGTCTAAACAAACAGTAAACATTCTAAATATCCCATTTCTAGTGTTAATGATAATGTTATGTGATTTCAGGCCGGTTGTAGCACTAGCGATGACTAAACTAAATAATTTTTTTTTTTTATTTATTTATTTATTAGATTTAGTACAGCATAAGCCATTAACACTAAATTAAATAATCCTTTTACTCGGTCTTCTCACAAAACCTCAAACATTCTAACATTATCGTCTTCCATTCATCAGCAAACAAGTCCAATCCTGGATTTGTCTCCACGAGCGCGTTGAGCATCGTAAGCATACGCGGTATAGGGGAGGCGGATCGAGCTACAGTGCGACAAAATGGGACATTAAACAATTTATGCTTTCTAGAGCGATTATAATTATTTGGAACAAAGAATTGACACAGCTCCGCATGTAAATCCGAGGCGTCGGTATAACCATGTATAATTTTATACGCTGTAGTTATTTGGTCTACAGAACGCCTAACTTTGAGGGAGTTAAAATTTAAACATCCTAAGATAAACTTAGTAGGATACATATATGGATAATACCCAAACAAATGTTTGTACAGGTATCTGAGAAAAGCTTTTTGCACTTTTTCCAGCATGAGTGTATAGGTAACCTCGTGAGGATTCCACACACAAGCGCTGGTTTCGAGCTTGCACCGAACTAAAGCGTTGAACAAGAGCCTGATAACTGCCTGGTTCTTAAAACCTTGGCAGTTTCGTAAAACAAAACCTAAGCGTCTGAAAGATTCTTTAGCCAAGCTTATAATGTGTGTATGAAAGGTCAGTTTGCTATCAAACAGTACACCGAGGTCTTTTACTGTCGACACTATGGCTATTGACTCGTTGTTCACACTGTAGTCGTACTGTATAGGACTCCGCATGCGGCCAAAGCTCATAATTTGGCATTTAGATGTATTAAACTCCATTTTGTTTGTCGCTGCCCATTCACTCAAGGCATCGACATCACGCTGGAGAGCTATGCAGTCAGACACTGAGTTCACAGTTGCATATATTTTCAAGTCGTCGGCGTAAAGTAAACATTTCGCATGTTTTATTATTTGTGGCAGATCGTTAATCATAACCAAGAAGAGCAAGGGACCTAAAATGGAACCCTGACTAACGCCTGATCGTGTATGATATGCATGTGAGTTGTATGAGCCAAGGCGAACAAATTGCTGACGATCCCGGAGATAGTCAGCAATCAGAAGAAGAAGACTGGGTGTAAATCCTATGGCACTTAACTTGCGTAACAAGATGTCGTTATTAATTCTATCGAAGGCCTTACGGAAATCGAAATACAGGACATGCACTTGCTGCCCGCGGTCCATTTCAGAAGAAATAAATTCAACTAATGTTAACAAATTAGTGTTAACTGACTTTTTGTTGCGAAAACCATGTTGTTCATTGCACATATAAATATCGACTTGTCTTTGAATTTCTTTATATAAAATGTGTTCAAATACTTTAGCAGGGGCCGACAATATAGCAATAGGCCTGTAGTCTTCAACTGAAGATTTCACTCCTGTCTTCGGTATAGGCGTAACCCTAGAGAGCTTCCATTGAGTCGGATATTTTCCGGTGCTTAGTGACAAGTTAAATATATGACAAAGAGGTTTGGCTATGGAAGCTTTAGATAGTTTAAGAATATTAGCTGGAATGTTATCCGGTCCAACAGAACTACTGAGTTTTAATTTACTGATACCACGTTCGACATCGTTAGTGGAAAATTTAGTTAAACTGACGGAGTTACTATTGCTGTAAGTATCAAGAGCACATATTTGGGAGACGTTCAAATCAGGTGTTTCAGGTAAGAAAACACTGGCAAAGAAATCAGCAAAAGCATTAGCGGCATCGATTCCCGACAATGATTGACCCTGAAAGTTGATTGTAGGCTCAAAGCCTCCTTTGCATCGGAGGGTGGATATGTGCTGCCAAAACTGTCGCGGGTTGACTCTGATATTACGCTCAACATGACATAAATGTGAATTATATGCGATCATAATGCGGTGCTTAAGGTTTGCTCTTAAATCAGAAAATGCCTTGTATACCGTTAAGCAAGTAGACTTTTTCCAAATATAATGGAGTTTGTGTTTATGTCGGAGATCTGTTATGATATCACGGGTGTACCAAACTGGATAACGTTTGCGACTAGCTCTATTACGTAGTTTTTTTGGCATACATTCGTTAAAAATATTATAAATAATTTCATAAAAAGTTTTCGTGCAAAAAGTAATATCTGTCGACTCCACTACGGTACTCCAAGATTCTTCATTAAGTAGAGTATAAAGACGTTCATAATCACACTTATTAAAATTCCAGTCCTTAGACCGATCACTATTACTAGCTGGCATAGGACGAACATGAGAAGCTGTGTCAAACTTTAATGTGATATCCAGGGGCGGGTGGTAATTATCGGGTGGTACCATACCTTCTGACTCGCTAAGAGATACCTCGACGCTCTCGTGGACCAACACTACATCTAGCATACCTCCATGCAGATTCTTCACAACATTCTTCTCAGTCAAGCCACAAAAAGACAAAAAATAACAAAAATAGTTATTAATATTAACCGAAGCACTATTTAAATTTAAATCACCACAAATGAATACAGTGCCCTTTATGGTTTGTATGAAACTTTCAATTTTACAAAACCATGACATATAGTCGTTATCACTTGCACTGGGCTTTATGTACACAACACAAACAAATATCGAGCGACCATCTATATCACATGATACCCATAGATCTTCACCACTATCTGTCTCAAGATCCTGGCGTCGATTCATGAGTAGCCTGGGCTACTCGTGACAGGAGCATAACCCCGCCGCACGGAGTACCACGATCTCGTCGTATAACGTTGTAGCCATTACACGTAACTTCTGAGTCTTCAACGGAATGATCGAGAAATGATTCCGTTACAGCAATAATATCAAATTCTAGTAAAAGTAAACTAGTTCTCCACATTATGAGTTTTGTCTTTAATCCGCGAACATTTTGATAATAGATGTCGATTGTTGTTGTTGCGATAGGTTTACTGTGGGTGGCCTGAGCCACGAAAAGTATGCTGAGTTTGCGTTAATTCCCGCTTCTTAAATTTATAACGACGTATATAGGGAAACCAGAGCTTAATTTGGGCATTTACTGGCCAAACGTCGACCGAAAAAATTTTCTCAAAGAATAACTGGAATTCCAATTTTATAAGACTTGTAGTGTCCTTTAGGCGTGAGTTCGTCGACTGTACAGGTTGCAGTGGGACATAGCTGACGCAAATAATCACGAACATCCTCGACATTCGATTCCATATTCCATACATGGATATACTTTCGTGTTTCAGCAGCTTTCAGCGTCGTTACATTTGTGCCCGCCGTGCCAGATAATGATTTGTGTCCATTGTAGGATTCTGAACTGGAACTGTAGGGGTTATTCTTAGACTGTAGGTGTTGGCTTTGAGTAGATTCGCCATTACTGCTGAAGGAACTTGACACTGCCTCCACGTTTCCCAAAGGAGCCTGTTCATCGGTTGTTTGCTGTTGTTGTAGTTGCTCAGAGTGGTTTATTGTTACTTGTTTATCAACGAATATCGGGTTGGTAGGAGTCACAGGTGGCAACGGTGTTATTCTCGAGAACTTCTGTTTAGTTGACTTATTTTGGCGCTTGCGTTTTTTCTGCGCTGACGGGCCAGTAGCTTGTAGAGGTTCATCGGCCGTTGATTTCTGCTGATCAACTACGTGCACCTGTTCGTTACTGTGCAGATGCTCCTCTTCGAACTTTTTCAGTTTGGCATCCATAGTGGCCATTTGGTTAGAGTAAACCTCAAGTTTATCATGGTAGCAGGTAATTAAGGACATTGCTTGGCATAATTGATCGCTGAGCGTCAGCACTTCATGACGGAGAAGACGTATTTCGGAGTTTAGCTCGCTCGAGTTTGACGACTGGATCTCATCAATCTTAGGTATTGACGAATACTTTCTCCTTAGTGTCACATTAGCATCATCACTCTCAAATGGGTTTCCAATTGAAGCCCGAGGGCTATTATTATTCTCTGAGTAAATACAACATTCCCGGCAAATCCATGAGTTCAAATCTACTTCAGGTATATTTCCATTATGTATACATGATATATGGAAATAATTATTGCATGCATTCGAAGTGCAATGTAAAAATTGTTCATATGCATCAATTGCGCTATCACAGGCAAAGCAAATCATTATAAATCTTGCGAAACGAAAGCAGGTGTTCCTAACATGCGAAAAGTGCATAAAGCAAATAAATCAAAGCGCTGCAGTAGACTCGCGTTTCGTCAACCAACGCCGCGTAAAGCACTTGATAGCGCTTGTGTACAGCAGACGCGTGGGAGAAAGCGAGTAAAAGCACAGCGCTGGCGCGCTGTAGCGATGTTGCGTTTAATCAAAGTATTGCAGCGGAAAGCATTTGACGCTTGATGTGCAGTGTGGATGTCCGTGGATATTATGCGCATAGAGCGCGTCACTTATTTGAAATGTTATAACAGAAGATGTTAATTAGCACTTTAAACTATAATGGAAGGTTATTTTCACAGACAAATGGCACAGTAAGGTGGTTCACTTCTTTACGAAGAAAAGTATGTATTTACACTATTAACTAGGTCACTTTAAACTAGGTTTTTCTATTTTATTTACGGGACGACGAAAACGCGATGTCGCTACTGGCGCAGCGCTGTTATAAGAGCTAGTATTCGTGAAAATAGACCTTATGATTTACATTCGCGGCATATTCCGCCTGATCACTTAAAAAAAATCGCTTGCAACATACAGAGGCGCCCCGCCCGGCTAGAGAGCGCTTCATGTTGTGAGTGCAAGCAAGAATGAGCTTAGTGGCGATCAGGCGGAGTGTCCGCTATTGTACATACCTATTATAGATCTGAATTTGATGAATTGATGTGCGGTTAACCATTGCAATGGTATACACCTTGTGATAATGATATAATAGCCCAGTCAAAATAGACATTGACCCTTGCATAAATTCTCAAGTAGCTGAAAATTTACATGAACTTTAGGAATAACATTATAATGAAATTGTGAAAAATCCCCATCAATCCCATGTGTGCAAAAAATTCTATGCGAGGTCAAAGTTCACAAAAATGGGATTTTTGGATTTTTTATGTCTATTTTGAGCGGACTATAAGAGTCGCGTGACGCGGGCTTACTAGTATTAAGGAGTATAGAGATGTGAGATTCACAATAATATTTTTAACGCGCCACTTATATTTTGATATTTTTTTTCTAGGCTGAGCGTAAGGAGTGGATATTGTTCCAAAAGAAAAAGTGGCTGTGGCAGATGGAACAGCGTGGCTTACGTACCCGCAGTAAAAGAGGTATTGCACTCTCATAATTATCTAATCTGTGAACTCACAGTTGTGTTGCTGTCTCTATTAAGCACCCTAATATGATATAACGCGTATGTAATAGCGTATGTTTATCTCACTCTGACATACGAGAAAAGTTCGCCGTAAAGTTCTGGAGTGGCGACCGCGAACCGGAAGACGTTGCGTTGGAAGGCCTCCCACTAGGTGGACCGATGACCTAGTGAAGGTTGCGGAGATCCGCTGGATGCGAGTCGCACGGGACCGGTCAATGTGGCGACACTTGGGGGAGGCCTATGTCCAGCAGTGGACGTCTTTTGGCTGAAATGATGATGATGATGGACATACGAGACACATTACAGTGTAAACTCTTTATAACGTCGTTCGTTATAACGAAAAACTCTCTATAACATAGAAATTAGTTCAATTTGGTTGGTTTACCACAAAACCCATACATTGATTCACTCTTTATAACGCAACCACCATTCTCTATTACGAAGAAATATTTTCATATTTAGACATCAACACATGTTTAACAATGCAATTGTTTTTATAATCAGCCTCGAAAACTAACCTTTTGAGGTGCCGAAATTTCTAAGAAAGACACCTGAGGTCAAAAAAAGCCGTCTCGCTTTTGTTATTGTTAATTGCCTTAACACGTGTGCATACTTCTTAGATTACATTGTCTGTAGGAAATCGGTTAAATTTGGTTTATTTTTCCTCTTCCCTCCCTATAACGAAAACTCTTTATAACGAAAGAAAATGCTCGGTCCCTTGAAATTTGTTATAAAGAGTTTACACTGTATTCGTACGAAATGAGTTAGCTTGACTAAATAAATTATTTTTTATGTAAGGTAAAATGGAAAAACGTGCGGTCGTGTTGTTGTCTCCCGTAGCACCTAAAATTATATGGTGCCATCTCATTCTGACACAAGAAAGACTATAGTCTTTCGTCTTTAGTCTTTGTAAGCTATTATATATTTGTTTGTAAGGTAAAATGGACAAGGACATGATGCCTCCGCCCAAGACTGGCCCAGCGACTACTCTAGGCGGTTTCATCAGGAGAGCTCAACGCACACTGCTCAATACTCCCTGGCAGGTTATACAGGTAAGGACAACAATAATATATATAGGCATGACACAATACAATTCTACAGATCAGTAGCGAAGGGTCATTTTTTGCAAGAGGTAAGTATATATTATTTGTGTATAGAATACTGACAGTGCCATTTTTCAAGGAATCCGGTAGAAATCGAGTTGTGGAACCTTCGCCACTGCTACAGATTAGACTTTAAGGTGAAAGCAATAAATTGTTCGTAATTCTTTTTCTCATAAACGGCTTGATCGTTTTGTTGAAGTTTGTTTTGTACCTATGGGAGGTCGTACTGGTTCTGGTTGGACCCGTGCGGTGGCGCTGTTGTCGACATCCAGCAAAGTTTGGGACAGGACGACGTCTGTCGGATCAGCATAGCTATTCACAAACGTTTCGATTCGATTTCGATTAGACAAGTCGTATGTTTATCTTTTTTTGACATTAAGAAAGCGAGCGAGATAGACATACAGCTTTCCGAATCGAAGCGTTTGTGAATAGCTATGCAGATAGCAGATGTATAGATTATAGCAGGAGCTTAATTAGTCTGAAAATTTCTTCATATTTTTTTTTTTGATGTGAAACTTCTTTATCGACGTATGGGAGAAATTAAAAAAAAAAATTCGTCACGTTTTTCGGTTACGCGCCATGTTGCTTTTTTATCAAAGTTTAGTATAGTGACGTAAAGAATATAATGTATCATTATTGATGAAATACAACAATAGCAATGATATTACAATAAGAACAGTGATTAAATAAATTACTCATTAATTGTATGCATGTCTATAATAATAAAATAGCTTTAATTTAATACGGAAAAAAATGTTTTTCTTAAGGCTTAAGCCTTATCTACCCCATTTTCGTGAAGTTGCAAATAGTAGAAAAATGATATGTCGTAAAGAAGTTTCACTTCTTACCTGTGTACTCTGGTTCACACACATATTTTTTTCTATTTACATAGGTAGCCGAAACAGCGGAACCAGGGCTTTTCAAAGTATGGGCTTTAGTTGGCTCTGAACTGCATCAGATAAAGTTATCGGTGCCGCGGATCTTCTACGTGAACCAGCGAGTGTGCCGCGCCAGTGACAGCGGCCAGTACTGGCGCAAGTGTAGCCGCATACTGCCGCGCGCGCATCCCGTGCTGCACCTGTACCAGTACACGGTGCCCGAGAACTTGTATAGGGAGCATCAGGAGTTAGTATTACTTAGATATATTAATGAATTAGAAGTGCAAGGCAATCCGGGGGGTTACCATGACGTCTTAAAGCAGGATTTATTCCGGTGTGGGAAAGAGACAGAGCTATACAGGTTGTCTAGCGTCATCTCTTTCTCATACTGAAATTACTCCTGCTTAAAGACGACATGATGGTAGGCCACCTGATAGCCGAACTAAATACATACCCGAATGAGAAGCCTCGTTTGCGCTCCGTCTATCGCGATCACGAAAATGTTAATGTACACAAAGCCTGAGAAAGAAATGAGGCGTCTGATGAGATGAAGAGTAATAGAGAAGTATGGAATAAGAAGAGATGCTGCGCCAACCCCAAATGAATTGGGATAAGAGAAAGAGAATGATGATGGTGATGACACAAGTTCTAAGAACAGATTAAGTGGAGTCATCCGAATATATAAGGTAAATCTATTCACAAAAAACAAAACAGACACATACATACATACATGTTGCAACAGCTCATTTTTATTTGCGACTTCAGGTTTGGTCCCCTAGTGAAAGTTGTTCGTAATGATGAGTACAATGACCCATGATTATATTTGTTGCCATCTTTTAATTAAATATTATTGTGTTAATTTAATATTTATGTTCTCTTTACAGAGAATTAACGTCAGAACTGTGCGCTCCAGAAATCGAAGGAATATACGAAACACAAATGAGTTTAGAATTCAGAGTGCTGGTCCAACTTGGCTGTATTTGCACTGTAGATCCAACGGAAGCAAGGAAGTACGATTTTAATCCTTATTTCATAATCAATAAAGACTAATTTCGCATAGTAGACGGATGTTTAAAATGTTGTATATTTTAGGATGATTCAATTTGGGTCGACTAACATGGATTCGTTTGCATTGAGTCAACTGCAGTTCAAAAGTGTAGCTCTTCAACCTTATTTGCAAAAACAGGTAATTAACAAACATCGTTATTTTTGTTATCTAGGTATGTAATGAGCGATCACATGCCCTTATCCCAATTTATTTGTCGGCGCAGCATGACTTTTTTTCCATACTTCTCTATTACTTCTCCTTACTTGCCATATCATCCTTGACACAGTCCATCCATCGTTTCTTTGGTCTTCCTCTACTACCTACTTTCATTCCCAAAACTTTCCTCACGAAATTTTCCACATTTCTCCGCATCACATGGTATTTAATGAGTGAAAAACTCAAACGCCTCTCGTAAATTCGATACTTCCTGGTCACCTTACAGCAACTGTGTCAGTAAAAAGCGGTCTCTTAGCTACTATTCAATGGCTAATGCTCTTTTTACACATACAGGGTGTAAAAAGACTTTTAACGAAGCCGAAAGGCAATTGTTTTCCCCATCATTGCATTAACTTTTTTGTTCTAGACCATGCCTGGGAACCTTCTAGTTACGGAGATATTGGGGGTCAAAATTCCAACGTTTTTACAAGTTTTTTATTTAAATACATGTTTTTAATGATTTTTTTTAACATAAAACACCTTCACGACCCCCTCAATATTAAATCCATCCATCAGCACAATGTTTTGAATGCGTTACATTGAGTCTTAGCGTAAATCGTGATTTTTTACCCTAAAATAAAGTCGTTTCCCAGATATAATTTTTGCGTTTAATGCTTGGTAAATACAGGGTGTAAACGGACTCTTCGCGAAGCCGTCACTTCGTGAAGAGTCCGTTTACACCCTGTATTTAATTTACTAAAAAGAAGTCCGTTATTATTCCTCACAAAAACTCTTTGTCCCAGGACGGCGTCGCTCCAGTAAAACACATTTACCTCTACCAACATTCCGCTCTAAACTCCTCGCGCAGCATGTGGGCCCTAGTGCTACCTCCCGTAAGGCGAGCCTACATATACGTACTGGACACCGTGCGGACCAACCAAGTGCCCAACATGAACACGCTGTACCTCGCCGAGAGGACTGCCAAGTGAGTGACGCACATACACTGTACAGTAAGATTCAAACTTAAAGGCGGCTCGGAACATCGAACGTATAGCTGCGCAGTAATACAATTTTAGGCTCCAGCAGGGTGCAGAGGTGCGCCGTAGAAAAGAAGGCTTAAGTTCATACAGCCATCTTCTGTTGCCAGCTCTAAGCAGGTGTTAACATCCCCTGCTAGATCTGATGCTATATCGTTCTTGTGTCATGGGCTCAAAGGCCTTTCAAATCAAAAGAACTCACGTCTGTTTCGTAAAACCGAGCTTTGTAACCAAAGCGATCGGTCATAAGTTTTTCGTAGGCGACGACGCGTTCTGATTCGCTGAACAAAATAAACGCAATCATTGTGTCTCTGAGCGACGATCACTTCGCCTTTTTTTTCGGATGGGAAATCATCAAATTACTTCTTCCGCTCTGGGCAGAGCGGAAGGGAGTGTCAGACTTGTACTGACTAAAACCCATCCATGTTCCTTCCTTGCCCTTTGTGGTCCATGGCCGCGGTATCTCTTTCCAACAGTTCCGCAGCCATTAGAACACAGCCTAAGACTTTAATGGAACTGTTTCCTACAGGATCAACCTGGGCACCGAAGAGTCTTCCCTCCCCGGCGCGGAGCTAACCTGGGAAGTAGTGATCGAAACAGAAGCGCGCGCAGTGAGCCGACACTTGCAACGCGCACTGCAACGTTACAAGGATGAACGTTGCGGGCCCACGTTACTTGCGTTGCAGGCGACGCTGTCTCCGCACTTGTTGATGCAGCTTATGCCAGGTAAGAAAGAAAACGATAAGATATAACGTACTACGTATTGTTACATAGTGATTTTCAAGTTGCAACGTTACACAAAACATTTCGTTTTATTGTTTTTAATTAAATGTTAAAAATGAAAAATTTATTAAAAAAAAAACACGAAATCAAAGAACACAAAGGGTGTAAAAAGACTCTTAACTAAGCCGAAAGGCACTTGTTCTCCCCGTCATTGCGATCATTTTTTTGTTCTAGACCATACCTGGGAACCTTCTAGTTACGGAGATATTGGGGGTCAAAGCTCCAACGTTTTCACATTTTTTTTTTTAAATACATGTTTTTAATGTATTTTTTTTACTTAAGACACCTTGTCGACCGCCGTACTATTCAATCCATCCATCAGCACAATGTTTTGAGTGCGTTACATAGAGTTCTACCGTTAAACGTGATTCTTCACCCCAAAAAGAAAGTCGTTTCCCAGCAATATTTATTGCGTTAAGTTACTTATTTTGATGTATGATGTATGATGTATGCTTAGTTACCGGCTTCGTGAAGAGTCTGTTTACACCCTGTATAGAGTTCAATATTGAAAACCGTTTTATTCGTTGAAACACAAGTTCATACAAATACTATTGTACCTTTCATCCTACAGGCTTATCAGACTTCCCGCTGGTCCCGATCCACGTCCGTGACGTAGAAACTTTGTACAGCTCCTTGGAATGGCAGCGTATAGGTGCCAGAGCTATTGTCAGGCATTACTTGGGACTGGATGCCGTGTTGCAACTCACTATTGAACAATGCAGGTAAGCTTATTCTTTAAAATTTACCAAATTCGTTTGATGAAACTTGCTTTTCGTAGTACTTATTTTTAAACATTTATCTTACTTTACGTTTTGACTCGGTCATTTTATCCTTTTTATGTTTGTCAAATTGATCAGCAAACTGCTGAGGAGCTCGTGGCTAAATAATAACAGCCGCGCGGGTACATCTTTAGGTTAAGCCATGCTTGCCTAGGTTGGTCTGTGGATGAGTGACCACCCACCGAGTTACCTCCGTGCCTCGGAAAGCACGTTAAGCATTTGATCCCGGCTGTCATTTGTTATTCTTTGACAGTCGTTAGGTAGTCAGTGTCCCAAAAAGTGTGACCTGTAACCAGGCTTACCAAGGAGTATCGTATTACCCAGTACTAACTGGGTTGTGGAGGTGAGATAGGCAGTCGCTCCATGTAAAGTACTGGTATTCAGCTACATCCGGTTAGATTGGAAGCCGGTGCCAACATAGTTGGGAACAGGCTAGGCAGATTATGATGATGATGATCAGCAAACTGCTGACCGACAATTATCCTGTGGTCTTTGCTCTAAGGCTTACAGACCTAAGGGGTCTTAGTAATAGGGCTGCGGGACTGTTCGAAAGAGATACCGCGGCCCTGGAACACAAAGGGCAAGGAAGGAACATGGATGGGTTTTAGTCAGTATAAGTCTGACACTCCCTTCCGCTCTGCCCAGAGCGGGAGAAATCATTTGATGATTTCCCATCCGAAAAAAAAAAGTTCTACATAAGCTAGGTATACGAGTATATTGTGATTTTGTGTGTATATCTTTTAATTTTGTGTGTGCAATAAAGAATCAGAATAAGAATTCTCCCCTACACTGGTACAGATACTTCCACGTCCCCCTGGGCAACATGCCGGCAGACCCGACCCTGTTCGGCGCGGACCTGTTCTACGCGCGACACCTCATCAAGCACAACTTCGTGCTGTGGTGCTCCAACAGAGACCGGCCCGACCTCGGCGGGAGAGAGATAGATGATAACAGGTAACTAGGATGAGTAGGAGGTAATTTGCTTGGAGTTTTAGGCTTCATAAACTCAAATCTTTGAATCTATGAGTCGAGATATATTGGAGGATTAGCAAATTCCACTGTCTGTTTCTATTATCTTGAAAACGGTCATGTTTTTTGTACACCTATCACAATTTTGTCTTTTTAACCCAAAGATTGACTAGTAGTATTCTCTTTTTTATTTTTTCCTGTGACATTTATTTTCTATATGAATTTATTCATTTCTAATTACTGTTAATTATTTTAAATGCTACTATCAATCAATATTCTATAAAATTGTTGTGTCCGACAGGGTCTATATGAACTTTATTATTATTTTAAGATTTTGTAAAACACATGTGATACGCAATAAAGAATTAAATTGAATAGATAGTGCCTAGAAAACTCTTATTCACCACTACTTTGAGGTTTAAATAAGTCTGATTTCTACTTATTGAGGAGTTATCTAGTGCAATGTTACTGACTGCCTGGTTGGAATCTGGATTTGGGCCCTGTTGATGGCAATAGGCTTGCCCCTATTACATGGGACTGAAACATAATGTAGTTGTACTATTAGGTACACCTAACCCTTCGGGAATTACAGGCTATATTACAGCCAATGGGCAAAACTCGGTTCTTTTGGCTAATCTCTCCGTCCTTTCTTTTTTCTCTTCCCTACAGATTAGTAAGCGAAGTAGAAGAGCTATCCGGCTGCACTCACAACGCGAGTGCCGCATATGGTACCGTGTGCGTAGAGCTGGAGACAGACGCCCTGGCCGTGTGCGCACTGCTGCAGGCACACAGCATCCTGCAGGTGGAAGGCACCAGCGTCGCCACCTCCTTCGGAGCTCAACACGCTAACATACAGGACGCTATGGCTAATGCTGGTATAATTGAGATAGATTTTAGTCTATTTCTACCTAGAATAGTAATAGAAAGGATAAGTGTGTAAGTGGTACTACATACATGTTTGGGTCGGCCTGATGCGGCACATACTGGTCTACAAAATCGAATATATACAGGGTGGCAGGGACACTGACGCTCAAACAAACAACACACTAACATACGCTACTAACATAGTTTTTAACCGACTTTCTTCAAAAAGGAGGAGGTTCTCAATTCGGTTGTATGTTTTTTTTTTTTGTGTTTGTTACCTCATATCTCCGTCGTTTCTAAACCGATTTCAAAAATTCTTCTTTTATGTGAAAGGATATACTTCCCGATTGGTCCCATAGAAATTTCATCAAAATCGGTTCTGTAATTTGGTATGTTTTCACGTTAATTGCTATATCACGCGACGACGCCTGAAGTTTTGCGTGTTTAATTTGACACACTTCCTGATTTCCGATTGAATTAAAAATTTGCACGCTTATGTATATCGCGTGATAGTACAATATATCGATGACATGGAGCTGATCTGATGATGGAGCTGGACGGCGGCCTTAGGAACTCCGTTATGAAACGACATAACCACATCGAGTTTGGGCTCGTATGATTCGTCTTGACGAGTACTTTGTCTCTAGGTGATATCCAGGGTCTGATGATGAAGCTGGAAGGTGGCCATAGGATCTCCATGATAAAACGACGTAACCGCATCAAGTTTGGGCTCGTTTGATTCGTCTAAATGAGTAGTTTGTCTATGTATAGATGGTATCCAGGGTCTGATGATGGAGCTGTAAGGTGGCCATAGGATCTGCGTGATAAAACGACATAAACGCATCGAGTTAGAGCTAGTTTGATTCGTCTTAATGAGTAGTTTGTCTTTAGATAGTATCCAGGGTCTGGTGACGGAGCTGTAAGGTCGCCTTAAGAACTCCGCTATAAAACGACAACCCCATCGAGTTTGGACTCGTTTGATTCGACTTGACGAGTACTTCCTTAAAGTTCTGGTTACAATATCAAAATTAATTCATGATTAGAATTTGGGTGGTATGCTAAAAAGTCTACAACTAAAAAGGGTGAAATAAAAAACTTTCTGCGAAAAAAAACCGACTTCCAAAAAAACACTAAAAAGTAACTAAAATAACTTTTTTAAAATTACTTTCGGAAGTCGGTGACAAAAAATTACAATGAAACAAACAAAGTCACCGACTTCCGAAAGTAATTTAAAAAAAGTTATTTTAGTTATTTTTTAGTGTTTTTTTGAAGTCGGTTTTTTTTAAGTCTTATTTATTAACACAAGTTTTGTATTTACTTTATGTACGAGTATGTTAGTTTATAAGGTATAATCTATGAGCCATTGCAGCCTGTAATAAATGATGTTCTCGTTGCTAAAACATCGTTCAGCGCCCCTCACAGAAAATTTTCGCCGTTTATTAAAAAAAAAACTGCCTCGATGGTCGAGTGAACGCAAGCGCGTCTGCTGAGCATGAGGTTCTGGGTTCGATTCCCAGGTCGGGCAAAGTGCTATTTCTCACTAGCAGCCACGGACTCTGGATTTGTGCCCGGTTGATGGCAATAGGCTCGCCCCCTATTACATGGGACTTAAAACATAACTGGCGAAATGTGGGTGTACAATTAGGTACACCTCTGCCTAACCCTACGGGTATTACAGGCGTGATGTTATTATTAAAAAGAAAACAGGTGTTCCCTACCTAACTCACCTTCACGGTCAAAACTTACCTATGAAAAATTTGTATTATGCCGTCCAGTTCTGCCGAATCGTGGCAAATTAGAGCGACCGAAACACGTTTGTACCACGCATAATATAAACGGAATTCCTTCATTACCTGCTTGAAAGAATTTAAAAATTAAAATTACCTGTATGAGCGACGACCGTGACTAATTATTTCAATTTAATTCTCTGTTAGGATCCAACGCCTCCATGACATACGACGAAACAGCACAATGTAGTGCGGCGTTCAAGATCCTTCGCACAATGATCGCGTCGTGGCTGCGTGACGTCACTCAGTACAAGAACGTCTTTGCTGACTTCCAGATCTCACACTTTTATAGGTAACGTTAGAAGTTTGGTCCAAAAGTACTTTTTATTTATTTGCAAATATTTGTGTGCATTAAAAATAATAGTGATTTTAGTTTTCGTTACCTGCTTCCTGCCTGCATGGCTCTTAGTTTTCTTTAGCAAAAATAATCAATACTTGAACTCCTGAACAGATGGCTAAAAACCTCCTCCTCCCTCCTGTACGACCCTGCTCTCCGGCGCACTCTATACAACCTGATGAAGAAGCTGTTCCTCATGCTGGTGGCGGAGTTCAAGCGGCTGGGCTCGCTCATAGTGTTCGCAGACTTCAACAAGATCCTACTGTGTACTAAGAAGAACTCTGTTATGGATGGCATCGGTAGGTACCTAATGTCCACGTGGGCTTGCCTTTGTTTTTTGGATGGGAAATCACCAAATGACTTCTACTGTGGGCGGAGTTGAAGGGAGTGTCAGACTTGTAATGACTAAAACCCATCCATGTTCCTTCCTTGCCGCTTGTGTTCCAGGGCCTCGGTATCTCTTTTGAACAGTCCCGCAGCCCACGTGGGCTTGCCTAGTCTTTAATCCACTTTGTAGGGTTTGACATCTAGTAAAACAGGATGCAGCTCATCATCTGCCTAGCCTTTTCTCAACTATGTTGGGGTCGGCTTCCAGTCTAACTGGATGCAGGTGATTACCAGTATGTTAGATGGAGTGACTGCCTAACTGATCTCCACAAGTCAGTATGTGGGTTTCAGGATTCCCCTTATTAAGACTGGTTGATTTTTGACTACCTGTGGCGACTGACAAAGATCTATAAATGGCAGACGGGACTAACGGGTTGACAGCTTTCTGAGACACGGTTGGTCTTTGAGATTGAGAGATTTGTGCTGGTTTTATCTGTGTGGAATGTACAGGTTTAATATTAATGGCACGGTACTATAACGTATTGTTCTTTTAATTTTGTGTGCAGGTTACGTGGAGTTTGTGGTACAAAGCATTCGCAATAAGGAGCTGTTCCACGGCATCGATATCCGGTACAAACAGTGCTGGTCATATCTGTTGTGGCTGGACGAGGCCAACCATGCTGGAGTGCAGGTATAACGTACATGGACATTCTTTTTGGATAAACAAATTAACCTGATATGGTATTTTGACTGAACAGTTAAAAAACCTGTAACAATATATCTAAACACAACATCTTTATTAATTAACTTTTTTTGAAAACAGGGGAAGCTACCGGAAGGTCTGACTGAAGTTGGGTCGTCACAGCTGCCAGCAGCGAGTGAAGAAAGTGGGGACGATGAGGTACTTAATGCACGTTCATTGGGTATATTTAACACAGACAGAGGGCAGACATTGGGTTGCCAGGGCTGCGGGCTGTTCAAAAGAGATACCGCGGCCCTGGAACACAAAGGGCAAGGAAGGAACATGGATGGGTTTTAGTCAGTACAAGTCTGACACTCCCTTCCGCTCTGCCCAGAGCGGGAGAAGTCATTTGATGATTTCCCATCAGAAAAAGAAAAAAAAAGGCAGACATTGGGCGGTGTTACACATACAATACCGCCCACACACACACGTCGGCCCCTCAGTCCGGACCAACACTGGCTAGCTCCGGTGGTGGGACGGGCGGGAGCCACTCACCCACTGTAGGTACGTCGGAGTCGGCACCTCTGTCGCTGGCCGACTCTTGCTGGGCCTCCTACGGGTACCTCGGTCACTAGAAGGGGAATAATCCGATGGTAAATATCCCCTGGGCAACTGGGGTGTCGGGAAGAGAACAGCGCTGTACAGCGCCGACACACAAGGCGTTAGCCTAAAAAGCTAGCAAACGACGTTCCCGTATTTACGGGCCAAGGTAAAGCCTGCGCGGCCAATGGCGAATGCCCGTGAACGCAAGGCGAGCGCTGCGACAGCCTTCTAATTTTTAAAATGTATAATTAATGTTTATAAACAGTAACCAAGTCTAACCAAGGGGTATCGTATTACCCAGTGCTAACTTGGTAGTGGAGGTCAGATAGGCAGTCGCTCCATGTAAAGTACTGGTATTCAGCTGCTTCCGGTTAGACTGGAAGCCGACCAACAGAGTTGGGAAAAGGCTAGGCAGATGATGATCATTAATGTTTATGTTGACAGGGTACAATAACGATGCAATGGAACCTGTCGAGCTTCCTGCCGGCGCCGGTGCGCGAGCCCTTCGCGGCGGCCGTGGCGGGGTTCCTGAGCGCCGCCTACTCGCAGCCTAAGGAGCTGCCCGCCTTGATACGAGGGGAGATCTCGCAGAAGCTATTCCAGTATGTTTTAGTTTTTTGAAGTGAAAACTTCTTTAGCGCCGTTGTGCACTTTTTGGGATGGATAAAATCTATTAAACTCGCGTCAGATCGAATTTGCGGCGCAGGGCGCTTTCGCAAGTGTGTATGTAGTTTAAGCTAGATGGCGTTGTTTCAAGTTTTCCCTTCTGCCGGCACTCCCGGAGTACAACCTTTTTTTTGAAGTTATACTTCTTATGGCGCGTTAGGGAAAAATGATGAGAGTAATTTTTTACGATGCGCGCGCACACCGACACCTAAATTTAACAGCATGAAGTTAGCTAGTCAACATACACCCTGAAGTTAGCTTAGTGTCAGATATTGACAAGCCTAGGTTTTTTATTTTTAATCTACTGCTGGCTGAGATAAGGCGACAGATATTTTTTTTTAAAATAAGTATAACTTCTAACGCGTGTACATAAGTACACACACACACTTTTTTTTTATTGCTGGCTTGGTTTTATACACACCGAAAGAAATTCGATTCCAACTTTAGTCTCTGACCGCGTCCTAGCCAAAGTCATGTGTTCGCGCGAGATCATCGCGCATGACCGCTTCGATTAGGTCGTGGAGTTAGGCATACATACATGAACGCGTCTCCGTTCACAGAGGGCGCCTCCCTAACAAATGAATGGCATATGAACGTGGCGTTCACATATTTGCATACCCGGTCGTTAAAGACATGGGGTATTGCAATTTCTGCAAAGCTCAACTCAAAAGCTATTGCAACTAATATTCATAACTTTAAGTTGAAAATATTGTGAATATAGTACACCCATATTTTGCCAGTTATGATTAAGTCCCATGTTATAGGGAGCGAGCTTATTGCCATCAACTAAGACCCAAATCTAGATTCCATGGCTGCTATTGGGAAATTCCTGATAGAAAAACCCAATATCACTGCCCGACCTGGGAATCGAATCCGGAACCTCATGCTCAGCAGTCGCGCTTGCGACCACTAGACCAGCGGTCAGCGTGGGTGTACTCTTAGTTACACCTCTGCCTAACCCTTAGGGGATTAAAGGCGTGATGTTTATATTGTAAATATATGACAACCATTTAAGTGTGATATAAATTTCTTAGCTTATCAGCATTTACTGTTCAGTTAGTCGGAGCTTTACTCAGCCAATGAATAACTTCTTCCTCTACAGAGTGACAGAGAAGATAAACACGCGTCACCCGTCGCTCCGCCCGGCCGACATGGGCACGCAGCCCGGACTGAAGCCGGACGCGTTCTCCGGCGAGTGCAAGCCCGCACTACTGTACGTCAACGCGGTCTGCAAAGTGTTCTCACTTGATCCCTCACTGGACGAAGAGGTTTGATACTAAACAAGGTGTAAACAGACTCCTTCACGAAGCCGTCAACCAAGCATTATGTACATCAAACTAAGTAACTTTACGCAAAAATTAGTGCTGGGAAATGACTTTTTTTTTGGGCTGAAAAATCACGGTTTACAGTAGGACTCAATGTAACGCACTCAAAACATTGTGCTGATGGATGGATCGAATAGTAAGGGGGTCCTGGTGGTGTTTAAAGTAAAAATCTTACATTAAAAACATGTATTAAAAAAAAAAAAACTTGAAAAAGTTGGAACTTTGACCCCAATATCTCCGTAACTAGAAGGTTTCCAGGTATGATCTAGAACAAAAAAATGATCGCAATGATGGGCAGAACAAGTGCCTTTCGGCTTCGTTAAGAGTCTGTTTACACCCTTTATTTATTGGGAAGATTTGGTTTACATAACAGTTATTTCACGACTGTCTTACCTGAAGGGAGAGGGAGAGGTGACCGACCAACATTTCGCCGTCCGGTGGTATGGCGGGCGAGCCTCTCATTAATCGGGCTCATAAATTTCTAGAAAGAAATTCCTGATGAAAAAACCCAATAATATTTTTCACTAATTAGTCGCGCCCAGGATCCCATCCTTACCAGTAAACAAATAGATGAGGCCGGTATTACCTGACTACTCCTGGAAAGAAACAGCTGAAACAAATTCAGTAATATGTCTTAAAGTCCAGTAGCACATGCATGGTTGCATGTGCTACTGGACTTTAAGTGCTGGCTTTAGAGGGTCGCGATGGGGCGACGGCCAAGGGTTGCTAAATTTGGGGGGCGCCGAGGTCTGCCGGCTGACACGGCAAACGTTACGTTATAAGCTCACATTGGTTCAGCAAAACATTGATTTCTTAAGTGGCCTATGTCCAGCAGTGGACGTCTTTCGTCTGAAATGATGATGATGATGATGAAATGGGCGCCACAATATTCTTGCCCGGGGCGTCAGTGGCCCTAACGCCGGTACTGCATGCAACTAATAATTATGCGAAATAGGCGATTCCAAGAGAAGTGTTCTGCAGAAACTGAGCAATCATTATAAACTGTCAAAGAGTTTCATACCAAAGAGTACCCCTGGTAGTCCTGTTACCTATATAAATATCCCGTCCAGGTAACCCTCCTCCGCCGCAACTTGCTCCGGCTGATCGGCGTGGGCGAGTTCAGTAGCGCGGCGGAGTGGCGCGATGCGTGCAGCTCCTGTGTGCTCAGCGAGATCATCTGCAAGGTCTGCAACCACTGCCGCGACCTCGACCTCTGCCGGGACACCAACACTGCCGTGCACAATGACGTGTGAGTGTCATACACAAACTGCGACTACTACTAGCAATCATAGCCCAGTGGTATGACCGTCGGACTGCCAAGTAATAAGTCTCGAGATCGAACCCTAGACACGCATCTCAAATTTTTCGGAATTATGTGCGTATTGTATAATGATTACTTACTTTGGTGAAAGAAAGCATCATGAGGAAATGGCATGGCTGAGAGATATTTGTTGACGGCATGTAAAGCCAAGTCAGAGGCCCATGGGCGGCATAAAAACACTGACACCAGGTTAGGCACTAACCACACGACCAAGAAGACGTACAGAAACCGCACCCTATTCCTATAAAGAAAGTCACATGCTCGTGTGAGTGTCATCATCTGCCTAACCCTGCTTGTTGTTGTTCAGCCTGCAATATTCTAATATAGAATTAGGTTAGATTAAAAGCTGATACCAATATAGTTGGGAATAAGTTAGGGCCTAGCTTCGCATACTATAATTTTGCAAGTCCAACAACTTACCATAGGATTCCTAGGCTCGTCAACATTGGAATTTCCTTTCTGAACCACATTACTCTAATAGTGTATTAATCCCATAAAATAAAGTGCTGTTAAATGACCATCAATCCACAGTAAGGGTTAGTACTAGTCAGAGAGGGGCTCGCAAGGGCCGATGCTGGGCTGCGGGCTGTTCGAAAGAGATACCGCGGCCCTGGAACACAAAGGGCAAGGAAGGAACATGCATGGGTTTTAGTCAGTACAAGTCTAACACTCCCTTCCACTCTGCCCGGAGCGGGAGAAGTCATTTGATGATTTCCCATCCATAAAAAAAAGGGTTAGTACTAATGGAAATCTAGGAACACTATTTTGGGAGTTGACCTCGTAAAAAGTTATCTTTGTAAGATGAGTTTTCAGGGGTTTTGATACTTGGGTTATTGAATGAGTGCAAGCACGTTAAATAGGTAAAAGTTCATAATCAGGGGTAAAAAACACAGAACAGGGAAAACAAAACAGGAATAAACAGTAAAACTAGGGAATTTAACGAGCCTCCGTGATCCTATCGTGAATGGGGTTAACAGCGCGCGAAAATTGTCGTCCATTAGTGGTTAGCTTGGCGAATCGCGGAGTCGCGAGCGATATTACCAGATAGCAAAAAATGTTTGTGAAAGCAGGCTGCAGCCTTATTATTCATGGCAGGGTAGAAGATAGAATGAAAGGTGGAAACATATTGTTTTTTACAAAATACTCGATTTCGTAACATTGTGTTGACAGGCCGGTGTGCTTATGTCCTACGTGTGGCACTCCGTACGAGAACCAAGAGCTGGAGTGGAGGCTGGTCGAGATCATGAACAGACGAACCATGTCCTATATGCTACAAGATCTGATATGTAAACGGTGCCATCAGGTTTGTAGCAGTTAACGTATTATTTTTTTTAGGTTAGCGTTTCTTGAGTTACCATCATCCACTTTTACCAGCAAAAAAGCTCTTAACGGGACACCTGCTGCCATAGCCCACCTAGAAGACCTTGAACCGATTGCGAAGCCAGGTGGGCCGCTGCAGATACAACTTGGTCTGGTGGGGGTATTCCGATGAAACCGTGTTTGACTGCGGTGCCTCAACACAAATTATGGCTCACGTCCTGTCCTGCACTATTTGCGGTTCCACCTACACTTTGAGGGACCTGTCCGACAGGCCACCACCACCGCCGTTGAGGTGTTCTGACACCTCGACGGCGCGCGGCGTTACTTTGTAATTAAATTAGTTTTCACGAAAATTCTGGTTCTGGTCGAACTAATTTAATTTAAAAAAAGGGAATCATCGACACGAGGAAGAAGAAGACCAGCAAATCCTAGTTTTCCATCAAGCTTTTGAGATTTTATTCTTTTCTCGTTTGTAATGACTAAGAGTAAAGACTTATGACCATTTTGGTTATTGGTGAAGATTAAGCTCGTTCGTAAGAAGCGATATAATATCAGCAGTGTGCTACTAAAACTAGTAATTTCCCCTATGACTATGGAAGCCCATGTCTAACGCCCGCCGCATATGCTCACACTCTCATTAGTCACCATGAACCTCGTGCGAGTTGCAGCGTGCACATGGCATAGTACCAAACATCGCATTTTCACGGCACGGTTGGCGCAGTGGCTGAGCGATTGACTGCTGCGCTGCGTGTCGCGGGTTCGATCCCCGCACGCAACAAATATTTGTATGGCCTACAGATAGTTGTTCCGGGTCTGGCTGTTTGTGTATGTGAGTTTAAATGTTTGTAAACGCACCCACGATACAGGAGAAAATCCTAGTGGGGCAACGCATTTTACTTAAAAAAAAAATCCTTCATGTTTCGATGCAGGCACGAACATGATTGTACAAATAAATGCAAATGAAGAGTTCAGTTCTTCGACGGCCGATTTGTGAATGTTTTGAAGAAAACACCAGTCATACAATTTCTATTTTCTTGTGCAGGTAAAACGTGAGAACATGACAGTGGTATGCGAGTGTGCGGGCGAGTTCGCGCTCATGGTGCCAACTAAGGAGGTCCTGGCACAGATCAACACGTTCAAGACCATAGCGGAGTACTACAAGATGCCGCTACTCTCAGAACTGATTGAATACCACCTCAGCAATACGTGATATGAATCTGTATTAATAAGATTAAGTGTAATTAAAATTGTTTTTATAATTAACATGTGTTTTAATGTGTGTGAATGAGAGAAATGGTCTTAAAGAAAATTATTTTATTTGACTCATATTAAGGCACACAGTGAACACATAAAAAAATGGATGACAATGTTGCAATTGTGTGCCTGGCTGCACTAGTGCAAGGGTACAGGTTGAAAGCCTGATTCAACTTGTTGACAATTATTCATCCTGTTTTGTTAAGACAGTTAACGACTAACGGCAATACATACAAACTTACCAGTCGTTTTTTTTGGAATTTGTTGATGAACGGATTTTAATAAAACTTCATACGCGTACCGATACAAAGGTCTAAAAAGTTGACAGAAGACTTTTCAAAAAATAGTGTTACAGCTAAATTAGACCAGTTTTAATTTTTCCATAGAAAAAAAAATCAGAATGCTGGGCTGTGAAGAAGATGGATGAAAAACGATTGCATGTAGTGGAGATGAGAATGTTGAAGTGGAGTGACAAGATTGGATAAAGTAAGGAATGAGTATAATACAGGAAGTTTGAAAGGTTACAGAAAAATTTAAAGGAAGTTGTTTATCTTTGTATGGAAATGTAATGAGGAGGGATGAAACATATGTGACTAAAAGAGTGATAGACATGAATGTTGATGGATGGAGAGGGAGACAAAGGCCAAAGAAAAGATGGATGGATTGTGTGAAGGCTGATATGAAAGACAAAGGAATTAAATTATGCCGTGACGTTTGACAGGGGAGAATGGAAGAAGAAAATGTGTTACGCTAAATAGAATGGGAAAAGGGCAGGAAGATGATGATGATGCCGACAATTCAAGTTACTACGGGGTAGCTAGATTATAAAGTGTGTGAACGTACACAACTGCAGTTTTTATTCATTTTGGCAACTTAGAAAGTATGATGGTATGGATGGAATGACGTATTGTTGTCGTTATTTAGAGTGGGTGTGATGTTATATAGAATGAATGTACCATGTAATGGAAAAGGTAAACCAGCCAGTCAAGAACTTTCGACAGTCTAGGGCCGAGACCATTTTGACAGTACAGGTGTCAGATAGCCTCGTGCTTCTTCCTCTAGTGTTAGTAGCGTTTATTGAGTAAATAAATCAAAACCACAGAAAATAATTAATAGCATGTATATTACTATAAGGAAATTATTCACAAGTTAATTAAAATAAACAAAAACATAAATAAATGAATTCAAAGTGTGCTTCTCTCATCATTTGGTGTTTGGCCTAAGCCTTTAGCTACTTCACTAATGCATAACCATTGGCCGTCGGATCCCTCACGCCAGAGACTGACTTTGTTGTCTCCTCCAGATACAGCGAGGATATTACCAGTAAGAGACCAGCTCACACTCCATACAACATCATCAAAAGTGTTCAGTATTGTAGGGGTCCAGGACACATTATCATCACTGGTCCAAATTACAACCCTCTTGTCCTGGGAACAGCTGGCAATCATGGACTTTTGGAGACCCAGAGATGGAGCCCAAGCTACGTCTCGCACCCAGTCCATGTGCATTTCCAATCTGTTTTCTTCTACCCATTGGTCACCTGTTTCTCTCCAAATCTGCAATAGAAAATTGGTTTTGAGAGACACAGAACCAATGACAGTTCTCGTAAAAAAGGCTTCATAGCTTAAAATCCGCACCTAAGACGACCCAGTACCCCTTAATTCAATTAATATTACATCATTGTTTGTGCTATGATAATCCAAGACAACCAAATAGAGTTCTACTCACCTTAATCAAGTTATCACATCCTCCAGTAACTATCCGCTTTGATGCCTCCTTATTGCTGAGAGGGTCCAAGTTCAAGTCGGCGGAGATGGCTGGGCACCAGCTGACAGAGTTCACTCCGATGGCATGTGCTCCTGGGATCTTCTTCACATCCCAGTTACCGCCGTCCTGCGAGTATGTCAAGATGGACACGGAGCCGTCGGAGCTGCAGCACGCCAGGATGAGGCCGTACTCAGCGGGCGCCCACGCGACAGAGTTCACGGAACTCTCATGTCCGGTATATTCATACAGTTTCGTCCACTCGCCCGATTCTTTCCATATGATAACTTTCCGGTCATAAGAGCATGACGCCAGCAGATTGCCGTATTTGGGATGAGCCCACGCGACCTGCCACACTGGCCCGAAATGACCCTTAAGATCAGCAGCAAGGGTTTGTGTACCACTCTTGATGTCATAAATCTTGACGGAATTATCGGAAGAACACGTCGCAAGCCTCAACCCGTAGTAATCCAATTCGGCATCGTGTATCATGTCTTCATGACCCGTATCGATTGTGTTTAGAACAGTAATCATTTTTTAAATATTTATCAAAAAACACAAAATGAACAATATTTTAACCGCGAGTAGCTGACCAGCTGTCAAACGGTTGACGTGGAATTGAAGTTGCCATAGAAAGTACAGAAATGGACGACTTCGCCTACCTACTAGTGACGCCACTGTTCGTTATAGAATTCTGTGTACAGCTGCCAAGACAATGTATTTTTTTGCTGACAATGTTTTTATTGCAATAAATCATTCACTAATTATAAGAGAGTCAATCTAAATTGGTTTTTTGTATTTACTTCATAATAATTCAAACTGCCGAACACCGACTCGCACACGAGACTCAAAAGTTTGCAACACTTAGCTTCTTAAATGTCATGTCATAAAAAGTTTTTTTACAAAATCTGAAATTACTAAATACGAAAATACTAATGAGCTAATACACTGAAAATTATGATAATAAGTTGGTATACAAAATAAAAAGATGTCTGAAAACGAAGATGGATTTTTTTTCACCGTTGAACAACTATTAAATCAAGACTATCGTGGAGTGAATGTAAGTGCAGCTAGAGAAAATGTCATATAAGATTTCTGAAGATTATCACCAAACTATTACTTACAGATTGCTGTTTACGCTCTGGCGACTGCTGGCTTAGCAGTATCCATATATAAAGTTCGTCCGGTACGTGCCCTGTTTTTCTTCAGTTATTAATTTAATCAATATTACATAATAACATTTATATTTAAATTTAATTAGGTTAGCAAATTCTCAAAGGCTAGTGCAGTTCCTGAACATTTTATAAAGAAACATGAGACACTGAAAGGATCCTATGCGGGTGTGCAGCATTCACCACTTCGTATTTTGGTAAACCATAGAGCCCATATATATTTACCTTTATGGCATACGGATAAACCACCACTTCCAGTCAAGGTTAGTATAATTATGTTTACAACAATACCATTGATGCAACCCAGTTGGGTTGGTGCCAACATATTTATAAATGTTCTGTTTTGTTTAGATTTGGGGAGTAGAAGTTGCAAGTGGAAATGCAGTGAACTGGCTGGAATGTGTGGCCAAAGGCCAGAAATTATCGCTGACACTTGTTGCAAGAGAAAATGATGAGATAGTCTCCAAAGTATTGTTGCATTTACCACAACAAAGGGTAAGGATTTTCCAGAATTTAACCCATTTGTAAAAATATAAAAAGCTTTAATATTGTGTAGATACAACTTGTAATTTTCAAAAGTAATTATTATCTAAGTGTTATAAATGGAAACTCACTTCAAATTGCCTTTTTTTGGGAAGAAAATAATTTTTAAGTACTTAACCATTTTCAAAATATTATTATGTAACACTTTTAATTTCAGAAAAACAAAATTGAGACCATAGACATTGGAGAAAGGCTTGTGGAACTTGGTTTTGCTAAAGCATTGGTGCCCAGAAACATCCAGAAAAATACAATTGAGTCTAAATTGGCCCCAGTTTTATTGTCTGCTGAAACTCGGGCTAGGAACTACCGGCAAGGCATGTGGTCTGACAATCTACCACCTTTGCCTTTTTATACACTGTACTGGAGAAAAGGATCACAGGTCACTGTAGATATTCTGGCTATTGCAGCCAAGAAGTTGTTCGAACTTTTAATACTAGCTTCAGAAGGTGCCATTGGCAGAGCAAAGAAACTAGCTCTCCGACCCTTCAAAGCGACCACGAAACAAGTACAGACTACTTAGCATTTATTACTTACATCTAGTTAGTTTGTACCAAATGCATTACAATAATGGTAACTATTTAGGTACTCGGAGACTAGAGGTGATACTTCCATTTTATAAAAATGTCCAAAATATTCATCTCTTTTGTATATAATGTTGGCAATAAAATGTTACTGTTAATTTATTGTAGTCATTATTTAAATCAATCAATCTTCCTGCCCTTGTCCCATGTTACTTGGGGTCGGCGCAACACGTTTTCTTCTTCCATTCAGTCTTATTATTTAAATCAAATACAAAATTGTAAAAAAGCACTTTATTCATCAAATTAAATATTATTATATATTACATTAAAATATATATCTTAATTAAAATAGCAAAAGGAAAAGTACAGCTAAACAATCTATTGAAATAAACCTTCCAACCATTATTTGTAATGACCACCTTAATTTCGCCCTGATATAAAAATAAATCGTCACTTCAATTGTAAACTAATGTACAAGGTAATTTACGAAAAAATACTGTTTCGTTTCAACTAAATGTCGAAGTAGGTATCATAGTGGCGGATATAAAAATACAAAAAGCAAGTCTGATCCCCCTGATCCCATGGAGTTGACGCACCAGTATTAAAAAGATCGAAAAATATATAGTTGGTGGGTGTTGACAGGGAACCCTACGCGCTTTGATATATGGCTTCTGGATGGCAATCCTGATATAACTCATAGTGATAGATATAGGAGCGCGTAGGGTTGTTACGGGTCTTAATACTTGATATTGCTCGCGTTGTACATAGAGCGGGTAGGGTTCGGCCGGTGCGGGGAGCGGGGGCAGCGGCGCACGCGCAGGCGGGCGTGGCGCCGTCAGAGCAAGCTGCAGCGCGACAACCACGACGTGGGCTTGCGTTGCTGCTCGTTGGCACGGATCTGGTGCGCGCCTGACCTCGCGCCCGCTGGGTTACTCGCCTCCTGGATACACACATTCATAATATGATTAGTTTATGAGTTAAATTATAAGTTCCTATGAATAAATAATCTTATTAGGATGACCAACGGCAATAATACAACAAATGAAATGACCAATAAATAAGGAAGTTCGTATGGAACGTTAGTGGAAAACAACTCGATGATTCTGCACAAAATAATCAAAGCGATTCAAGGTAACAACGGAAAAAACATTAAGATATTGGTAAAAAAGTCAGGTCTAGTCAGTCTATCAACATTATGATCATATGTTTTTCAATACACTTTCTCGAAAACTGGTTCTTATCGCACTACGATTAGGCTCAACATGCAATGTATTTCACACGCGTGGAATTTTAATATTTTTCTGCACACGTGCGGAAATGAAAAATTTCCACAGTTATAATTAATACTTGTACTAAATCCAAATTGGTTCAATGACTATTTTCGGCAGTGATTGTATATTTTTAAAATCTCGGCAAAGAAATATTATGCGTCTTTACGGCATAAATATTATTTGAGTATTTAAATTGTTTATAAATAGAATATCATAAAACATGATTATATAAAACAATTTTTTACTTTTATGAACAAATTAACATTTCTTTGTGTTCTAAATACAAAATTATTTGAATTTCCTATTTTTCTTATTAGGCTGTTTAGCGGCGTCTTACAATTGCTTCTTCTTCAACCTGGCGAAAGCAAGGCGCGGAAAAAAAGCAAAGTAGATTTACTTTGCTTTTTTTCCGCGCCTTGCTTTCCTAATAAATGCTGACAAACATACTTTCCGTTCTAATTATAATATTTTATTTCTTTGAAAGTGTATTGAAAAACGTCGTTTGATACGCGTGGGGATTTGTTACTACAGTTCTCGGCTCCACAACACCCTCGCCTGTAGCTCGGGTGTTAATTCCGCCTCAAATGCAATAACAAAGTTTCCCCACTTATATCAATGTACTATATTTAAAAGGTGTAACAATAAAGGGTAAAATGCAGCCCGAGCTGGCAATATTGTTTGTTTTTCTTTACAAAATTGATAGCGCACACTTCATGTTACCGAAAAATTGTACATCTAGTTATTTTATCTTTGCGTCACGTTAACAAAATAAACACCAGCCTTCACGACAAGATCCGCCTTATTCCAAGGTTTATCTTTGGACGAGGATTAAACCATCAAACCAGTTATTGTATTTCGAACCTTATTCCGAATAGGGAAAAGTTCCTAAACTACCACCACGATTGACAGAGGAGAACGGATGAAATGAAAACTGGTGATTTTTATGGACAAAACCTGAATCGAGCTGAACAAGTCTTAAGCTAAAGTGTAGGAATAAAGTTCTTAATGAAAAAACTGGCTTAGTGGCTGAATCTCACCACATATTACCTACTTACATTATGATTAATGTATAGGCCTTACCGTCAGGGTTTTTTTGTAATCCCTACTGATGAGGAAAATACTTATTTGTGAAGGCTGGTAAAGACCTAGATTATAGTTTTAGAAAATCAGCTTCTAATTAGTGCGAACTGCAGATAAACATCATGCACTTTATTTAGTAGGAAGCCAAAATAATTTCAGTAAAACTAAACAATATACACAGCGGAACAAAAAACTAACGCCTAATTAGTCGCAACTCAATATTTTACTGTTTTGCCATTTAAACTAAGAAGCGAACAAAAAAAGACTACACTTAGAAAAAACAAGTAGGTACCGTATACCCGGATTCATTACCTTCTGTTTTCGTAAAGAATTGCATGAAACAAAAGAAGATAATTAAAGAGAGAGAAAATATCGAAACATAAACATTATATAGCCTGTATATTTCTGATAGGTTAGGCAGAGGTGTACCTATAGTTGGTACGCACGACGGCTGATCAAGTTATACCAAACAAGTTTATGCGGATCTCTCATTGTACAGAAAATATATACAAAACGAGTCCACATTATACTGGAAATGTAAAGCTGATGTGCCGCCGTGTGTACACCCATATTTCGCTTTTTATGTTTTAGGTCCTATACAGGTTGGTCCAAATAGCAACGTTAAAAAAAATAAGATTCCTCACGAATCATAAAGGGGAACCATGGGAAACTATATTTTTTTTTTGACGTCACAATTTGGTCCACCCAGTATATAGGGGGCGAGCCAACCAATCACAAAACCAACTCAGGGCTGGTACTGAGAAATTCTTGATAGAAAACCCAATAACCTTTTGCCCAAACCGGGAATCGAACCCAAGATCTAGCTCACCAGTCGCGCCTGTAACCACCAGACTAACGATAAGACCGTCGATACATGTAAGTTCACAATTACATCAACTAGTAAACTGTTAATTAGGCTCGAGTTGTTTTGTATCGATCGCAATCAAACCTCGGCAATTGTCAGGGTCAGCAATGTTTAAACGAACTAGGTTATAAGTGAACTTGTTAACAAGTGTGCATTGATTCTTATTCATCATCATTTATTGGCACTTTATTGTTTACTTATTGCGAAACAGTTTTTCTCAGTATTTTCGTGCCTAACTACATGACATACATCTTTGAAGAAGAGATGGATGGATTGTTTGAGGAATGATATGAACGAAAAAGGAATAAATGATATCGTGACTATTGACAGAGGAGAATGGAAGGCAAAAACGTATTGGGCCGACCCCAAATAACATGAGACAAGGGCAGGAAGATGCCCCATGTTATTTGGGGTCTCCAACACGATTTTATCTTCCATTCTCCTCTGTCAATCGCGGTGATGACATATATCTTTGGTTGCTTTTCACGAAACTTAGCCAGGAAACATATCACTATGTAAAACTATTTTTGTATAAATATTTGAGAACAGTTAGAAAGAGTGGGCTAGGTTGTCCGTCTCATTCTAACGACTAGCTTCTCTATACAGGGCTTCATGATTTAAATTCCACATTTAGCACATATTTGGACGTGTTAGTCACGTTGCCGTCCAGTTCTCATCACTGTAATTTATTCAGTAGGTGGTGTATGAGATCGCAAATAGTTCGCAGTTATGAATAAGACCTTGATTCAATTGTTTCACACAGGCCAATGTAGCTAAATAGTAGACCATATTTGGTGAAAGTTATTTTCTGGATGTATTTTTTTTATTAACCAGAATTATTAAAATAATCGCATGTGACTAAAAGAGTGATATAAATGTTGGTAGATGGAGAGGGAGAGGAAGTCCAAGGAAACGATGGATGGATTGTGTGAGGAATGATATGAAAGAAAAATGTGTAAATGATTGCGTGCGGTTGACAGGGGAGAATGGAAGAATAAAAGGTGTTGCGGCGACCTCTAGTGGCATGGGGACAAGGGAAGGGAGATGATGATGAGCATTTAAAATTATTTAATAAACCTGCTTTATTAAAACTCTTTGTAAAATTATAGAGTTTAAAAATAATTAAATGAGAGAATTTAATAATGCGTAAATGAATGATTAATCAATTCATGCTAAGAAAAATACCTATTAGCTATACTATACACATAGTGAATCATGTATACATAAGTATGTTCGACAGCTACAATCTGCATCGTTTATTTGACAAGGCTATTCATATCAAGCCATATTTTAAAACGTATTGCGACTTCTTCTAAAGTGTTGTGCTGAATGACAAAACATGCCAGTCCATCATTTACATTCTTGCCCATATCTATATTATAAAAGTTTTGATGGATGTTTGTTATTCAACCACATCAGGACGTTTGAACGGATCAGATTTGGCACAGACATAGATTATAGTCTGGAATAGCGAATAGGACTTTTATTTCATCAAAAATTCCAAGCGAACGAAGTCGCGGGCAACAGCTAGTACTACGTAGTTGTAGATGTATGTATTATGACTGTACAACTAACAATTATAGAGGAATGTAATGTGGTCCTGTTCCCTCCTGATAAAAAGTACCATGACATTACAAGCAAAACATTCAAGTTTTCCTTAAAAGGCATCCTTGGCAATTGATATTATGTCATTAAAATAGTATAGGTGTATATTTGGCAGAGCTCATCAATCACATAGTAAACAAAGAAGATGTTTTGTTTATACAATCTTTTTATATAATGCTTGTGTTGTAGTGTACACACTATAATCTCTTTCATACATAATACATTCTTGACCTAAGGAATTTTATGAGAGTAGGCGAAGCTATAGTATAAAGGGTATAAACAGACTCTTAACGAGGCCGAAAGGCACTTATTCTCCCCGTCATTGCGATCATTTTTTTGTTCTAGACCATACCTGGGAACCTTCTAGTTATGGAGATGTTGGGGGTCAAAGTTCCAACTTTTTCACAAGTTTTTTTTTAAATACCTGTTTTTAATGTAAGATTTTTACTTTAAACACGTCCACGACTACGTTACTATTCAATCCATCCATCAGCACAATGATTTGAGTGCGTTACATTGAGTCCTACCGTAAAACGTGAATTTTTAGTCCAAAAAAAAAAGTCCATTCCCAGCACAAATTTTTGCGTAAAGTTACTTAGTTTGATGAATATAATGCTTGGTTGACGGCTTCGTGAAGAGTCTGTTTGCACCCTGTATGCTATGATTCTGACACGGTGCTTTTTCGTTGTCTACATAATAAACTTGCAAATTGCAATTTTTCATGTGTGTGTTTTATTTCTTATTCTGTAAAAAAGAGTAAAATGCGCATACCTGTTTCTTCTCCATCTTTGCCTTGATATCTCTTGCTAGAGTATAAAACGCTGACTCAACATTTAAGGAGTCTTTCGCTGAGGTTTCTATAAATTTAATCTGATATTCTACGGCTAACTGTTCACCTCTCTCTTTTGAAACCTAGAAATATAAAACAAATTGATGTTATATCAAAACTAATTACAGTTAATTAGATTAGGTGGATTAGAGTTGATGATTTTGTAATTAGACATGAATATTGTTAACTGGCTTGTTAGCTGTTCTCCCTGTTAATCCCCAGTTATTCTTATCAGACGATAAAATACCGCCAAAAGCATGAGTCACAAGTGTGATTGGAATAACATTTACAATTCCATTTGCCACTTATCAATACCAACATAATATTATTGATAACACATTAATGTGTCCATAGAGCTCAAACAGTAGGAAAACCATATTACTTTCATGGCATTATCAACATATACTAAGTGTATTTATAAATTAACTGGCACTATTATCCTGTCATATTCAATCAAGGTTGAAAAAGATTAATTGTTATAGGATAATTATCAGCTCTCTACATTTGATGAATTTCAAATTCTAGTCAAATTAAAATGAGACAGCAAGTGTTTGTGAAGTATTGATTTTGAAGATGAGCTTTCAAATACACATTCATATTTAACAAGGGTTCATTGACCTATGACTATAAATGACCTTGCAAGTTTGGCTGGCTTTTAATGAATTTGGAAAGGTAAATCAAAGATCTATTAATTCTTATATAGGCAAGAGAAGGTCCAATATATGACATATTTCATCTGCTCTTACCTGTCTTTTAGCCTCTAAATCACACTTGTTTCCAAGAATCATCTTTTCAACATCGGCGCTGGCATTTTCTTCAATATTCCTGATCCAATTCTTTATATTTTCAAAGCTCTTTTCATTTGTAACATCGTAAACCAGCATTATACCCATTGAACCCCGATAATATGCTGTTGTGATTGTACGAAATCTTTCCTGACCTGCGGTATCCCTGGAATAATCATATTCACAGTACAATAGAAAATCCTTTATATTATGAGTACTGAATGCAATAAAAATTATCATTGTTCATTAGTTAGGTATGCACACAATAAATTATAATTATTTTCTAAACAATAATAAGCTTGAGAAGTATTATTATTTATAAATTATCTGTTTTAAATAACTAGCACCATATTATTATCTCATAAAATTACAGAGGTCAAGCATGACTATGAGACTAGAATTGCAGTGCAATTGTAAATTGTTGTTTTGTTTGCTGAATGTGTTACAGAACAACAACTTGAGCCATTGTGTTGATAGGCTGAAGAAAGGAAGTGGGTACATTGTGCTAGCCTCATTACTCATTTACGATTACAAAACTGGCCACTAGCTTTAACTTGACCGCGCCTCGTGACAGGTCTGGCTCTGTTTCACTAACAAAAGGGGACACAACAAATAAACCCAAAAATCAACTTACCATATTTGTAATTTTACTTTTTTTCCGTCGAGGTCTATCGTACGAATTTTAAAGTCAATACCTGCAACCAACAGTCCAGTTATTCGGGAGTCAACTAATTAATTAGTGTGTATGATGTCATGAACTCTCGATTCATTTAATTCGATAAGGGCTCCATTTATCGAGGCGCCGCGCCCTATCCGCCACGAATATGTGTAACGACACAATGAACATGGAAACAAAAATCCTGTTCCTGACAATATACGTAAAAAAATATCTGACAATAACCTTTGGTATATAGACTTGAATCAAAGTACTCACCAATTGTCGATATAAATGAAATATTGAATGCATCTTCTGAAAACCTGAATAATATAGATGTTTTTCCCACACCAGAATCACCTATCAGAAGCAATTTAAATAAATAATCGTAAGTTTTTGCCATTTTTTACAACAATCTGATTACGATACACATAGGTCTGCCATTCATTTGGCATTTTTGAGTAATCACTAGTGTTGTCAAGTAACTGTGTTGAAATTTTTCATTCGATCATAACTATTTCTTGTAAAATCGATTTGTATTTTAAGAAATAGTTTAGTATCATAAAAAGCAAAATGAATAGCACGCACATAAAACACAGATAAGCATAATGAGATAAGATAGTGAAATAGAAATTGATTTCGAGAGTGATAGGATTGTGATTCAAATTCTTAATATTTGAATGCGTCATACCAAAAATGAACGGTTTTTTTACCATGGCATTACTGATATTGCCGTCACTCGGCCACTCACCACGGCACTCACTGTCAGTTTAGATTTGACATTGACATAATTATATTGTGTTTGTGACTAGAGATGGGTCGTACTAGGCAAATCTTGGACTAGGTGCACCTAGTCCAAGTCCGTACAAATACTCGATCCAAATACCTGCTCCACCTAGTCCACCTAGTCCATGAAGTACGCATACTTTATAGTGATGCTTAGTCTTTGCACGTGTAGTACGTACGTACGCAGTAATGAATTGTAATCTTCCCTTCATACTTTACACAGGCTTAGGACTGTCAACGTATAGATTTATCTACATTGAAGATTGTTAGCGTATTTAAATGATTTCAATTCATTTTTCAGAGTACTTAATATGTTTTGTTTTCCTTTTTTTTTTTTTCGAATCATGTAATTTACAATAATTTCTTTTTGTTTTCCTTTTTTTTTAAATCACGTAACTATATACAATCATTGCTTTTGTTTTTTTTTAAATCACATAATTATTTACAATCATTGTTATACACTATATACAATAATTGCTTTTTGTTGTTTTTTTTTTTAATGACGTAACCATATACAATCATTGCTTTTGTTTTGGTTTAAATCGCATACCTATTTACAATCATTAAAAATAGATCTAAGTTCTTTAACAATATATTAAAACTTCGTTACGAAAACCGATCACTAAATAAGTCCGATAGAAGTTAGCGACGTCGAGTAGGTATCATACGTCAATCGAGATCACATTCGCACGAGTCCGTACTTGATACTCGACTGCATCATATAGTCTTCATTCGCATCGAGTATTGTCAAAGTATCTATTCTACTTATTCTATAAAGTCTGCCTAGTGCCTAGTCCCGACTAGTCTCGATCTCGAGTATTGACAGACAAGGATGGAAAGACTGCGGAATAGTGTAGTTAAAAAAGGACAGAATATATTCTTCCACAACACGGTGCGCGTCGCGTAACTTTTATGCCATTGAGATATGGTTCAAATTCATACGACTGGCACACGTATGATCTATGTAAATACGAGTGCGCATCGCGTTACTTTTATGCCTTTTGAATTAAGGTTCAAATTCAAGTGACTGACTCACGAATGATTTTGGCAAACATGGATGAGCTAGGACTATGCTACTATCTCGCTTCACCGCGCCCCGACGACACGGTGAAGCGAGATAGCAGCATAGTCTAGTACAGTCGGTACTTCGATTCGCGCGGGCCGCGGGTGCCGTGCACTGCGTAGGCACAGTGAGACTAGGTGGATCAAGTATTTTAAAAGTTAGAATAGGTGCAGCCTAGTCTCGTTAAATACCTAATCCCTGGATCTGTTCTAGTATATACGCTTCATCTCTATTTGTGACTTGTGTCGTTTAACTCGTTTGTGAGACGCTTTCGTTCACTGCAGTTGCGGATGGATTTAGTTTTATTAATAATAAGTTGTAATATGAAGTAAAGAGACATAAAAGTGTAAATATTTGAACTCCAAAATGTTTTATCATGTGAGTGGATTACTTATACTTCTTAGCGCGCTATAAATTCACTTGTTTTGGTATAACTTGTTTTGTAAACAATGTTTCAGATATCCTTAGAACACGAAATTCTTCTACACCCTCGGTATTTCGGGCCGCAGTTACTAGATATCGTAAAGCAGAAGTTATATACTGAAGTAGAGGGCACGTGTACAGGAAAGTAAGTGATAATTTGAATATTTATTTTAAAGGTTATGTACTGAGATAAATGTTACTATAGATGTATCTGATCAGACTGGAAGCCCCGATATAGTTGGAAAAAGGCGAGTCAGATGATGGGTAAGGTCGCTTGTTCATCGGGACACTAAAATATTAATTATTGCTTAGTTTTATACACTTACCCTATAAACTGTCAGAAGTCCTTAAAAATGCAGGACACTATTTTTTATCCAAGCAATTCTATTTTCAGATATGGTTTCGTAATAGCAGTGACTGCAATAGACAGCATAGGCGCTGGTCTGATCCAGCCCGGGCAGGGGTTTGTGGTGTACCCTGTCAAGTACAAGGCTATTGTGTTCCGGCCGTTCAAGGGAGAGGTCCTTGATGCTATAGTCACTCAAGTGAATAAGGTGAGTTTCTAATGAAGCTATCTTTCCATTCTTCTTGTATCTACTATCTATGTGTGTTGTATCTTGTGTTTTATTCTAATATACAATTTGATTAATGACTGGTCAATGTGGAGACACTTGGGGGAGGCCTACGTCCAGCAGAGGATGTCTTTCGGCTGTGAAATGATGATGATGATACAATTTTATTGTTGTTACTCTTAAGTTATTTTATTAATGCACATTTTTTTTTCTTCAGGTTGGAATGTTCGCACAAATTGGCCCATTGAGTTGTTTTATTTCTCATCATGTAAGTTTGATTTACGTAATTTATTATATCTATGAAAATGAGACTGAAAGAAAAGTGGGCCCAGAACTAGGAATCTTGAAAGTTGGAAAACAAACATAACTGTTTGTTTTCCAACATACAAACATCATTTATTTTATGCAATGCTTTTATGTGCAATTTAATTAGAGTGTGGCGCCATCTTGACTGCCACATAAGCAAGACAATTCACGACATCTGTGATCACACCAAACAGCAGCTGTCTTGCCAGGATTCAATTTGGTTGACACATACAACATTGCCATTAGCAAAATTCGTTTATCTACTGGTGCAGCTCAGTAGAGTTTAATGGCACATAATAATATGTGATCGTTTTTCTACGCTCATAATCACGCTCTTTCGCCACTCTCGTATCTCGTTGTGGCGTGCAAACCGCACAGTCCATTGCCACAAAAAAATTGGCTACATGAGAAAATATCCTAGGGCTGACTTAAATAGGTTCACTCAAACTTCTTCATATGTTTAGCATGCATCCTCTTGTGACACAAACTAGCGTCCAAAAACGAGCTTACAAGCGTAGATAATAATAATATCTATAACCTCCGTAGTTTAATTGGCTAAAGCACGAAGGTGGTAATTTTTTTAGGCCTTATCCAGAAGGGACGAATTCACCGCGAATCAACTCGAACTCGCGAATTCACACGCTCGTTGGCGAGGTACTGGGCGCTAATACATCGCGAGAGTTGAAATTTCGCGCGTAAATCGCGTGCACTTCGCTTAGAGTTGCCACACGTCCGGAATTTTAGCTCAGTGTTCGGAATGCGGGGGTGTTCTAAAATGTCCGGAAATCCAAAAATAAAATATTTTTTAATAAAATCAACTAGGAGTCACTTGTATAGTGCAACTGTCTGTGTGACTATCACTACTAAACGTAGTGTATTATAAATAGCTTTTATAATAATTCATATTTTAGGCAAATGTTCTGACAAAGGGAGTATTTTCTGTTTTCAGACCGCGAAACTGATAGGGACCCTTAATCCAAGCAAAAGCACGTTGCACGCTCCTTTTGGAACGCAACGTAGGCGTGTATCTATTACGCGCACTAGATTCTCGGCTAATTCACTCTTTCCGGACAAGGCCTTAGCATTTCATGACCTTGAAAATTTCCGTTTCAGTCCATCCCAGCTGATATGGAGTTCTGTCCAAATGTGAATCCTCCATGTTACAAGAGCAAGCAGGAAGACAACGTCATACAGGAAGAGGACGTTATCCGGCTCAAGATAGTCGGCACGAGGGTTGATGCCACGGGCATCGTGAGTATACAATAGCTGCTTTTCTTATACTGTTAAGGGGCACTAGTTTGCACTAGGTGGCAAATTGGTGACAACCTCATTTTGTTACAATCAAGTTTCGCAACACACGTCTGTCTTTTACGGCATATAGCCGTGATACATTGGGCTGCCGTGCCATTATGCGCATTTTAATGGTTGCCGCAGCCAGAAATCCTTGGCCGCCTAGTGCGCGGGCTCCTATACACCGAGAAAATTTAATGGTTGTTTTCCCGCGGCAGAACAACTTGCCATAAGGAGTACTTTCGAAACATAGAGTAAAACTAAAAAAATAAAGATATTTTTGTTTTAAAATAATTTAAAAAATATTCATCAACTCGAAAACGTGAGAAACGATAGTAACATTAGACGTAACTTGTAGGTACTCGAATCGCACGCGGGTCAAAGATCGCGCGGCCGGTCGGCGCCCGGCTTGCGCTGAGCGTAGGTATCGGGATGTATTACTATTGCTTTCGTGGTCGCTTTCGAGTTGTTTTTCACAATGGTATATCTGCCATTTTTTGTTTCTAATATTTAATTTGTTTATACAACGATTGTATTACCAAGACAAAACCATTTTCTGCGGGAAAACCATTAAAATTTCTCGGTGTATATCCATTAGGGTCAACTCACACCGAAAGAGCGGCGAAGGGCAGCGAAGCGCAGCGACCCGCTCGGTAGAGAAGGCGCGCGGAGGAGAGCGACCCGTGAATTCATCGCGGGCGGGCTCGAGAAGGCGCGCGGAGTCCCGCGACTTCTCGAGCAGTCGCGGGACTCCGCGCGCCTTCTCGAGCCCGCCCGCGATGAATTCACGGGTCGCTCTCCTATGCGCAGTTCACTTTCAACAAAACTCGAGGAAACTTGTGTTTAAGCAGTGTATAGGCAGTAGTACATTTGCACCAAATAAATAAGCTTTTCTTCATCTATTTCCATCACTTCTGTATTCGTTGCACTGCAAGAAATGACTCCGCTCGCGCGCAACAGACGCGCGAGGGGCGGGATATTGCCAGCGGCCGCTCGCGACTGCTCGAGCATTCTCGGGACTTCCCGTGACTTCTCTCGCAGTCGCACGGCTCCGTTTATGGAATTCGCCGGAATTCCCGCGGCGCCGCGGGCATCCGCGCGACTCGTTCGAGTTTCTCATGCGATAAGTATTATAGTAATGAAAATAAAGTTAAAATTCATATGACACTGAAACTGCGCTCCGCTTCGCTGCCCTTCGCCGCTCTTTCGGTGTGAGTTGACCCTTACACATCAGAATGGCTGACGCAGCTAGGGTGCCTAGTGCGCGAGTGCTCTAGTTAGGATTTTTACAATTTGCTTGAAATTTGCATTTATTTAGATCCTGTATTTTAAAACGACATCAAGGAAACCTCTTATTCAACCAGTTTGTATGTTATTACATGCCTGCGATTTTCAAGAAACCAGCTGAACCAATTTATATTTCTCGTTTTGGTTGTTAATGTTATGTAAATATGTTTGGTATCCAAATGTACATAAATACATGGGATAAGGGTGATGAGATTTGGTGTAACTTGTTACAAGCATTTTATGTATTTTTTTTTCTTTTCCAGTTCGCCATTGGAACATTGATGGATGATTACCTAGGATTAGTGACACAATGATTTTTATAAATGGAATAAGTGTACAAAATATAAAATTTTCAAATAAAAACAGAAACATCACTTTGTAATCATTTATTTGGCATTCAAATAATAGGCTAAAATTACATACACAATGTAACAAAAACAATTCATCAAAAATGATAAAATATTTGGACACCTTCAGTCTATTTGGGCAGTATGAGTGGTGGTACATAGTGAATCACATGGTATGTGCTTGTCGATGTTTCACTGACCTTAATTATCCTATATTAAAGGAACTTACTTCTATGAGAAACAATTATAATTATTTGAAATATTGTCTATAAATCTGTGCTCAATGTTAGTATAACGACTCGTGGTTGGCACAGAGCTGAGAGCAAATTGCAGGTTATATCGAAAACCCCAATCGTTACCGCTTTTCTTCAATACTTGCGGGTAAATATAACAATATTTATTTGATGATTAATGATTCTGGGAAAACCCCAAAATTGATCAGTCAGTCCTGTATCAAACACGTGCGTTTCAATCGATAAATTGTGTTGTAAATACATTCAAGTGTTAGTTAATAACATTAAATAATTGACTAATAATAAGCCGAAAACATACAGAATGCCAAATATTCCAATAATTTAATATAATATCAGCCTCTATGATATTACGAGAATTTCACGTCAATGAGTATGCTATGTCTATAATTATTTACAAATGTCTAATCGGAATCCATAAAAGATAAAATATCCAAAGGGACGAATCAGAGTCTTTGGTTCACCAATTATATACAAGCTATCAAAATACAAAATTAAAAATAAATAGAACCTAAACAAATATTGCTCGTAAATCAAAATATGGCATCTAAATAAATAATACTCAATATGAGATCAGAAACAAACTAAGTGACTCCTGGATATTTATAAAGATGAGAATAGACAAGAGCATTTACTTGTAACAAAACATCGAGCCACTCTCGTGTCTCACTATTTCGCGAATCGAACAAAGAGCACGTCCCTCGACGCTTTGTTAAAACTTGATGCTGCTATCAAACGAGCGAATATGCGTAACATTTCATAGATCAAAAATGCGATCGCGGCCAAAACGAGCAACGCGGAGATGAAACGCAAAATGGAAAAGAATGTTACAGGTAATGCTGAATTTGGCGTTAGCATTACTTGGAACATCAGCTCGAGCATTCGCGGGATTGTTCTTACGTTACATGGAAATGCTCGATAAAATGCTCTAGTGTATACTCATCTTAGGCACCAAAGGAGTCCAAAGTAGCGAATGTCCTTTATAATTATACAAGAACGAGGTATAATAGACATATCAATATATGTGACAACATGTCCATTTATAACAAAGGGATATCTTTTCGCGATCAAATTTAATTCGCTACGATTCTGCTTCTTTAATTAAAATTTTAAGTGACAAAAACAATCCTGTTTTGTGAGTACAAAAAGGGATACTATATAAGAGTACTAATAGGGTTTGAGAAGATAGATGAGCTACAGTATGAGAAACAGGTCATTGACATGTAAATAAGGAGGCTAATTTACATTCAAATTCATGTTGCAGTGCCAGACAATCTACTCAAAGACTATTTTGTACCCCAGCACAATGTTGTACTATTTAACACAAAGGTTGACTGGTAGAGAATGCCAAGTCCACCTACGTAACACTATTTTCTCTAAAGAAACAGAATACGCAACGTCTAATAACCTAGTATTACTAAAAAAAGTAATTACTTACATTCCAATTAGCTCTACTATACCAAATATTTATATATTATAATAAAATATTGAGACATAACATTGTGCAATATAGTGTAATATGCATGATAGAAGTTATACTTTGAAACAATCAGTAATTATTTTGCAGTCACAATAAATTTGCACAAATTGCTCACAGAATTTAATACGCCTAATAATTAATGCTGATAGCTAATAACACAGTATAACTCATTATTTTAATTGATTAATTCAATTTCTAGAGATTCGGGTCTGGTTCATAATATCGACAGTCACTAAATCGAAAGTCGCTGTAACGAAAACGTTCCATCGACGGGTCAATAAATCAACAGTACCTCAAATCGATGGTACGCTACATCGACAGTACACCAAATCGATAGTACGCTATATCGACAGTACACTAAATCGATGGTACGCAACATCGACAATACACCAAATCGATAGTACGATATTGGACAGTATACCATAGTATAGACAGTATACCATAGTATCGACAGTACACCATATCGATGGTACGCTGCATCGACTGCCCGACTCGAGCCAAATACATGTGCGATAATACGTGGTACCGACAGTTATTTTGAAAGTTATTGTAATAATAACTAAGGGCTACTTGCACGAAACACTTAACTCGAGAGTTAAATGCTAACAAGAGGTTAAATTGACATTATTGTATGATAAACTGTCAATTTAACCTCGTAACATCAATTTTTCGTGCAAGTGGGCCTAAGGGTACTATTTACGAATTCATGGGTTTTAACCATTTTATGAACTGGATGTCTTCCTTGAGAATTGGAAAGAAGTAGCACAGAATCGCGACCGTAGGAAGGAATGGAGGGAGGCCTTTGCCCAGCAGTGGGACAATATGGGCTAGCTATAATAAATAAAATATAATAATTATGTAGGTTACATCAAAAACAAGCAATATACAAATTTAACAAACTGATTAAAAACTTTATAAAAGTTTGTTTGGTTCGGATCGGGCAGTCGATGCAGCGTACCATCGATATGGTGTACTGTTGATACAACGTATTATTAATATGGTATACTGTCTAACATCGTACTATCGATTGGGTGTATTGTCGATGTAGCGTACCGTCGATTTAGTGAACTGTCGATATAGCGTAATATCGATTTGGTGTACTGTCCATGTAGCGTACCATCGATTTGGGGTACCGTCGATTCATTAACCGGTCGATGGAACGTTTTCGATATAGTGACCGTCGAAGTAGTGACTGTTGATATTATGAACCTGACCCTAGAGATACACAAGCTACGAATCAGCAAAATTATGTCAGCTTTATTTCAAGGCACAAAACAAGAGTTCAGGATAAATATGCATTACAGGCAGACTAAACAAGGTACTTAAACCATTGTTCATATAATTGGTATCTACTATGTGAATACACTAAAATAGGATACACAGTAGGAATCTGAAATGTTAGCAGAGAATATGGGAATACAGTCAAGAGGAGTAAGAATACTTACCTACTAAAGTCACATGAGCTTAGACACACTTGACTATACAAGACTGTCCGATAGGTAGCTGTCTCACAAGAGTTTAGTTGAACTATACATACAATAACAACTAACTCCCATCACTTAACAGCATTTTTACTCCTGCAGTTAACTGTACCATCCACTTTCACGAAACCTTCTAACATTTCGTGCACATCTCATCGGGCATCAGGCTGCTCGGACGACAACACGACACAAACCACGATACCACACACCAGAGATCTTATATACCCGTACGTAGTATATTAGTATTTTCTACAACAAAGATATTCGATTATCATAATACGACGATTTTTAGTGGGTTGGCTTAGCCGCGTGCATCGACATTCTTTATAGTTCAGAGTTCACATTAAACACATATAGTTCAAAAATGTCAATATAACAAGATCTTATACGACGATTAAGATTACAGGGGAATAAGATTGAATACTATCTAACAGATAAATCTTAACATCAACGGTAAACACATCTATTTGCAACAATTAGTCTATCACTTTAACAGTAATAATACTGGTACAATTTTATTTTGAAGAATTTAATAGATCGGAATATAATAACTATTACACGATGGTTAAAATTGTTTTTCTTTACTGACTATGAAGGTATGTGGATTAATTAATTTTGCTTCCCCGTCTTTCTGGCAACTTAAATCGTCCATTCTGTCACTCAAAACCGAACACCACTTGATCAGATCTGTTGCTGTGAAGTAAATGCTTATCGTTCACAATATATTTAAATAATTGTAATAAAAAATATATGTGTATAAGAGTGCGCGGCTAGCTACCGCGCTTGGGACAATGAGCTAATGCCTTCCGCATTCAGATCCATTTACTTGTCACCATCAACATTACATTCACTTCTTCATGGCTGGTATTCCCTCCCCTGTTCGACCCGCGAGCGTATCTACTCCAAAGATACAATATTATCATCTCTAATAGACTTCTGTTTAACGTATCCTTGGAGTGGACTTGACATCAATTAGAGAACTAGCTTCAACTACAACAACCACGTGATTTTCATCAAACTAAGTGGAAGACTCGAATTATGACCTAATTTAAACATCTCGAATTTTAGTACTGATCGTCAACATTTTAAGTACAAGCCGCTGAATCGATTGAATCATTTTTTTATTCGAGTTAAGTTTTTACGTGTTATTAAGTCGATGTATTTTTTCAAATCACGTTGCGTGTAGTGTCGACCGCGAGTCGAACATTCCTGCGTGTAGTCCGTGGCCGAGCTGGCAGAGCCTCGCTCAACGCCTGACGTGGAAGCACTGGCACTAGGCGGCCGGGTGTCACGAAGGCGCCGCGCCGGCCGCCGGCACCGCGGGCGACACCGGCCCGCGCACCGCCTCGATGTAGTCCTTGATGAGTGTTGCGATCTGGTACGCCTAAACAAGCAATAAAAAATGTTAATACCAAAATTATTATAAAAACTATTGCAGTAGCCCCCAGAGGCTCGCTTTGGTATCAGCAACAACGTCTAGGACTACCCCAGTTCAATTTACACTGGGCAAAACAGTCTTTTCAGCAGTCAAAATTTAGCTCAGTAGAGTACACAACATACCTGATCAGTAGACAGTACGAGTTTGGCATGTTTGCGGTCTGCCCTGGTGACGAGCAGTAGCGCTCTGGGCGCGGGCGACACAGCCAACAACTGGTCGTGGTCGTGCGACACTAGCGCCGCGCGGGTGCCGCGTCGCAACAGCGTCAGGCCTCGTGCGTCCACCGCTAGCCACAGCGCTCGCGGCCAGTTCGATGTGAATGATTGCTGTGATTAAAAATAAATGTTAAGGATTTTATAAAGAGATAAAGTTGTTAGTATTTCTATACTATTCACAAGCGCCATAGAATATTTTTGTAAAAATGTGTGGTTTCTGGGAGAATTTCCATGGAACTGACACTGCCGAGCGCCGATATTTTCTTTTGGGGCATGCCCACGTCTCTTTTCTCAAACACTGCAATTCCTGAAACCCAGAATTAACAATGGCGAGGCAAAGCTCTGGTCTTGAATCCCGTAAGGAAATTAGTCGGAGGAGTTAAAAATAAAAATTCATGATTCACTTACCATGACATCGAAAATGGTAGCTCTAGTCAACGGCCACGAAGACGCCAGGGTCAGCGCCCTCTGCATGGCGGCAGTGGGCGGCGTGCCCCGCAGCGCCAGGTGGTGCAGGCGCACGGCGGGCGCGGGCAGCGCGGGCTGCGCCAGGCGCGCGGGCAGCACGGCGCTGGCGGCGGCCGCGCACTCCTCGCCGCCGCCCGCGCACTCGCCCTTCACCACCTGCGCGTGCAGCGCCGCCAGCATCACCTACGCACATACATTATTGCTATCGTATCGCACACGACTGAAGTAAAACTTCTTTAGCTCCATCTACATGTGAGGCAAACGTCGTAACGTATTCACCAGCTGACTCACCAAGTCAAGCGTGCGTAAAGAAGTTAAACTTCAAAAAAAAAAAAGACGTGTGGCACTCGGAGACTGCCGCGGTAAAGCTATTGCATAGCATTTTTTATCAACTTATGTAATTATTTATTCACTTTCGTGTAGGTTGTATAGGTTTTACCTATACAACCTAACCTCCTAGCTCCAGCGGTAGATTAAATATAATAACATAGGCTTGTCAATATCTGACACTACGTGTTAGGCACTAGGTGTTAGGTTATTTTCGTTACGAAATTTCTGGATTCGGCCTCCACGCTCAAGGCCCGCGATAGAAGCTATGCAAAAGCTTAAAAAAAAACTGCGTCTCGGGACGCCCGACCGAAGTGATAACTTAAACAAGCCAGATAGACTGGCGCCGTAACGCGTTACGTAACGAAGCGATTTAAGTCAGATTACCTACTGAATATTTGTCAAAGTCCGTGTCCGAACACGTTTACGGTCAATTTGACCGCAACTTGATACTTTGACACGGTCTATGTAACATAGCAAAAAGAGCAGTGCTCGTAGTTCGAGCGTTACTATTACATTTTGGTAGATTTGGCCGGAAAATAGCGCTAACACTTACAGCCTCGTCGGTCTCTATAGGTAGTCGATCGTGTCGCACGGAGTGTAGAACTTGGTAGTACAACAGTTCCATCTCGGCGGCACACGATGTCTGTAGAGGACGCTCGCCCAGGAACAAGCGCTTCTTAAACACCAGCCTAACAAAAAAATAAGCTAGTTATGAACTTGTTATTGGAAAGGTTAAAATTGACAATGGTTAAATTAGGCGCATGACACGATATCTTCAAGGTGGCAGTCTCATCCTCCTTGCAAATCTAAGTCCTCTCTATCAGACCTAAAGCAACTTGACAAGACAAAAGAAATAGTCCAAAAATTCCAAATCAGTGAAGACTAGTTTACCTGCAAGCTGCAGCAGTAGCGCCGGCCTTCTCCCACCGCGCCAGCACATCGCCAACTCGCTCGCTCCCCGCCAGTGCTCGCTCACCCGCGCCCGCTGGCGTCGAGTTCGCGCACACCTCGTATAGGGCGTAACCTGTGCACAACGACACAAAGTTATGGAAGAGGCATAGAGTTAAAATGAAATAATTTTGGCCGGCCAATGTGGGTGTATGAAGTAGCTAATGAGGTTAATCATACAGACATAGGATTACCAGGACCTTTTGGATAAACAAGGCTGTTTGCTTGTTTTATTTCAATGGGAATTAATGCACCGGCTCATTGCCACCGAGGACATAGCTAGGCTACCGACTATTTACTCGCTCACGAGACGAGAAGTCAAACTAACATCTCGTTTTTAGTTGCTAGCGCTACTCTCTTCTGACGGGAGACAGGTGGCCCCAGGGATGTACTGACCTGTAGCAGCATCGCTAAGTCCGATCTTCTCTCTCAGCATGGCGACGAGATGGTCGGCCGTGGCGGCGGGCCCGAACACCAGGCCGTGCTGCTTGCCGTCCAGCAGCAGCACGCGCACGTGCATGGGGCGCCGCGCCGCCGCGCACAGCACCTCCTCCTTGGAGGGCGCGCCCAGGCGCCGCGGCACTTGGGCTATGCTTAGAGCGACCTGGTACAAGTTTTTTTTTTTTGTTAAAAATCGACTAAGATAATTTTGACAGTAACAAGCATCGAGAGTGATACAACGCTGACGACCGTGCCTACACCCTGCAAATCAACGTACTTTTCATAGCGAAACACGTTTGTATATAAGCTTTAAAAGTTTTGAGAACACATCTGAAAATTACACTGCCAATAAAACACGATTCAATTCAAGCTGGTTTTCAAGCTCTTAAACGCTTTAATGCTTGTTAGTAAAAGCAGCAATAAATTTAGTGCAACCGACACTAGCGCTACTGTCTTGTAGATTGATTTAATAGGGAAGGTAACTGTTAAACTAATGGCGCTAGCATAGCGAGTTCCAAACTTCGTCATTGGTTGAAAATATGTTGACATTTGAAATTTCAAAATAGTATGACCTAATTGGTCAGATTGGGATCTAGCTATGGTCACACCATCTACAATGAGCTTTGACCGACCTTCCCCATTCAGAAAATTTGTTATTTTTTGTTATAAAATGTTGGTGTTGATCTTACCGTCGTACGGACGCGTCCGTCAGACGTTGAAGTGATAATATTTACAGAAGGTATGGTGGGCACTGTGGACAGCATTGTAAGCTGGTTGATGTAAAGGATGATATGGAGGCCAATGGGCTATCTGTTGAGTAATTATTAAGGTCAAGCAAAGCGGTGGTTAGAGGCTATAAACCTGTTTGGGCATATTTAAGGTACCTGTGAAGCATCTCACAAATTAATTGTTTTGCTCGTCAAAGAGTTATTTTTGGGTTCGATTCGCTTAAAAGCAAGCTTAAGCCTGGTTTTGCAATTTATAGGAAAAAGTTTAATTATTCTTTGGATTCTTTTAGTTGTGATTTTGGTTAATTTCATAATTTTTTATTTACAATTTTACATGTCAATTCCATCTGACTTTGCGACCCCCTTCCTTGTGACGTCTTCTGACAAGGGTAGATAAGACAATGTCTGTTCGTACCTGCTCCGCCCGCCGTGCGAACTTGCCCTCCTCGCCCGCGTGCAGCGCCGTCCCGCGGTAGCGCAGGTGTGCCAGCAGCAGGCGGCGCAGCGGCTTGGCGGGCGGCAGGGCGGCGCCCACGGCCGCGCACAGCAGCGCCCAGTGGCGCGCCGACACGCGGGAGGACGGCTCCGGGTGGTCCGTCGTCTGAAGGATAAGCCAGATATTAGTCTTTTATTTATTTATTTAGGATCTCCAAGAAAGGATGTACACAAACAAGAAATAAATAATCAGCGACAAAAGTACCACGTAGGTGTACTCCTTCACTTACAGGAGACCACAGCATACACAATAAAATGAATAACTAAGCTAACAAAGTTTTAGTAGCATTAAAAAAATGAAAATAAAATCATCGTCTTGTGCCGCCTATTCAGTAGGAAAGTAGTTTTCGTGTTGAGGGTAACAATGTTCCTGGCACCAACATCTCGCAACTCAATCTCGCAACATTTAATGTTGCGCAATTGATGTTTTCAATGGATAAAGTATTAAGAGAACTTTCGACGAATACAACGACTAAGGGCTCATTCACACGGGTTCCGGGATTCGTCATAAAACACGATACGTCAGGACGGAAAGACATTGCGTACGGAATCGTGTTTTATCACGATTCTGCCAAATATCCGAATTGATGTTCACATTCGTTTCGTGATTCAAAGTTTTGTCTTGGATGAACTATCGAACAGTAAACCCGTCTCAAGAAAACGATTCGTGTCTTTTAAAAGACAATACGTGATTTAAGACGTGTCCGACATTGATGCGACAGCGACAGTGATGCGTGTGAACACGGGCATTTAAAAAGCATAGCCGCCGTCAAAAAAAAAACGGATCGTGAAAAAACACGATTCGTCAATAAAAACGAATCGTCTTCGTGTGAATAAGCCCTAAGCGAGTTTGTTCTTATCTTGTTTTCTCACCTGTTTGATGAGCTGCATGTACAGCTCGCACAGCAGCGTATCCTTCTGCAGACAGCGCTGCAGCAGCGCCTGCGCCAGCGCCACGCGGTCGTCGCTGTCGGCCTCGTGCGGCGCCACGTTGTTGTTGGCCAGGTTCGTGGTGCTGCCGTCGTGCGTCGCTGTGAGCCCCGCGTGGCTCATTATGTCCTGTGGGCAGTATAATAATAAGTATGTATATGTATAAGGTGGGCAGATGTGATTTCAAAGACGAGGGGCTCGTGGTTAGGTTGTTACGCTCGCGTATATCTGTTAATATTATACTCGTTTGCCGCGGTCATCCCGGTCGACCAGAGAATGGATGACCAAGACAATTTCGGATCACGGGAAGTACGTTAAGCCATTGGTCGGGCTGTTACCGTAGCCAGATTCCCACAAGTCTGATAATCAGTGCTTCCAAAGGTTGTGAGTGTCAGGTAGGATTCCCTCTACGTAAAATACTGGTATCCAGTAGCATCTGGTCAGACTGCCACCTAACCTCATCATAGTTGGGGGCTAAGCAAATATGATGATGATACCTTGAATATCTGCATGGCAGCGACTTCCTCGGCTTCGTTGAGCTTGGTGAGGGAGTGTGGCAGGTTGCGCGACCAGCTCCAGTAACCAGCTGGGAAGCTCTTGTAGCTCTCGCCCTGGCTCTCCGCAGCCATGTCTAGTCGCATCTTCTCTAGCCTGTGCTTACTTAACCTGATAAAAAAATATAAAGTTATAACCTTCCCATATTGTAACAATCTAATAGAGAAGTATGGAAGAAGAAGACATGCTGTGCCAACCCCAAATGAATTGGGATAAGGGCAAGGGAATGATGAGAATGGTGATGAATATGTTTTCAAATCTGGGCGTATGTCCAGAAAAGGCGTTGACGTGGCGTACACACCGCCTGGACGCTTCGTAAATTCATACGCTAAGTGAGCATTGACGAAGCATTCGGCAACGTCTGGCAACGTTTTTGTATACATACATATTATGTTCGGCAAACGCCTAAGCGAAACTACCAGAACAGAACGGTCAGATTTGTTGCATACAATGTTAAATGGACTTCGTAATGAAAAATACATAACGAAACTTGTATGTATATCTTTGAGTACCAACCTTCGAAGAGTATTCCTCAAGAAGTTCCCAGCAGTAGCTTCAGTGGGTCTCCTAAGCATGCCTGAGTCGATCAAAGCTCGTCTGGCACTCTTCAGCGCAGCGGCCAAGCGGGACCGCTCGGACGTAGGGGCCGCACGCCTTGGAGGCTCATCAGCCAAGCCGTTAGCGAGCACCGGACTGTACGCTGCCATCAACCAAGCCGCCTCGTTCTTTTGGGGAGACTCCAATACGATGCACCTATACGATTCAATTTCAAGATCAGTCCTGATATCATAAGGAATATCAATAAAGTATCGCAGACTAACAGCTAAGTATAGTCGGTGCGAATCAAGAGCGCGCATTTTGAGACATGTCATTGACATAAGGTTTAGATTATAATTATTGACGAGCGCTCGTGAATTGCGACCACTATACAGTAAAGGCACATGGAGCATTGGCTGTAGAGCAGAGTTTTGAGCTGTAGCATTTTTTAGCTGGCAACATTTTGTTACCAAGAGTATGAGCTGGCAACATTTGCCACCGACAGAGAAGAAACTTCTCGCTAGTCGTTGACATTGCAAGCTATAGTGCGTCATGGTGCTTTTGGCGCTTGAAATACATAGCCGGGAAAACGCTGTTGGTATACATTTATGAAATGATCTGTGGATATTTTATTGAATAAAAATGGCAGCATGAGTTCCAACTATGGTGACACGCGAAAAGAAACCATGACGCACTCAATACGTCCTGAATTTTTGTTCGTTAGGTTAGTTTCTCGTCAGCAGCAGGCGGCGTATCGTTACGTTCAAGCGGTTATAACCAAGTCAAACATACCGATGTCCCTCTTCCGTCCCATGCTGCGTGACATCTTCGTCATCATTAACAACATACCGGTGTCCGTCGTGCTGTCCGTGGTGCGTGAGGCTGATGGTGAGTCCGTTGTCCACGGGGTCCATGAGAAGGGCGGCGATGTTGCTGTACGGGTACTCCGCGAGGACCACCTTGTCCGTAGGACGGACAAGGACCACGCCTTCGGAACCCACACCGAGGAGCACGTTAGGACCTATGGGAAAAATGTGTTAGATTTCGGACGCGTGTTTATTAGGTCCGTAAGATTAACGGCCCGTCGCCGTCGTCAACCTGGCATACACAGATTGCAGTGTGGAGTTTCGTGAAAGAATCCCGAAAGGCTTGAGTAATCCCGTGCAGCAGTACTTATACAAGTGCACCTTCATATAGATCGAATCACTCCAAGTGAGTAACTGTTGATTCTACAATAAAGACATTCTTCTTGCAATAACAAGGGTCATTCACACATTACAACAAATAAGACGAGAAAAAAAAAGAATTAATTATTGTTTTCATTTCCGCTTACCATGTGCCCAGTAGCCCTTATAGGTGACAGGGAACAGCGTGACTCCGTACAGCGGGTACTGCATCACGCACGACAGGTACAACGCCTTTGCAGTCAACTCCGCTCGGCCCGCGCCGTATTGACGGTGCGCTTGCGCAAGGATGTTCGCCTGTTGAGAACAGAACATTGTTTTATAGTCTGTCATTGCCATCTTGAAAACGTAGACCATGAATGTGTGAATATCGTCTAAAATATATATTTGAAGGAGGACGATTGTTTTGGTGTCAACTTACATTATTGCAATGCTTTACTCAAACAAACAACAGTTAAATTTGCAAAGACCCACCAATATCAATCGCAAAGGTGAGATAGTTCAAGTGCACATGGTGTAAATGGAATAACACCTCAATTTATGACCTGTTATAAGAATGTATGGTAAGTTAAAAGGCTGATTCATGTTCAACATGGTACTTACCCATTGCTGTGCCGGCCTGGCCCTAGCTATTCGCTGTGGCAGGAACTGTTCGGGCTGCGCGTAGTAGGCACGCGTGTGCGGCGGCGGCGGGCTGGGCGGGGGCTCCCCGAGCGACACCTGCGCTTGCAGGCCGGCCAGCTGCAGCGCCACCTTCTCAGACACCGGGAACTCGTCCATCTGGCCCATACAACGATATATAATAGCAACTATTGCACACAGTTCACTGTACTCAAAATTGGCAGATGTTTTAGAAGAATAACATTCAAACAACACCAAAAATAATTGTGAGCCGTCACGAGACGCCTGGCAGATGTAAAACGTCGAAATTATTTTGTACAAGTAATATACATAAAAGAACAGTACACAGAATCAGTACAGTATATATATACCATCGCATAGCATGGCGACGCGTCGCCACGGCATTCGTCGCCACGCCAACCACCGGTTTTACCCGAGGCTATAGATGATCCACATCAAAAAGTTTTAGAAAGGTTAGGCTACAATCGAAATAAGCGAGACAGTCTGTGCCAGTATAATAGGTACTCAGTGGAAACGGCGAACCCATATTAATGGGCGTGGCTTATTCTCCGAGCAACTGCCGACGCCTCATCGTTAAATAAGCCCCGCCCCGATGTTACTGCGTACTGCGTTGTCTTCTTACCTTGACGACGCTGTGCACGGCTTGCGCGTACAACAGCGCTACTTCGACGGGGTCGTGTGGAAGCTCGCGACCTCCGCGGAACAGGCGGCGCTTGAACACGAAGCGGTTGTCTGCGGAACCACCGCCTGGACCTTGTTGCCTGTACGGTACAAAAAAGCATGAAATAAAGGAGTTCTTTTCAAAAATACAAGAAATAAGTAAGGTAAGTTACAATATAATAGAACAGAATAAGTTAAAATGAGGGACAAGCTACAGAAGTAAGGATAGCCAATCCTAAAACCTAGTAATTTTTCTGCTGCTAGGATGCAGAACATTCTAAAGACTTGTGACTGTTAGCAAAATAAACCGAGAAAACTTACCTTATTTTAAGGCCGAACAAAACAGTCGCAGTTGATAGTCGTTAGACTGAATGAATTCCTACTAAATAAGCAACTAACATTCATTTACCACCATTTGCGATGGAAGTCAGCAATAGTACACAGTGACTCACATCTCCCACGCCGCGATGACGTCATATAAGTAATGCGTGGCGCGCACATGCTCCTCCGTTTGTGCGCGCTGCTGGTACACCGCCCAGCCGGCGCGCGACGGCGGCGCCAGGCCCAGCTTGTCCGCCAGCCGCGCCGCCGCCGCCGCCGCCGTGTCCGCCGGGTGCACGTCGATGGCCTTCGTGCGCCCGTCCAGGAAGAAGAACCGGCAGACTATGGTGCCGAGGCGACGCATTGCCTGAGAGAGGAGTTTTATTAAAGTTTGTTTTCTTTAGACAAAATATAGTGGCAAGGATCTCGATGTAAATGGTTATAACAACAACAACATTCATTTATTTTCAGGCAACTTTGACCTATATATATACCTTATAGACTTAACATACATCATGATAAAATACAAATTGTATTAGTAAATAGAACCTTCAAACTTAAGTCCTCCTGTCTCTTGTCCTCCTCCAAGAAGAGGTGCAGATAACATGTTGGTATTCGCATCACGAACGTCTTAAAGTTGACGTTACGGCGCGAGACAACCAGCTGCACTCTGGCTACGTATACTTGGTCTTCTGACGCATGTACTCCACGAGGTCGTTCTCCGCCGTAGTGGTGTATGGAGGCGGAGATATATACCGGTGTATTCGGCCGATGTGTCGCGGCACGATTAGGCACGTTGGGCTGTGATGGAGCCGTGCTGCAACGGTTTTTGTTGGTACGACGGCGCTTCCTCCTCAACACCGTCACAAAACCAGCATCAGCCCGAATCGGTGCCTTTTCGGGCATGGGCTTCCCAGTAGCAGTTATGTCCGCGACATTTTCAGGAACATGTTGTGATTTTGCAGGCGCTGCAGAAACAGGCAGCGCGTCATGCAGTATTGTGGCGGCGGCAAGTGGAGGAGCCGACGGGACGGAGCGGGGCGCACAAGGAGCGCACTCGGCAGACTCAGCATTTTCCAGTAATGACGGTGACAACACGGCTGACGCAGCTAGCCGCTGATACATTCAATGTATCGTCGGCTGGTTTCGCGTCAGCAGTTCCAACCAACTCCGCGACGCATGTTAACGTTCGATGCACCTACCCAACAGTGACCAGATACCGTTACCGCGAACGCGGACCGCGGTTACGAAATCAGTCCTTATTTGACCCAGTGTTAAGTCAAGAACGCGCGGCATGTTTCAAAGCTCAGATTGGCAGTTGAAAAGGTGGTTGACAACACAGTCAAGTACTGGGCTCTCAAAAGCCGTTCTAGCGGTACAACACTCTCCAAGAATCACAATCTATTTTACTAACGAAAGTTTTGTCTGAACCCTGTGGGAAAAATGCGTGAGTGTATGTATGTGTAGTTTACTCACAGCGATCTCCACAGTGCTGGGCGGCAGCTGCCTGGGCGCGGCGCCGCGACAGTTGTCGAGGCACCACTGCGCGCAGTGCGCCTCGCGCGCGGTGGGCGAGGCGGGCGAGGCGGGCGAGGCCGCGAGCAGGCGCGCGCGCGCTCGCAGCCACGCGCTGTAGTAGCGCGCCAGGCCGCGGCTGGGCTGCCACGCCACCGCGCACAGGCACAGCACCAGCCACACGCGCTCCGCCCACTCTTCTACTGGACATTCTGTTAGCTGGATAGTAAAAAAAAATGTTGCAATATTATTGTACTCCATAATTTTGAGGACATATCATTTTTACATTAAACTTTGTTTTGGACAAGATCGTTAGGGGTATGTTTGTCCCGAGTGGGCCAATAGGAAATCGGGTCCACAATCGGATTTTATGCAGAAGATTGGGAATTATCTGTAAATATCTTGTAATGACATTCAGAGCAATCAAATGTCGATTTTGACCATAAACAACTTACTTGTCTGACACATTGTACCAGAATCTCATCTCGTAACTCTTCCCGCTCTATCCCCTTGCCGATGACGGACTGTATAACTTGCGTCTCCTTCTCAGCTGTCAGCTCGCCTCGCATGTAGCGACACAGATCCTAAACAGAAAAAATAATTGAGTGATGTGGTCATACTATAAAATTTTAACATCAGAACTTTATAATTGATAATGGGCTAAATAACAAAACCGCCGAAGTGTGATTTATTACACGGATGGGGCTATTTTCCTGATTCAGCGTCCTCTGGTATCTGCCTGATATAACACAAAAGTACTGTTCAAATATTTTATTGCAGTTATGAGGAGACAGAAAAACACGCCCTAAAAGTATTAGACGTTTAAAAAGATACGTGAACAAACTTACTCTAAATATACTGACGGCAGCGGTAACGCTGTCAGGATCATGCAGCTGTATGTGTGAGGTCGGAATGTTGTTGCCTTTGTGGTACGTGATCATCTCCTCTTTGGTCAGCAGTTCCATGGACTTGCTCTTGCGTGTTAATGTTGCCATTATTGTACCTGGTGTAAAAAAAAATGTTATATAACATTTCAAACCTTATGAATACTAAACACAGATTAAAATTAACGTTTCTCTGTTGAGCGAATTTACAGCCCAGTTGGGTAAGATACCTCACGTAATTTGAAACCTTATTTTAATATACTTATGGTTGACTTTACCTTCAGGCGAGCGCGGATGATCATTGAAGTATAACTTGGCGAACTCTGACAAGTCGTTGGTGACGTCAGCAGGCGGCGTTGTGGGCGGCAAGGTGGTCGCTTGAGCCTCTATTTGATGTAATCGACGCTCTACGCGCTCTTTGCGGCGCGCGTTACGGTCTATGCCCTGTTGAGAGAAAGTTTAAATTAAGGATTTTTACAGAAATCATATAGTATAAGGATGCTTTAACAAAGACTGTCCCGATTTGTAGTGTTGAAATAAAATCTATTTTTTTGTTTTTACGCATCTGTTGCTCGAAGGATGTGTTCTAACGTATCCGTAAAAAGGGAACCTGCACCTTTGCGCAAACTGTCTACCGTCTGGGATCAAGTAAAATAATGGTTTAATTAGTATACACCCTTTTTTTAGGCATTTTTGTGCTTTACAGTTAAAGATGTGAGACTTACTGTAGAGTCCCCGTTCATCATTGGTGGAGGACTGATGCAGGTATCCATGGGTACAGGTGTCGGAGACGGTCCGGTGTCCAAGGGCGGCAGAGGAGGAAGCGGCGCGTCCACAGGTTCCGGCTCGATCTCAATCTCTTTGTGAATGAACCTGCGGAGCAAGGACGATAATAATGTTGTTTTTCAAATCATCGAAAAAATTAGAATTACATATAATTATACTCGCACAGGACAAAACGAAATTAAATACAAAGAGAACAACAAAAAATAAATATAAACTTACGGTGCAAAAAAGTTTATGGTGCAAATAGAATAAAGAAAACCTTTTTTGATGTTAAATAGTAAATACGATGAATAATATATCTTTACTCGATGATTTAGTCTTATTTTTATAAAGCAACGGCTATCACACTTCATTTTTATGATTGTTCCTGATCACCATTAGACTGCCTAACACTATGAGTGAAGTATCTTTACGTCTGTGAAGTTAGCTGCAGATTAAAATTTTGAATTGGGAACAAACTAGAGGAGGTTAATTTGGTGAGGTGAATTTAACGCGGTTTTTGTGTGTCCGTCACCGTTTTTCTCTTTAATTTCTGGGATATTAACACAATGTGACTAACCGCAGCTAGCTTCACAGACAAAAAAATCCGTAGTGATCTTCCAGTTTCACAGAAAATGAACTTGTTTCAGATTCTTCCTCTTCCTATATGGGGCCCTCCACGACGATGAGGATCGAGGAGCCTGTGACCCCTTCTCATTAGTTTGCGAATTGTCGATGGCAGATCTATCAAATGGAGATTGGCTATGGTCAATATAAGTCGACCCGATACTTTGTGTGTATCGAAATAAGTACCTAGAATCAATTTTGAACCTTATCGACATCATGTAATTGAAATCAAACCACCACGATATTTTTTGAAGTTGGATGATTTTTAAGAGTAGGTACCTAATAATACATTCAGACTGGAAATTGCATTCTCCTCTTTCTCTAAAACGGGTACCAGAGGGTTCTATGAGGGACATAGTTCGTTTTTGTTACCCCTGTGGGAAAAGTGCGTCTGTCAAATGTCTATATTATAGGGTAGTTGACCAAAAAAAAATCGAATTAGTCCGTCAGATAGGTTTCTATATATATAGGATGCAGTGCGTCGAAAACTCGTGTGACGGCACAAGCCCCCACTCATGAACTTTGATGAGTTTTATCTTCGTAATTTTTTATTGATTTGATAAAACAAAAAATACGTATTCAATTTTTTTCGATAATCTAACTGACGGACTAAATAGAATTATATATTATATATATTTTTTTTTACTCGGGAAACATCCCTATTAGAAGCATCTCAACATACCCATTATTCTCAAGTAGTGTTGGTTGTGGCGGCGGCGGCGGTGGCGATGGCTCGCTGGCCTGCTCAGCCACCGGCCGCGGTATCACCGATTCGTAGATCGGCTCCTTGCTCTTCACCACTGACAGCTTCCCGTTGGGGATGATACCGTTGGTCAGTTCTGGTGGGGTTGTGTCTGTGGGATGGATATTATAATATAGAAATATTGTTCTAGGTTTTTTTATGATATCGGTGGGAATAACTGGATGAGAGCTTCGATTTGACCCAAGCTAAGTCCAGTTGCGTTTTATACAAAAATGAACCATGTAGAGTTAATGTTCATATTTGAATGATACGCTTGAACAAACATTTATTCTCGGATGAAGAGCTTGATATAGGTCAAGTACTCTATAGATCTTTGATTTCCAGAAGCCTAGAAATAGCGAAATAACGTATTATTAGCCCATACTGTCCCACTGCCGGGGCCTGGACCTCCTTCCATTCTTTCCATTGGTCTCGATTTTGTTGCTACTCCTTTCCAATCTCCAAAGCAGGGATCATTACCGTACCGCAATCTTCTTCGTAGTTTGTCACGGCCCCGTGTTGCTATTTCAGAGAACCAATCTTTGTTCAATAAAAGGTAGTGAATGGAAAATAAACTTCATGACCAACATAACTTGAGATACCGTGGAATTTGGAACTTCGTTGAAATGTACTAGATTTTACAGATAGATGATGTTTTCTGAGCAAACAGCGCCACCCTGACGTCTCAAGTTATATTGGCAAAGTAATAATAGCAATTTACATAGATTTTTGTTGATATTACCTTTAGCAGGAGGTGGTGGCGGTGGAGGTGGTCCGGCAGGTTCCGGTAATGTGCATGTGGTGGGCGGCGGAGGGAACTCCGGGGACTCCTCCGTTAGCGGCTCCTCCGGGGGCGGCGGGGGCAAGATCAGCGATGACGTCATCGCATCCCCGTTCGACATCGGAGACATTCCATTCATCGAGTTGCTCATCACCCCATTGAACGATGACGTCATAGACGCCGGTGGTGGAGGTGCGGGGGGTACGATGGGTTGTATGGCGAGCGTGGAGGGGGGTGGGGGCGGGATGGATTCTGAAGGCGCGCCGTCTGGCTTGCGCTGAGCTTCAGTGTGCGACTTGCTTAGCTCGTTCATTTCCGCGGCTAACACATGCTCCAACTGTTAACGAAAAAGGATATAAATTATACTAAAAACTTCACATTATGTGTGCTTAAAGAATAAGATGTGGAAGTGGTAGGCGGGAGCTCGGAATGGTGAACTGAATAAGTGGTAATCGTTTTCGCATCGGTTTCCCTTCGATCCCGTATATTCAATTGATTTTTTACGAATATTCCTTTACTTTGGGGCTCTAAATCATCTAATCACCAAAAGCACGACCCAATGCTGGGTAGATCTCTCTACATGTGTCAATTTCCATCTCGCATAAAGAATAAACAATTCAAAATAATATCCCACCTCTTGATGTAGATCATCAGCCAGCCTCTCCATGGAGTCCCCGATCTCCGCGATGGTCGGCTGATGCGTGTCGGGCTGGCCGTCGGGCGCGCCTCGCTGTGTGGGCACGTCGGCCAGGAAGTCGAACAGATTGTCCAAGTTGACCGACTCGGTGCGAGTGCTGGCCGGGCAGGCAAGGCCTCGCAGTTGGTCAGCCATGTTCTCGAGCTCTGCTCGTTCTTGGTTCGCCTTTTCTTGGAGACTGGAAGAGAAATTGGTGGTTTAGGGTGGGAAGATCTGTCATGGTGATGATTACAGTGGCGCTGTTGTGTATTCGAAAGCCTTTCTTTTCTTTTTTTTTTACGGATGGGAAATCAACAAATGACTTCTCCCGCTCGGAGCGGAAGGGAGTGTCAGACTTGTACTGACTAAAACCCATCCATGTTCCTTCCTTGCCCTTTGTGTTCCAGGGCCGCGGTATCTCTTTCGAACAGCCCGCAGCCCTGGCAGGCATCGGCCCTTGCGGACCCTCCCTGTTTGCTGACATCTCTTTGAGGCGCGCGTGGAACACGAACGCTCCGTCTACACGGCCTGTCGTCAAAAGACGGACGGCCGGCGAGCTAGCCCATTACTCACCGTCCACAGGTCCGCGAGATTCGAAAGCCTCTACTGCAAACTATCATTACGATCTTTTTTTATTATTGATTTTCATGAATCAAAATCGGCCATCAAAACCAAGGAACAGCTCATAATGCGAAAAGTCTTGCTATGTTGAGGGCAATTGTCACAAAGACATTAAAGATAAGAATGGTTTCCAAACGTTGGTTGTGCATGACTATAATTTCAATTCATCTCAAAAACCCCATCTAAAATATTTTCCTTTGCCTGCGTGCTTTTTTATCGCAGAAATTAGTAATAGCCCGATTCTAGATCAGCTACCAATCATCTCCTTACCTGTTCCTCTCCTCCCTCAGCTTGATCTCCTGGTTGACCCTCCTCATCTCTCTCAGCGCAGCCGCCACTTCCCTCGCGAAGGCTCCCCTGAGGTGCCGCTGCAGCGTGAGGGCGGCCCGGCGCAGGCGCAGGAAGGCGGCGCGCTCCTTCCACCCGCGCAGTGCGGCCTGCAGGACTATGGCGGCGTTGCGCCACTGTACGTACTGCCGGCGCTTCACTGAGCCCTTGTACCACTGTGGAGGGTTGAAGGAGTTAGTGCGTGACAAATAGACCGGTGTTGGACCAAAGAACGCTAGAATTTGGTTTTATTTAGAGCCAATAATAAGGTCACGAGAAAGAAAGATCTGTCAGATGGCATATGAAAAGGTTTATCATGCTATGTTTAGGAAACTCGTTTAATTTCGTGTTTTGACTATAGTAGCCTGTAGCTGTATTGCTTGTCCATTGATTTGATTATTTACCTTCTGTATTAGCAAAGCAGAAGATTGCAATAGCGCCGTCCTTTTGGCTTCGAGCGGGGCGTGCACGGAACTCCTCATGAAGATCTTCGTGTGTCCGATCTGCCAGTCGTCCTTTGGAGCATTCACTATTGCCGTGATAGCTCTGCGAATCAAATAAAAACAGAAAGTGAACAGCGAGTTTGCATTTGAGTTACGCAAAAAATACAATTTTCGTCCACATCTAGACGGCTCAACATCAAATATTACTTCATTTAACAAAATCATCCTTCAATGCCTAATTAATTTACCAGGGATTTCCAGCACAGGACAAAATTCCGTTCTATTTTTGATTTGCAAGAAGCAGAGGACCGGTCAGTGTAGCTTAGGGGAAGCCTAACTATATCCAGCAGTTCCACTATGTAATAGTAACACTCACTGTATCCCGGGGTTCTTGGGCCGAGGATGCGGCAGGAGACAGCGGTAGCGCGCCTGGAAGTGCGGCGCGGGCAGGTGGATGGGGTACCCATCCCGTCGGATACGCACGATCTCGTTCATGCCGAGGTACTTCAACTGTTCCAGCACTAGTTGTTCCGAGTACTTGCCCGCTTCTTTATTCTCGTTGGGCTTTATGCAGCGGACGTACCTGTGGGGAGATTAATATTTTTATGATCGTGCGTTATATGCACTGTCAGCCGTCACACTTGTTACTCGCGTCCGTGTGAGTGAGATAATAAAATAATTACAAGCGAGCGACAGAAAGAGATAGCGATAAGTTAAAAGGACTTACCACACGTCGGTAGCTTGTAGCATATCGACGAGCGACTGCAGCTGTGCTCTGAACGTGTCCACGACAGTCGGGCGACCCTTGGACGTGCCGCGCTGGGTGGTTCCCGTCGAGTTAGGACTTGACAATGATGTGTCCTAGAAGAAATCACGTAATAATCAGCCACAAACAAAGATATTTTTAGAACAAAAATACTTCAAAGAGCGAGGAATATACAAAAAATTATTTCTTCCACAGACTTCTGGATAGCGGAAACTAGAAAAACAGTAGCGCTGTTTGTAATCTACCTATTATACCCTTGCACCATTAGTATAAGGTCAAAAATAATTAAAACTATCACATACGTGTCCAGGCGGCGCCAAGTCTTGAACATAGTCAGCTAGCTCCCTGACGAACGGATTGGCTGACCGACTCAGATGGTCGATGAAGGCATCTTGCTGCGTGTCGCGGTTCTTGTCCACGAAGCTCTGCACGCTGTAGCTGACGGTGCCGGCGTAGTGCTGCACTCCGAACTCTTCCTCCCATTTCCGACGAGACCCCTTGACGAAAGATTGGTGGTCGCCAAATTCGCCTTGGATGTTTGTGAGGTAGGCGCCGTCTGAGCCCTGGAATAGATAAGTGGATTTTAGATCACAATTTGAATTGTATAAAGGTCCTCGGCCATTCATATGGCACATCAAACTCTACAGCGTCGAACGTTGTCTGAAACATGTACCAAATTTACGGTCGGGTATTGTATAAAAATAGAAGGAGTGAACTAAGGATCCGTTTCACGATATCCGGTTAGGCACTGATTACCAAACATTTGCAAACAGAACAGAATTGGTTTGAAATGCTCTGCCAGTTATGTTATCAAAAAAATATCCAGATGCGGCGAAACATGCCATTTACAACAATGACGTAGCGCATATTTAGGTTGCATCTTACCTTGGGCATATGACATTGTTCACTGAGCAACTTGAGCAAACTTCTGGGCGGCTTCTCTAGCAGTTCGAGACACGCCCCGTTATCAGTAAACTGGATCTGATTGTACACGATGCCTTCTTGCCGATACTAGAAGTAAGAAAAATGTAACTTAGTTCTACAATTATGAAAAAACGGACGTGGTAAAGAATTATCGCTGAACAATCATTTTAAAAAATCAGACGAATTGACAAACTCATTTTAGAAGGTCAGGTACTCGTCAGAACAAGTATACATCTAAAGTTGGTTAGCATAATAAATTCACAATTTAATTCACTGTTTTTTCAGTCAAAAAATCACAACTGTTAATATAAGTTCGATAGTCTTATGCAGACTGCCTGTTGTGTACGACATATTATTATGTAAAAAATAATAGACTTAAATTTGACGTATACTCACAATTTCCTGCTCCAATGCGAACACGTAGTTGTTAAAGAACATGTGCAGCTTCTCATTAGCGTAATTAATACACAATTGTTCCAACGAGTTGGTGGCGAAGTTCTCGAAGCCGAAGATGTCGAGCACGCCGAGCGCTCGCGCGGCGCGGCCCGGTGCCGAGCAACTGTTCACATGGCGCACTAGCCACGCGAACGTTCGCGAGTAAAGCGCGCGAGCCATCGCGTGACGGTTCTCGCGAGCCTGTTGACAGGAAACGGTTTTAAGAATTGTTGAGGAAACCTGGCTTCCAAATTGAACAATTGAACATCCTTTCAGAAAGATTAAGTAAAATTATGAATTCTTATTATACTTTAAATAATTAACAGGATGGCAGAGGACAGAATCAAAGACTTCGGTTATTTGATTGTAGTGTTATTTTTTTTTTATGACCTTTGATTTTGAGATAATATGCAGTGACCGGTCGCAGTCGAAATAAAATAAAAAGTAAAATTACCTCGGGCAATCGCAGTGGTATTTCCGTGATATTGCCTCGAACGTTGATCTGTCGTTCTAACAATACTCTCTTAGCGGTGGGCAGTGGCAGCCCCAACAGATTGGCGACTGCGTCCACAGCTTCCGTGTCTTCTCCAGCCAAGGTTGAACGCTCACCGTCCACATCCTGGAAAAAATAAATAAATGTATCATTGATTCTTGCCAGTGACAACCAGCTCTATACCTGCCCAGCCAATATCATGTTTAGCGTGGCGAACTGTTCAGGTCGGTATATAGTAGTCACGTAGTCAGACAAAATCTGAGTCAGCAATTCAAGAAGAAAGGAGAAGTGACGGGAAGAGGTTTGGGGATATTGCAACACAATATTATTATTTTTAGAAAGAAAACCAATCAACTAATTGTCAAAACTAAATAATTATTGCTCAACTAAGCTAATATACGCCCTAATGTTCTATGAGCAGGATATGGCATAGTTTCCTGAAACACCTAATCCCATAGCAAATATAATTATCTCTTCACGGCCACATACCTGAAACTGTATATTCCCGAGCCACAGTATGGCAGCCAGCACTTTGAAGAGTCCCTCGCACATGTGCGGCGGCACCTGCAGTACTGTGAGCGCCAACTGCAGAGCCTCCAGCTTGCCCTGTTCCCCGCCCCGTCCTCTGTGCGCCTCCTCGTCCTCAGGTCGTAGGTACTTGTACTGAACGTCCTCCCGCAGTCGGAGGATGTTGCGCAGTTCTGCGTTGGTCTAGAAACGAGAATAAGGTGGTTCAAGATCTTTAGATAGAAGAAGTGACTAGGTATAGGGGAAGTGACATGGTATAAAATCCATTCCGAGATTTATAAAATCTAATTAAAATCGCTACTTCATAAAGCAGCGAGAAGAACTATCCGCCTCTCTATTTTCGTTTCTCAAGTTGAAATAGAATTCAGATTTTTCTTGGCTTCGTGAACCAATTATCTTTCCAAGAAAGATACAAGGAATCTCTACACAGATTTACAATCAAATTATTTTTAAGTCTTACCTTAGTACCCTCAACGAGCTGGTAGAACACATGGTAGTTGGTTTCCCTCGGAGCAGGTCCTGTGATCCTGGCGCGTTCGAGAAGAAAGTCCCTCAAAACGGCGCCTTTGATCCCGCCGCGATGGTCCAACCGGACCTCGACGAATTTGCCGAAACGGGACGAGTTGTCGTTACGCACTGTTTTGGCGTTTCCTGCAAATATGCGATAAGGAATTTTAGGTATTACAATATTATCAGTTTAACACAGAATAGCTCTTTAATGACGCCGGAATTACACATTTGCGTTCCTATTTGGTGGACCACCACATCGAATCGTGTAGAAAAAATATTAGTCAGTGTCGGTCATTCCCATTCAAACCTTTCACGACTGTTTTCCTTTCAATCAGTGTGTAATATTAGCTATAACTATCCAAAATACCGCCATATACAGGGTAGAAGGGACACCGACTAACAAACGCTTACCACGTATTTAGTACATCATTCTAAATACGTGGTAGGCGTTTTTCCATCCTGTATTATTTTTTACGTCACCGTTTTTGGAGGTTTCAATTTTGGGCGCGGCTTAAACTAATGATTTAGTTTGTCAGCCCCTCCTTTTACACAAAACGAGGGGTATGTCTATATGACAGGTTGATAAGTTGATGACACGACTCACGGTGTTATTAGTGAGGGGGGGCACGCAGTGATATGATAATTTGGAAAGCTCGTCAAAAAATCTGAATTAACATGGATATGACATTTTGATGTCTGCTTCAAGTAATTGCTACCTCGTTTTTTATTCGGCGGCAATGAAACCGTTCGTTGATTATTCCCGAGTGTCATAGGCTACATTTAAATCGTTCCCGTGGTTTATTTTCCGTACACAGCGGAAGCGAAGCCGAGAACAAAAGCTACTAATATTATAAACGCGAAAGTTTGTATGTATGGATGTTTGTAATTCTTTCACGCAAAAACTACTGTACTGATTTGGATGAAATTTGGAACACGAGATAGTTTATAACCTGAATTAACACATAGGATACTTTTTATACCGATAGTATGTACCCGTAGGACAATTATCGAACTCCACGCGGGCGACGCCGCGGGCATAAACTAGTTGTCTATATTTTTGCTGTACCGAAAGGACTGTCTCGCAATTGTGTGTTGTCTCTTACCAAAGGCTTCAAGCACAGTGTTCGCCTCCAAAATCTGTTGTTCGGCCCACGAGGCCTGGCCCCCTGCCGCACAGAGGTACTGCAGGATCAGCTTGGTCGTCTCAGTCTTACCGGCGCCACTCTCGCCTGATATCACTACCGATTGGTTCTTCTCCCCATTCTGTTTAAAGAAGATTTATTCAGCGGAGATGGATAGAAGCAGTCACAAATTGGAAAAATGGTTCACCAATAGGAATACTAAAGATACTCCTTGTCTTTATTACCTTGTACAGGCAACGTTACATGAAAATATTATATCACCAGCATTACGTTTACATGAATCATAAGTAGATCTGCGGATACAATTACAGATCTTTTGAAAACTGATTCATGTTCCTTAGAAAAACTGCGACAAGAAAAACTCAATACGTTTATGAATAACTCTGACCTTCTATTGGAAGTAATTATGCATTACAATGACGTTCTTTTTGTCAAGATTTTTAAGAAAATCGTAGATAAGTAGTTTGTCATACCTGTAGAGAACTGTAGGCTGACTCAGCCAGCGCAAACACATGTGGTGGTAGTGAACCGAAGGCCTTGCCTCGGTACTCCCGCATGTGATCCTGTCAACACGAAACAAAAGCTTATTTTTTTTGCAGTTTGCCATGGGCTGTTCAAGTTGATATCGCCGCTGCCGTTAGAAATACCGCCAACTTAGTTCATAAGATTACATAAAAAATGTAATCATCCGCTTAAAGGTTTACAAGACGATCTCGGATTAGCATAATGAATGAATTAAAAAAATCTTTATTACATTTTGCCCCGTTAAATTGGTATATTTGTTTCATTAAAAAGAAAGTCAAGTCAAGTAAAAGGCCCATCTTTAAGTATCACGTTTTCAATTTCCATATAATTGGCAACTAGTCAAATGTAGTACTATTACCGACGTTAATATATGCACTCTTCATACATAATAGATAATTAACTGTTGAATAATGTATCATTTCCTCTTGTTTATCTGCTAAAGGAAATTGATGGAAACTGACGTGCCATTGTCACGATCAAGCGATCGGTAGCAAAAGAAATGTGAACACAATTATAAGGAACCGCTAAATGCAATGTTTGTGTCACCTTTGATGAGTTTTTTTATTAATTTATTGTCAGGTAATGACAGTGTTTGTAAGATCATGATTCATCACCATCTAGTTTTCCATTTAGTTTTGTGTTAGTGTGTAGTGTAATTGTTGTTGACTAGATCGCAGCTTTATAATAGTATATAATATTATAAAGCTGTGAGTTTTTTTGGTTGAACGCACTGATCTAAGGTGGTGGTGGTTTGAATTGAAAAATATCTTAGTGCTAGATAGCCCATTTAACGAAGAAGGCTATAGGCTATATAACATCACGCTACGACCAATAGGAGCGGAGCATCAATGAAGAATGTTGCAAAACGGGGCAAATAGTATTTTTATAATAATTTCACGTGGACGAAGTACGCGGGCAACAATTAGTTTTGTATATCTCTCGACATCAAAGAGCATCATAATAAATATAGACAAACTTACCGTGGTGTAACATCCTAACTCCTTATAAGGATTAACTGCGACGAGAATGGATCCTGTGTATGTCTGTATAAAATATTAAGGAGTATATCTCGGCAAATAGCATTACAAAAATTCTGGCGAACTTTGGCGCTTCTTCAAGTAGATTAGCCGCTAAAAATCGTTTCAAGTTCTCTCTCAAGCCTAGACGGAGGAATCATAAAAGGAAATAGCGTGATTTCAGAACATCTAATGAAGTGTAGGTATACGTTGAAGTTGGCGGCAGCTTGAATTGCTAAAGTTATTAAGGGACTGTCGGGCTGGTTATCTAAACCAACCCATTCATACTAATATCTATTCTAATATTATAAAGAGATGGAATTTGTTTGTAAGTTTGTATGTAGGGGGGTATACTTCTGAACTACTGATCTTGTACCGAAAATTCTTTCACTATCGGGACGCTGCATAATCCCCAGAGTATCATAGGCTACATTTAAAACGTTTCCGTGTGTTAATCTCCGTACATAAGGCGAGCGAAGTCGCGAGTAAAAGCTAGTTACCTACAAATGTGAAAGTGTCTTATTCACACCTGTATATCTGCGTTTTCACGCCTAAGCCCTTAACCTTTTGAAAGCTATTGTCACATATTATACGTGTCAAGCAAGCGCGTGCCCTGTACGCCAAACGACACAAATATGTGACAAAATGATAGATGAAATTGTGGCTAGGCGTGGAGGGCACGCGCGTATGTTTATGCTCTGGCATTCAACATTATAAAATTAAAGATAGGTATGGTCAAGGACATGGAGCAGTACATGAGCTATTTTATATCCTGAATATATAAAAAATAACGATGTACACATAGATAAAGTCGCGGGCAACAGCTATAGTATTTTCATATAAAAGGATACGTAAACGAGGTCGTGTATGTATCTCTTTTTGAGGTTGTCATTTATGGCTTGCTCGGTGATCTCCGGCATCATAGTCATGTCGGGGACCCCATGGTCTGCGGTAGTATCCCGCTCCTCCATTTTGCCTGCAAATAAAGAAAAAATAACGTTACTTTTACAATAATAAAAACGTATTTTCCTTATAAACAAATAATTTGTTATGATAGGTAATAATTCTACAATCATTTTGCGTTTCTGCTTTGTGTATTCGTTATGTATATTGTATTTTTCCTATCCGTTTAGGTACTAATACTTTATACAGTTTTATATGGTAGAAGGTACATACATTTAAACCCGGAAAACTGGAAATAAACAAATGACTTATAAAGTTAATTATAGTAAATACCACATACCACGGTCATTTAGGTATCCTACATAGTTTTCAAGTTAGGTCAATTGAAAAATAATCCACCTACGTCAATAGAACAGCTTTTTTATCAAAATTGACTCAAGGCGCATCAAATAAGCATCCTAGAACTAATTTCAGGAAATCATATATTCATTCACCCGACGCTGAATAGCCTGCGTGGGACTTTCTCAACGTCATAAGTGGCTATTCGGGTAATCATGAATGTATATTTGGAAGGGGAGGAGTAAACAGTTCTAAGAAAATTCACTCCTTATGACGTCTTTTCGTTTATATTCTTAGACTAGAGCAAGCGTGACTGCTGAGCATGAAGTCCTGAGTTCGATTCGAAGGTCGGGCTAAGTGTTATTGGGTTTTTCTATCAGGAGTTTCTCAGCAGCAGTCACGGAGCCTGGATTTGTACCCGGTCGATAGCAATATAATCGCCCCCTATAACATGTGACTTAAACATAACTGGCGAAATGTGGCTGTACTAATGGGTACATCTCTGCCAAACCCTTCGGGGCAAATTCGCAGCTAGAGTCATCATAGTTATTAATCAGTTACATAAATCTACAGAAATCCTTCAAATACATTGTTAAATTCTAAAAAATAACCCTTCCTTGGCAGTCGGGTAAAAAACAATCCAAATTGTCTTGAAGTCGTTATTTACACATGATTGCCTTTTCATAATTTTTGCGACAAGGCCGCCACACTAGTCCCAAACCACTCCACAACTCCTGAAAGCTAGAATCAGCAGTGGCGACCACTAGAAAAGCGCCGAGCCAATGAAGCTCGACGAAGTCCCAGGAAAAACAATTTAACTGTCTTGGATTCCGTAACGAAATTAATCAGAAAAGATTAGCGGAGGAGTAGAAAAACCATGATTTCCCCATCATCAGGAGATGAAAAAAAACAAGGACAATAGGCACAAAGGCCTCTACATTAACCAACTTCTTCAATAAACACGTAACGAGTGTTAACAGGCAATATTCCCAGCGTCTCACTGCAACACTTTTCCCAGACAGTCGCGACCCTTTGCTGGCTTATTGCTTTAGTCTAGCCTTTTAAGACGTGGTTGAAATAGAAAGCACTAACTAAATTGGAGAATCCATTTATGTCAAGGATCTATAAAGTGGTAAAAACATTACCACAGATTACAGAATAGTTGTTAAGGTTCTATCTAATATAACTTTGAAGACTTTTTTTTTTGTTTTCGGGGGAGAACCTTCAAAAGGCGACCGGTCTTTGGGGATAAGACCGGGGAGTGTGGGTTTTTACCACACTACAACCACCCCGGTAGGAGGCATCGTTTCCTCTTAGAAGACCTGTCCGGGGCCCCCTCTGTGCAACGCCTGTTAAGGCACATCCCTGGGGAATAAGAATACTTAAGATACTTTGAAGACCTACTTAAATAGAGTTTTATCGACACAGTTTCTGATCCTAGATCTAGATGATCTAGGATCAGAAACTTTGTCGATAAAACTTATTCCTTTTCAAAACAATAAACACTCACATTGATTGCCCGCGGTTGCTGAGTCAAATAAATGTAAATGTACCTTACAAACTTGCTCGTAAGTCGAGATATCAGTTGCTTCGCGCTAAGGGCTTTAAAACCAACCTGGGTCATATTTCCACCATTAATAGAATGCAGATAAATTAAGTCGCCTGTCACGCTTACCCAATGTGGATATTGATATGTCTTACTCTTTACATAGGTCAAGCCTATCTTGCATAGGGCATTGGAAAAAAGAAACATTGTAGTTTCTATTGTCTTTTTCGCTTACGGAAAGATTTAGAAAACATTTGTAAACAATTTTCTTTTTTTTCTTTTTGTTATTGATTGGCTCAACGACGAACAAAATTGTTTGAATTGATCGAACCAATCTAGTATTAGTTAGTAAGTATTCATTTGTATTTCGGATTTATCCACCAATTTAATGTATTTATGTACCTAAATAGTAACTGCATTCCCCACTCCTAAATTTAATGCATGCCGTGGCAGCATTTAATTGAGGCTACACTATAATACGGAAAAATTGTAGGTATGAGTACTTAATTAAACATGTATTTTTGGTGTATGCTTTGTTGGTTGTCCTTAAATAAATAAATAAACCTAAATTCAGGCTTAAATCACAAACAACAACAACAAATACCACAACTGTCATAATCACAATGAAATGTCTAAGTTTCAGTTTAGCATCTGAATGGAATGAATATGTGTACAACAAGGGGATTGTAATTTTGAGGGCAAAAGTATAAAGATCATTAGTATTAAAAAGGTTAATTAATCTTTGTAATGCTATTCTAGTTTTCAGAAAAGCTTTGTAATTGGCGAGGGCTGTGAAGACAGCTTATTAAATTATTCCAACGAAATGTTTGTGCGAGAGAGGTAACACGCTACATAAGTATAACAATCGTTTTAATTCAAATAAATTAACTTTGTGCTGGATTAAATTAAAAGGCCGTCACGCTCAACTCTTAAAAAGGGCAATGTTACCCGCTATAATCATGAGGGTGAACTACGTTGATAAAATTTAAACACCTACATAGACGCCCCTGAAATTTTATAAAAACCCTCTGTCCTTTGCTCTCGTATATTCAAAATACTTGCGATTACTTGCTTTTGGTGTCTTTACCTGAAATAGCCGAAGCTATGATACATGTTAGGGTATACCTGACAGGTTTGACTGTATAGTTGGACTGTACAGGTAAACAGGAGCTTGTATGTATGTTGCAAAACTGTGCAGGTTTCCTCAAGAGGCCGCTCAAGCTTACCTGACGTGTGGACCGGTACGGGTAAACCTGGCAGGTACACCCTAGCGTGTATGGCTACCATAATAGGTAAGCTTTTAGGAACCCACAAGCAAGCAGACATCGAAACTTTATACCGAATTCCCTCCAAACATTTGATCTACAGTAGTCTTTGAAGCATTTATACTATTTCAACCTCCGAAATCACGTTAACGAACCCAGTATTTAAGTAAAATTGTTTCCCCTCACTCAGTCTATATGATTACGTCAATAAAAGTATAGATAATCTTCCGAGAGGGCTGCAATGTTGTCTCAAAGTCGCCGGGGTCTGGTCTGAGGGAGCTATGTCGACATTGCTCGACTTTAAAAGGTGCGAAAAACTGAACTGTAATGGCAGGTGATTTATTTGAATGAAACGCGTTTTTTCATCTCTTTTGTTTGCATTATTTATGATTTTTATGAACAAAGTAAAATCATTTTATGTGGCTACAATCCATCAGTCTAGAAAAATGCCTCAGCAGTAAAAACAAAGTCAACTGTCGAACATTTTCCTTCAGTGCTTGGGTAGAACGTTAAAAGACAAACTAATCACAAAAGAAGCTTTATTATCTATGCAAATAAATAAAGTTGAAGGGTCTGTTATTTCAAAATAACAGCTTTTTACTGAATGCATATAAAAATACACACAAAACTTAAAACAAAAAAAAAAACTTTTAGTTTTTGTGTATCTGTCTTTCCGTTTGTTCCGGTTAATCTCCGAAACGGCTGGACCGATTCTGACAGAACTTTTACTGGCAGATAGCTGATGTTATACAGAGTAACTAGTTTGCTGGCTACTTTTATTTTAGAAAAAAGATTAGGGTTCCGTGCAAAATAATTTAAACCCATGAAATAGTTAACGAATCAGATTCAATTAATCGATTCATTGCGGCACTCAGTTTCGAAAATTTCTTGCTGTGGCGGTGAACAATTGAAAAGGTTGTTAACCACTGATTTTTCTACGTGAAAAACAATGATAGTTTTTTTCTGGGTAAACCCTTCTGAAACTAGATTTGAAGGAGTTTTAATCGATATAAAAATGGCACGCCTCTTGTGTCAAGCGCCACACGTAAAAAAATCGATGACACGACTATCGCGCCATCCGCAACGAATCGGTTAAGGAAGCAATATTTTTATAATAATTTCACGTGGACGAAGTTCGCGCACAACACAAAGGCTAGTTTTTTCATAAAATACAGTAGCTTATCTTACAATTACTTTGTGTTTCACCACTCTAAACCAAAAGCACTATTAAACACACAAAGATAGAGATCATTTTTCAAACAAAAAAATGCTGTAGTAAAGTTGTCTCCATTTTATAGAGCGTCTTTGAAGATAGCACTCACGACTTTATCAATTTACATCGATCTGACTTCGCCCTTGCACCCTCGGGCTCCCTTAATACGATGTTATCGTCAGAACGATTGATAACTGTTTTTATTACTAACACACGAATATGTTTGGTCAATAAACGGGTGAAATGAAAGTTGTAAATGTTATGATATTTCTATCTTGTTCGGAAAGCAAATAGAGGGCAGTGATATAACTGGGTTTAAAGGGTGTAAAAAGGCACTTGTTCTCCCCGTTATTGCGATATTTTTTTTGTTCTAGACCACACCTAGTTACGGAGATATTGGGGGTCAAAGTTCCAACTTTTTACAAGTTTTTTTTAAATACATGTTTTTAATGTATTTTTTTACTTAAGACACCTTCACAACTCCCGTACTATTCAATCCATACAATTTGAAAGTTTTGAATGCGTTACATTGTGTCTTACCGTAAAATGTAATTTTGCACCCCAAAAAAAAAGCAATAATTTTTGCGTAAAGTTACTTAGTTTGATGTACAGTCAACAAAACAGATAGGTATGCAGGGTCGAAAGATATTATTGATTTTTAAAAACCGATCGATGTTTTCGAATGAAATTAAATTTAAATGAAGCTGATGCTTTTACCTTGGCCAGAGGCTAACTGTTGCCATACAACGTGGCAACGCCGCCATTCTCTTGGGCACATTACCAGCTGACAGCGTTGAGGAGGAGTTATTCGATGCCCTTTTATAGTTTTTTGTTAGTTTATTTATTTTAGTTTAATAGTTTTTAATTATTTAAGTATAAACTAATAAATGTGTTCCAAATATTTTATAAATTGGTTAAATTAATTCAAATTTCATTTGAAGATGTGCAACAGTTTCTAAAAAAACTAAAACTATATCTTTCGACCCTGCATACCTATCTGTTTTGTTGACTGTACATAATGCTTGGTTGACGGCTTCGTGAAGAGTCTGTTTACACCCTGTATAATACCTACTCTCATGAAATATCAACTTAACACCAAACATTTGTTTGTTTAATAACTGAACTAAAAGAAAAATAAATAATCTGTTGAAACTAATCCTTAGTTGTTAGCTTATACAACAGCACGATAAAGCAATCTATCACAAGTCTGTGAAGTTTCCACAGTTAATTTAATTTTACCATGTATAAACAAGGAAAATACATATACGCTACTACAGTTAGTCGAACCAACTGAATTTTGAGGGCTGGTTCAAATAACAATACAATATTGAAACCAAACAATAAAGAAAAAGCAATTAATAGATTTTAAACGAAAACAAATCCATTTTACCGATAAAACTTTACTTTAATATAAATATTTCATATCAATTTTTCTCTACCAAATATTCATAGTTTTAATCTAGCACCAGTAAAACAAAATTCTATGGAAAGAGTTCTACGAAATCCCTGAAAACCAATCCATTTGAATATTTGCATGACTAAACGCCTACCAACCAACCAACCAATGACGCCCCACACCCTACTTTCACAGATATTCCTAACATGAAAATCTAACAAGAATATTCGATAACAACAGTGTTCTTGAAGCGTTGGATGGGACATATTCCCACCAACTTATCGGACGGAAATGTCACTTGCGGATAAATACGTCACTCGGTCCCTCGCACTAGCTACTTATCAATATTACACGTTATTTGCACAATCAGTACAGTAACAGCTCCGCCACTGTCTATACGGCCGTGATTCACCAGTCCGGTTGAAGATTGAAGACAATAGGAACAGGATGCGAGGATACTTTTACGATGATGTACGGTTTTATGATGCTTTCGTGCTGTTTTGATATATAAAAGGGTAGGGAATAACACTACTCAGGGTTATGGTGCAAATAAAACCTTATGTGGAGAGGTGCGGAAGGCGGCGGTCACAGAAACTGAGGATCTAGCAAGTAATCAGGCCAAAGAAATAAGGAAGGAAATAGATGTTGATATGGAGGAAAACAACGTAATTCGTTTCGATATTGATACAGATTTTGTTGTTGAACATGGCCATACCGAAAATATTGACACTCGTCTACAATCTAAATCTAACAATATAAACGGGATATTTTCCATGTTTAGGTACCGAGTGCAAAAAACGAACAAGAAAGAGGGTCGACCGATTTGTCTGCTCATAAACACCCCACCCGCAATAACTTCAGTTTATCCGTAATCATGTTGCTTGCAACCGCCGAAATATCGGGAACTCAAAAACAAAGAGTAAACATGGTGTCAGTTTAAAAACTTATCACTAAATATATACGCTCCGCGCTTATGAGAAACATAACAGCAAAGCTTGCAATATTTGCAATACCAACCAGTCTATCCGCAGGATTAACAAAATGAGATTAACGGAAGAATCTTTACCAATGAGTCCTTGAACGACGGAAAAGCGAGTCCTGTAGGTAGCAATTGATATAATTATTAGCGTGATCGATACGGCGATGCCCATAAAACGAGGCGGTAATGTGGTACACAAACGGTAATGACTAACATGGGTCATGACAAGGTTGTTTGTGACAATCGTGTGACAAAACTTCCTGTCATATCAGTAATGTTGTGTTGCTACGCTGAAAAGTACATACAAAGCTTTGATTGTTTGTTCATAATGGTTTAACTTAGTTTTGAAGCCGAAAATGTTTTCAACGTTATAGCAAACTTCAAGTTCTTCTGAGATTCCAGAGAGGTAAGAGTCATATTCCCAAAACGGAAGACAAAGTAAAGAAAAGATACAAAACAGCTTCAATTAATAAGCTTTTCATCCCAATTTACAGATCCAGTTTCGATGCAACAATGCAGCTTCAGTTATCTTGTGTACGAAGGTGTGCCCCGATATAGTACAGTATATGAACCCGCAGTGTCCATAACTTAAACATGTTACCATATTTGTACCATAGCTGTGATACAAGTTATTGTTCCGGTACAGACAAAGAGATCTCAATCTACAAGCGAATTTATTTACTAAACATTGCGCAGGCGCTTAAAACTAACTAACAATACGACCTACATCTAAACCAAAACTACGACGCCAAAACAACACCAGATTCGAAATTTCATGACCGCAGCAAACCCGGTAGATCAGGCTCGCTGCGCTTGGCTATTTGCTAGACTTCGGAGAGGCGTTTGATCACGAATTCACGAAATTCATGATATCTAATCTATAAACAAATAAATAAAATTTAGGTGTCTGTTTGTAATTCCAAAATAACAGCTTTTTACTGAATTGCATATGAAAGTGTAACGGTTTGTCAGTCTGTTCCGTTTCCCCTAAACGGCAGAACCGATTTTGAAGGCAAGTCCCTTCAAAATCGTTTCTACTCTACTATCGGTACTGGCAGATAGCTGATGTTATAAGAAATAACTACTTTAGTGGCTACTTTTATTTTAGAAAAAAAGATTAGGTACCGTAGGTCTAGGTACTTTTATTTTAGAATTAGGGTCGTGCTAAAAATTAAAACCCTTGATTCAAATAAGAAAGTAATATTTTTATAATAATTTCATGCGGACGAAGTTCGCGGACCAGCTAGGTAGTTTGAGTGTAAGTAGCGTTTTGCGCCTATGCTGTATTTTAGATTTACGATGTGCTGGCGTCGTAAAGTCGGCGCTATCAATGTAATTAAATGCATCTTGTTTTACTTGATTATTAATCCGTTGCTGAAATTAGGCTCATTCATCACGATATAGCTATATTACATTACATACTGCTGGGTTTCTTTCCTTGCTACTTTAGTTTTACATATTTTACTATTCACCTTTAAAACTGAGGGTTTATTTAAATACTTTCATAGAACCCTAAATACCCGATCATTTTATTGAATCGTAAGCTCAATGGCGGAAATCGTTCCGCGGCGCCATGTTTACCGGTTATAGAGCTTTGAACAAATATTGATGAATGTAAAGCCTCTTTCTTGTAAGACAGAGTTGCCAACCACAAAAAAAGAAAAGCTGTTCTTGCCATTGCTTATAAAAAATTGTAATAATTCAAATTGCTGCTTATTATATTTGGTAATTTACTTAACTATACAATTACAAATAAATTAAACTGAACTGTCTGTGATTTCAAAATAATATTTTTTTTACTGAATGCATATTATGACTACATACGGTACTTAAACATTTTCATTTTCATTTCAGTCTGTCTGTTTATCCCCGTTAATCTCCGAAACGGCTAGAGCGATTTTGACGGGACTTTTACTGGCAGAAAGCCGATGTTAAAAAAAGGATTCTGGTCCCGTGCAAAAAAAATAGGGAAGTAATATTTTTATAATTATTTCACGCGAACAAAGCTTCGGGCAAAAGCTAATCTTAACTAAGAGCGAAATATAAGACAGAAGACATTAAACCAAATCTCTTTTCCCAGCTCATTAGAAGTAATTAACTCTAAAAATGATGTAAAGAAATCTAGGTCTGTCCATCTATCTCAGGCAGTATCCCTGATAACCCTATCTGCAGCCAAGCATCTAAGTACTGTAGACACGCACTCGCGTGCTTAGCGGCTGCGTTCGTTTTTTTACGTCATTTAATTTCTGGGGAGCTCCCCCTAATATATTTGTTACGTAAATCTATCACCCGATATGAGTCAGCCGGTTTAAAAGGCTCCATTGAAAAATGTGTCTAATCAAATTCTTTCGACTGGGGGAATTCTTTCGCGAAGCTTGAGTTTTTTATCACTCGTGTGTGCGTGTGTTAAAGTGTTATATTGGAAATTGAGTTTTATAGCTAATTTCTATTACGTTTTCAGGGTTCCGTTCCCTAAGGGTAACCAAAGCCTCCGCTGTCCGTCCGTCCGTCTGACTGACTGTCAGCAGTAGACGGTTAAATATTTTTTTATTTATACATATTTTTACAAATAATATTTTTTTTTTAAGTACAAATAATATAATTTTGTTTTTTTTTTATTTGCTCCCCTACTACGAAGGTACGGAACCCTTTATGCGCGAGTCCGACTCGCACTTTGCCGGTTTTTTTCAATAACATTATTTACATCAGTTAAAGCTTCTGAACCTCCAGGTTACGTCTCGTCAGAAACGGTAAAAAAATTCCTGATTGTCGTAAACATACACGCTTAGAACCTATTAATTTTGTCTATACTATTTACGATTATATTCGTGTGATCGTTTTGAGCGTCTCGTGCGTATAATCGATTAATTCGATAGTCGGCGTGTGACACTCGTGTACGACGTTCATAGACTCTCGAGGGACTGTTGCTTTGATTGGTACAAGCCACAAGAGATTACGGGCTCTCTCTAAAATTATTATTGTAACAGCCAGTTACAATGGCAGCCCTAATTTATTTATTCTAATCTCAGACCAAATAAAAAACTAAGACAGCACTGTCAAGAGTGACGTGAGCCGGTTTTGTAACCATGTGTGCACTGTGAGCTTAGTTTTTGAGCGTAGTTAGTTGTAGTTTGATATAAATGTGTGCGTGTGGGCGTGTATGCACTGAGCGAGGCGTGGTTTTGCGCATGCTTCACTGAATTGTTCCCAGTGCTATGTCTTGGTTTTCTATTTGGTCTGAGATTCTAATACGGTGGAGATGAAAACATGTTTAAACATAGAATATGTTGTTTAAATTATTACATAAGTTTCGTTGTTTGTTAAGCTAACACTATCACCCTAACTGACGCGTAAAGGTAGTCATTTATACATATTATATTCTAGATAGCCGATAGTGTACGCGTGAACAAAGCTCAGCTCCAGTGAAGCACAAGTCGTAAAGTCAACAAACATACTACCTACCCCCACATTCGAAAACTTTGTCGGAACAATCGCTGTCAACTTGTATCAAAACAAGAAACGGGTTCGCGGCGCCGGGCGCTACCCACGATGTATCCAACGCAACTCGGTAAGGGACCCTACGGACGGTCTGACGCGAAGGGAACACCCATTCAAACTCCCTGATTTAATGGGGCCATTCAAACATCCAACCATGACCCAAAAGGGAAATGAAATTGGATATTATTATACGTTTTCATCATGTTGATTTGGGTTCATTGAGTTAGATCTGTACGAAAAGTTTTGAGACTTTCCAATTGATCTATCAATCGAATGCTTTTGATAGATAAGCGGTGGGAAACTTGCGGGAAGAGGGTTTACAGGATGAAGAAGAACTTATGTGAAAATAGGATTAGCAACTCGATTTATTGATTGGCAATTATGCTAAAACAGGAAATTGATTTCGTTTGCCGAACGCCTGATGCATATGCGCCGAACAACTTTCAGAGCGAACATATCAAGCTGTGTAGAAATAATACAATAAAACTCGACAGTATATCTAAGCAATTGCGACGTTTCGTTAAATTGAAAAGAAATAAAGGAGAAACCTGTAGGCGGACTTGTACAGGCACCCGGCCAGGAAACCTAGAGTTGCGAGTAAAAAGAGGAGCTTGGGTGCTGGCACTAGCGTAGGCGGGAAATAACAGCGTTTATAGGCCGGGAGCCATTCTTTATTTATTACATAATGGCAATTTTACTCCACAAAGCGATTTAGGATTTTATTACTTTGGCAAATAGATATTCTCGGAGAAAATACTTAAAATGAATTTTTGGATACGTAACAAGTGAAATAAGATGTTAAATTGTTAATAGAATAATTAATGAATGGTAGGGGTCTACAGATGATTCAGTTTTTCCTTTAATAAAGGGTCTTGGCGATACATTTTACGTTTACATTTTACCTTTAAATAAAACAGACATATTAGTAATTCCGAGTACATACGAGGCCACAAGAGATAAAAAAGACAAACTTAGACGCGAATAATGTATTCTGTGTTACGCGCGACATTAAAAGAGGTAGACTGAAAGGAAACTAAGTTTTCCTAACAATAATGATATCAGACTAGATCTTGTCTTTGAAAGTCTGGCACTCCTGGGACGTATGTGCTTACATGTTGGCACTACAGGCTGAGAACGATATAAAACCATCTTTTATAAAGAACTGTCAAAAAGTCAACGAAGATGTCCAAGACCAATGAAAAAAAAAATATATAAAAAAAAAAAAACTTTTTTTTATGTTGGCGTAAAATTAAAAAAAGTCTGATTGCTTCTACAGTGAGTTGAAGAGATGGAGTAGTTGGCAATGATTTAGCTAAAAATGGATACGTTGTAATGCTGATCACCACTAAGTTCATTTTTGCATGCACTCAACATGAAACGCTCTTTAGCCGGTCGGGGCGCCTCAGCATGATTCAAGCGTAATTTTTTTTTAACTGATCAGGCGGATAAGGCCGCTGCTGTACCATCTCATATCGTCGACCTCATCTGTGTCCTCAGGACAAGATTGAGGTCAAGATTGAGGGCACACTTAATGTTTAAAAAAAAAGGTACAACATGACACTGAACATCCTACGACAGATTCACAAACACAAGAGGCACCCGTAAATCACTTCTTCACAACCCTGACATTCGAAACGTGTAGTGACCAGATTGAGACAGCTGGCAACAGTGACAGGACCCGCCTTCTAAATTTGCGCCACTGAAGCCCTAAGTGGGATTACTTCTTATTTTAGAGCAGACAAATCTGAATGTAGGCGTTAAGAATAAAACGTCTAGGGCGTTGACCAAGCGAGCCAGATTACGCCGGGCGATGACATGTTTGGATATAGGAGAGAGCAAATTGAATGAGCAGAATAACTAAGTTAATGAACTTAGTCGTGAAATAAATGGCGCAGTGATTATGAAGATATAGCAACGAAACGGTGAAAGTTTTGGACTAAAAGGGCCTCATTTCTTACTCTGATATGAGGATCTGTTTGTTGCCTTTACAATATCCTTTTCGTACATTTAAAAACGTGCCTAATGATGTTGAGTATGAATGAAGATGGCTATAAATAAGAGTAGAGAAAGACCAAAGAAACGATGGATGGACTGATGGACTGTGTGAAAGATGATGTGGCTAGAAAGAAGGTGACTGCTGAGATGACGAGTAATAGAGAAGTTATATGGAAGAGGAAGACATGCTGCGCCGACCCGAAATAACTTAGGATAGAGGCAAGAGAATGATGACCTATCTTAGTTGCCTTAAATGATGTTTAGTTTAGACTAATACCTACATGAAGATTTATAAACATACAGGGCAACATGATCAAGAAAATACATTCTGATGGTCCTGTCCTGGTGCTAATAAACTTCGCGAAATATCCAATAATAAAGCGCTCTTCGCGTCTTAATTTATGATCAGCGCGCGTTTATTAGGTTACGTTTATTAACGTGTTAATCGTTCTAACACAGAATACTGATTAGCAGCCAATTAGTAGTCACGACAAGCCTTGTTATAAATGTTTTATGTATATTTATCTTCTTTTTCACTTAAACTGCTTGTACTTGGCTTTGTTTATTACAAATTAAGTATACATAATTGTGTGAGGCGTAAATATAGTGCACTTTTGGAGGTTATAAAAAGCTGTACATATATTAGAGGGCCACAAAGCTCTAATAGAGAAGCACATAAGTAAAAGGAGGTGTTCACACGAGCTCTAGCGACCGTAACCGGGGGGGCGCCCCAGTCCCTTGAGAACCAACTATTTAAATCACTGCTTTAGATCAGTCCGTATAACAACGTAGATAACGACATCATTTATTATACAAACATATTTGTAGACAAGACATGTGAAATAAACTAGCTTTTGTCTGTGTTTACACGCTTGTCAATTATGGTCATAATCGTAAAGCGTAAGGCTTTGAAGATGTATATTCTGTAATTTAGAAGATCACCACCACGTAAAAAACATAACAAGATGCCTGTAATCCCCGAAGGATTAGTTACACCCACATTTTGCCAGTTCTGTTTAAGTCCTATGTAATAGGGGGCGAGCCTATTGCCATCAACCGGGCACAAATCCAGTTACCACTACGACAGAATCTAAAGCAAATGATTATGTTTACTGAAAACAGCTTAGCATAAAACGATTTCTGATAAGCATAAAACATTCAATGAATCAAGCGTTATCACAAAAGCTAATCCTGGAAATGTTGATGTAATCACAGACACCGCTAAACCCGGCATTAAGTGCAAAGCTGTTGGATTAACCGACTAATCACCTTCTTTGATAAATAGATTATTTATGGGGTAGCCGTAGAATTTTTCACATACCACGGTACACATTGAGAGGGTGGCCGGTAGTATACCATGCGTGGCGACCATCTTATCTGGCATCTCTCTTGCTTCAATGACTACAATAGGTCGTCAGTAACAGCTAACGACGATGGTCCATTTTAGCTAAGGTTATGTGTTTAAGGCACCATAAGTTTGAGTAGAAAATTCGACATTGTTTATGAGGAAAGTTTGCTACTACAACGTTATTTAAAGTAGTAACTGAGTGAACCGTGAAGCTCACCTATTCATTCGATCTGCTGTTAAATCTCATGTTTTGATGTTGCTTTTCAGGCTAACTACAGAACATAACATTTGGCACCAGATTTATCGATCAGACCCCGCGAAACCGGAGCCTAGTCATCATAAATCTTAACCCTGGCACAAATACAGCTACATGGCGTTAACAATATAAAAAGCAAAGCCTGGCATGCCAGTTGCCGCAGAACTTGCCAGTATGCTGACGTACTGACAATTAAACTGCCATTATACATGCATTATGATTTTACTGGCAATTGTGTACATGGAGTCAAAACGATACCGTAGCATAAAAATGAAAGATCGCTGTTCGGAAATAATTACGGTGTAATTGTCTTGTTTTATTGTACCTCGGATATGTTATTGAATGTGTTTAAGGCGATGATGTGTATTGTAGCTATGTAGAGAGACAAGCACACTAGCAATAAGTATGCTCAACTATATTATCTTAAGAAATCTAGCAGCTTTTGTGGAATCTTATCAGTCTTCGCAAGACAATAGCTCAAACAACAAATTAAGCGAAAGCCAAAATGATTTTGGACAATGTAAACTCAAACTCAAAAGCATTTATTTCAATAAGACCATTATAGGCACTTTTGAATGTCAGAAAAACAAAGAAGGCTAAGCTACAGTCACAGACAAGGCATATAAAACTTGTGAAAGTACTGTAGGAAAACTAAATAACGAGAACTAGACTCATTCATTATAGTACCACACGAGAAGGCCCATGACATGTTTAGCAGCGGACATTTACGAGCCAAAATGATTGATAACAGCTCTTGTTTGTTCGATCAATTTAGTATCGATAGGTCTCGGGTATATCGAATTAACTGCTCTGCATTAATTTCGAGAGCAGCGGTGGCCCAGTGGTAGCAACCCCGACTTACGAACAGTAAGTCGTGGGTTCGAACCCAGGCAGGCGCATTACTTTGTGTAATTTATTTCATCAACACTGCTCTCAAAAAACAGTGAAGGAAAACATCGTGAGGAAACCGGGCATGTCCTAGACCCAAAAATTCGAAGACATGTGAATCTAGCAATCCGCACTGGGCCCGCGTGGTGGATTATAGCCCAATCCCTCTCATAGAGAGGAGGCCTGTGTCCCAGCAGTGGGAACGTTATATGCTGATGACGATGATTAATTTTGAAGAGCAGTAAGACATCGCCTTAAGAAATAATCCCATAAAAGAAGGAAAAAGAAAAACTATGTTATTATTGTTTACGCGTATCAATTCTGCAGTCTGTCGATATTATCTGTGTTCATACATGCATTTCCGTTTCAAGTGTATTAGTTTAATTGGTGGTAATGAGAGCACTAGTAATTATTTAAATAAAACAATTTCCTTTGTAAAGTATGCTAATAACGGCTTGGAGCATGTACTCAAGTATGTTGCCGACACCGTATTTTGTATTTTAGCACTCCTAAAATAATTACGATGTCCTAAACTTTAAGATGTTACGGACAAGAAGCGTCAGTCGTAAAACTTCTGTCTGCTGTCTTAATTATTCTTGTGTCTGTTGCGTGTGGATGGGTAGGAATTCACAATTCATACTAATAATTAATTATTAATTCAATGTGTTTTGAAGTTGTAAAGAAATATCGTTACTATGGTAGAATGTTCTATGAAATACAGAGTTGAATGAAAAATGAAACAAATGTGTCGATTTTAGTGTTTTTGACTGTTTGACAGCTTTCTGCATTGTTTTACTGGCTCCTGACAGGGCAAAACATTTTCTGGACGAGGAGTCTTGAAAATGTATTTCAGATGCAAATTTTGCAGCATCATTGTCCTCTTTAATTAACTTTTTGCTATTTATGGCGCCCTTCAGTAAGTTTGTTAGGAATCGACCAAAGCAAGTTATTAATTTTCCGGTAAGATTGTCTATTAATTATCCTTTTGACTCTCTTATTTTACAAATTTTTTGTGAAAGATGACACTTATTTACAGTTTTATACAAAAAAACATTGTTATCTACACGCCGCATCCATAATTTACAGAGACCTGTCTGAGGACACGTGAGTCCGCAAGATGAGGCGGCGAGGTCCTCCTCGCAGGAGCGACAGGGATGGGGAGGAACCTGCCTTTACCTAATCTGGAAAACAATGCGGCTCTCAAGGACCTGCCAATGTTATTTTGGGAACTCGTGGAGCGAGTAACGCTGTGGTCAGATAGTTATTTTCTTAACAAAAAGTAGTTTTGTCCCCAAACAGGTTCGATATTGATGGCTCTAATTATTATTTAAGACTTGGAAGTTGGAACTTCGGCGGTAAGGTATTGTTTTATTGCTGGGGGTATTTTTTAGTGAACCGTAGAGAATTCCTTCACGGGTGGACGGTTAGGTTAACTATTAGGTGTGAGCGCCCGGTCATCGAGGGGACGTGTCAAAAATGGTTTCAAAGAAACCCTCTAAGCCACTGTCTTGAAACTAATTACATAATAGGGATGTTTCCTGAGTAAAAAAAAAAATTCTATTTAGTCCGTCAGTAAGATTATCGAAAAATATTGGATACTTATTTTTGTTTAATCAAATCAATAAAAAATAACGAAGATAAAACGCATCAAAGTTCATTAGTGCTAGTGACGTGACTTTGCGCTAAAAATGTGTACCGAAATGTGCCGTCATACAAGTTTTCGACGCACTGCATCATCGCATATTTTTTGGAAATCTATCGGACTGATTAATTAGATTTTTTTGGTCAACTTCCCTATTCCGGATACTCAGAACCTAACGGCCCTAACGCATATATAACAAAGCGCGAGTAGAATATTATTCAATAGATTAACAATCGCAACGAAAACCATAATATTATCTCCATCATAACATAATAACTTTAGACCAGACCCTGTAATAAATATTACATTGCGCAACAAGCGTCAGTTTCAAAACACCTCGGACGGGATCATTGCTCAAACGCAGAAAACACAAACAAAAACAACGCTGTACCTACAAATTCTGCGGAGTGTCACAAACAAAACGAAAGAGAAGATGACGCACCCCCACACAATAATTTGCACAGCTAACCAACCAGCACCGGCATGGAATTGCAAGCTGGGGGGCTTATTGAACCTGTAAATTCAATGTTCTTCTAAACGACATTTCGATCTCGAACGGGCTCACTCTGTCTCGAGTTTAAAACATAACATCTCGCCTGTAATTCCCGAAGAGTAAGGCAGAAGTGTACCTAGTGCTACACACATTTCAGCTTCCCCTGTTATGTTTAAGTCCCATATCACAGGAGGCGAGCCTATTGCCATCAGCCGGTGACAGATCTAGACTCCGTGGTTGCTACTGGCAAATTCCTAATATAAAAATGCATTATTCTGAGCTCTCGAAATTTTGACGACGTTAAAAAAGCGCCATGATCGCGGGATGACTGGAGAATGTGGGTGGATAGTAAATAAATTGTTCTAGGTACGGACAAATCTGTCTCTTTCTTAGTCTGACAAATTAAGAAAGTGACATTAATTACACAGTAAGTGACAGTGTAAGTATAGTCATAAACTGTGAAAGCTTAAAACAATATATTGTCATCCGATCGATCACTATTATTGTTGCATACTTACGTTCTATTTTTGAAACTCGTTATTTTTAAAACACCGAGCTGCAAATAGAACCATACCACACGAACATTGTTTCAAATATTTCACACTATCGCACCCCGTTGATGACAGCTTTTCCATTAATGCTATGTACCTCTAAACGCATAGCTGACAAGCGAAAAATGCCGTGTATCCTAGGTTTATGGTTCGTCGGCACTTCGGCAGAGCTCGTGTTTCCCTGCAATACCGCAATATTGTACTCGTGCAAGGCGGGCTTGGTTGCATGTTCAGTTAAAAATTTTACTCGGTGCAGAATTTGAAACTTCGTGATAGTCGGTGAACATGTGTACCTAGAATAACAGCCTACGTGAAACCTTGACATAAATAAAGTATAGGTTTAATCGTAAACCAATACCAGGATATTGAAAAATCTTTCTTAACACGGAATAATGTAGTACCGGTGCAAATAAAATAGAATACGCAACGAAGAGAGTAACCATGGAGTTTCATGCCGGTTCTTCTCCATAGAAAACGACCAACTCGAACCATGCAGCTTTTTGTCGACGTTTTATAAGTGCCCATCTAGGCCTATGTGAAATAAAATATTTTGATTTTGAAACATAGTATTCCTTTAGTAAGGTAATCTTAATAAAATTTTGCGAGCGATTGGAGCATAAACTTGGCGCTGTGGCGCAAACTTGGAAGAGGATTAAACCTCATAAACGAACCACATACAAACAAACAAATACAACCCATTCTTTTGGCTTTGCCGTAGCCGGGCAAATCACATGCACTAGGCCAGTAGATACAGTTTCAAGAGAACGAATGCAGGATTAGATCATCATCATCTTCCTGGCCTTGTCCCATTCTATTTGGGGTCGGCGCACCACGTTTTCTTCTTCCATTCTCCCCTGTCAGACGTCATGGCATCATTTACTCCTGTCTCTTTCATATCAATCCTGACACAATCCATCCTCATCTTTTGTTTGGCCTTCCTCTCCCTCTTCATCCGTTAACATAAATGTCCATCCTTCGTCAGGCTTAGATAGCAGAACTAAAACATAGTACACGAAGAACTGACACTTCCCATATAAAAGCACACTAACTAATACTATGCCGACATCAGGCACTTTATTCCAACCTCGTATTAGTAGTCCGAGCCTTCGGATTATCGTTGTTAGTGTGGGCTCACGTTGAACGATCTTTATTGGGGATCAATTGGCTTTAACTTTGTCTTTACAAGGCACTACACGGTTCCATTTAATTTAATTGATCTGCTGGAACTAAATACCTACTGCTGAGTGCACTTGCAGTTTATCTTTATAAAATCTTAAGTGACCTTATGGAATCCTTATACAGTAAATGTGCGTATGGTCAAACGCCATAATAATTGACAGCTACCTCAGTGTTCGCTTATAAAATAACAGCACTCTTTTATATATAGAAACTGATTTCGTTTAGTATTTCAGTCAGTAACATCACTCGCGTACAGTTTGGACGATAGCACATATCTTTTGATTCAGTCAAAAGTGGTGGTGCCAGGGAATCCAAAGAGAGGAAGTTTGCAGTGGTAGATATGGTAGGAGGATCCAATCAGAGGTGCCTTTAAAAGTGTATTAAAAGAGTAAATATTTCTGTTAGCAATAAGACTCGCTGAAAGCCACGATTTCGTAACGTCTCTCTCAGTGACATATTTGAAATTAAACGGCACGCAGCACTAAGAAAACAAAGACATAAGAACTTGAAAGTACAATATACGAGATTCTGGCCAAAAACTTAACGACAACTACAGTTATAAGGTGGTATTTAAACAGATCGTAAAGCTCTTGTCAATGAAATAAAGCATTCATAACATTCGTCGTGTAGTCGCCGCGTGTTTCAGTGACTGGCTCAACACAATAAAAAGAGAACTTTTAAACAAAGAAGCAGTGTTTTGCAAGCTACGCGAGGACGAGGATTGGATTAAAGTCAGTCTAGTAAGGGCAAAAGGACTTGGACTGTATATTTTCAACGAGGGACCTTTGTTAAAGACCTATGCAGGAAGGAAGACGCAGTAAATTTATATGTGTAGTACTCGGAAAATGGTCGACATAAAAATCGGAAGTTGGAATCCATCTTGACAATAATAAGCATGATATCAAAATGCTGTCTTGTACAGAGAGTTTCTTAACATACCTCCCTTTTAATGCATAATTTAAAGGCACGTTGCTACAAATCAACGCAAGCTCACGACAAAGAAGACATAACTTCGAATTTAGAAAAGGATAGAACGAGAATTCGAGCACGTGTGCAAAGTTTGAACAAACAATTTAGTGGCCATTGTTTGCCATTAGCACTTTGTCACCTCATCTTGCAAAATCGTCATACTCAATGTTCTCGAATTTCTAGCGATGGTATAGCCATAGATTATAAAACCAGCATTAAAAAAAGTTACTTTTGCTCAAAGCTCTAAAAAAGCCGAGGAAAAAGTAATAACACCATAAATATCTACAAATGTTAAAGCGTCACCATCGTTAGCTCCATGACATAAATATTATTTCCGTTACCTGATTTATGAATCCTTTTCTGTTTAGAAAAAGAAACGAGTGTTTCACCTTTTATTTTCAGGTAATAAATTAAAACTTTGTCGCCGCTCATTTAATAAAAAAAATATGAAAATGTTGGGAGGTCTCTGTCCCAGCCCACAGTTAGACACGGAATCCAGAACAGTCCCACAGTCAGAAACGGTGTTACAATTTCATTTTCAGGCATTCTGGTTCTGACTCAGAGAAGTAAGTACTTAGAGAGAAGTCTTGCGGAAAGCTAGCTACTTATCATCATCACAAAGTTGAGTGAGATGTAAAGTTAAGCTAACTTTGTAAGAAATCTCCGCTCCAGTAGAGAAATAAGATCACATTTCTCTCGGGCGATATACATGTAACTGATTTAACCAAAAGACGTTTTTTTTTAAAGAATTGTGTAAATCATCTTTTGTTAATCCTAAAAATACTAGGCTAAGAGTGATGCGACCTTCTGAAGGAAAAGGGGTTTAGATGGGCACATGTAGTATCATACCAGATTCGAACTCAAATAAGATAAAATACGCTTCCTCGCATCCACAGCTACAGATTGGCAGCCTCTAACAAGACGCGGTCGTAAACTTTCTCTCCGCGACACTCGAATACGTACAATATCCAGGTTTATCCTTGAAGGATTACCTTTCTCGCTTAAGAATTGCGCATTGCTTCTAAACCACGTACGAAGATTCAGCCTAAATATATGTTTACAAAAAGATAGGTATGTTTATTTAAAGCTGTTAACATTATAACATTACTAAACTAAACCAACAACAAACTATACAAGAGCATCAAAATACTCCTCCTCAACGCTGTAATGTTACCAAGAGACTGGCGGCGTTGCCACGCACGTTGTATGGCAATACTTAGCTTCTGCCCACAGTAAAACTAGGTACAGCAGGAAATGAAGGTTTTACTTGACACTATCTCCATTGACGTAAAACGTCAGATTGGAAGTCATGTCATCCACCATGTTATGAAAATGGACCAGTCAATTTAATTTGCAACGGTATCGTACGAGTCGGTCGCCGCAACTTCACACAATACAGTACCAAACGAATATGCAGTAGGAAAACTACAATACGTACCATTTTGCCCTGTATCCTCATCAACTGGTGCATTTTTCTTTGTCACAAGCCTTTCTGTACGGCACATGTTACGAACGCGCCTATGTACATAAATAACTAACTACACACGAACGGCAATGCACTCTGTCTGGTCTAAAGCGTTATGAATATTTTCTGGAAAAGTCTTTTCGCCTTTTACATTAGGTATGGTTAATCAAGATATGATATCACACTTTGTTATAAATATTTCTCGAAACAGAAAATGACCGGCTTAAAAACGAATTCAATTTTGCGCTGATGTTATGCGATTGATTGTCTTTTATTAATCCATCGTAAAAAAGAAAATTTTCAAAGGTCAAAGAGGGATATTTGAATTCGACCTTTTTAGAATTTCGTTTTTCGAATTTGGTGCAACCCTCAAAAGCTGACTCAGGTGTGAAATATAGATTTTATTTTACGAAGTACTATTGTATATGTTTTAACAAGGTTTTATTTTATCTTAAACCGGAACTGATAATTTGGACGCGTACCGCGAGGGCTGGTTTGAGGAGGCACAGGGAAAGAACACATGGAAGGCTCCTAATAGCCTATTAAATAAGCGCCTATGATGATGTAGTTTATACAGAATAATAAACGCCTAGGGACGCTAGTCTCACAACTTAATTACGGCCTCCGGGAGTACGTAATATTGGTTGTCTGATTGCGTACCATCGACCAGATTATTTGTGGGCAAACATGTCGCTTGTGGGAAATATTTGTGATCTGATGGAGGTTCATATTTGTGGTACATATAAAGGGTGTAAACAGACTCTTAACGAAGCCGAAAGGCACTTGTTCTCCCCGTCATTGCGATCATTTTTTTGTTCTAGACCATACCTGGGAACCTTTTAGTTACCTAGATATTGGGGTTCAAAGTTCCAACTTTTCCACAAGTTTTTTTTTTTAATCCATGTTTTTAATGTAAGATTTTTACTTTAAACACCTCCAGGACCCCCTTTCTATTCAATCCATTCATCAGCACAATGTTTTGATTGCGTTACATTGAGTCCTACTGTAAAACGTGATTTTTCAACCCTTTTTGCGTAAAGTTACTAAGTTTGATGTACATAATGCTTGGTTGACGGCTTCGTGAAGAGTCTGTTTACACCCTGTATTAATTTCTATATTAAAGTCGCTACACGACTATCCTTCGTAACCTGAATGCCTTGTCTGGCTTTTGACCCGAATTCGTCTGTGTCCACAGAATTTAATAATAGTTTTATTTGATCTTTTTATTGTACCTACCCTTTGTGAGTCGTGAAAGTTATTAGGATTGGTTTACAATGTACAAAGGAGAAAAATAATATTTTCGAATGAAAGCCAGTCTGAAAAGCAATTTTACTTTCTGACCTGCCAGTGTTGACTTCTAAAAATTGCACACATACAAATTCAAATTCAAAATAATTTATTATCTCTTCACAAACATGAATTATTATGTATTATATAGCTTAAAATTACGGTAGCTTGATAAGTTTGTGAGAGACTGGTGTCTGCACTAGGAAAACCTGTATCGCAGATCACCACATACACTGGTACAATTAATTTCCTTTGCGCTGTTTGCATCGTTTGTTGTAGAGGCGCTGACTCAGATGAACGCGGCAGTATAAGGGAAAGATTATCTTACGATGACATAAAGGAAATTAAAGGACAGGCACTGAAATGCGATGCTTTCTCGGCTTATGTAAGCGCCAGCGCCAGTACTTCTTTTAACCATTTTAGAAGCGAATTCATTAGTCGGCTGTACAATAATATCAATTATCAAATGTAGTAAAGTCAACATCCTCGCTAAAGTGGCCATTAATTTAACCCGTCGATTAGTCAACTTTCTGTGGTAACGTGAACCCATACATCCGTCCAGAGAGTTTGATCTTTATTTTTATAATTTCCCGCCGCACCGTGGCACGCGCGGCTCTGCGCTCGCGCCGCTCCGTAATTTATCTCCTGTTATCTAATGGCCGTAAAAAGTGGCACGTGCTTCACCTGAAATAGACGCCATATACAAATGCAACGGTCTAAATCCATCGCCTTTATGGCTTTTTGAATGAAATGAGATAATTAAACCGCGTACAATAATAAATAAAATATAAAGCTCGCACATTTCTTTCAATCTTATTTTCTGCTTGGGGATTAAAGTCGGATGCGGTTTTAAATCCAACAAAATAGTAGAGAACTCTCGACTGCTGATCCGAATGTTTAATCCGGAAAGAACCATTGAATGAAGATTTTCTTGGACCAACTGTCGGCATTGTACTAGTTCTTTTTCTTATTTAATTCACGGACGACAAAAGCTTGTAACAAGCAATGCCAGGGTTCACGGGTATTGTTGGAAGGAAAATACGCAAACAGATTAATACATAAATCAATTAATTACTATCAGCAGACAGACGCAGTCATATTATGACTAATTTAATTGTTGTGATCTTCGTATTCTCGAGGGTCAACGTGGCCGGGGCTGATATCTAAGGACCTGTATCGTTCGACGTGGTGTCTTAACTAATTTCTGGTTTGTACGTCAATTCTTGCTTTTATCTATACTATAATATTATAAAGATCTCTGAGAGAAAATCTGTTTGTGAGTTTATATTTAAGGAGTAATCTCCGGAGCTAATAATCCAATTCTAAAAATTCTTTCACTAGCAGTAAGCTACATTATTCGTGGTTAATAAACGCTATCAATTATAATATTTTATCATGCATATTAGCCGAGCTATCACAATTTTTGCGGACTTAACTGCGGGGTCATATGTAAAGCACAAAGGAACTTGAACTAGAATAAAATTGTTTTTATGTTACAGCCCTGCCTAAGCACTTTATTCCTAGTTCGGATATTTTCATTTGGTACAAAGTTGTCCTGGATTAGGGACGTTAACTTTTAGTAATCCTATATCTGTGTCAGCCAGTCTGCGAGCTCATTTATTCTAATCCAGAAAAATTGTCGCATGACCCAAAAATATACGCATTAACTTCCATTCAGGGACCCGCACATAGAAATGGCTGATTATTCTCACATCCTTGTACGTTGGAATGCTTGCAAAATTTATTGAGAGTCTCAATAGTCTTTAGCCAAAGGTGTTAAAGACTAGAATATACAAATTCGGTGGCAACAAGGGTGGTCGTTATAAACGAATAGAAACAATTGCGTCGGTGGCCGCAGATTGAATAAAGCATTTAACCCATGACTTTAGCCTTACTTTACGGAGCTGTTTAGGCATTGAAATGAAACCCTCAGGACTTGGGCAGACGATTGATTTTTGATCGGACGACCACTCTACAGTGAAAAATACTGTATATGCGGAACATGTGAATGATTCGACGAAAGTATCGTTTTGTTAACAATTCGTAGTTAAGTGAACCCCGTCTGGCAAAATAAAACACTTACGACCTTTGTGGGAGAGTCGAGAAATCCTACATTTTTGTACTTTTACTCTTGAAACCAGAAAAAATGTTAACGGAAGAATATTCCTATTAGGAAGTGTGGAAACTAATGATCGTCGGATTAAATAATAACGCTGAATCACTACGATGAATGGTCCCTATTTAAATCGAAACATTACGGTAGCTAATAACTTAACGATAGTAATTTATAACACATAACACCAATCTACAATTACGGAAAAAAATGTTCTGGTCTCATGATAAATGGACAAAGTTGATTCATCACTCATTCTTGTTATTTTTTTACGGACAGATGTTAATACAGCTTGCTGTTAGTTTTTTCTACGTCACGCATTGCACGTAAGTGTGATGCATGTGACATTTTTACGGTACATTTAAACTACGCGACAGCGACAGGGTTAAGATTTTTTATTCTTAATTCGTACAATAAAAACATTATTCACGTTTTAAAAAAAATATATGGCCTGGTTCAATTTCTGAAAGAAGTTCTTAAGCAAATTTTATTTCCCTATTTCTTTCTTTATCTTTTCCTTCGCTTATTCGAAACTTGAAGACAGACAGGCATGTGCGGATTCTTCGCACAATACATCTTTGTAGTCTATGACATGCGTAGTAATGACGGAGTGAAGCCTGAGGGATGAATAGGAGGAAAAAAGACGCAGCTTGAATGAGCCTACGATTGTGACACAAAGGCTTCCCTCCACGAGAAAACATTACTTAGTGCTCCAGCCGTGGAAGTCGCCGACGATAATAATAGGTTGACATAGCATACAGAATGATTGGGATGTGAAGACAGGTCACAGTTCCTAGATCTGATTCTAATTTAAGAGGTGCTTAGCAGTAACTCTTAGAAAGTTAAAAATGGATGGAATGCAATGTCAGAAAAACATAACAACACGCCTGTAATCCCCGAAGGCAGATTAGGTACAACTCTGCGGCAGAGGTGTACCTAATAGTACATCCGCATGTCGCCAGTTATGCTAAAGTCCCATCTAATAGCCTATTACCATCAACCGGGTACAAATCAAGACTCGGTGGCTGCTACTGGGAAATTACTGATGGAAAACCCAATAACACTTTACCTACCTACACTTTACGACCTATTAAGGTGGTCGCGTCAGGGTAGCCCGAGAAATTTAAATTTTCTTACGTTTTTTGCAATTTGCAGGTCATTGTCAGGTTGTATGTTGATGAAAAATAAGTCGCGCCAGTAACACGTATGTAGTGACAGAATCACAATCATGAAAATCATCAATATATCCCTGACCCTGTAAGCCCATTTAACCCTATTGAATGACTTCATGAAATATTCATTGAATAGGTTTACATGCACTTACACTTCATAAAAAATAGTTTGATCTCTGCGACAGCTGTCAGTAAAATCGCGCCTATGAAGTCCTGAATTTCATTATAATACAGACAGTACAGGCTGTCAATGTCATACTTTATGGGCATGCCGATCTAATTAGTGATGGGCGATGAATCATCGTAACCACAGACTAAACTATCGATATTTTAAATTAAACTGAATTTAAAATTACTTGACAAAAACACTTCAAACTCGGCACATCAATCTTTTAATTTTATTGTATATTTTAATATCATAACATTATTTACATTTGTTCATACTTGATCTCAAAATAATAGTGAGTAAATAAAATCCAATTTCTCACCTACTCATGTAACATTCCATCCGTCAACGTTCCATCCTACGACACGCCGCGTTTGGCTCAAAGACCGTGTTAAATCCAATTATATGTTACATTAGCATCTATAATAGTAGGAAACATCGATAATTTCTATCGACAATTTTTTATATCCTGACAACCCTAGGAATGTCAGTTTGACATATGTCGCAGAGATCAAGCTATCTTTTATTTAGTATAGAGGGTTGTTGTACCTACTCAAGTTGTAACCCTGACGCATCCACCGTTTTTGTTTTTTTACGGATGGGAATACATCGAATGACTTCTCCCGCTCCGGGCAGAGCGAAGGGAGTGTCAGACTTGTACTGACTAAAACCCATCCATGTTCCTTCCATGCCCTTTGTGTTCCAGGGCCGCGGTATCTCTTTCGAACAGTCCCGCAGCCCTAACAGTCCCGCAGCCCTTGACGCAAGCACCTTTAAAGACAAAAAATAACAACGGATTACCTAAGCAGTACCAAATTAGGTACTTCATGACTTTTTTTCGTAGTATTCCGCAATCGACTATAAACAAATAAAGTTTTACAAAGAAGGGCGGAGACAGAATGTAATCGAAGTATCGATGTCATTGGCTATGTAAGCATGTTTTCCATATATGTAGTTATTCGTTAGCATTTATAGGATTATCCTACGCGCTACGCAATTTCTCTGGAGTTCCCTCGTAAAATTGTATTTGCCTTTCGCAAATACTTTTATTAACTATGGTACCTATCTCCTGAGATGTTTTCCCTAAAAATATTGTTGTTCAAAGTAATAAGTAGAAGTTATAAGACTTCCAAGTATTCCCGAATGTCCCCATTGTTAATTATAATAACCCTCCTTTTGGACTTCGCCGCAGTCGGGTAAAAAAACAAGAAATACTTGGAAGTTTTTGTTTGTTTTCCTCTACAGTAAAGCGACTTCGAAATAGTTAAATGTAATGATTCAAGTCTAGGTCTAGATAAAAGCCTCGGTCTGATAGCCCGAGTCTGGGTGCTCTATTGTCTGGCTGACTTCGCAGACAATGCCGTAGACTCTCGGCTCTTAGAGAGAGAGAGCTCTTCCATCATACGCCGTGTTTGGCTTTCCTTAAGTTACGATCGAAAATTCTAGGAATAACATGGCGGTATTGAATATTTTTGTCGTCTTAGAAAGCTTTGCAAAAGTAGTCAACAGAGACAGATGCTATATTTGATGTTTCCAGTAACATCAAATATAGCAAGCCAATAAAGCTTAATAGCTCTCTACTATATTGATCAACGATTGATAAATATTACTTACTAGCTTTTGCCGCGGCTTCGTTCGCGTAAATTTAGAATTTGACAATTATAATTATAATCCTAATATTCAATCATGATTCGAAAGACACGTGGCGCCATCTATTATCATGAGAACGTTATTGTTTATTTCCTCGGAAACAGTACTTTTTTCAGGAAGAAAGTTACCCTATGTCCGTTACTGTAACATCCAACAACGTATATGCAAAAAATTCAGGATGATTGGTTCAGTGGTTTAGGCGTGAAAAGGTAACAAACAAACTAACTTTCGCAAATTATATATTATTTAACTAATAATAGTTTAAAAGCTTCGGGGTGGCTATTTCACTGAGACGATTTCGCCATTAAATTAGAAACCACAAAGCAGCCTACAGCTTTTATTCAGTGATATAAATCTCTACTATTAAACTATTTGATTAAATACTTCAAACAGTTTTACCGATGCCAATAGAGTGAATCCACTAGTGCTGATTGGTTGGCAATAATCAGTTCACCATCAAAATTATATAACTGAAGATAATTCAAGATACGAAATCCTAACCAGTGTAGCCAACGGGAAAAAACAAAAAAATATAACTTGCTGCTTGTAAAGATGCGGCTCATACAGCTAGTTATCATAATTACGACTAACAACCCGAAAGGACGTGTTAGCCTAAAGCACAATTTAATCACAACTAGCAACACTAACCTGGCTGTCCTTACTACCGGTTACGGGACGTAAAGTCGGCAGTAAACGATTACGAAACGTAAACCGTCCGGTTAGGTTAGCTCTTATGTGAACCAATTAAAAGTTTAATTGGTCATAAATCAATTGCAAGCACATTTGTTTGGCTATTAAACGAATAAACATGTGTTGCGATAATTTAATGTTACTTGATGTTCAAACCCATCTCAGATGTAAATGTAAACGGATTTCTCCGAGCACAAAGCCTTTAAGCCAATCAACGTCAAGGTTGCATGTTGCTAAACCAATCCTTTACCTGCAGCAGGCTGCGTTAACCAATTAGGTTACATCTGCCTACAGTACTGGAATTCGCGGAAGAAACTTCGTTGATATAAACTAAAATGGGTTACGCAAACACTCAAGAAAGCTTCAGGGGTGAAACCTTTATGAAAATTGCTAACTTTGATACTTAAAACTTCATGTTTCTTGTTAAAATGTTAAATAAACATCGTCAATTTAAAGGCAATAACACTATTGAGTGCGCATGCTTGAAAATGTCGGGACAATTGATAAACATGATGTGTTGTGATCAAAGGTGATAGGACTAGTCACATATCCTGGTTTGTTTTCCATTGCAGTTTGAACTTCGTAGTAGAACATTTAACCATTGCGAAATTGAGCTTCGTTCTGATGATCGACTTGAATTTACCCTGGTGGCTGAGAGAATGTCATGCTCACTCAAATGTCTCGCTGATGGTGGCGGGTGTGTCGGGTCATTTAGCTCCCTTCAATATGGTTGAGCTGAATGGGGCTGATCCATGCGTCATGTTCGTGGACGGGCGCTGTCAGTTGGAACTGGTCATCTCTAGGCTGCCACGGTTTATTGTAACTACGTACTTTGTTTTTAAATTGTTGATATAATCTTTTACTCTGGACGCTCTTAACGTGCACATATTTCTACATCGTTCTCACATATGTATAATCTCGAAAAAAAAAATGGTTGGCTGTAAAGTCGGTTTACGGACGATAATTTATCGTGATACGTTATAAGAAAAAATTGTTGAAAAATAGCATACTTTTATGAATTGAATTATTTTCACTGAATTATCATTATTTTGTATAATACATAGATGCGTCACAAGCCTCTCTACCGCTTGTTCCGCGCTCTCGTTTGCACACTCGGCTCAAGGGGAACGTGACATTTTTTCGTGCGTGCAGCCGACGTTCATCGATTTATAAGACGTTATCACGTCAAAAACACCACATCACGTAACAAAAGGAACAGCAATGAAAACATAGTAGGAAGGGTACCGAGTGCCTAAATTAACACGAAGAAATATTAACACTTTAAACGCGAGTCAAAAGCCGCGCCCAATTTAAACATTATATCATATTAATAGTATTTCCTTTTTCATGATGTAATTCGGTCAAAAGTTCCCACAGACGATGTCCCAGATTCGAATATTACCTGGCAACCTGTGACCCCATTTAAAATAAACTAAACTAACACTCATTCACGAGTAGTGATATTATTCTCGCAACTTAACAGTACGATCGAATAATGCAGAATATTTCACGGAAATTCCGAGATTCCGATTTCGGGATTTTCAGAGCTTCTGAAAAATCGATATTATTTCTATCTTGAATATGAATTTTGTGACGATATTCTGTTACTAATTCTCAGAATAAGGAACGCCCTTTATGCCTATATTGTGAAATGTTCCTGGAACCAACCCTTTGAATTACGCCCTTACAATTACTCAGAGAACAGTAAGCTGTTCATATCGTTTTGACGGATGAATGTGAATCAGCAACATTTTTAACTATCATAACATCACCGAAGTATACTGACGGTTTTCGTAACACAAAGGGTTTGGCTATCTAAAACAAATAAAGTCGTGTTTATCAGATACCCACCCGTTCCTAACATTTTGAAATATTTAGGTACCTACCCCTCGCTTAGAATAGTAAACGAAAATTATTTTTAAACTTAAACGCAATGACCTCACCTTTCCCGAAAATATAATTAGGTCAACAGGTAAAAATTATTACGCATAATTTTATAAAATAAAGGGCACACCCCACCTCTGCTCAACACGAACTGTGACAATACGACCGTCCAACGTGCATGTTAAAGAGTTGTTTACTGCTCTGTCCAACTGGAACATGTCTCTAACATGCTCATTCTATGTTTGATGCTAGGTGATTAACCACAGAACTCATATATGTCAAGGCGAAAAATCTAATAAACCTTTTTAATTAGATGTACCATTCATAGGTACATTCATTTTAAGAAAAAAAAACCGTAAAACTAAATTAAGAAATTATTTCTTATCACAAAAAACACGACCTTTCACACCTTGAACATGTTCATTTATCAGTAAAAACGATAATAACGACGCTTGCATAATTAATTCACTCCCTTATATGTATAGTAATTAAGGCTTGATTGTTTCACGTTCAATAACGCGACACGGAATAAGGCTGATGACTAAAGCTAATCGATGTATTTTCAAACTCCCACCTACAGCCATTAACTTCAATGAGCCAGGGTAATCTAACAACGCAACTCGATTTAAAATCGACTATACTTTCAATGAGAAATACATTATACTTTGCAAGAGATTCGACTATACAATATATGACGTCAATCTGCCAAGCTCGATCTGTATCATTAAGAAGGAAAAGTAACAAATGATACGTCGCGCGTCTGTACAAGACATAAAGGACTAATAAATTATGTTTGTCACACTGATAGTTCCGCGAAAAGTCGTACATTCAAAGAAACAAGCACGTGAACATCAGCATACAATTTAAATGAAGAACCGTTGCATGCAGCAGCTAGACGGCCAATGTTCCTCACGATAACACGTAAACACGCATCAAAGAGACTGACGGGACCCGCATTGGATAGCCTGCAGTGTACTCGGATTCACTCTCAAAGCCTGTCCTAGTTCCACCATCTGCAGGATTTAACGGCCAACACGTCGACAGATTTGTTGCGTTTTGATGTGTAATCTAGTTTTGAGACGAACATCCAAAGAGAAATAACATCACAAAAGGACATAAAATAAAAAGGAACGTTGGAAGAATTCCGAATTTGACTAACGAAAAGAACAGCAAAATTCCAAAACAACGTTCCCCAGTGGTTGATTGAAAAAGCTCCCGCCAAAAATCCGATGACGTTAATACAGTAAGTTCGCTTCCAATCAGGCAGAGAAATAACAGTCCACAACGAGAAGAAAACCAAAATCCCTCGACTATGCAGCTAACAAGTTGTTTACTACAGAACCAAAACGTTCGAAATTTCTCGATTTACATGACAGAGTACTCTGTTAAACTAATCAACGGACGAGTCTGCGGGAAACGCTAAGAACACTGGGAAAATTAGGTCGCAGATGCTCAGGAACTAGGTCTGTAGATCCTAAGTGGCAAGTTAGGGTTAATGCACGCTCGAAAGCTTTGCTTACGTGAATTCGTGGGTTAATTTTTTGAGGAGCTTGGTGTAAAAAGTTAACATTGACTTTGTAGAAGTTTTAAGGTACAAAGAAGTTTATGAATTTAAAACAACGTTGAGACAGTAATGGGACTATTAAAATGAATACCTAAGCAATCATAGTATTTTAATTTTAGAATTCTCTTTTCAACTCATTCATGATGCTGTCCAATTGCTCAGTATAATATGTAATTGCATTTTGCAACTATGCTTTTAAAAAAATTGTTCGTTCAATTATATTATGAATCTTCATTTAAAATGTCCACAATTGCAATCTCAGCGATCATTAGAAATAACGACACGAACCGTTCGTCTCAGCAGTAATTAATAATTAATAGAAAGACCAGCTTGTTATGAATGGAGAAAAAATCTGGGCCGCACTCAAGTGGTCGTGGAGCTAGGAGGCGTGCGCGGGTTTATTATACCCGTCAGCAGTTTAGGGTTACTGAACCCGTATGTCACATGTGATTTTTTTTGTGATAATTTTTAAAGGCGCGGCTCAAAATATGATAATAGTACCGATTCCCTTGTTCACAATCTAAACTAAATTTAAGTTGAGTGCATCTTTTTCTTACTATTTCATTATGAAAAGGACAGAAGATAAATATTAGTTTAGTCCTGTCAAATTAGTCAGCACCTGACGTAATTTGATGTAATTTAAGTAGTCAACTTTTTAATCACGTCTAAACTTGTGTCAGGCGCTGGTTAATTTGACAGGACTAAACTAAAATTTATCTTCTGTCCTTTTCTTAATCAAATAGAAAGAAAAAGATGCACTGAACTTAAATTTGGTTTAGTTTGTAAACAAGGGAATCGGCACCAATGTTTGTTAATGAATTGAGGGGTTCGGAACTTTAGACCATCGTTAAAGTATCAGGAGCCACTCTCCTGATATATTTTTGACACTACATAATGTTTCCTGTATCTACTCACTGCGATGAGTACTTTTCTATCGCCATAACAATAATAAGGAAAATGCCAATTCAAACCAAAATAACATAATCCGTTTCTAAGTGAGGCTTTGTTTTTCTAATTATAATAACTAATTAATTACAATACTGCGCAAATAAAAGCTCTCAGCGTTTCCTTCATTTCACTAAACAACTCCTTTTTATTATAGTTCACAGTCACACACTTTTAATGTTACTTATTCCTTCCATACAAAAAAACAATAAATCAAAACATTCCCATGACAAACCACAAAACGATTTAAAAATAATCAAACGGAAGTTATTTCCCATAGCGGTGGGTGCAAAAGACTGCGTCAACGATTACAAAAAGTATGGATTCCGCCGTCACCGCGACATTATAGTACAACTTCCTCAAGACGTGCCATCCGGAATTACAATCAGCCTATTGTTTATTGTAGTCGCCAGTATGGCCCTATTGATGCATTCAGTTCTGGACCTTATACCGTATAGATGGGTGATAGGCGACAGGTTTAACTAGGGCCTTTGTTTTCAAGAAGGGCATGCAAGCTCATGTATGGCGAAGGCATTTGAAGCGAATATTCAAATAAGGGACTTTTGCGGTTGTAAAATGTATTTGTCGCATTCCCGAGTCTTATTTTACTTCATTGACGTCAGTGATGCGGAATGCGGTCAAAAAAAGCCCTTTTATTTATTCAACAATATCCTAGAATGGTAACCTTGTTAGAATTTTATCACAGATAATGGTCCTTCATTAATATCAACAAAGGCATTACCTTGATAACATTAAAAAAAAAAAACTGTCAATTCTAAAAGAGGCTGAATGCGAACGTGCCGCAGATAACAAATGAGTTGTTCTTAGAAGCAGGTGTTGCGTAACCGACGCGCGACGCGGCGGCGACGTAACGCACCCTGTTCGAACCCACCTGTTCGGCTGATACGTGTCACGATGAATTAGCTTCGTTACGGCCGTCTCATCGTTCACGATCTGAAAAGAAAATAATCACATAAGTGCTTTCGTCTTTTTACAGGGCTTTATTTATTGTCTGTTGTTGTTGGTGTTCTGGGCAAAAACTTACGATCAATTTCCGTAAATTGGACATAAACGTTCTGTTGTTACGGTGGATGAATTTCTTATTATTGAGACTGATTTATATTCATATTTACCTATACTGCAACTTGAAATATGCTTGAAATAGGTTTGTTTGTCAGAATTCACCCCATATTATTTCATAGCAACTAATAGATTAACTCTGCGAGCTGTGAAAACTAATCTCAGGAGGCCGGTGAAGCAGTGTTTTAGGGGTTCGATTATTACAGTTTCCAAAACCCAACCAAGGGTACCCTACGCCCTAATGCACCCCTCGTATAATATGACCATTAATCTTCCTAACGTAGCAGTAAGGTGCCTATACATTACATATTTATAAACACAGAACAAAAGTCCTAACAACTTTCATTCAACAAACAGCTACCGTTGGAGATACAAAGAAATATTCTCAGAAATGAGTAATCCCATCGCAGCATTCCGATATCAAATATCAATAATTTCCTCGTAGCGGGAACCAGGTCGCATCGGGATGGGAATATTTTCACGTTAACGGGTAACAGGCGTCAATATTGAGTTTTCTACGATGCAGCGATGGCGCTACGAGCGAGCCTCCGGCACATATTTTAAGTGAGTTTCTGCGCTACTGCGCTGAAAGTTCACAATGTGGAAATATTCCAGTTTGTTATAAATGACTAAACGGAAAATGATGACAGGTCAGGTCGGAGACAGATATAGTTTTTCTGATTGCGGAACTTCAAGTTACAGCATGTTACGGTGGCGTACATTTTGGTCCTTCGAGCCGGATTTTCTCAAATATTTTCCAATTAATTGGGAACAATTTCTAACTTTGGACTGCTCTACTCTTGAATATTTTTAATACCAAATTTTAATCATTCGGTACATTCATAAAATACTTAATTTAAAAGAATTCGGTGCAGTCGTTCCTTGAACAAGTAGACCATAAGAAGCGAATAATTACGAACACAATGTGGCTCTGCCTGTAAATTCGATACTGCAAATCCAACTATCGAGTACATATTACAGTTTCTGTTAATTAATTACTGAACATGATGATATTGGGTGTTCAATTTTGAGCTTCCAAATTCGCTTCAGGCTGTAAGGAGTATATTGGTATCAGCTGCTCAGTTGTATGTTGTTCAGTGAGAAGTAGCGGTCTGTGGTTATAAATTATAACCAGTTCCATGGAATATTGGATGGCAAAATATTATTCTAGAAATATGAGCAAAGTAAATACTAGAACAAGATTCGGTGGAATTCAGCGGCTTCACTCAAGCCTTTGGTCGAAAACGAAATACATATTTTCAGCCAGTTGCTATGATTTCAAATTGCTAATTGGACGTCTTGGGGCCTTGGCTCTTCACTTCACTTAAAATATTATCAGGGAGCAGAGTTGTGTTTATGTTCAATTAGCCTAGTAGTGGAGCTTCGAGACAGTTTTGGCATTTTGGGTAGTTGTTAAAATATGTAATAAGAGAATAATTGAGTCAGAATCGTTTAGTGGATGTAGTTAGACAGGGTGGGTGCCTTTATCATTGATAATAACCTATGTGTATTGATACAGAACGGTATTGGAGTCTGCCCTACTTCTAAGATGATGTTCCGGGCGGAGATCGATTTTCCAACCAGAATTAATTTTGCTGAGTACGGAGCTCTTTTCAATATTCAGTATGATATTTGTTGATGCAACGATGTTACCAAGCTTAATGAATCCTAGGTGGAAAACCCGAACTGAAGAACCCGACCATCCATTTTCCCAGAGACGGTGGGACGAGCCGCTCTGCAGAGTAGTTCAGAGCAATCTGCTGAACACATCTGCTACTACTGCTGAGCGTGCGCGCCTGCGGGCTGTGGGTGAGTGGGAGTCGGGTCTTTGGCTTCACGCACTACCGTCGTCGAGCATAGGCACATTGTTCGACGACACAACCTTCCGCCTCGCTGTTTCTTTACGCCTTGGTGCCGCTTGCTGTTCTCCTCATCGCTGTCACTGCGGTGAAGCTGTCAACAACCTCGGTCACCACGGCCTGTCATGCAGCCGAAGTGCGGGCCGTTTTGCACGGCACGCAAATATAAACGACATTATCCGACGAGCTCTTGTCACCGTCGGCGTCCCAGCTGTTTTAGAACCCAATGGCTTGGCACGCGACGATGGCAAGAGACCGGACGGCATGTCTTTGTTTCCTTGGAAGATGGGTAGGCCTTTAGTGTGGGACGCAACATGCGTCGATACTCTTGCGCCATCCCATCTTCCAAGCTCATCGTGCTGTGCTGGTGCTGCCGCTGCGGCTGCAGAGAACCTCAAGCGGCGTAAATATAGAAACCTGTGTGGTAACTATATTTTCGAGCCGTTTGGGGTTGAAACTCTAGGGCCGTGGGGTCCGAGTGCTCATAGCCTATTTAAGGAAATTTCGAAACGCCTAGTTGACGCTTCCCGTGACCCAAGGGCTGGCTTTTACTTTGGCCAGAGGCTAAGTGTTGCCATACAACGTGGCAACGCCGCCAGTCTCTGGGGCACATTACCATCTGACAGCGTTGAGGAGGAGTTTTTCGATGCCCTTTTATAGTTTGTTTAGTTTATCTATTTTAGTTTAATAGTTTTTAATTATCAATGTATATAGTTAATACAATAATAAAGTTTAATGTAGAATAATAACATTTGCCCAGGTGGAAAGTCTTTCTGGGATATCTATACAAATAAATAAAATTGAAGTGTCTGTTTATAATTTTAGAATAAGAGCTTTTTACTGAATTAAAGTACATACAGTACAGACTAATCCCCGAAACGGATGGACCGATTTTGACAGGTTTTTATTAGAAGATAGCTGATGGGAGTAACTTTAGCCTATTTTTATTTTAGAAAAATATTAGGGTCCCGTGCGTAAATTAAAACCCCTGAAATAGCTAACAAAATCTGTTTCAAATAGGGAAGTCATTTTTATAATAATTTCACGCGGACGTATGTCGCGGGGCACAGCTAGTAAATTTTTTAACTTATGGTGTTCTAGACTGTGAATATCATAGGTACGTAGTTCCAACATTGTTTTGTTTTAGAGGCTTCATTAACAATCTGTAATGGTGATTTTTGCACAATTTTCCGCATAGATTCAGGTTAAAACAGGCAAATAAATTATAATAATAATAAGTATCAAAGACATTGATTCCATAGAATGCACCTACTGGGTAAATAATAAGAGTAAATCAGACAATTGACTTTTATAATTGAGGAATACGGACACGCTTCAGAATAATTGGCACGCGTGCAGGAAATTAGCAAACTATATACCCACATATTAAAATGCACGACATATCAGCGTGCATCTATTATAACTTAGTTACTCAGCTATTAGGCAATAATATTATTGAAATTTATTTAGTCATGTCGACATTTTGGGCGGGCACCGGAAAATAGCGGTATCCAAAAACAAAACGTATTCCATTTTTTTTTAAATTTGATTACGTCACGCGAACCAGTGTTTCCGAACGTTCCCGATCGTGGAGCGCTTATAAACGTATTGATTTGAATATGATTGGAACAATGTGCGGAAGGGGTTATTACTTAATATTTATGAAACGTTATTTTGTGTCCACAATTACTCAATATATCCGAGGTAGTAGAGACCTATAAGGAGTTTCATATTATGTCACTGTGTGAATGCATGATGCATTTTCCATTCTTTTTAGGGTTCCGTATATCAAAAAGAAAAACGGAAGCCTCATAGGATCACTTTGTTGTCCGTCTGTCTATCAAGACCCGTTATCTCGGGAACGCGTGGAGGTGAGCTGAAATTAAAACCATATATTCAAGTCTACAGTCCCTTGAAGCTGTGACATTCAAACTTCTAAGTTAACGTAAACAAAAAGATACGGCTGTTTTTTCCGCGAAAAATTATATTTTGACACTCAAGGAATCAAAATTAATAGGGTAACTCCCGTTGACCTAGATTCATGAAATTTGGCAAGAAGCAATGTTTTACAGCACATGTAAAGATAAAAAACTGAAAACCGTAAATATATAGTTTAATAACAAAATACCTACAAGTTTATACTGAACCCTCGGCGCGCGACTCCAACTCGCAGTTGGTCGGTTTTTTTTAAACTAAAATATGTATAAGTTATGTAGATAGTTATAATCTTCTAGCTAGACTTAACTGGCATTTCTCCCAAAGGGTGGTATTTCAGGTCTGATATAAAAGACATAGTTTCCTTTGTGTTGTCTGCCGGAGAATTTAATTTGAAACAAGAATTATTTTTCCTTTTTGCTGCTATTGCAGGATTACTTAGAAATGTAGGACGCCAGGAAATGAGGGATAAAGCTGGAATGCGTAGGTGGCGCGAGGAAGAAAATTATAATTTATTACTGTCGTTTGTACGAAGGGGCGCCAAGGAGTAATGGGCGCCATTATTGGTCATTTAATAGATAATCTGTCTTTAACGAACATAGAAAAATCTGGAAACGTCTTCAATGTATCGTAACGTTAGATTAAGTTTAAAGGTCTGGAAATACTATGAAATGCTATTTAATATTACAAAATGCGAATAATATCCTACTAATTATAGTATATGCGAAAGTTTTTGAGGATATACGCCGCGGAGTTCAGCTAGTTTGAAGTAACAACCGCTTCAAGAATATTTCCACATAATGATCTAAGTCCAGATACCAAAGATATTTGTATAGCAACACCGAAAAAAAAATGCTTAATTATTGTGAACAATTTCTCTCCACACATGCGGAGTCATTAAGCTTTTATCAAGGAAGTAGTCATTAAAAGTGTGGGGCAATGAGCAATTTCCGTCGAGTTCCTCGCGTCGATACAGAGAAGAATGCACCATAACACGCAAATATCTGATTCACTGCACGAATATCAAATTATCTAAGCTTTTTGATGCATAAACACTTTTTACACTGCAGCATAGCGCCAGCGGCATGTTGTCGATTCAATCGTAATGTACAGAAAAAAAACTCTTACATAATTCCTCAATTAACTATAACAAGCAAAACTAACAGTCGTAATAATAATCTTATATCTTATTATCTTATCGAATATGTATATAAATAAAAAAGGAAATAATAATCTTATTGCAACATCTGAACAACATCTGAGGAGGCTCTCGCTTGGCAGCTGGATCAAGGGCTTGATCCAGAAAGCAATAAGTACTTCTGGACACGGCGCGTATTGTCAGGAAGAATTCCTCTCTCAAGAGCCTTGACCACCGGTAGCTCGGACCCTGTTCCCAATGCTGGTAGGCTACAGTTTTTTTTTATGTTTTTTTTTAATCTTATTTTATATTTGAATGTTTTTTTTTTAATGGAAATAATATGTGTAAAAATAAATAAAGGAAATAATCTTCTTGATTTGATTTCTGCAATGAAAAAACAGCATAAGGGCGAGCGCGAACTACGATAAAAAATCGTTGCGAAAAAATATCGCAAATCTGTGAACCACAGAAATACACTACAATCCGCGCATTGCGAAAATAAATCGTTTGTTGTTTTAATATTGTAGTTTGCGATTTTATTTCGCATTTAAAACATCGCAACGATTTTTTATCGCGGTGCGCGCTTAGCCTAATAGAAACGATATTAGCACTCCTTTTTCTTTGACACAAAGTCGTATATCTCACCTACAAATTGAGCGTCTGCACTCATTCCTCACGGTTGGGTAAAGATTTATGCTCATTGTATCACTAACACACACCAGAAGCACCTCATACGGGTCTCAACGGGCACCAAACTGTTGGGACACTGTCCTAACGACATGGTGACATTGCCAAAGCCGTAAGGAAGTTGTGCGAGCCTTTGATCAGTACCCAAAACTGACGGTCACGTTGAAGATAAGGCGGCATATGAACACGACCTACATACGTGTACCTATTACTTGTAGAAGGTATGTATGTTATGCGCAAACCGAAGGAGTATGTCAGTAGGAAATGCTTTGATCTAGTCGACCCCGGTGCGAAAGGAAGCCGGAAACCGGGATCTATTACGTCATGCATCCGAAGGAAGAAAACGGTACTCTCGGTACTTTTATCTTTTGAGTCATCGTAGCTGACTATTTACTGATATAACATAACATCACGCCTGTAGTCCCAGAAGGGTTAGGCAGAGGTGTACCTAACAGTACATACACCCACATTTCGCCAGTTATGTTCAAGTCGCATGTAATAGGGGGCGAGCCTATTCAACCGGGTACAAATCCAGACTCCGTAGCTGCTACTGAGAATTTCCTGATGGAAAAACCCAATAACTCTTTGTCCGACCTGGGAATCGAACCCAGGACCTCATGCTGAACAGTCGCGCTTGCAACCAGTAGACCAACGAAGCTGTCTGCTTTACTGACAGTATGACGTATAGAGTGAAAAGTGAAAAAGGTCATTCTATCTGTAATTATCGTCATATACTTTGTGTCAGTTTAGCATAGAATGAGCTCAGTTGCCCGAAAACGTTAAGTTGGATCACTTCCAAGCCTGGATCAGGGGTCAACGGCCATGTTACGTGTACCACCAAAACATAAAACGCTTTATTTCAACACGCAAACAAGTCTAGCGAAGCCCAGAAGCGAAATAGACAAAACAAACAAACGGATTTGATGATATTACTTACTAGACACTAATGGCCAAGTAATTTGTATAGATCGAGGATTAACAATTTGATGTTATCTTTGGATTCATAATCAAAATAAATCACCAAATAATAAATAGGTTTTAGTAAGAATGTTGACTTATGTCGATCGCAAAGTAATAGTAGATGAAGACCAAATAAACAATGGAAGAATTCGTAAAGACGATAATATTACTAAAGAAGCCGTCCTGCTGAGTCGACCCCAAATTTCAAAATTAAGTTATCAAGATCGCTCGTACCTCGTGACTGCCTCGTTGGTCTAGTAGTCGCAAGCGCGACTACTGAGCATGAGGTCCTGGGTTCGATTCCGAGGTCGAGTAAAGTGCTATTGGGTTTTTCCATCGGGAATTTCTCAGTAGCAGCCACCGAGTCAGGATTTGTGGCAATAGGCTCGCCCCCTGTTACATGGGACTTAAACATAACTGGCGAAATGTGGGTGTACTATTAGGTACACCTGTGCCTAACCCTATGGGGATTACAGGCGTGATGTTATGTATGTGTAGATATCAAGATAAGAGAGCAGCGGTGGCCCAGTGGTAGCGACCCCGACTTACGAACAGTAAGTCGTGGGTTCGAACCCAGGCAGGCGCATTACTTTGTGTAATTTACTTCATCACCACTGCTCTCAAAAACGGTGAAGGAAAACATCGTGAGGAAACCGGCATGTCCTAGAACCAAAAATTCGAAGACATGTGACATCTACCAATCCGCACTGGGCCCGCGTGGTGGATTATAGCCCATTCCCTCTCATAGAGAGGAGGCCTGTGTCCCAGCAGTGGGAACATTAAAAGGCTGATGATGATGATATCAAGATTACATGTTATTATGTTATATGTCGATGTAGACACTGGATTTTTCAAGGTATTCATCACATACTCGTACAATCCTGGGTTTAGTTTATAGTAATTTATTTATAGTAATTGAAATAACCTGAAAATCTATCAACGATCAATGAATATGGACACACAAAATGATTACACCATTAAATAGTGAAAATTTATCAATCAATTTTTAACCGACGAAAAAAAGGACGAGCTTCTCAATTCGACTTGTATATATATATATATATATATATATATATATATATATATACATTTGTTACCAGAAAACCCAATTTCTATAGGCTGTGCTATTAAACACGCAACCTGTTTTAAAATCTGATAATATTTTATGGGGACCTAAAACAATCTCGTTTCTTTTTAAATTCGTCGTTGAAGGGGATGCAAAGCGGTTGCGAAGCAAATTACCCCCTTGGGCTGCTTTTATGGTGTTTGGGGTCCAGATTGCTGAATATATTGTGAACTTACCCTCAAATTGATACCTTAAAAAGAAACACGCATATAAAAAGAAAAAATAATAGTAAAAAAACTTGGAAGAATTTTAAGTTATTGAATCGTTTAATAAAACGATATTTGCCGCAACCAAAAAAAATGAATATACTGTTAATAATTCTGTCTGTATGTCCATTTAAACAGAAACTAGCTGATGCCCGCGGTTTCGCCCGCGTGAATGTCGGTTATCGCGACCAAAAGTAATCATGAAATTTTGATCCCGTTCCCGCAACTAAAAATTGACAAATTATATACTAAAACCTACCTCGAGACACTATCGATTGGTGAAAACAACATAAAAATCGGTGCAGTAGTTTTTGAGTTTATCGCGAACAGACTTACAGACGCGGCGGAGGACTTTGTTTTATAGGGTTATTGTACATTCGTCACAAAGTAAATTCGCCACGAAAAAAAGTATGTGTAAACTCGCCACAACTCTATTTTTATAAAAGAAAATCCGCCATATTGTTTATTTCCGTACAGACAGCAGAAAAATCAAACAATAAAGAATAAAACGTTATTTCTTCATTTTTCATAATCACAGAAATTCACATAAAAATCACAGCTCTACTCACAGCTAAAATATACGGTAATATTGTCTGGTTTTGTTCGTTTTTAAGCCCGCGTTGTCAAGGACAGCGGGACTTGCGTGACACGCCTAATCCTAAATAAACATGTATTGCAAGTGGCTGATTTGCTTACAACATTACAATTATAAGAAAAATAATAAAAAGAAAATTAAATCACAATAATAATAAGATTTTTTTTTGGTTATTTGCATCTACATAAAAAATCGCACTTTTACTTACAACTATATATATACTTATTGCAATAGGCTGATTTTCCTGCAACATTACAGTTATAACAAAAACAATAGAATGATAATCAAATCACAGTAATAATCACATTAGTTTTTGGTAATTTGCATCTACATAAAAAATCACAGTTTTACTTACAACTATATACATAATATTTATTTATAATAGGCTGCAATAGGCTGTTTGCCTGCAACATTACAATTATAACAAAAACAATAGAAAGATCACACATCAAATCACAGTAATAATCAAATTATTATTTTTTGGTAATTTACGTATGTTGCAAGTCTTTAAAATGCTGCATAAAAGAAAGTTTTTTAAGAACTTCAGCCTGGGACAGGTTATCGTAATTGTCCACAATTGTTTTCAATTCTTTGTCATATGCAATAGATCAACGCGCTCTCAACTTTAGTGGTATATTAAATTTAAAATGCTTCAATTTCCAATTTATATGATCAGCCTCATTTTAAGAGTATCAAGAAACTAAAGCATTTTTGGTTTTCTTTTACCCATTTTATTGTTTAAAAGTTTATGCCATGCCTCTGCTACATTTATTGTCCTATGGCGAGCCCTATGCACATTCCAAATAAACTCTATACTAGTGTTTTCTAACCACTGCTAAAATAGTCGTTGAATTTTGTGACTGCATCGTTCTGTGGAGCATTTTCCATGATGTATAATATATACTCAATAAAGAAACAGGACATTGAAGACGCTTCACAAGCTTCGCAAGCGTCTGCAAAGTCCTGTTTCTTTATATGGGCTAATGAAACACACATGGCTCTTCTCTTCAATGTCATTGAGTTGTAAGGCATGTGCTTTTTTGGCCAGTGCTTGTTTGAAGTGGAAATTACATCCGAGTAGTTTAACATCAGGAAATATTTTTTATGACATTTATCACAGCAATTTCAAAGTCAACAATCATTGAATTGAAACTTTATAATATTATATCTCGTAAACCAGGAATCTCCGCAACTTCAAAAATTGTAAAAAGTTTTTTATTTATGAGTACTATCTCCAAAAAAAAATTGAACTTCCAAAGCAAGGACCAATAATGGAAATTTTAGCTATAATATGTACTCTTTTTAAAAACAATACTGCATTAAATAATAATATACTTACACCATGTCCACCCGAGCGGGCAAGGCTGATTATGATCCCTTTTTTTCAGAGATGCACCAATCTAACTAACTGCCGTCGATTTAATATATTATGTGCTATAACTCTATGGTAACTACAATACTAAGCAGATCACATTTGCAAAAGAACACCCAAAGAAAACTATAATAATATTATAGAGAAGACCACATGCGCATCGACAAGGTCAAGTGAGTCACTGGATGACTGGACTGATGCATTGACCGGTACGGCTAGAAAGAGATAGATACAGCGAGTGAGCGAGCAAGTGATAGCATGCGCAGGAGCGCAGGAGAAAAAATATTTAAAAATCATTTTCATTTCGAGCGCTAAAAATTAATAACTTTGTTTTCTACCAGTACTTTATGCAAAAAATATGTACCTATACAGACTTGTGACGAATTTACACATACTTTTTATGCATGTGACGAATACACTTTCAATGTATGGAGTTTACAAAATGTGACGAATTTACTTTGTGGCGAATGTACAATAACCCGTTTTATAATATGTAGTGATAGTGATAGAGAAGGTGTATAATGTTTTCTGTATAACTAGGCCCTTCTATCTACATGTGTACGACGAAGAATGTTTAAAATTAAGAAATACAATTTCACAGGTACAAATTGCTTTCCGGGAATTTTCAAAGCATCAGTAAGGCATTACCAGAATAAATTCATATTCATCATCTTCCTGTCCTTGCCCCGTGTTATTGGAGGTCAGCTCAGTCACACTATCATTTACTCTTTTTTAGGGTTCCGTACCTCAAGGGTAAAAAAAGGAACCCTTACTTACTCTGACACTTTCTTGTCCGTCTGTCTGTCTGTCCGTGTGTCATCACCGATTTTCTCCGGAACGGGTAGACTGAGCAAGTTGAAATTAACCACCTAGATACTAAGGCCTATAGTCCCTATTAGGTGTATAAAAATCAAGGTCCTGAGTCAACACGATAAAAAGATATGGGCAAATTTAGATTTTCGCGAAAAGTTGTAAGTACCAAAATATACCTTAATTTTCAACTTTTTTCATTTTTCAGAATGTTTCCTTTACTTGCTGTAAGACCTTGCTTTTAACCAAAATTGACAATTCTAGGTCAACCAGAAGCACCCTATAGGTTTTGGGTCGAAAACCTATATGGTAATTCTCGTTGACCTAGAATCACGAAATTTAGCAAGAAGCAAAATCTTACAGCAGAAGTAAAGGAAAAACATCTGAAAAACACAAATACATAAATGTAGTTTAATAACAAAATACAACTACGAGTTTATACGGAACCCTTATCGCACGAGTCCAACTCGCACTTGGACGGTTTTTCTTACATATCATTCCTCACATCAAATCCATCCATCGTTTCCTTGGTCTTCCTCTCCCTCTCCATCCCAAATAAATTCACAATAAAAAATCAAATTATACGATTGACTTGGCGAATAAAGCGACATTTTGGAGATCGGGACTTAGGACCAATTGCGTAAAGAGAATAATGGAGTAGCAGAATTAATAACCAATGAGTGGTACATCGTAAAGGTACTGTCGCTGTTAATAATGTAGGAAGGAAAACCACAATATTTATTAGGTACCTAAGTAACTGTTTATTTCAGCAATACCTCTCGGATTATGTGTTAATGCCATGTACAGACGCCAGCACATCAAGCTACTACAATCTGTCAGATTTCTTTAATAGATTTTCGACTTTAATGTCAAAGCTTTAGGTCGAAGGTTGATTGGGAAAATCTGACAGTTTCGGGTAGCTTGACCTGCTGGCGTCTGTACATAAACGTCCGATAACGAGTGTGTTTAGTCTGCGTTCAAAGGCATTTGAATATGACCCAAGTGTAATGAAGTGGGGTCACTCTTCTATACAATGTGTAACAAACAAAAGCTACATTACTTTCCATGTTCACAAAATGTAAAACTATCACAAGACATCAATCATTCTTAAGAAACAGTAACAACTCATTATCATAGCATTAATAGTCCAAACAAACGAGAGTTCGGAACGAACTGTTATTTAAGGACAAATACAGACAATGTGAGAAAATCCGCAGCTTTTCGAGACAACACAACGTGGATAGCCTGTGATCATGATCTGTGGGAGCTTGTCAGGTATTTGCATAAAGCCGCAACACAACATCAACACGCGAACGGTACAATTTCACCTCTTCCTTCCCAGCCCGAATCCATTCAACTGTCAAACCGTCAACACAGCGTCGTGTTCGTCAATCAACAAAAATTAAGAAGAAATAACAAGCAAACGTCTAAACTTCTAATGGATTACTGAAAGATCTAATGAAGCGAGTAAAAAACCACGATCATCAAGTTTAGAATCTGCAATAGAAGATCACGTTGAACGCACAAAAACCAAACATCGCGTGATGTGCGTGAAAAAAACAAATAAACGGTATAATATGTGTAAGAGAGAGGATCATTAAAATCGAAGATAGCAAAAACTGTTTGACGTAACAATTAGCCCGCATACTCGGAAGTTAAGAATCGTAGTAGTGAAATAGTAAGATAGTGAGGAGGACGTTGCGTGCCGGCAGCCATTACTATGGGCCATCGAGCGGGACTTTTGAGCCACGCGACTTGGGCCATTTTATACACACGGCACACGGCTTCACGACAATTTTATACACCTCAGATTAAGTAATACAAAACACTTAACGGGCTGTGTAAGTGGTGGCAGAAAAAAACATGGTAAATTACTTTGACGAAGCATGATCGACCGATGTGTTGGCACTTGTCAGAGCGTTAAAGGCAATTATAAAAAAACTATAAGTACCTAAGTATCTACACAAAAAGCTGGTACTTAAGATAATCACACTAACAAAGTAATAGCGTACTTATAACATGAAAGCGAAAGACACAATCAATGAGATGTTTGAAAAAAATTGCCGAATCATTCTGTTGATTGTTGAGACCACACTTCCCGAATTGGTTACGATCAGCTTCCTTTAATACCCGAATGAGAAGCATGTTACGATTCATTACGCCGAGACTGAACAAAGCTTTGTAGAAACAAAGACTACTGTGAGCCAACATAGCAACTGAGTAGCCGCTACATTGGAGAGCTAAATCGTTTCAAATCCAATCTGAAAAGCGGATAAAAAACTTAGTGTAATTAATTAATTAAAACTGCTTTTGCTGTTAGTTCCAGCTGAACTAATTAACTAATGAATGCTTCGAAAGTGATTCTGAAACAATAAAGTTACAATGTTTCAAGAAGATTTCATGACGACACTTAACTTTTTCTTATGATTATGGTAATTGTGACTTTTTACCTTTATGATTTAATTACCGCGCAATCATAAACGTTACTATGTACAATCTTAATCGTGTTGAGTATAAGGACCGCTTAGTGCTGTGTTCTGAATAAAACGATGTTCGTTAGCATTTAACAGATGCCTAGAAACTTGTTCCAAAATATAACAGGGTTTCACACCCAATTTGAAAGGATCGTGTTGCCGAATTAAAGCGGACTGAAATTGACGAGTCAACCGAAGCGCCATTCGTGGAGGTTCTCGTAAATGACGTTGAGAGCTCTCCTACAGTTTGTGAACGCTTCTAGTACCCTGCACATGCCCTAGTAGGTGAGCATCCAAATGTAGGAAGCACTTGATCGCCTTTTATATTACGATAAGTGGAAGTTCTGGATTTTGTATAAAGCAACGGTCCCTAGTTGTCGAAAAGAGATCTGACTAACGATGTTTTCCACTGTTGTTGTAGTTTATGATCGATCTAAGTCTGACAAGTACTGGATGGGCAAACAAATACGCCCTTGTAATAGTTTACAACCAATATAGGACGTTAATTGACCCACAAATCGTAACGAGATCTATCAATAGCCAGTCCATATTCCATAACCATGCTCTCTAGTTTTGTGCAAACACAGTCTGTGCCTGAGCAAACCCATGTGTTCGCCGAGGGGGTTACAATTTCGGGCATACGGGTCAACGCCCTGACCACGTGTGTAATCACAATTTATTAGTCTTTTGGACCATACTCGATTTGTTTTAGGTCAATACGCCCAGGATGTGACGAAGGCCAGATTTACGCCCAAATTATCAGCAAATAAATTGATTTCAATATAAACTGAGTTTGTTAAATCGTTTAATCGATGTCCGTAAAGGATAAATATGTTAATTTTAGTACCAGGAAAATGTACCTCCATAAAATAATGGTTCTCCAGTATGCAGCACCTGCATGCATACATTTCCTATGGGGGATTCTTAGGAATGTGCAATTGTTTATTTATAAAACTAACGTTCGAGCCCATAAAAATACTTTTAGAATCAATTTCCCATTAGTAGAACGATTTATTTTCATAGTAGTAAATTATATTGATGATTCATGTAATGAAGATTGATTCGTTTGAATAACAATAAGGGCTGAATTAAGTAATTGAATCTATTGATGTCTTTCAATCGTCATTTTATTTGCTTATCGGTACTGATTGAGCGGTATTCAATTACAGTTATTTGTTTATGTTTAGTCTACTTTCTTAATCAGAATAATTTGCGATCCCAATGTCTTGTTTTCATTTAATTTCTCTTTTATAAAGACTTTTTCGGCTGCCCGATCTTTAGCAGCTTGCAAAAAATTGACAAGCAGCTGGTGCACATTCATTTTTCTTTTTCTTTTTTCGGACAGAACTTTTTTTGGTGTTCCCTTTTTACTCCCAGATAAGCAAGACGGAACATAATTTACTTGATGGCCTTCGAAAAGGTCATGTCCGTAGTACCCAAAACGCACATGGTGTAAAAGGATACACGAGGGAAATGTAAAGGATCAGAGCACGTGGTATTTATCCCGTCTATAGAGGGGGATCACATGTGATAAGGACTTTGTCTATTGAGATGGCATCAACCTGTTTGTCTAGCGGTACCAGTGGTCAATATTCCTTATTTGAACCCGGGAAGATCACATAATACATTGCGTTGTGTCAATGATATTCTAACTAAACAGTAATTCTTTTAATAAGCTCCCCAAAAACAACGTACACTGAATACGACGTGATATTGACACATGTAAAAAATTCTGTCTCATTCCATAGTCCATTCAAAGCAATATAATTTGGTCACACGCATTCCCAGATGTTTGTTACAAACAGCATAACGAGAATAGAGATCTAAATGCTGTGTGAAGAATTTTTATGACCTCCGCTGCAGACTTAAGGTAAGTAATACAACACATACGTGACCGTTCTGTGTACCTGAAAGATAGACCTGAGTATCATTGTCATAGCTAGCTTAATGTAACGGACCAAAGGCTTACATAGAATGATATACCTATAGCAAGATACATGGGCAAACATAATTTGCTATCACCGAATGAGTATTGTTCCAAACGACCCAGCATTTCTTTATGACAGCAATATTTGGCAGATTTTATATCCGGGCTAAAATGATGGTACAGCGTGAGAGGGATGGTGTATGCTGAATGATTGATGATAACGCGGACACGGCGACTTTGTTGGAAAAATATTATCTTACTTTTCAAATTATCATGCAACTTCAGCATCCTCTCAGGATACTATTTAGGGTTCCGTACCCGTAGGGTAATCAACGTGACTCATTACTCTGTTCGTCTATACGTCTGTCTGTCAGGCTGTACACTACTTATCTCATGATCCGTAATAGATAGACATTATACTTGTTAAAGCAAAGGTGTTTCCGCCAGAAAGCATGACGTGAAATTTTCACATAATGCGTATTTCTGTATAGGGAGTCCGTTTCGCACGTAGCCGGTTTTTTGTCTAGGGTCAAAAAGCAATTCTACAAAGCTACGAGTGAAACAGTGTGCAGCAGCTTGTATAAAAAATAAACCTAGTTTGGTAATCAAATAAGAAACCTCAAGGTTTGCAGCTTAGCTCTAGCTAGACTAATTAGGCGCCATAGTATTTATTTTGTAACGGAACGTGATTTAATGCGTCTAGCATTATTGGTCAAAAGAACTTACTGATAGGAATAGTGTCACACTTGTTATTATACTGTCTCTTTAACGAAATATTGACATTACCGCATGATTTTATTGCTACTGCTATCAATGAATAAGTTGTTAGGCAAGTGTCCATTGGTTTTCTAGATATGACATTACTGGTGTACTCTATTGAAACGGATAACTCAGGTTTGGACACAAACATAGTAAATATAAAAATGGAGTTAATTTTTTCGAACGTCTTAAATTAAGTTGAGATTCGTCACTAAATCAAGAGGATTAGGAGGTTTATGAAGAGGGACGAATCGCATGTAACTAAAAGAGTGATGAATATAAATGTGAACGGATAGAGGGGGAGAGGAAGACCAAAAGATGGATGGATAGTGTGAGGAATGATATGAAGGAAAAAGGAGTAAATGATAGCGTGGCGATTGACAGGGGAGAATGGAAGAAAAAAAAACGTGTTGCGGCAACCCCAAATAACATGGGAGTGGGGTAGGAAGATGATGATGACGTCACTAAATATCGCACCTACTATGTTTTGTCTTTGCATCACCCTAATGTAGACTGGTAGAAAATGCCCAAGGCATTAAGTCCGCCTTTGTACATTATGTGCATAAAGTTAAAAAAATAAATAAAAGTCAAGAGATGGGAAGTGGTCATTAACTAACACCGCATGTTTACAACTTAGGGTGTGAATTTACATATTTTCGCTCATAATCGTGCCGAATCAACCGAAACCCATTGATCATGACTAACAAAATAGTCCTTACTAAAAAATATATTGTTCAACACCAGCAACTTTAGAATATTAACCGGATAATTTAGCGTGACAAATTATCCTCGTTCGAACCGCAGTAGAGAGGAATGCCCATTGGCGCTCGCGCTCTCGATAAGTTGCGAAACGCGAGCGCATGATAATGTAAGATACTGGATGTCCGGTAGTGTATTTTTAGGATGGGCTTCATAGGTACGATATTATGTTGTTGTGAACTTAATAAAGTTTATGCAGCTTTCAATTTATGATTTCCGACAAAGTCTACGTGTTCGGAAGGAGTGAGAGAGAGGACACTACGTGTCCCAATCTCAGCGCTCCCCAGTCATGTCTCTATTTAATTTCATAGACTACTGAGGTCTAAAATTCTCAGGTTCTTTACAAATCTTAGTACTATTTGACCTATCCTGTAAAATCCTAGTTCTAAAGCCCCTTGTTAGTAGTTGTTAGAACTAAACCAATGACATAACAACGCCTTTGTCCGTTCTGAGCTTGTGGACACAATGACGTGACTTCCAATCAACTTCCGCGCATCTTCGGAGTCGTTAGTTCTCGTTCGATTCGGTTGAACTATGATGTAAACAATAACACGCATGTTTGTGTTATCATATTAAGTAACGCGTTAACTACGCGTGATGTTTTTATATTGAAGTATGCGCACACGCATGCGTTACATTGGGGTTGATAAAAGTTACGCTTGGCAAAGCGTAGCGTAGCGTTTTTGAGAGACAGGAGAAATATTTAAAAATTCAGACAGATTCAATAGCGTAAAAAGAGGTACAGTGATTAAAAAAGGTTTTTACTTGATTACAAGTAAAAGATATTAGCACAAACCAAATATGAACATAAATCTTGATAAATGCGCTCGTACATTCTGTAACTAGTAACTATGTAGTTAATTGAATAGTTGAACCTTTATGTTTATAATATTTTAATGTAAAAGCCATAAATGTCGCTCATGTAGACACTGGCAACATTTCCTACATCCTTCTATAGGAAACGAAGGTTAAAATAAAAAGTAAAATGGCGCTTTCGTTTATTTATTGGTAGGACTAGTTGGGGATATAAAAATAAACGATTTGGCTCTTAAAATAGACTGCCGTCTGAAGTTAAAGCAGTGCACTCACTTGGCAACAAGAGTTAGACGATAGTAATGTTCGCGAGCAAGTAGCTAAGTAACCGTTGACTGTTAGTGTTGATCACCGAGTGAGGCTAAAAGGAATATGGACGACCCTCATATACAATTTGACAATCAGTCCGTTTCTGTACACCTGACAACGTAAATGCAAAATTTCAGGATGAACGGTTCAGTGGTTTAGGCGTTAAGAGGAAACATGGTAGGTATTTGAAGAATGGCTCTCGACTATTTCCTTCTCCAATATTCAACCAATTAAATAGTAGAATTTAGTAGTAGATAGTAGAATAGTAGTAGTAGATTTAATAGTAGAGAATTTAATAGAGATGTTGCATCGAGCGCGTGTCAATCAATGCACGAGTGTTATGTTGGTGCCCGAGCGCATGCGAGGGCACTAAATTAACACGAGTGCATTATTTACTCACTTTAGCAAGATGCGTAGTATACTTTTCTTTCAGCTACCAATCTACCTACCGTGATAAAATATACCTACTGAAAATAAAAATGAAAACAAAGTTTAATTCATCTTCTCCTCAAACATTTAAAACATGCAATTATTAAATGGGCAGTTATTAAAAGTGAAATTTGCACTTTTAGTTGGAACATTTATTCTATTATTTGTTTGGTTTATTTGTGCATAAAATTAAAATCTAAATAAAAAACAGTGCATTTATGAAAAACTGTGTAACAATGAGATTTTATGCTTAGAACCAAAACAGTGCAGAAATTATAACATTTCGGCACTGTTTTGGTTCTAAGCAAAAAATATGTCCTTTGTGATCGGTTTTGTATTGATAACATTACTACGTGACTGCCTCGTTGGTCGAGTGGTCGCAAGCACGACTGCTGAGCATGAGGTCCGGGCAAAGTGCCTTTGGGTTTTTCCATCAGGAATTTCTCAGTAGCAGCCACGGAGTCTGGATTTGTGCCCGGTTGATGGCAATAGGTTCGCCCCCTATTACATGGGACGCAAAATATAACTGGCGAAATGTGGGTGTACTATAAGGTACACCTCTGCCTTATCCTACGGGGATTACAGGCGTGACGTTATGTATGTTATGTAACATTACTACGTAGTTGAAAGAAAAACATATTTCATAAATTAAATATGAAGGCTGTGTCCCTATGTTATTCGTTTTTCATTAAAAGTTGTCTTTTAACCAATGAGATTCCCTACTGAAAGCCTATACTTAACCTCGAATCTTTTGTCAGTTAGAAAACTCTATATTCTTCAGATTGCCTTAAAAAAAACAAATCCCTTCCCTTCATCCCTTCTAGCACAAACAAGGAGGAAGAATAATGTCGCTCCAGAAACTCCAGTCAAAACCGCATTTGCCTGGAGACAATACACAAAGCAGTCATCTCACTTATACAATTTACTAAATATAGAACCAAACATTTATTCTATGACTTACCACGACTGCAAAAAACACTCACTCAATGGTTGACGAGCAAAAGTTACGAAGAAATCGAAACAATCCTGCATGCCGATCACATAGTTCGTGATGTATCTCGCGAGTTATGTGGTCGTATGCAGGATAGACTGCACTGCACCGGCCACAAACACAGCACGCACACACACACACTACGCACACACATACACACCACACACATGCGCACACTAAACTAAATTATTTTAATAAATAATTATAATTTTTTGAATTCTGATACTGATTATTATAATTATTGTATTTTTTTGAAATTATTATAATTTTTTGAATTCGGATACTGATTTGAATTTTCATGATCATTTTATTTTGATTATTTATTTTCATTGTGTCTTTCTATTATTATTTAATTTAATTTTGATTCAATTTAAATTTTTATTTTGGTTTTGATTATGAATTTGATTTTGATTTTATTGTTAAATTTCTAGTTTATGTATTGTTAATGTAAACCGGAAGAGCGGATGTACCTAATACAAGCAATTTTTTGCTTAAAAGGTACTTCGTATCATTTGTTTGTTATTTACATAAGTCTTAGAAATAAACTTTTTTTTTTGTACACTGGCTCTCTGTTGAGCATTTTGTAAAGGTTACACAGGTTATGTATCATCAAAAAGGAAAACATAGGGACATAGAAGGGATATTTATTTATCTGTAAAAATCATAGCTTTAAAGTCATACAATACAAGAGAGAAAACAGGCGAGAGTTTCTGTATGGAAAAAAATATCCCACATTTCCTCTTAAAAGGTAACAAAAAAAAAAACAACTTACTTTCATTTATAATATTAGTATGGATTAACTTCAAAACTGCGGCTGGGGCAGACAGGATGTAGACATTGGAGGATAAGCTTTTGTGGTGCAACTTGGTACTTGGACCTAGGTCCAGCAGAAGACTACCATAGCCAAGTTGGTTGATCAAGTAAATTGTTTCTAAATATCACACATAATCGTTCAAGTGGTGCGAAATTTCATCAATGTTTAGGGCGATATAATTATGTAGAAGTTCCGTTGACCCATAAACAAACATAATTTTGAGTCCTCGTGAATAAACGACTTTAGTTTCGGGCTCGACTTTCTGAGTTTAAATGAACCATTTTGCCAGAATTTAACTGAATTACAACTGCAGGCTGCAGGACACTGGTTTTTTTCACGTTTTTAGTGTTTTCAAGATTTTTATAGGATTTTCTAGCACTTTGCCAGCCCTATTTAAACTTTGAGGTTGACTTTAACTACCCAGTAGAGGCAAGAGAGAAAAAAAACTGGCCAAGTTCGAGTCGGACTCGCGCACAAAGGGTTCTGTATTATTATCTACATATACAACATTAGACAAAAACGGCAAAAAAATCACTTATATGGGGGCACCCTATAAATATTTATTTTATTTTAATTTAATTATTTATTTTTAAATTTGGATACAAAACTAAATAAAAACGGTCAGAAAAGTCGACCTATCGCCGTTATTAATATCGAGCAAAAAAAAAGCAAGCAAACACGTTTTTTGTATGGGAGCCCCCCTTAAATATTTATTTTATTGTGTTTTTAGTATTTTTTGTTATAGCGGCCACAAAAATACATCATTTGTATTGAATTTCAACTATCTAACTATCACGGTTCATGAGATACAGCCCAGTGACAGACGGACAGACAGCGGAGGGTACGAAACTCAAAAAATTAAGAATCTATCGCTAAAGTAACCACAGCCACTGAAGCTGTTACTAATAAATTTTACTTTACCCTCTGTCCGTTTCTAATTCGTGTGGCAAAACTTTTTTATAGGTAAAGGCACACACAGAAACTTCTAATTCCGGACAGTACCTAAAGAACAAATGTAACTAATAGTTGTCCAAGTTTGCTCGGAAGAAAGTCTTTCCTGAGTCACAAAAACAAGCATATAGAAAGCTTTTCTCGCGAGAAAAGCTAAAATACGTATGAGGACGTGTGTCTTGGCAAAACAAGATGGAAGGTACTACAGAGTTCACTGACGGTTGACCACTTTTCGACCTTATTCCTTAGGGCAAAAGGTTGTTAACTGGAATAACTGGTAGACCCTCAGTTAACTCGATAGTACGTAACTACTATAAAGAAAAAAAACGATGATTACCTCGTTGCCTAAATAAAAGGTCCCCGAAGGTCACACTTAAGTAGGAGCCTATTATGCGGCGATTTCCATCCCCGTCGCGAATGATTGATGCCACGCTCATAACCGGACATTACCCACCATCAGATTACGAGAAAGTCAGACACGCTTGATCACAATCCTCAGACTTATTTATTCATGGCTACGTTAGGTAATAGCTTGTAATTGGTCTCGGAGATTTTTTCTTTTAGTTACAGTTGGAAGAAATTATCTCTTTCAGGTATAATTGTGCGCAAGATTTATGTGAGTGCAAGCAATATGTCAGATTCGGGAATTGCTCACAAATTAACACATCGTGCAGTGGTTGATTCATGATTGCGGTGAGTAAAAACTGTTAAGGAAACGAGAAATGAAGCGCAAATTGGGCTGACAAAGATTTTTTTGAACATTTAAGATTCGCCATCTTAAATGTTCAAAAAAATCTTTTGTTGGTGCCCAGGGACTCATTGGCGTTCGAAACACTGTAACTTTACTCAAAGTTACACCTGTAACTTTTTCCTAACATCATTAAACCAAAGCTTAATTTAAACCGCCTGCTGAATATTCAACACTTGACCTCCGCTGTCTTCCAAGTCTGCTCACTACAGTATTAAAAGCGATTTGTAACTCCGTCGCGTTGCTGGCCGAAAGCCATTATGTGCCGTTCGCTGGAGCATTTGATGTCCTTTGATGTCCTACGAGGTTCGGGTTATAGGAGACTTGGCATTGAAGACGTAAACCAGATGTTTACGGCACATGTGACCGAGTTAATCGAGGGATCTCGGCGAATTGCCTAATGGCTAACCTCGGAGCGATTTTCTACGACCAGAATTTATCTTTACGGTCTAACTCATGGTATTTAGTGCTAATTAGTTTACGATACATGTTAAGATACAGGGACTGATAACGTAGTTGTTTTACTTTTAACTAAAGCACAGTAATGATATTAACACCATGTTTGTCGCATTGAATACTCAAACATCTCGAAAAACGTTGGAATATTTAGAAGCTTTTGTATTTTATTTCGTAAATGTGGTAAATAAAGCGACGAAACACCCCATCAGAGTTATGTGAGCATATTTTCCTAAAGCCTCCTTTTATATTACGTCCGGACTTTTCATCAGATGGCCCTGAGTGGTGATGCCTTGAATTTTATTCCCAACTGGGTTTGAGTGTTGCTAAATTCTTCATAGGTACTTAAAAAAGGACCAATCACAATTCGATTCAGAACATCAATTGTGGCCTAGTTATTGCAATTACTGTCTTCTCGTTATTGAAGTATATTTTCACACTGAATGCAGATGTATACTATAAATATTTCGGACCCAGCAGGTAGAAGCATTAAAAGTCGGAACCACTTGCACGAAAATTGCAAATCGATGTCTGGTGTATTCGTGCAAAAAATACAAAATCTGTCACAGCTGCCGATGCAGGGAGCCGGGCAGCGCAGGCCCGCGCGGTATCGATGGACGATAATATCGATATAATTTACCGATTTTTTGCTTTAAGAACGGGTTCCGATGGTTTTTGAGAGACGGTGCAAGTATTCGACACATTTTGTCAGCAGTAATTATGACGTGACTGAAAATGCGGTTTGCACTTTATCTAGTTAATTTTAATTAGCGGACATATTTTTGCGGTGCTTTTGCAGGCTGTGTTAATTAATAGCCTTTATTTGAAAATGTTGTTTTCTGTCCGATTATTTTAAATTATGTTTACTTTTTGCGAATCCAATGACTGAACTGTTCGTCAGGAAGATGAAGCATTGTTCAAAAGCTTTGTTCTGTCATTAATTTTTATCACTGTATGCTATTTTTAACCTACAAAAAATAAAAACCTATAAAATATCTGATACTCACTTTTAAAATTTGTTACTATTAATAGAATATTTATTACATTTTTATTCGATAACAATTGTCGACATGTCGCCTCTCTTTCTGGTTATCTTGAGATAGAAACGGCGCATAAAGGAAAAAAAAATTAAAGGCGCGTGCACACCTGTTGTGAGGCGAGGGATCCTCGATCCGTACATCTGTCCCGTCATTATATTGTAACGAGTACCTACCGGTAAATTACAGTGCTGCTATAGTTACAACCGAATATTTAGAGGTGATAAAATTCAGGTTTGCAAAGTCGATATGCGTTTTTTTTTAATATTTATTCTAATAGGTACATAACATTAGCGATGAGATAGGAACGTTGTAGTCGTAAGCACAACGGCTGATCAAGATCAAAATATACACAAAGCGAGGCCACGTTATACTGGAAATGTAAAGCTTGATGTGCCGCCGTGTGTACAGTCTTGAGCACAAATTAATATGTATACACGTATCGAAATTCAGAAGATATTTTATCGTCAAAGAACGGTTTCTACTTTGAGATAAGACCTATCTCTTATGCCTTCCAAAATGCTATGTTCGTGAAAACATAAAATGTTCAACACAATAAAAATCAACTTAAAAAAAAATATCATCAAAATCACTTTTAAAAATTGCTTCGTGTATACATATTATTGCTCGTGATTGTACATAAGTATCAAAACAAATTAGATCCAACGAAGCCCTTCATTCAACAGGCTTACAAGAGTTGAGAAACCGAACCATATAAGACTGCCACTACTATTTCGAAAGTACAATACTGTACCTTAGTATGTCATGTCTAACCGTTTTCAAGGAAAAGATAAAGCTGTACTTAAAACACAACTCAAAACTCGTAACTGTGGAGTCTTAACTCGTAACACCATTTTTGTTAACAAAGAAACAGCTACATAACTTAAAGCAGCTTAAAAGCTTGGAAAAGCATAGCTTTGCAGTTAAAGAGTTAATTCCTGATGTAATAAAATCCGACATAAAGTACTTTATTAACGACATCATAATCAAGCAAAGACTTTCTTTTGATTAATAGTTAACACTTCATACTTTGTTAAGTAATTACCGCTAACATATAGCCTAATTAACATTTGCAAGTAAAGATTGATGACTGAATTTAATGTGCCCATGTAAGGCCATGTTACAGCGAGAAAAACAAGCCTAGATGAAAATATATCGAGCTAAACGAACAAAGCTCGTTTAAAAGAAACTTTAGCACCGTAATAACGAGTATTAAATTCAATTTTCAGAGATCAGGCTTCTGAAGAAAATTCCATTATTTACGTTAGCGTTAATTAATTTTATGTTAATACTATTAGGCCCATCATCAGGTCAAAGTGTACAGAGACAGTTCGGTTTCAAGATAAATTTTACATTTTTAGTAACGACGCACGAAGGGTTCTGTACCATAAACCGAAAAAAAAGTTTCTGGTATGGGAGCCCCCTTTAATTATTAAATAATTTATATTTTTATTATTTGTAGTTATAAAGGAAACAGAAATACATCATCTGTGAAAATTTCAACTGTCTAGCTATCACGGTTCATGAGATACAGCCTGGTGACAGACAGCCAGACTGACAGACAGACAGACGGACAGTGGAGTTTTAGTTTAGTGTTAGTTTAGTCTTAGTAATAGGGTCCCATTTTTACCTTTTGGGTACGGAACCCTAAAAACGAGTGCTGCATTGAAGACCATTTTGATTAATTAGTTGTAGAGATTACTGCTGCAGTACCATTCTTAAAATAACCTAATGTCTAAACTGTCTGTATAGACAACGAATACAGCAAGCTCTCCAATATTACCATAAACAACACGACCAAACGATCAGCGTGCACTCGCCATTACATCGCTCGTAGATGCAGTACCTCATAATGAAAAGGTAATAAGACAAAATACACAATAAGATGTGACATAAAGTCACTTCCATGTCGTGATAGTAAGGGCAAGTGCCCCGGGTCGGGTCACCGTCGTGTCCACTTCCAGCCTCATGCCTATTATGGGCACAAAACCGCGATTTTATCTTACTGACAACCATTTGTAAGACGCCCGAGCTTTATAGGTACTCTTGCCACACTCCCGGAGCCGCTCGTCTTGTGTTTTTGACATTGATAACAATGCGATTGAATGGCGGAGATAGTGTTTATTTTTAGTCTGGAACGCAATGTCATATTTCTGTCCGCAAACGTCTACTACTGAACCTGGATTCCATTTCGAATTGAACGAATGAATGAGTGTAAGGATATCTTGAACAGGGAACACTGCTAGTGCTCATCTTTTAGACATAATTCCCAACTTCCCAAGTAAATTTTTAACTAAAATGCTCACGTAGAAAAAGTTGCTCGCCCATTATGAACCAGAACCATAATTTCTAAAGGACCACGAAATTATAACAATAACGAGAAACAAGAAGGAAGGAAATACAAAGTGCTTTGCGCTAGACTTAGGTAGCCTTTAAGGTTTCTCCACAGCTTTTCTTACCTCGCTACGCTATTGAATAACAAACTAACAAGACTTTCGCATTTGTTATAATATTAGCTAAGATTACGGGCGACTCGTGGTGGACAATACCCTTTGCCCGGGGCTATACGAAAGACGTTAACAGGCATGGGTACTTGGGTAGCCTTAACGGTAACGGTTTCTTGATCTTTAAGCAACAGTTTGTATTAACCTTTGAAGAAATAATTACACAGTATCGATGCGGATCAAAATGAATTTCTTTTTTGCTGAACTATCCAAGCGCTTCAGAGCAAAGTTGCGGAATATAATTTTGCGCTATGATTAAATAAACGTGTACACTTTTTTAAGTCTAGCTCCGAGTGGGCTTAAAATATATTATCTATTCCGAGGAACAGGGAACAAGATACTTAATTAGTTGCAAGATGAAAAATAAAAGCATTCTTGTTAGTTATTTCGCGATGAATTCCAATGCACCACCTCATTATTTCTAGTGGTTGCAGCAAGAAGCAGCCAAGAGGGGATTCTATCAGAAAGCTTACCTATTTACAGGTCGAAGTACCTCCACAAGCAAATACGGAATTCTTTCGTAGTAAAGTAGCCATTTTAAGAGGAGTTCGAGGAACCATTTTGTACAAGTCGTAATGGTCGTAACTCAACGGAATCCACGGTTTTGTTAAAACTCGAAATCATAAGGATTTCATACAGAATTGTTTATTTACCTTGCAACTCAGTAATTAAGCTTGATGCCAAATGAAAACCTTTTAAAGCAGACGTTACTTTAGAAAATGCTTTTAAAAAACAGTTTATTTTTCCTCACACGCCTTTGTTAAGACCTTGTTTGTTTTTCGTTTACCGTGTTTTACTTTAAGCGACGAAAAATGCACCTATTTATAAAGGCATATTCCAGACCAGAGGTGTCTGCACTCTCTCTCTCTACAAAATTATGTTTTGATGTTGAGCAGTATGTATGTACAGCTGATTAAAAACTCCAGACTATGAAAGTTTGAAGAACTGAAGTTTGTGCGAACTGGGAATTTTATTTTGATGAAAAGATTGATACTACTTGAACGCAAATTTAGGGTTGGGTCGGGTTTCCTTTTTTTTTATCTCCGACTTTATTTTAGTCAGCAGTTTCTCACCATTCGATCGTTGTACCAAGGACGGCTTTATTCAAATAAACGATCACTTCAAAAACCAGCTGTTAGATTAATGATAAGAATTTCTGGTTTGTTATGGTTAGCGGAGCGACAGCTGTCAGTGAGTTCGCACTTGGCACTAATTGATCATAACCCTTTACGGCACTTCGTTTAAATTGTGCGCAAAAGGAGGAATCTCGTCAAGGAATTCAGGAACCGAGGTTCTTGAAATCGTTTTTGGCAGTAATACTTAATTTTTTCCCTTATTCCTGATTACCATAGCTAAGGCTATGATACAACGCGCAAGCTATCAACATGACTGCTTCTCGTACTATAACGTGTTGTGTGTAATCAAGCGTTACAAATTACAATACGATACATCGAGCATGTTGCCTGCTAAGCTTACGGTGTGAAATTGACTATTGATTGATGGATGCACATCCAGTTACCAACACATCCGTGTAATGTCTGGCAAATGCAAGTTATTTACTAGACAATAATGTTCTAAGAACGAATGGAATAATCTAGCTTTTGGAAGATTGGCTTTGGCCTTTTTTAGCTGCAATAAATCTGCTGTGAAATGAGACGGAAGGCCGAGATGGTGTGACGGTGACATTCAGGTATATCCATCACGTCTGTTAGGCAACCAAGATGCCGTGAGTTCAAAGTGTTGAAACTCAAACACCTCTCGTCTTTTAGGGCAAAGTTCACAATCATACGTTTTTTGGATAACAATAATCACATTGTTATGCTAGCAGACTTATCCAAAAATTGGATTTCTGAATCATGTTCCATAACTTTTTTTTATTTTTTTATTTCACAGTTTGATTGCTTACTCCAGTAAAATGAGCTAAGTTTCATCAACTACTTGCTTTCATTTACGTTATAGTTTGTCCGCCGTAGTTTGGAAAGTCTTGGCGAAACGCGATAATAAGTTTGCAACTTTTCTCTTTTTATTTATTTTGAAAATGCAGTCATGCCAAACGACAAGTTCTTGGTATCTTTCTTGAGCTGTGTAAGAAGTACGCAGCGTTATAAATCTGTATAATTTTCTATGGCCATTCCACGCCCGTTTTATAGGCACCAGCAACATTACCCTGCTTTCAACACAGGCAAACTGTCTCATTGCACAACTAAGGTACAGTAACGCAACACCGTCATTCAATAATATCTTTCTCGGAAACCAAGCGAAAGATCCGTGAATGGCCTGACGCATCATCAGCGTACACGCAGTACCGGTGTTGTGACGTCACAGAGACATCGACCCACTTGTCTTAGGACCTCGGTCGCATGACTCGCATTTGGTCGAAAGATTTGTTGTATTGACTGCGGGTGGTGTACGCACGATCAACGGGTTTAGTGACTTTAGTGTCGTTTTGTCTACAAACTAACTCTTTGGGACTAGTGTTGCGTCATTGGCTCGACAAAACAATTTAGTCGATGGTCGCCATCTTTAACGGTTTTTTTACACCTTTCACAGTTATATCAACTAAGGTGCGTTGTTTGTTAAATTAGTGGGATATTTGGAATGAGTAGGTAGATCCGTTTATGAGCTTATTCAAAGCAGTTTCTTAGTAGTAAACCGTCGGGGTTCTAATAATGGCCGAGTGTTGTATTACGGCGGTAAGGTCCGATGAAATATGATGTGGTGTAGGTAAGCTTGTTAGTTAGTCAGCTGTTGAGACGACAAGGTGCAAAATTAATACACGTACCCAGTAACTAGAAGAGTACCTACATATTAATTGAGGTTAGTAAATAATGTTACTGAATGCACCTGATGCATTTGTTTTTATTGCAAATTACTTTAAATATATTTTGCAAATGTACGAAATGGTGGCATGGCGCGATGACTTAGTGGCATTGACTTTTTTAGATGCGTTTATTTTCAACTTTCAGGAAAGAGTAGAAACCATGGGGGAGAACTTTGTAATAGCAGTGGGGTCAAACAAAAAAAAAAGATAAAGGTTTTAATAGACTCGTACATGCCTATATCAGAAACAATTAATATCCCATTTGTTTAAATATCTTGCGTCTTTAGTTTTTGTTTAGTGCATTGCCCTCAACATTGACCTAATCCTCCACAAAGAATAAGAGAAAAATATGGCTACAGCAAACCTAATTTACGTTCTTAAACAAGCAAGCTCGTCATACAAGCTCAGCTCTTAATCACACCTCATTTACCTACTAATCTACACAGATAGGTACACATGATTACAGATAGGAGTCCCTCGGTTCCTCGGAGGTTGGATTCTAGCGCGATGACTCACATGATAATGACACGCTGATCTTGAAAGATTTACTCATTTCGAACTGGTTCCGTCTACACTGACTCACAAACTCTCGCGCATTTTTTTTTCCTTAGAAATGCATCTTTTAATAACACTTGTATAACAGCCGGAGGGATGTTTTGAGAGTGAGTCAACAGTTCGGAATTTGATATTTATGTTATTGGTGCAAGGGTGTATACTTGTAAGTGTGGGGGGTCATGACCTTTTTCGATGGTTTTAGAGCAGGTAAGAAGGAGTGTTCAGTTTTTTAGTAAAGAATAGTTTATTACTTTGCTGCTTTTGTACCTAGTAATGTAGTCGTTTCTTTAGAACCTAGGAGGTAGGTAAGTTGTTGAAAATAGCCATTAGGTATGTTGAGCTTAATTACGAAGTCAAGTTGACTGTAGATACCTACAGTGTTATCAAACTAAGCTAACTACAAATTGTGTTGGTATCCAATATAGGTATGTTTCCTTGAAGTGGAGCCATTCGATATGTAGGTACCTAGGTACCTATAGTGTTGTAGACTATGAGTGTCGGTCATGTCGGTGGTGTTATGCATAGTTCATCACCTAAGTACAGTTGCGGCCTTTCCTGCCTGATCAGTTAAAAATGTTTTCGCTTAAATCATGCGGGGCGCCCCGCCCGGCTAGACAGCGCTTCATATTGTGAGTGCAAGCAAAAATGAGCTTACTGGTGATCAGGCGGGATTGTCCTCGATTGTACTTTGGTTTGATCTCTAGTTTGGGATGTTGGGTTAATTACTTAATCAGGAGCTTTCGAGACACTATCCAGCGCAGCCTATCGAAGTCCACTGCTTTGCCAAGAAAAGTTACTCCAGCTCAGCTTGCTATTATCTTTCCAGCTGACATACGAGTAAGTTACGCTAAGTAAACCAATGTTATCTATCTAGGGCATACATTTTTGCAGGCATGATAACTTAAATAAGTCCTATGTTCGTTTCCCTATTCGTACATGGGAATGTGTCAAAAAGAAAAAAAAAACAGTGAATGAGATGTGGGTAGGTTTATGTTAACGCACTTGTCAGAAAATGTGAACAAATTGTCAAATAAATAGTTAACTGTATAAACGGCACTCAATAATTAAAAAAGCTGAGCCCCACCAGCAATAAAATAATCGAGTACGGAGCGCGCACGGCCAACTGCGGCCAACCCTCGCAATAATATATTTTTCGCAATGGGGCGGTGTGCGTTCGACAGGGGAAAACAAGCTCTCCAACGAGCGAACGAAAAAATACAACACTTTTAATTCATTAGACGTGCAATAAAGGACACTTTCATTCATACATACCCTTTTTATCGAAGAAATGTCGCGTTTATTTTATTGATTCCATGATTATTTGTACACAAGTCGTAAATACTGTCTAATAAAATACCAATTAACAAAACAAAACGTAATATTTTGGTCCTTTGTCTGTTTACACTAAATAAAATAAAAGTAACATAAAGAAGTTGAACTCTATAATGACGAATAAAGATTTTTTTAGCATAACAATATTTAAATTTCAACTATAATTCTGAATCACTTTAACCGGTCCACTTCCGTCGAGTTGCACCGTGAGACTGAATGAAATGAACGAACATGAACACTGTCAATACAAAAACGACTGAGTGAGTCTGATCAGGTTGAATGAACGAAAATGATTCCAGGTTTATTATTGGTCGCTCTTACTAGCCCGGGTTGATCTAGCTGTTTAGATTTCATAACGCGCCATCCATTGAAAACATGAGCAAGATTTTACAGCGCCATCTTTTGCCCTTGACATGAAATGAAAGTAGCACCAAGAATGGAGCAACCACTGCTTTTAATAATATTTTCGCTGTTTGCTCACAGATGGCAGTATATAATCACTTTATGATTTAATTGACTTTGAAATAACGTGTGAAGTAAAAATAAAAATTCAACCATAGAATCATTTCAATATCCAGCAATTAGTATCAGTAAAAATAAAGAACCCAAATTATTGTTTCTAAAAGTTTTACTTTATTTGGTTGAATGGAAAGATAAAACGAAAGGTCATTACACTTGTTTCGTGGCGAACTTCAGTCTATTCGATGCTGTCATTTACACACGTCAAAAATGGAGGAGGAACGTCTTTTCGATGAGAGAGTTTCTATTCGAGATTCAGCTCGCCCTCTTAAAAAATATGGAAGTACCTGTAACCATATGAAAAGGAACGAAGAATACATCAAGCATGTGATGGCAAAAGGCGATACTTTACAAGGGCTTGCCCTCAAATATGGTGTTACCGTAAGTGTATTATCATCGTAATAAAAGTGTTATTATCTCGTTAAACTCTTGGGGCTTTGAACGGAAAGAGTGTTAAATGTGTCGTTTGGTTGTTATAGATGGAGAAAATTAGGCGGGCAAATCGTTTATTCGCTACGGACAGTTTGTTTTTGCGGGAGTATTTATTGATTCCTGTCACCAAAGATTCTCCGTTCTACGAGAACGGTGAGCGAGTGACGGAGCTGCCTCCGCCGAACCATCGCGCCTCCATCTCGGGCATGCCTACGGCAGACTTCTCCCCGGGTAGCCCGGACGAAAAGAAGAGCTTCGACGAGTTCCTCAACAGACTGGACTCTTCACTTGCTGATATCAAGAAGCATGTAGAGAAGACCAAGGAAACTAGCGAGTGAGTACCTTACATTATCTTCTCATCATTTTTACAGTTTTGCCAAAGGCTCTTTGAATTTGGTTTCTTTGTTAAAAGGAATAGAAAAATTCCACTTCAAATTTTACCAATTTATGTTAAGCAAACCTCTAAATTGCTCTCTCCACTTAAGAAACATAATATCATCAACTTGTTATCCTCATTTAAGAGTCATTGACAAATTATTTTAATTTTTACATGAACCCTAAAATTCGAATAGACGTAAGTACATGTTCAATTATTAGAATACATTTTACGATAAAATAATCTCAATGTTGAGTAAATTAATGTAGAAGGTGTCTGCTCTTATGATAAAGTTTGTTTGTGTAACATTGATAACTGCGCGCTTATTTGATGTTGGGGGTGTATGTACGTATGTGTATGTATGCCGTAGACTGTTATCAGTAGTACTGCGCTTATTGATATATAGGATATTCCAACATATATACTTTATTGAGCAAATAAGAGGGGAATGTGCTAATATTATAAAGCTACATTGTAATTTATTATTAATGATACAATATTTCTCTGTGATGGCTAATAAATTTTAGTCTAATCAAATAAGATGCTTGCTCCTCTGAGCCTTAAATATGAAATGGTAAATAAATATTATTTGCACACATAATCATTTTAATTGACATACTTATTAGAGTTATTGCTTCATTTACTTTATATTGTTTGTGTCTGGAAGGACACTAAGATTATTACTTACTAATTATAATCATACTGATCCCCTAAATGGTAATGATGTTATAAGAATATTTAATTAGTGTTAGGTAATTTATTGCATGCTCTAGTAGTGGCTGCACGTGGCCAAATAAAATCTAATGAATGAAGATGAGGTAAATTATTACTACAGGAAAATTCTATGAAACTGTAAATGACCAAATAAAATACCAATAAACCAAATCATGCTAGTTCCGAGAATTTTATTAATTGTTAGCATCTGGTATTGTTTGTTGTAATAAAAAATGGGATAGTTAAACCTTATATTTAATGCTACGCATAATTTGTCTTATCAAATCTAGAAACAGGATAAGCTGCAAAATATAGAAGAGAAAAGTATTGATTTAACAAACCAAGTCAAGGCAACCATCATTGATTTTCTCTGTATGTTTGGGGTAGTTGAGACCACTATCTTTAATGCCTACTATCAAAGAATGCGTCATATAATATTGTGGATACATGATATTGCTTAAATTGGCAACAAAATTAAATATTGATTTTGGCATCTAAATATTATTTACCATCATTACAGGTCAGTTATCTTGCGGTATGCTGTGCTATGCACATTTCTATCCATTGCATCCATTTTGGGTTCAAATATTTCTATGACATACTTTATACATTTTTACCATTTTTCTGTGTTAATATTTTGAATAGATTCGTTCAATACATTTTAACTTGTATTGAACGAAGTAAGAGCTCGTCTGCACAGTACGGGAAGTATGAGTAGACTAAAAAGTACTTGCACTGTGTACACCGCCTGAGCGTTTATAACTGACCAATCGCAGTTTAAAAATGGTGAGTGAGATATCGCTCTACTAACTCGTCTCCGTGAATACACTATATGGCAGCATTACAATGGGCTGCGGGCTGTTCGAAAGAGATACCGCGGCTCTGGAATACAAAGGGCAAGGAAGGAACATGGATGGGTTTTAGTCAGTACAAGTCGACACTCCCTTCCGCTCTACCCAGAGCGGGAGAAGTCATTTGATGAGTTCCCATCCATAAAAAAAAAGGTCAGCATTATAATATTTGTTTCGACTAGACCTACTTAAGGCTTGCACTACTAGATTCATTTATTCTTCTTCTTATTCATTGTGTAGCTGGTATGACATTATATTTTATTAACTCAAGACTTCATCACTTGCATGGAATTTTATTTATGTATATATATATATACTATAATATTATGAAGAAGAAATAATTGTATGTTTGTAACGAATAAACTCAAAAACTACTGTACCAATTTCAAAAATTCTTGCACCATTAGAATGCTACATTATCCCTGAGTAAAATAGGCAATTAAAAAAAAAAAACCACCTGTGCGAGGCCGGGACGGGCCGCTAGTTAAAAATACAAGGAAGTATATTCTTTCTATCTATAATTAGCCGTCAGATAGGCTGAAAAATGCAAAGAATTTTGAAGATTATAATATTAGTTTAATAGCTCATTATGAAGTAATATTAGATGATTTCGATCCAATATTCCGTGTGCGTTGCTTCTGTTTAACACAATCATTAAAATAATAGGTTTTGAGTTAATTGTTTCAACTTTCGCGGTCTATTGTGGTTTGCACAGTTGATTTTTGTAGCAATATATCGCTAAATTGCCAATGTAAAGCTAATTTGCGATCCACAGTACTCGTCGAGCCCTTTGCGGAAAAAGACAATTTGGAGACAACTACAAAAATCCATTTAAATCAAGAGTTTTGTAGTTTCCTTCTCAATCTTGCCTGTGCCGAAAATATTCGTAAGATACTGCTTACTACTTTTTTTTTGTCTACTGTTTAGAATTCATAAGCTAATACATATTTTTTAAACATATGAAATCACAATAGGAAGTCAATTATCAGTATCACATTTACCAAACACAATCATGCGTACGAACAATACTGTTTTTGTGAAACTATAATTAGTATCGTATCCAATGTGTTTGTGTAAAATTTAATTTAAAATTCAATTAAAAAATGTATATAGCTTCTTTATCTGAACTGTGGTCAGCTTAGAGAACTTGGATGCTGTGCACTTTACAACTTGTACGAAAAAAGAATTTGTGTGATGCTACAACTAAATACCAGACTACTGAAAAATCACGCTCTAATTAAATTTGGGGTTTACAAGGTAAAATCGACTCTTATTGTTGAAGTCGTAGCCTAGGTTACCCGGGCCATAATAACGAATCGATTGACACCTTATTCATCAAAATCGTATGAATAGTTTAGGCGCTACGGAGGAGCATACGTAAATACAAACATAGACTACTAAAATCATAACCCTTTCTTTTGGCTTGACCGTAGTCGGTTAAAAAAAGACATAGTCTCCAATGATATATTTATAATACGTCATAGATAGTATCGTCGATTGTCCACAGAAGAGACAAGGTGGAATGATTCTAACACAATCTAGTATGATTAATCTTTTATGATGCATAATTTTGTTTACATATAGTATCATAGTGTACCATAATATATTTCAGCTGCGTAATAGCATGGAACCAGCTTCTCCCAATAAAAACTGTTGATTAGTTTTCCCCACGACTAGACTATAATACGCGAAGGTCGCGGTTAAGCGCTCGCGACCAACACTTTCTATGCGCGAGCGCAGTCACATGACAGCCGCTTCCTTTCTTGTTTACGTATGCCGTTCGAACGATTATTTCGTGTTTATGAAAGTAGCGCTAAGTGTATCATTTTTAGGTAAATATACATTGATGACATCACTTTTTCTTGTTGTGCTAGAAGTAATTTTCCGTCGCCGTGCGTTCGTGCAGGCGTGCTTAGATAGAATTCCTTGGCATTGCTTGACCGTATTTAAATTACAATTATGCAATGGTAGCTCATTTGTTCAATACTCGACACAAAGAGGTTTTTATAGGCATTTGGAATAAAAAAAAGTTATTAATTTTATGTTAATTTATTAAAGCATAGATAATATCTAATGATGATGACCCGTACGTAAAAATATAAGAGCAGGTTTAGATTCAATCTTTAAGATAATATGTAATGATAGTTGTAAGTTGTATTAATAAATAAATAAATACTTTTCAAAAGGCTTCAACTTAAACATTCATCTATCTATAGATTTACCTCTATTTAATCAACTTATTGTTAACAAGCGACCCGCCCCGGATTCGCACGGGTGCAATGTAATATAAGCCTTCTTCTTGAATTTATCTATTACTGAAAACTACATTAAAATCCATTGCGTAGTTTAAAAGACCTAAGCGCTCAGACAACGGGAGCGACTTTGTTTTATACTATGTAAAGAAGATTTAAAATCTAGTAGTAGGTACCTTTATTCTATCAAAGTACGCACGATAGCTGATCAAGCTATACAAAACCAGTTTATGCGGATCTCTCATTGTACAGGAAATATAAGCAAAGCGAGGCCATGTTGTACTGGAAATGTAGAGCTTAATGTGCCGCCGTGTGTACGTATCATTACAAAATGAAACTCCACGTGTGAATACCTTCGAATCCGGTTTACAGCGTGTCTGATTATGATGTCTTAGTCACAGAAATATTCAGAATACATAATGTAGTACTGATCGTAGTGGGAGTTTCGCTATATTCTTAAACCGGCTGTCTTTGGATGCTTCCGCATTCGCCTGTCATGTTTTCGCCTTCTTAGGGTTCCGTACCCAAAGTGTAAAACGGGACCCTATTACTAAGGCTCCGTTGTCTGTCCGCCTGTCTGTCTGTCTGTCCGTCTGTCACCACACTGTATCTCATGAATCGTGATAGCTAGACAGTTGAAATTTTCAAAGATTATGTATTTATGTTGCCGCTATAACAACAAATACTAAAAACATTAAAATAAATATTTAAGGAGGGCTCCCATACAACAAACGTGATTTTTTGCTAGATATTAATAACGGCGACAGTAAGACGCTTGAAATATTCACAGAATATTTAGTTGTATATTCACTTTAAAAATAAATAATTAAATTAAAATAAAATAAATATTTAAGAGGCGCTCCCATACAACAGACATGATTTTTTTGCCGTTTTTATAGATAATGGTACGGAACCCTTCGTGCGCGAGTCGGGCTCGCACTTGGCCGGTTTTTCATTCTCACATTGACAGTAGTTTGATTCGCTACTACTAACTTAACGAGAGCATAGTGTTGTTGACAAGCAAGTTATAAATAAAATATTTGACTAGCAATGAACTTGAACTGCAAAACTATTCAGTATGCATGCGACCTTATTGCGCGTTTCTGATGCGGTTGTGACAACCGCGTCGAATGCATCAGTTGCATGCTAACTGCATCCTAAATTCTTTACTATACTCCCTCTGCATATGTTAAGGATAATCGTTTCGAATATTTCGTTATTTGAGCTTTGGTTGGCCTTGTCGGTTGCTATAATAATAGATGTCATGCTGGTTATAATGTATGCGTTTATCAAGTTTTCACGATTTTGTAACTCTAGAGGTCAGTGTTGTTATTAGATACGGCCACTCGAATTATAATATTCTTCTAAGAATAACTAAGACACCCGATTTTGACGACGGTTGATCGATTTTGACGATTTTGTGTGATATATGTATATCTTTTAATTTTGTGTGCAATAAAGACTAAGAATAAGATAGCTTTGAAAATAAAATTATTCGGATTGACCACAGGAGGGATCTGCGGCACACTGATTATAGTATTAAGATGGAAGCCGCGAAATTAATTTGTCTTATATATTTTTGCAATTTGCTGGTCAGTGTCAGGCTCTATGTTGAACAAAATTTGATTCGCGACACACGTAGTTATTTACAGAATTAGAATGATCAAAATCATCAATTAACAGAAACCTCTATTCTGTTCATTTAATACCATGAATGACTATACCATGAAAAAAAAAAAACTTTTCGAATAGGGAACTTAATTCTTTTTTTCGTCGTTTAAAAAGTGACACTGACACTGCCAATTGCAAAAAAAACGTAAGAAATTTTGAATTCTGCAGAAATATCTAAGTATAAATGATATGAGTTGGTTATCCTTGGAAATTCAAATAGCTGCTGTCTGAGTATCGTTTGGAATCAGCAGCGATGTACTTACGACTTTTGCCGTCACCGCGAATTAGGTTTACCCATTGCCAATAAATTAACTCTATTACTCCGTTGCTAACTGGCATAAGTGTGGAGTAATAGTGGGTGTAATCCTGTAGACGCTGGCCCACATTGGCCTGCCAAGATGGGAAGCATGCGGTATTACACAAACCCATTTTGGTTCGTTGATAGGCTAATGCCGATAGATTATTGTCTTTCAGTCATACGATTATGAAGTGACGTATTTGTATTCGCGCAAATGGCATCTCAGCATGGTAGTATGTAAACTAATCGATCGATGAAATGACGTGATCTTCAGTTGTTTAGACAGATAAATAGTTAGGAGTCAGGATATCCACGTCTGTCGCGGTCGTCGCGCGTCGTAGAGATAATGCATCTTACGTTCGTTTATTGAATTCCTTCAGCTTACGAGAAAATTGTCTCGCCTTTACATGAACTTTTATGTGCCTTTGTCTTCTTAATTTCCACTCTTAGTTTATTGTTCATATAGAATATTATAATCACTTTTTATTTAATTATTATAAATAAATAAAAAATGTATCAGTGAAACCACACATACAGGTTTAGATACCTGACCCAATAGCGTAGTTATATTTAAAGTTACAATAGTTTACCAAGACTATAATTAATTATTTTGATAATTGTTCTTTGTCTACTATATGTTGATATGACGGCCTGCTAACACGCATAGATCAGCATTTTTGTAATTACTTTAATGTTTTTTCATATAAAACGAACGTACGAATAAGTTCGTTGCAAAAATAATTGCGAAAAAAGAAATATGCTGCGGTCTCGCGAGAGTCAAGAACATTTTCATGAAGAAACTATGTGTAATATAAAGGGTGTAAAAAGATTCTTAACGAAGCCGAAAGGCACTTGTTCTCCCCGTCATTGCGATATTTTTTTTGTTCTAGACCATACCTGGGAACCTTCTAGTTACGGAGATAAGTCAAAGTTCCAACTTTTTCGCAAGTTTTTTTTTTTATAAATACATGTTTTTAATGTAGGATTTTTACTTTAAACACCACCACGACCCCCTCACTACTCAATCCATCCATCAGCACAATGTTTTGAGTGCGTTACATTAAGTTCTACCATTTTCAGCACAAAAAAAGTTTGTTGTTTCGTTTTCCAGCAATCATTTTTGCGTAAAGTTACTGCTTCGTGAAGAGTCCGTTTACACCCAGTAGATTAATGACTCGTTTGCGTGTAGTGAAGTGTCCAATACATGTGTAAATGCTACACGGACGGCGTTGATATTAATTATTGTGATATAGCTTCTGAAGTCACTGGCCTTATCACGCAGCTGTCGACCTCTTATCTATCACATTGCGGTCTCGGCTGGCTGACTCATGGGATATTGATAATAGGGTAGGGACCGTTCGCTGTAAGCCTGGCTAAATTGAGTCTAAGTTTGTAAGAGAAATATGTAATTTATATTTTACTAGCGACCCGCCTCGGCTCGCACGGGTGCAATGTATAAACCTTCCTCTTGAATCACTCTATCTATATTGCTGAAAATTCCATTAAAATCCGTTGCGTAGTTTAAAGGTCTAAGCGCACAGACAGCGGAACGACTGTTTTAAACTATGTAAAGATTTAAAAAGGTCTTTTTTATGGCCGTATGTGGTGGTTCAAGTGGTGCAAGTATTTTATGGAAATAATTAAATGCATGATATTCTCCTAGATCGGGCAGGTCGCTATCAAATAAATGAATTCAAAATTATTATTACTTGCAACTGATAAATAAATATATTTGAATTATAGGTGAAATAACACTGCTGCGCCTAAATGTACACTTTTTTTAAAATAAATTATTCTTTTTCTAAAAGTCCCGGCTAATATGCGTAATATTGTCCAAAACCCTCTTTTCTACTCATTTTTAAATTTACCTCTTGATGAGAATTTCAGGTTTCATTTTCCTATTGATGACTAAAGTTCCAACTACACCTAAAATTATAATTAACTAACCATAAAATCACCATTATTATAAGCATTTCTCTATTTGAATCGAATTTTGTTACCAATTTAATTTTTTTTTTTGCACGGAACCCTAATTATTATCTCAAATAAAAGTAGCCTAAGTTACTCCTTGTTACATCAGCTATCTGCCAGTGAAAATCGGTCCAGCTATTTCAGAGATAAGCCGAAACAAGCAGACAGACAGACAGACAAAAATTGAAAATAATGTGGTATATGTTATATGTACCATGTATACAACCATATGCACTTAGTAAAAAGCGGTTATTGTAATATTACAAACAGACACTCCAATTTTATTTATCTGTATAGACTGGACAGATAATTAAATTGGCCACAGCCTAAACCAACCCGTTATACGTTGACGGTTTTCAGAAAGGTCGTGGAACGGTTTTCCCGGTCCGCATTCCGTTTAATATCCTCATACCAAATTAGTTTCAGCTTAGCAGCCCGTTGATATTACTACTACGGGCGGGCTGCCGTCGGAATTATTACTACATAGGATGTTGTGACGTTCCGTTCGATAAAATTTTGATTGATTAACCTCTAATTTATGATTTGTGGTTTCAACTGTACTGTGTCAAGATAAACATTGGAGTGATATCTTTTTACGGGTGAATAGTATGATTTATGTGATTGCGGTTTTTTTTTTGAAAACCGCAGAATTTATTTACTGCTTGCGAGATAAATAGTTATTTATAAGCACACATCGACTGACATTTGTTTTCAGTTGCCAGTTAGTATTTCACAACAACTATAAAGGTGTAAAAAACTTTTAACGAAGCTGAAAGGCACTTGTTCTCCCCGTCATTGCGATCATTTTTTTGTTCTAGACTATACCTGGGAACCTTCTAGTTACGGAGATATTGGGGGTTAAAGTTCCAGCTTTTTCACAAGTTTTTTTTTAAAACGTGATTTTAATAAAAACTCTGTCTCGTTGATCGAGTGGTCGCAAGCGCGACTGCTGAGCATGAGGTCCTGGGTTCGATTCCCAGGTCGGGCAAAGTGCTATTGTTATGTTATGTGATTTTAATTTATTTTTTTACTCAAGACACCTTCACGACCCCCGTACTATTCAATCCATCCATCAGTACAATGTTTTGAATGCGTTACATTGAGTCCTACCGTAAAACGTGATTTTCCACCCCTAAAAAAAAAAGTCGTTTCCCTGCAATAATTTTTGCGTAAAGTTACTTAGTTTGATGTACATAATGCTTGGCTAACAACGGCTTCGTGAAGAGTCTGTTTACACCCCGTATTCTGAAGTCTGTAAGATGAATGATGCCCGTCCAAAGCAATTCTTCTTGTGTTCTCTTTGAATAGTTTTCTAAGGCATCGCTCGTTTATATCCTTCGTTCACCAGTAAATCGGAAGCAACTAACACAAAAACTTTGACAATCTTGAAACGAAACCCTTTAGTAGGAACTTCTTAAAACCTCAAAGGAACTTGAACAGTGTATTTTTTATAGAGGTCATGTGTTAATATCTGGCTCAATTGAAACGGTCACGTGCAGAAATTGAAGACACAATTAATCTGTCTAAAACTTTGTCCAAGGTTGGACCATATGCCCACACTGACGTACACTCACGAGCATCAATATGTAAACACTTAAAAAAAGTGTTTTTCTTACTGTTCTGATTAAAATTTCATGTTGTTACGAAAATAGTATACTGGAACTCCTATTTTTATGAAAAAGACCATATCTCCCAAGTCACAATCGTTATTTCTCGCGAAAATTGCTTTTAAATTTAGGACAGTGTATACATGTCGGTGCTCGTGACAGTTTGCGGTACAGACCGAACACGGCTTAGCGTAAGGCAATTAATACCCAAAATACAAAGCTAGGTCTCCACCGCTGTAGTTCTTGGAAAGTCTCATGAAACTAGGTAAACAAACAAACAATATCGATTTATGACTACACAGTAGACAGGCTAACGTAATTCGTTGGCTTGAGTGAGACGATTATGTTAGTGATATTCGTAAGTGCTTGAATGTCAGCGATAGGTTAACGAGCTCATTCTCACGACTTGGTAAAGGTTAATTTATTTAGGGCTCCTGCTGTTTAAGCATCTAAAATTGATTATAGTTCTAGTACACGTAGGTACGCCATGCACGTAGCGTATCACCGTCAAAATATTCTCGCCGACTTTTGACGCTTCGTGCATGGCACGCGACGGTGTTGATCGGTGATGGAATGGTCTAGTGGGCATAGTCTCATACTCTTCGATACAAACAATATAGGGTTTGACTGCGTGTGATGGCCGTTCTAAACCCTTTTTTAACCCCGTATGATGAGCGTTCTAAACCTGTTTGAAACAGGTATATGAGCTGTTCATACGCTCTAGTGGGCAAAGTACCTAGTTCGTGTCATGTACGGTGGGCTGCATCAATTGGGTACACCAGTTGGGAACGTAGGTGCTTTCAAAAGGGGTGAACTATGAACGTACAGAGTCCTTTAACTTGATTATTCTCTGGATTAAGAAACTGTATAGCTGTAACAAAATATTTGAATTTAAATAAGATCTCGAGTTATAAGCGATCTGACATACAGACAGAAGAGACTACGTTTTATTATCTTGCTTAATTGCATTAATCTAGTTTCAAATTTTAGTAGTCTGAAGTCAAATTTTATATCAGCAAAAGCTAACCTAATAAACGACATTTTTAAGCGGCCCGCAGCGCCTGAAACATTGCTGAGAAGATAATGATAACGATGAGTAAAGTTGGTGAGCAAATGTTTTCATAACACACTGTTGACTGATGGTGGTAGGCCGCTGACCGATATTAACATTTGCTTTACTAACAAATATTGAAGTACTTCATTTGTAAGGCTGTCATCTGTTAGAAGGTGGTAGCCGTAAGGCTAGTCCGGGGGTACCGCACGATCTCCGGTGAGGCGGCGAGCCTCCTTGCTGGATTGCCGCCATGGGATCTGGAGGCGACAGTCCTCGCGCGCCTACACGAGTGGCGCGTGGAGGCACTACGCCGGGGGGAAACTACGCTGCCGCGTCAAATGGTCGCGCAGCGGACAGACTTCCGGCGCGATCTCATGGAGAGAGCGACTATCGCAACCCCGTGCAGGGCACGCAGTGGCGATAAGTCCCCTCTTTGACGAGTGGCTGGAGAGGCGCCACGGAACCCTCACCTTCCGCCTGACGCAGGTCCTCACCGGACACGGTTGTTTCGGGAGGTTCCTACACCGAATCGGGCGGTAGGAAACGCCCGGGTGTTACCACTGCGTGGATCGCGCAGAGGACACGTCTGCCCCGCTTGGGCGGAGCACCGCCGTGTCCTCGTAGCGGCAATCGGCGGTGGCGACCTATCGCGTCCGGCCCTGGTCCAAGCCATGGTCCGGAGCGAGAGGGAATGGGTCGCCGTCACCACTTTCTGCGAAGCAGTCATGCTAGCGAAGGAGGTGGCGGAGCGTGAGAGGGAGAGAACCTCTCGGCCCAGCCGCCGCGGGAGACGCCTCGAGCGTCGGGTGTCACGTGGTGGCTTCCGGCCACCGTAGACGCGGACCTGTGGACGGTGAGTAATGGGCTAGCTCGCCGTCCGTCCGTCTTTTGACGACAGGCCGTGTAGACGGCGCGTTCGTGTTCCACGCGCGCCTCAGAGACAGTAAACAGGGAGGGGCCCGCAAGGGCCGATGCGTGCCAGGGCTGCGGGCTGTTCGAAAGAGATACCGCGGCCCTGGAACACAAAGGGCAAGGAAGGAACATGGATGGGTTTTAGTCAGTACAAGTCTGACATTCCCTTCCGCTCTGCCCAGAGCGGGAGAAGAGATGCAAAACGATATTATGCGGATGCAATGAATGCATTTATGTATCCCGCATCGCTGGTTATGGTAGATTTATGAAATAGTCCTGTCAGTAGTAGTGCCAGTTGTTTTGTGGACATTGCCATCTAAAATGTACACAGCACAAAATCGACCGTGCTCATGTGTGTGGATCACTTGGATGATAAGCTTTGTAACAATATTAGTGACCTTGCAATAGTTAAAACAAGATTTTCGTTACTGCAACATAGTATTGGGGTTCATTAAAAGAGCCTTTACCAGTGTTGTCTGTCTTTGAGCAGTCACTATCCGTTACCTATTTACAGATCGCGGCACGTAAGTTGAACGAAAATGGCGGTCGGTAAGTTGACCTTGAATGCGCAGTAAGACATTTTCGGGTCTCAATCCATAAGTGTACCTGCGCGGACGACCACCATTTTGGTTCAACTTACGTACCGCGATCTGTACCAATTTTCTGTGCTGACTAACCAATTTTTTCGGAGACATTAAAACTTATTATTGTGCAGCTCATACAGGCTTGAAGGTGTACGAACTCACTTTTCAACATCTAGTTCAGTAGTAGGAAATTATTTACTTTCACAATTACTTCAGTTCAGGGTTGGAACATTGCCCGATACGTTGTGAATTTGCCTCCGTATCATTGTTACCTAATGCCGCTTCCAGTGAAATGTGGGTGTACGGAAGTACTTCTTTGTCTATACAATGTCTACCCCTTCGAATTACGTCAGCGTAAGGTCAAGTTGTTTGATGAGTGAATGGGTTTACTTTCAATTTATTATTACTGAGATAATGGGTCGGCAGTACCTTCCATGAAGCCGTCCAACCAAGCATTGTGTACATCAAACTAAGTAACACTTCTCAAATTATTGCTGGGAAGCGATTTTTTTTTTGGTGTGAAAAATCATGGTTTACGTTAGCGCTCAGTGTAATGTAAGTCACTCAAAACAATGTGCTGATGGATGCATTGAATACAGCGGTGTATTCTGTAAATTTTTCATGAAAATGTCATTCTATGGGGTTAAGTGAAGTTACGAGGGTTGTATTGATGATTTTAATGATTATTATTCTGTAACTACATACGTGTTACTTACGCGACTCATATTTCATCAACAGACAACCTGACACTGACCTGCAAATTGCAAAAACGTAAGAAAATTTCGATTTCGCGGGTTACCTTGAGGCTTCCACCTTAGAGCCCGTCATGGACGTAGCTATAATATTTATTATTATGTCGAGATATATATTATAGTTTGGCAATCTACCACATACGGGAGCTATACTATAATATATATTTTGCCCTCACTCGATCTGCGGTCGTCCTTGTAAGCTCATGGTTTTAAAACTTATTTTCTGTACAGGATGTACAAATTTTGAAATAACACTATAATCAATCTAGGTACCTAAATTAATTCGCCAAGAGCACAACTGTCGGATCTAATTGAACGTTCCTCAGAGGATCATTTCGATGCTGAATTTTATATGCATGTTGCCTTGTCAGGAACGAAAAATAGTACCATCTGGTTAGAGTCGCATATAAAACAAAGTAGAACTCGTGGCGAATTTAATATGTATCATGATTTATCATCGAATAAATTTGCATACTATTTTAGAAGTTCAAGATCGACATTTATCGAGCTTCATCAATTGATAAAACATTATTTAATAAAACGTGATACGGTTATGCGCAAAAGCATTAGTTCTGAAGAACGTCTTGCAGTATGCTTGAGGTGAAAATTAAAAACAAATCATATTTCAATGGAACAACCCGTATCCTCAAAATATATATTAATATACCAAAATATATATCAATATGCCAAAATATACCGAGATATATTTGGCGACATATTTTGGTGACGTTATAGAAATATATGTTAAAACTGCGTGTGCGGTCACTCGAATTTTTTTTATAGAAAATATGTCGTAATATGCCTTGCTGTGTATATAAATATATATTATAGCTACGTCTGTGACGAGCTTCATAGCGTAAAGCCCGTCACAGACGTAGCTATAATACAGGGTGTAAACAGACTCTTCACGAAGCCGTCAACCAAGCATTCTATACAAGAAACTAAGTAACTTCACGCAAAAATCATTGCTGGGAATCGACTTTTTTTTTTGGGGTGAAATGTCACGTTTTACGGTAGGCCTCAATGTAACGCATTCAAAACATTGTACTGATGGATGGATTGAATAGTAAGGGGCGAACCCCTTACTATTCAATCCATCCATCAGTACAATGTTTTGAATGCGTAGCTATAATACAGGGTGTAAACAGACTCTTCACGAAGCCGTCAACCAAGCATTCTATACAAGAAACTAAGTAACTTTACGCAAAAATTATTGCTGGGAATCGACTTTTTTTTTGGGGTGAAATGTCACGTTTTACGGTAGGCCTCAATGTAACGCATTCAAAACATTGTACTGATGGATGGATTGAATAGTAAGGGGTTCGTGGAGGTGTTTAAAGTAAAAATCATACATTAAAAACATGTATTTAAAAAAGAACTTGTGAAAAGTTGGAACTTTGACCCCCAATATCTTCGTAACTAGAAGGTTCCCAGAACAAAAAAATTATCGCAATGACGGGGAGAACAAATGCCTTTCGGCTTCGTTAAGAGTCTTTTTACACCCTTTATATATTAATATACTTTACTTACTTTGATTTTGCTTTTTTTTTTTGCGTAGTTTTTGGTGCGTACTAGAAATATATATTATAGCTCCGTCTGAGGTCACTCGAAGATTAATATGAAAAATATATCGTAATATGTCTTGCTATAATATATTATATATTATAGGTACGTCTGTGACGGGTTTTAGACTTGACTAATTTGAAATTGTGTGTAGGTGAACAAGACTGTAATCATTCTTCTACCAACTGTCAACAATCAACATGTAGATTTTTATAACGTTACTACTCACAGAAGTCTTATTGTACGAGTCATGTATCGTACATGGCACACGCGCATTGCATAGATCAGCACTTTTCCGTCACTTTGCACAATTTATATTGTAAAGCGACAGTACACAATCAGCGTTCATAGTCAGCTGTACTCATTCACGCATTATTCATATAGCATTGGTTACGTGGTAGTTAAATATACTCAATAAACCATAATCTTTGGCTATCCGTGACTTTCAATTCAAGCTAAAAATCAAGGTGTGTGCGACCCATTCAGCAGCGCATACAATTATGTCATTACTCATTGAATTCCACATAGATAGTAAGTAAATCAGTAAGGAAGTACGAGACTGGTGTATCTTTATTAATATTCTTGAAAATATCTCCTTGATATTGAGATCTTATTGGTTGATTAAAAACAAAAGTTATTAGTAGATTCTCCGCTTCGCCTCTCGGCGTTCACAAGTCTTAACCGTGTGGGTGGAAATGTCAGGCACGTCGAACAAAAGATAAAGTAATTTATCAGAGAAAAGGTATTTAGGTTAGTTAAGCTTGCAGTAATGGAGAAGAGTTCATTAAAAACCTATTAATAAGTACTTGAACTCGAGTAAGCGTGACAATGTCTCAGGGTCTAATAGGATTTATAAATGACTAGCTGATGCGCGCGGCTTCGCCCGCGTGGATGTCGGTTATCGCGACCAAAAGTAATCATGAAATTTTGATCCCGTTCCCGCAACCCATAGGAACCTATTCCAGGGATTCCACCATACAATCTCAAAAGGTTAAGGCAGCGTTTTCGTTGAAAGTGGAGGTGTCGGGAAAAAAAAAATTCCGACACCTCTAACAAATATCATTATATTTTAGCCAATGTATACAAAAACTTGACAAATTATATACTAAAACCTCTCTCGAGTACCACTCTATCTATTGATGAAAACAGCATGAAAATCGGTGCAGTAGTTTTTGAATTTATCGCGAACAGACAGACAGACGCGGCGGAGGACTTTGTTTTATAATAGGTAATGATGATAGTGATAGTGATGAAGTATGATAATTGAGTTTAAGAAACCTAACAAATTGTCACCCTTTTGTTGGGATCCATAAACATGATCAAGCTTCAAAATAAGAAATGGAGTTCGCCCAATATTTTGATTGTTTGAAACCTTGGACCACATTTCTGAATAGAACCTTGATCATGGTGCATAAGTACTATGGCATTACTGTTACCTAAGTGTTGTGAAAACCACAAGTAGTAAGTATTGCAAAATTGTGACCCATGGACGTAATTTATTTCAGCAATGTATATCGCTCACATATTGTATGATGGCTATCAATGCACAAACAGCAAAAACTAATAACTAAAGCTAACAGCCGTGCCCTTCGAGTTCGCACCAAATACTTCATAGAAAACTAAACCTTTAGCTAATGCTATAGAAGTTGGTTTGCCTTGAACTTGCAAACGGAAGTCGTGATTGTCAATTGTGCAGTCGGTTTTATTCCGACGAGTGGTTCTAAAAATAAGATCGTTTGTGTGTGGGCTAGTTTACTGCTGATCCCGTGACCGGATCTTCGTGATCATGCGTGGGGTGTTGTATATCGGGACGGGATAAGGCTTTAAACCCTTTATCTGTGGCGGCCATATTGCGTGTTATCACGGCTCTAATAGCCGGAATTTCTTTTATATGACGACTAGCTTATGCCCGCGGCTTCGCCCGCGTATAGTTCAGTAATGTCCTACGGGATCGTACTACCGGGATAAAAAATCCTGTGTTAATCCAGGTTATAAACTATCCGTTTGCCAAATTTCATCCAAATCCGGTCAGTTGTTTTTGCGTGAAAGAGTCACAAACTTTTACATTTAGGATTATTATGCTCTGGCAACGTAGATGCTTACATTGCACTGAATGAAGCACACAATTAAAGCGGTTAGGTTTTATACAGGTAGACTAAGGGAAATAAGTTAGGGATAATTAACCAAGTTTTATCATAGAAGGTAATTCAGGGTTGAGGAAATATCAAAATAAAAATACTTTTTCCTTTATAAAATCCATTACAAATTTTTTGAGGAAAAAGCAATCAATTCGCAATGAACCGTAATTATGTTACCGCAAATTAATGTTACTTATTTATTTATTTAAAATTCATGTACAAGAGTACATAAGCGGACTTAATGCTACAAGGCAATATTAATATTCATATTCATTTATTTGCGTTGGACTAGGTAAAACACGGTGTTAACAAAAGGCTTAGAGCTAAATTACTATCTACTTCTTACAAGCTGAAAATTAAAATAAAATATAAGTACATGAAAACCAAATAATGACATAAGCAAAAAAAAGAGAAATGTCAATATACTTAACACGAAGTGGATAAGAGTTTTCGTCGAAAATTCGATTTTCAAATCATAATATGTCCACGTGTAAACGTAATTCAGGTTTCGATTCAGTGTGTTCTTAGATTTTTCGCGTCGCCTCGCACTGGCCTGCTGCCAGTATCCACTTTTAAGAAATACTGGGTTATGACTCCGGCTGCTGACAGCACGTAATTTCCGAATTCCTGTTTTCTCGGGGCTTGCGATTTTGATAAAAATAATCTCTTCTTTTAACTCTGTGAGTAATTAGAACGGAATTGATGTGGGCTAAGTTTGGACCAAAGCGTAATAAAACTGCGTATTTTCAGCTGCAATTCTTTTTTTAGTCTTCTTAGAAAATAAACTGAGTGAATACTAAGTGATGTAGCCTCTTTGTCTCGTTCTCTTTAAATAAAACATCCGTGATTTTAAATGTTTAGTGATAAACAGTGCTATATTAAGACAGAGGTCCAAGGTTGACTTCTGGTGATAAAACTGATAATACAGCCGGCATTTTCATGAGGTATCTTGACAGTTATGAAATACCAAAAAGGTTTTTGAAGAAGGGGCCAAAGATAGCTTTCGCTTACCCTTTTGTGCTGATTGTGCGCACCAACACTATCAGGATCTTCCTCAGTTCTGCTATCTTGTTGATTTACCTATAGAGCACGGCCACCATCAACAATCTCTTCCCCTTATACCAATTCATTTGGGGTCGGCCCAGCATGTCTTCTTCCACACTCCTCGTCATCTCATCAGATACCTCCTTTCTTGCCATATTATTCTTTATACAGTCCATCCATCGTTTCTTTGGTCTTCCTCTACTCTAATGCCACGGCCTCCAGACCGTACTTATTTTTAGATTATCAAAATGTATTGCATCAATTAGTGTTAGTATGTACCTACTTTGAACGTATGCGTACCTGCTCACTTGTGCAGACGGCCAATTTTCCGATATCAGGTGCTAAAGTTACGGGCTCTGGGGTGTTGGACCATACCACTACCGACCAACTCGTTGTACTTGAAGATACTACCATTAGACTTATGCAGTGATCTCTTAGTACTATCAAAAACACCATCATCACTATCTCCATCTTAAAACTAACATGTTTGCAACCATTTCCAGATTCGGTAAAGACCTGGAGGACGGCTTCGTGCGGCACCGGCCGACGGCACGGCTGCGACAGTCAGCGTCCATGGGCGCGTCCACCTCGTATAACGAGGTGATCCCGCCGCCGCTGCCCCCGCCGCCTGTGGGTCTGACGCAGGGCCGGCGCGTCGACACCTCGCTGCGGCGCCTCGAGAGAGCGCATGACGACCTGTTCCAGTTGTAGCGGCCGAGGCAGCGCAGGTATCGTCTTATTTTTTTGAAACTTGTTTAATATACATTCTCAGTCCTAATATATAACTTCGAGCGTCATTATTTCAAAACAGCTTACAGTCGTAATTGGCAACTCTTCTACTCAAGCCCATCTTATTCATATGACATCCGGTGTAGCCGTGTAGGGCAAACATGCAGTGGTTTATGCTGCGTATCTTTTTGAAATAGTTCTAAATGAAATAAATCGGCCAAAGCAAGGCAGCCTCGTCTAAAAAGTAACCAAGTCCATAGCATTCTCACTGTTAAAAAGAAAACTGCAATCAGCAATCCGTTTGCTGAATATTCAGTAAGTATGATATCCGCAGTGAAATTACTCACAAGCAACATGATTTTACAATATCTTGATTTTGATGAATTGTATCACAAAATATTGCAAACAACCCACTGTAAAATTCTTGGTTTACTCAAAATACCCGTTGACTCACAAAGTATCAGCAAATGTAATGTTTCCTTTGACATAGTTCATTCGCTGCCCATCAGTTTTATGTTCAAATGATGTGTTAACATTCATATAGGATAGTCTGGGAGCTTGTTTTTATTGCAGTGTTCTAGTCTTTGACGTCATTGCGGTTAGTCTTATACTATATTGGTACCAGATCGGCAAAACATATTTTTATGGTCCAGATTCGGGTGGGAGTGTGTGCCAATCTTATGATGTGCAAACAGAACATTTTAGGTTACAAGAAAAATAGTTTATGTTTACTTTGTTCAGAATTTATTGAAGTAGCTTTGCGATACTTGGATTTTCGTTCGTCTTGATGGGCTGTCAATCTGAATGTCGAGGTCTCTGTTCAACACTGATTCTATTCAAGCACTCTTGGGCTTATCGCAGCTGTTTTTAACATAGAATAATGTGACGGCGCCCATTCACCGGGAGCATTCGCCTGTAATTTATTTATTTTTGGATATCCAACAAAAGATATACACAAAACATTATTAGATAATCGACAACATTAGGTAGGTGTACTCATTCACTTATAGGAGACCTCAGCATGCACAATAAAGTTAACAACCAAACTAAACGGCAGTTTAGGAATTTGAAGGCACAAACTAATTAATTTAGTAAGATAATGAACATAGAAGGATAATTTGAACTTGAGAATAAAATAAAATTATTGACATAGACAAATAAATAAAAAAAATGTAACAGTTCAGATTCACTTGTGTCTAAGAAATCTAATCTTGGATTATAACATTATAATGCAACAACAACAACATACCAAACAACAACACCCAACATTATATGGATTTTTATTTGAAATAAAATATTTGAATTTAAAGCATAGGAAATTAAAGCATAAAATGTTATAACACTAGTAAAGTGCACAATATGACTAGCTTGTAAATCAACAGAGCAATATAGATAATCTTTGATGCATTTAAACTGTAGGTTAGCTAGCAACTGCTATTAATAAATATTGTTAACACTCAGATATCTGAACTCAGATGATTCAATTTTGTCCTTAAATGTTCTTATTAATTGAAGACATGAAATATAGAAGCTGTTTGTTAATCTATTTGTAATTAAGAATTAATTAAGCTAAACATCTAAATAAAATTGACCATTGCACCAATTTCTATGTTACACCACCACAGATATAATACCTAGATAACGTAAGTATCACTGACCGTACGAAAACCAAGCGTGCCCTTTTTTGACTACCTTCTTTGACGTCATAAGCACTATTAAGTTATTAGATAAACAAGTTCTTATAAACATAATCTATTTTAGATTATGTTTTTGTTCTTTAGATGTCTAGAATTAAGATCTGGAGTTGTAACGTTGTTGTTTTTAATAAATTAGCGTGTTGCGATAGTAGCTACGTTAAGCATAAAATGCTTAAGCCGAGCACGCGAAGTAGTTGCTCTTGCGTTATCTAGGTACCTATATCTATATCTGTTTACATGTACACCATCACTAGACGAATTTTAGTGCACGATTTAACAAAAGAAAGTATTTTATAAGCAATCAATTCGAAGGCCAATCAATACTCACTATAGCTTCCAAAAGTGTCATAACAATGACGAATAACAAACAATTATCCATACAATAATCAGAGACACATGACAGCCATTAACTCAGTTTTAATGTTGTAAAAGTAACGCCAGTCTGATATTGTGCCACAGTCGCTTAATCTTTGAGTTTAGAACAGCAATGATACGTAATACTGATAACTGTGTTATTGATCTGCGCCCACTAAAATTTCGATTAGCTCACGTCTTTTTGAGTCAAGTAATGTTTGAATTTGAACAGGCTTGTTTATTTGTAAAAAAAATGCGTGAGTACATAACTCCGAGCGTTCTTGACCTTTTTTTTTGAATGGCGTCTCTCAGGTCAACTTATCCACCTTATCAAGCCGGCTTTAACCGCACTATCCTGAACTCCTGACACTCAAGGCACCCGCCTTGAGAGTCAGGCCTCCAACTAGTGGCTAAAAACTTATAAACTAAGCGACAACGCACTAAGGGCACCCCTATGGGGTACGAGCCACGGCTTAGGGCGGCGCTGTGGAGGGCAGCAAAGAAACAGGCTGCATCTGAGTGATATCATTATTTAGGGGCTGATTACAAACTACTCGGCTCAGCATCGCCGGCTGGCTCGAGCAAGGGTCGGAAAAAAGGACCTTCTTGGGATCGGGTTCCAGTCTGACCGGATGTAGCCAGTGTAGCAGTATTTAACGTGGAGCAACTGCCTATCTAACCTAAAGTGCAAAACCTGGGTCGCTTTTCAACATTCGGGCTCCTGAATATACGTAACGTGCGCTCTCCGAGGCACGGAGTACTATCGGTATATAATGTATGGGCAGCTATCCTCCGATCGACTTCGATTAAGTAGCGTAGCTTACCTTCTATCGACAGGTCCTTGGGGGGGTTCACAGGGGTCATAACCATCCCCAAAATCCAATAATTTTACACGCCAAATTGACACTCCTCCATCCAAATTCTTGGCTACGGCCCTGTGTGACCCCCCAAAGTTTTAGGCTGTGACCGTGCCTGTCTATTGATCGGTATGGCTTTATTTATTTAGTTATTTTAAAATTTTATATTGATTCTCTGCTTATTAGCCTGTTATATCAGTCTGCGGGATAAGATTCCGCTGCGGAGCGATGGCCTCCACTCTTTCTTCCAATTCTCTGTTTCGTGCGATTGCTGACCACTACCGGGAGACATACAGAGCAGACTGCAAATATGTATATCCAAGGGGCCTGAAATGGCCGATTCATTAGCGGCCATTTTAGACCCCCAGATCGTCAAACCTTTTTCTCCTTACATTCGGAATCCATCGAAAGAACTTCATTCATATTAATTTATCGCAACAGATTAACGGAGCTGTCCTTATTGCTTCTTATCAATAATTACATAACTAACGTTTTCGACACATTCATACCTTATCGATTGCATTAACGACTCTAATCAGTAGATCTTTAGGTCGTGAATGAGAAATACTATAAGGATAATAAATAGTATTTTTCCTTACCATAACGAAAATATTATCAGAAAAATGATATGCGGCTATGAAATAATAAATTACAGAGGTTTAAACTTCAGTACCAATGTCCTATCTTTCAGAAGGGTTTGGATATGGGGGTAGCGCCAAGGTAACCCGCGAAATTTAAATTTTTCTTACGTTACCTGCAAATTGCAAAAAATGTAAGAAAATTTGAATTTCGGGGGTTATCTTAACGCGCCTTAAGACCACACGTGCCAGCTATCATGGCTTATCAATATTCATCATCTACCTACCTTTTCCCAGCCATGTTGGGGTCGGCTTTGTCTAACCGGATGCAGCTGAATATCAAAATTTTACATGGAGCGACTGCCTATCTGACTTCCACAATCCAGTTAGAATGTGGATGTTATTAATGATTCTTTTGAAATTATTTTATACACTCATCAAGTTTGTTTGATGTATTCGCAAGTAACCCTAACATATTGCAAATCAAATCATTTATTTTACAGATCATACAATCCAATGTGTTAGTGTGTGTGTGTGTGTTTGTTTGTTATATTACCTTTATCTTGTCATATGTATAAATAAACTTATCAGAATGTCACCTTGTTCCAGGTATGCGCGGTTACAATGAACGCGATGAGCCTGCGCTGTGCTGACGTCACAGCGATCGGTCGTCCGCGGTCACGACAGCGGTCGCGTTCTGCGATCGTGTCGCAGACCGCAGCCGCACTGAACACTCAAGTACAGTCGGTGAGTCAGTCGTGAGGGCACTAAGTGATATTAGAGTACTGGATTCTTATAGTGATGTGCTTCACTTTTAAATTAAGTATAAATTAAATTACTGTAGGATGTAGCCAGGGTTTATCAGTGAGGCTATGTACGCATTGATAGAGGTTTTGCTTAGTACATAGAGCCTATAGTCACTTAACATTATGGTTACTTCCTAGCGAAACCGCCAAACGCGCAGTGTGGCCGGATGCAAAAATTCTAGAACGTTCTATTTCGTTCCATTTGACTGCCTCGTAGGTCTCGTGGTCGCAACCGCGACTGCTAAGCATGAGGTCCTGGGTTCGATCCCAGGTCGGGCAAAGTGTAATTGGGTTTTTCCTTCAGGAGTTTCTCAGTAGCAGCCACGGAGTCTCTATTTGCGCCCGATTGATGGCAATAGGCTCACCCCTTATTACATGGGACTTAAACATAACTGGCGAAGTGTGGGTGGTCTATTAGCCCTCGATCCCAGGTCGGGCAAAGTGTAATTGGGTTTTTCCTTCAGGAGTTTCTCAGTAGCAGCCACGGAGTCTCTATTTGCGTCCGATTGATGGCAATAGGCTCACCCCTTATTACATGGGACTTAAACATAACTGGCGAAGTGTGGGTGGTCCTTCTGGGATTACAGGTGTGATGTTGTTTCCCGTTTCACTTCCCTTCTTGCTAGGCGACTCACTAGCCTCCAGGCGCTAAGCAAGGTACTTGTCAATGCGAGAAGAGGTTTCTAGAAATATCTACCCACCAACTAATACTCAAATACATGCGATATTCGGACGTCAATATGGAGGAACGAAAAACGATAAGAAAACGTTTTGATTTGTATAGGTATCTCCGTCATCCAAAATGTGTCTGACTCAGTGTAGTCCAAGTACTTTATCAATATTAAGCTATTGCATAGCTTCTATCGCGGGCCTTGAGCGTGGAGACCGAATCCAGTAATTCCGTAACGAAAATAACCTAACACCTAGTGCCTAACACGTAGTGTCAGATATTGACAAGCCTAGGTTATTATTTTTAATCTATCGCTGGAGCTAGGTTGTATAGGTAAAAATAATAACCTAGGCTTGTCAATATCTGACACTACGAAAGTGAATAAATAATTATAATTACATAAGTTGATAAAAAATGCTATGCAATAGCTTTACCGCGGCAGTCTCCGAGTGCCACACGTCTTTTTTTTTTTGTTCAAAAAATCTTAACCCTGGCTATATTCCTATGGAGACTTCACTTAACGTGTAATGCACTACGAATATATACTACCGTACTCACTTACGGTCGACCACTTTTCAACTTTATCCCTCAAGGCATAAGGTTGACATATGGTCGACCGTCAGTGAGCGCGTTAGTACTTTATTGATTTATAACTTTTTCACTCAAATTATTAGTTTAATTAGTCACACATTGTTTGTATTCGCAAACTGATAATTTGTAACCTATATAAGATTGATATAGAATTCACTGCGGATAAGATAATGATTTCTTTACGTTTGTGTTCTACATTTCAAAGATAATTTAAATGCGTGAGATTTTTAAAATAATTCATATATCCCATTAAAATAGATGGACAAACTTTTAGAAATCATTCAGACCACCAAAATAAGGACAATGGTAAAAACCAAAATAAGAAAAACGCATTAGATAACTTACAAGAAAAAAAATAACATAACGAAAATACTTAAATCCGTGTTTTTTTTTGCTTGGATATCTTTGGTTAGACGTACTGAACGTTGTGTTAAAATTTGTCCACCTATTTTAATACGACCTTATATTTTACTGTGATATCATCGTCATTCGCCTGCGCTGTTTGAGGTCGGCGCAGCATGTCTTTGCTTCCATACTTCTCTATTACTCGTCATCTCATCAGACACCTCCTTACTTGCCATATCATCCTTAACACAGTCCATCCATCGTTTCTTTGGTCTTCCTCTGCTCTTATACCCATCCACATTCATACTCAAAACTTTCATCACGATATTTTCCTCATTCCAACGCATCACATGCCAATACCACGACAACTGATTACCACGCAACTTTTCAGTCACCTGCGCCACATCCAAACTTCCTCTTCTTAATAACGTTGTAAAAAAAGTAAATAATGTATATATCAAGTCAATATTATGGCATTGTATACAAATTTGAATAAGTGTGAATAAAAACAAATTGTATGATTCTGTTCATCAAGTCATAATATGAAATGTAATGTGTTCATGACTACTGAAAGTCAACATTGTCTTACTGCAGTGAGCACACACATGTAAAAGATTTGCATGAAAGTAATAACATTTTTCAATTGTTACGTAATTCTAGCTATACATATATATCTGTATAATATCTTGATGTATAACTGTAGTCGACGTCCCATGGAATAGCGTTATTGTTAAAGTTTTAAGATTACTTTAACTGTGTAAAATATGTAATTGAGACAGTTTCTGAAATGCCAGTTTACCATTAGAAATTTCTCGGTAGCAGACAACGAGTCTTGGTTTGTGCCCGGTTGATGGCAATAGGCTCGCCCCCTATTTCTTGGCACTTAAATATAACTAGCGAAATGTGGGTGTACTATTAGGTACTGTAGTGTGTACGGAGTTCTACACTACCAAATTATACGCCTTTAAACTTGAACTCTTTATATTTACTTTTGAAGCAATTAATACATCTTTTTACATTCATAGATATTTTTTAATCTCCCTTTCTGACAATCTATCATTTTTATTCCTCTTTTTCATTCAAATCTATTTACTTTATTTAGCTGCCAGTATCAATAAGAGACCGATTTATCAACATAGGACCTCTACAGTACACCTCTGCCTAACCCTACTGAGAAAAAAGGATTATAATAACATAACATCTCGCCTGTAATGCCCGAAAGGTTAGGCAGAGGTGTACCTAACAGTACACCCACATTTAGCCAGGATATTTTTTTACTCAATTAAAGTATATCTTAAGCGAGGGCCATCCATTATGTTGTGATCACACTACTATAAGTATAAAGGGTGTAAACAGACTCTTAACGAAGCCGAAAGGCACTAGTTATGCCCGTCATTGCGATCATTTTTTTGTTCTAGACCATACCTGGGAACCTTCTAGTTACGGAGATATTGGGGGTCAAAGTTCCAACTTTTTACATGTTTTTAATGTAAGATTTTTACTTTGAACACTTCCAGGACCCCCTTACTATTCAATCCACCCATCAGCACAATGTTTTGAGTGCGTTACATTGAGTCCTACTGTAAAACGTGATTTTTTAGCCCAAAAAAAAAAGTCGTTTCCCAGCACTAATTTTTGCGTAAAGTTACTTAGTTTGATGTGCATAATGCTTGGTTAACGGTTTCGTGAAGAGTCTGTTTACACCTTGTATATATTATGTAAATGTTATGTACTAAGAAATCTCAGGCTCACGCGACTCATCGTCTTAACGTGATATAAATATAAAACATAATAATGTAACGTTATTATAATTATATATCGATAGTATAATATACTGCTGGGGTTGAAAACATGTGACCAATTGCATAGAAATATTTTCATTTAATTTTGACAGCAACTCTGGGAGATAAGCTCGTGGCTAAATAATAAATGGCGCTCAGTTTGATCTTTAAGTTAAGCCGTGCTTACCAAGGTTGGTCTGTGGATGGGTAACCACCTATCACAAACCGAGTTTTCTCCTCGTTAGAGGGTATCGTATTATCCAGTACTAACTGGGTTGTGGAGGTCGGATAGGCAGTGGCTCCATGTAAAATACTGGTATTCAGCTGCACCCGGTTAGACTGGAAGCCGACCCCAATATAGTTGGGAAAAGGTTCGGCGGATGATGAATTTTTGACAGCAACTAAGATTTTTGATTTGTTACTAGCTTTTTCCTGCGGCGTCGCTCACGTTATTTAGAATTTGACGATCAATTCGGGTTGTACTCTGCTTGTAATAACATAATTCGATCATGATTCGAAAGACACGTGGTGCCATCTATTATCATAAGAACGTTATTGTTGTTGTCCTCGGGAACAGTACTTTTTTTCGGGATGAAAGGTATCCTATGTCCGTTTTTGTACACCTGACAATGTATATGCAAAATTTCAGGATGATCGGTTTAGTGGTTTAGGCGTGAAAAGGGTAATTTATTTTATAATTTATTAAATACCAGACCATTTATTTAATTCAGGTAATTATGGTTTATATATATATAATAAGTAATTATTTGTATGGCGAAAAAAGTTGTAAAATAGTATCATTTTGGGAGAAAAGAAATGAATTTGGGGAAAATGCGGAAACCTGATCTAGATACCCTAACTGTAGGTAGCTAATACCGCACTTCCTTTTTTTTTTGTAGTCAAGGTCACAATTGGTCACATGCTATCAAGGTCTTATCAAACGTCCCTATATCCGTTATACTTAGTGATACAATTTATATAGGCACTAAATACATTTGTACGTGTTGTTGAGCTTAAAGTTTATCTAAAAATCAAGTAATAACATAAATAACTTAGCTGTAAGTAGTCTAGTATAAGTTATAGAGCTGAACCTGATATAGCAGTACGGAGTCGCATTTTCCATGCACCTATCCTTAAGGCGTGATTCCATTAGGCAAGTTACTTGCATGCAAGTTGCAAATTGCATACAACTTGAACAAACCTGCATACAAGCTACAGCTTGTATGACGTAGTTTGAACTTGTACATTTTATATCCAAATGACGTGCAAACGCAAACTGGAATGCTTTGAGTTTGAGTAAAACCTGCATGCAATTTGTACACTCTAGAAAACATAGTACGCAACTCTGACGTCATACTTGCATGCAATACTCGACTAATGGAATCGCACCTTTAAAGTAACATAGCGGTAATGCTATCGTACACGGCAGCATTGACGATGCAACCGGCAGCATGGTCTTTCTCACTTTAGCTAATCGTCAGCTAAGCGTCAGAAAAGGACAGGAACATAAAAAAATGCGATTCCGTACAACCAGATTAGGCTCAACACATATTGCTTATATTCTAAGATCTTCGATTTTTAAACTGTTCATATGTTATAGCTTTTATAGACGTGAAAAGCTCATTACATAAATGTGAATAATCTGAGTAATACATATGTATAGTAAAATGTAGATAGCATAATATACGAAGCAAAAATGTCCTATTGAATAACAAGTCAAAGCGATAAAGTACTATATACTATACAAGTACCTATATAAATACTACTCCAAGTGTATTTAACGTTATAATTTGGGTATGCGGAACCGGGTTTCGGTCCCATAGTAAAACCGGTTTTTTTTCGGGATTAACTATGGCGCTGAAACCGGTTTTCGCATACCTTAGATATAGTATCCATCCTTATATCTCCCATGCCGTAGACTATATATTATGTAAATATAACTGTTACTTCCAGTCCTGTACCTCATTCGTCACAAATGTATGTATGTATTTTTCTTATTGTACATAGTCGTGTATCGATAGTTGTATTTTTATGATAACTGTATAAAATTAAACATGATAATATCGATATGCTTCATTTTGGAAAAATGTATTGAATACGACAAGTTTTTGTCCGTATTTCAAATTGAGACAGAAATATAATGCCTAATAGCATTGTTACATCCATTGTCTTATTCTTGATGCTAATTCTTTGATACTTTACAAGGATTATATTATTTTTAAAACAACTGCAATTATTTTGGTATAAAAACGTTACAACTATTAAATGTAACGTTAGTAATGCATTTTCTATCTAACAAATCAGAACTAGCATCGATAATAACACTCTGTAGCAATATTCAAATAGAGTAGAGTTCCCTTAAAAATATATGGAAAATACGAGTATCAATGTTAATAATCGCGAGTAAAATTTACGATATCAGTGCCTTGTGATAGCTAATATTACTTCCAATAGACTAGCGGTAGCAGCTATTTAATGTAACGTTAAAGTTCTGAGTATCGACTTTACATCTCTTAAGTACTTATTGTTTAAGATAATAAGAGCAAAAACTGAAAAGCCTATTAGCACTTATACTGCTTGTTCATTCAAATTTCTCTATACAAATTCATTCTGTGATTTAGGGACGGCCGCGACCATGGCTTTTGGCCCCAGAAGCTCCGACCAGCAAGAACATTTGGTCGCATTACTGGGCATTAGGTGCATTACCGGGCGTTAGGGTCGCATTAGATGGCCTGCTTGGTAATGCCAAGCAGTATAATTTGAATCTTATTCCAGAGCGAGAAAGAGATGGCGCTAGACATCCTCTATAGCTCCGACTCTTTCCCACACTTCAGTGGCATTTAAACAATTCTGCTTTAAGAGGTCATGGTAGCGCCCCAGTTTTGTTAGAGATAGCGGTTGGTCATGCGACAAGTCGTGGTCGTGTTATACCAGGGTGAGAAAGAGATGGCGCTAGACATCCTCTATAGCTCCGTCTGTTTCCCACACTGGAGTGACATTAAAACAATACTGCTTTAAGAGGTCATGGTAACGCCCCAGTTTTTTTCGAGATAGCGGCTGGTCATACAAGTCGTGTTCGTGTTATACGAGGGTGAGAAAGAGATGGCGCTAGACTTCCTCTATAGGTCCGTCTCTTTCCCACACTGGAGTGACATAAAAATAATACTGCTTTAAGACGTCATAGTAATGCTAACGCCCCAGTTTTGTTCAAGATAGCGGCCGGTCATGCGACAAGTCGTGGTCGTCGGCGCGTAGTACGCACGACGACCTATCAAACTATGCAAAATCAATATCTCATCTCTCATTGTGCGAAAAATCTTTACAAAGCGAGGTCATGTAACACTGGAAATCTATAGCTTGATGTTTCGCCGTGTGTACATGAGGTCTCCTACAAGTTACGCGGTGTGCAGCATTGGTATTTTTATGTAAACAAACACCAACATAAAAGGTAGCTGAAATAAAATTTTATATATTTTATTGGCATATTTTAACGATAAATAACCTTTTATAGCAAATCAAAGCAGGCTAATTTGCGGTGCGGAAGCAGTAATTTTATCACGCTATATTTGGTTCTTTTATACAGAATACTGCGTTAAACTGACGCAGATACACTGTAGTCTTTTCTTTTTTTATTACTACACAGATGCTACTATAAGGAATGATTTTTAAAATGCCTTTTTTCCACTAAGAACAATGTTCTTAAACTCCAAATTTCTTTGGCATTCTAAATGAAATTTCACAATTGATGCATCATTTGCTATGGAAAATGAGGTGTTCTGAACCAAACTGTTGCCAGTTCTACTTGTCATTTTTCCTTGACTTTACGATTCTGTCAAAATCTACAGTTGGGTAAAAAATGTAAATATGGCCTTTGAAAATCTTTCCTCATTATTTTCTCATAAGCATTGGATTCAATTTAGATGCAATAAAACATGGTACCATGTGTTTGCAATACCGAGTCCACTGAGGGTCGATCAGTTCTCAACCTTATTACTTACATTATAGGGTGAAAAAAAATGGCAGACTGTCAGTGAACTCGTTAGTACAGTCACCAGCACACCAAGTTACCACAAACTGTCAAATTTCTCCAAATAATTTTAAATCATAAAATGTTGATGGTTAAGTTCAAAATCGAATAAAAACATTTAACAGTTTGTGGTAACGCGCTGGCGAATTATAACTGTTACTGAAAGTTTTTTGAATCCTCATGAGCCCGGTTTTTTGAGATTATTATATTAATATGGCAGCCCTGTCTACCAGAAGGTAACTTTTAACCGTATGTATTGATTATATTGTAAATGTGTTCGTGTAAGCTTTGTCACAATTATTTCAAGATTTAGCATCTTCGTTGTGTTTGCGATTGGCCATTAATAACAATAATTTATTTTAAATTAAATCACCTAAAAGCCGATTTACATTAGAAAATGTAAAAAGTATCTAGTCTTTTGTATGGCTTAGATATTTAAAAACGTTAATCATGTTATGTAATGTAAAAAAATGGCCGTTCGGGTAGCCTACCATGACGTCTTAACGCAGTTGTCATTGCAGCGTGGGAAAGAGATGGCGCTAGGCGGCCTGTATAGCGCTGTCTCTTTCCTACATTGGAATTACAACTGCCTTAAGATGTCATAGTAACCCCCCAGTTGTGTTTGTGATTTTCTGATAAAATATTTGGGCGTATATTGTAAGATGTCGTCACTGTACATTTATGTATAAATTCGTTGTATAGAGTGTCAAAATTGTAAAATAGCGAACAATTTATTATAGTATGGTTTGCCGATTAGTGTATGCTTTTTTAATTATCAAAACCTTTTATTTATTTATGCTAGTTGAGCTTTAATAAATCATATTTTATTACTCGTTTCATGGTTGTTTTATTAATGTTCTACCCGTGGATTTGCCTGCAGTAAGATTATTGGAAAGGGAAAGACATTTGTATTTTATCGAACCTCAGAAGTCCCAGTTTGCTATCCTAAATAAAAATTAAACGAGTCCGTAGCCTAACTGCGACCAACTTAGATGTAGGGTAGCGCTCGTCAGCCATTGCAACAGCACTGACGGCACATGGACAGAAGGTTTTTGTAAAGATTTTTTCTTAACATGTAGTCTCCTGCTTGTAACTTTGTCTACGACATTTCAGAATTGTTGCTGAAGTAAGGGACTTCGCGCACTACATGGCCACAACCACGACTTTTGACCGCAGAAGGTAGAAAGTTTGGTCACACAAACGAGGGTCCGACCGTTTTTTTGTAACAAGATAGCGGCCGGTCATTCGACAAGTTGTGGTTGTAGCCCTGAGTGTGCGAGGTCCCTGTGTAAAAGAAACTCAGAAATGCCACTAGATGGCATTGTAACCTCATTTTTTGTGACTTCATTTTCACAAACGGTGCATGTTAGTGGCCACTAGATGGCGTTCTCAAGTTAGGTTAGATTTTTTATGTTGATGATTTACAGAGGCTTGGTATAGGTACTGACCAACAGATGGCTGTAAAACCTAGTTTAAAGCCAGTGCTTGTGCCATTGTTGATACCCAGTGCTGGCAGATAGTGCATTAAGGCAGTACTGGCAGACAGTGCACATGAAATTGCTGGAAGCAAGCGGTGTGTAAAATAAACTTTAAAAGCTACTCAGTACTGTATCTATGGGGGTATAAACGAACCCGAAAGGCACATATTCTCCCCGTCATTGTTATCGTTTTTTTGTAGGTACTACCATGACCTGGGAACCTTCTAGTTACGGAGATATGTTCAAAGTCCCAACATAGTTGTGCTAAATAACTGCTGAGTTACGTCAGTTACGTCATTCTCGTGATTTTTTGATATTACATAAGGGTAGTATGATGATTCACCTCTTGCACTGCCAGACACTTTGTGTTGTGGAAACCCACCGCCAGACACTTTGTGTGGTGGAAACCCACCGCCAGACACTTCTATAGTATGATAAATTTGTAATTGAACTTCCGTTATTATTATATCATGATTGCTGATAAGTTGGTAACGCGGCGATAAGATTGATGATGACAAATTAGCTGTTCGTGTAGCTCAGCGCACAGATACAGCTGACGGCGGTCAGGCCCATCTGTCTATCGATACATACAACTTGAACATTGAGGATACAAACATGGTAACATGAGAAAGAGGCTTATTCCCAGGCGCTCCATAATTTTATTCCCGGCGGCTCCAAATTAAAAAAAAAATTATAGTATTTTATTATTTAACTAATAAAATTATGGAGGTGGGAATCAATGTATGGAGAGAAATTGTTTGGAGAACAATAGATTTGGAGCTCCTGGGAATAAGCCGAGAAAGATATTCTAGAATATACATAAATACATAGAGCCGATTTTAACTAAAATTTGTTGTAGGTAAATGTAGATTATCTCTTCTTGCACTAAATACTAATTTTCAAAACTTCTTTGTGTAAAAAATGTGCTCGAATTTCCACAAACAAACGTAACTTAAGTTTATGCTACTTTATTTGTAACCCCTTTTTGTTCCAGAACAAAATACGGACGGATAATACACGACACAAAAAGCGGAATTGTTACAAACACTAAATGTGACCCTTACACACAGATGTGACTTCGTCTCTGGACATAAAAAAAAACAGCTAAAGAAAAGGCAATTCGTTTTTCACACATTTTTCTTTTGCTTTTTTACTGTACCGAACAAATTAAATTACCTATTTTAATAGGTAATTTAATTTGACTGATTGGCCAGAGGAGGCAAAACACCGGGAGAGTTGGAAGAGAACGGGGGAGGCCTTTGCCCAGCAGTGGGACAGAACAGGCTAATGAAAAAAAAAAAAAAAAATTGGTAATTTAATTTGTTCGGTACAGTAAAACTTTATAGGTGTTTAAACAAGGTTATATGATCAACATTAACTGAATGACAGTCAATACGAGGTGGGACCATACAAAATGTGTCATAAGATCACTCACCTGCAGTTACCGCCGTTCTTACATATACAGGGTGTAAACAGACTCTTCACGAAGCCGTTAACCAAGCGTTATGTACATCAAACTAAGTAACTTTACGCAAAAATTATTGCTGGGAATCGACTTTTTTTGTTTGAGTGAAAAATCACGTTTTACGATAGGACTCAATGTAACGCACTCAAAGCATTGTGCTGATGGATGGATTGAATAGTAAGAGGGTCCTGGAGGTGTTTAAAGTGAAAATCTTACATTAAAAACACGTATTTAAAAAAAACTTGTGAAAATGTTGGAACTTTGACCCCCAATATCTCCGTAACTAGAAGGTTCCCAGATATGGTCTAGAACAAAAAAATGATCGCAATGACGGGGGGAACAAGTGCCTTTCGGCTTCGTTAAGAGTATGTTTACACCCTTTATAGGTCCTCAGGCACAGCGGACCCTCCGCAGTCCGCTTCGGAGTAACCAGAGAAACACGAACAGTAGAGCTCCCTGCAATGCAGAAAAATAGTGACTAACAAATAAATCCAATCGCAATAGAATGTTTTGAAATAGATTTTCGTATTGTAACTTACTGATAATCCGCTGTGGCGTATCAGTGGCCCAGCAGCCTGCACTAAATGGCGATTTCCGTGTTAACAGAGTAGCTTGCACGATTTTATATTCATTATTATAGAAAAACGAAACTTTCGCACACAAAACTTATTAGCGCCAGCGTTAGAGTGAAGCCACACTGCTCCGTCAGTTTTCGCTTGTTCGGCAGCCTTATTCGCCATTCAACAACAAAGGAGACATACGTCCAACGCCCTGTCGAATATACATAAGCGAACGATGTAGGATTTGGCGAATCTCCAGACGAAGATATTGTTTATTGTTTTCTTTTTGAAAACTGGAAGCTTTGTTATAAATGTCACGAGATCGTCTATTAACACGATTAACTACGAAAACATAAACTAGTTCATGGTTCAATTTCTAAAGGTTAACTCGATAGAATTTTCAAGGCATGTTACATAATAGTGTATGATGTGATGTAGTGACAAAAATTGAAAAAAGTATGCTTAGATGGTTTGGTCATGTGGAGAGGATGAGTGAAAGGCGACTAACAAAAGGTATTTACAAGGCAGATGTGAGTGGCAACGCCGGGAGGGGACGCCCTAGAAGAACATACGCTGACCTCATTGGTGAGGTTCTTCAGAAAGGTCAGGTGCGTAGTACTCGCAACCGGCGTGCGTGTATGACCAGATGTATGAACGTGGACGAGGCAAAAGGAGTATGTAAGGATCGTAGCAGGTGGCGTTGTGTAGTTTCTGCCTACCCCCATGGGAAAAGGGCGTGAGTTTATGTATGTATGTATGTATGTTACATAATAATATTGTTTTCATCGTATTACTCCCACGAGCTAGATTTACATTTAAATTGCAAAAGGTTGTGATTTTTTTGCGAGCAATGAAAATTGCTTATTGCGGTGGATGAATTTTATAAACGAGTGTGTTGCAATATTTACGAGTTCACACAGGCGAGTAATTTCCACAGCACTTGATCCATGAGCGTTTGGAAAGGTAGCTTTCAGGCGGCATGAGTTTTCATTGAATAATTATGACTGTTGGATGTATACTCCCATAGTATCAAACATGAGCTACTAATAGATCTAAAACTTATAGCTGTGATTGGCAAAAGGTTATCTTTACTGTTCATTAACCATTTGAACGCCAATGCAAAAATGCCGAATATACGTGACAAACAAGCGCTTGCCCTGTACGCCAACGACACAAATATGTTATAAAAAATGCGGTGCACGATAAAGCACCAAATAAACAATTAATAAATAGTTTTGGAATCCCATTATTCTTTTTGTAGGTATTTGCCGTGAAATTGTGGCTTAGCGTGGAGGGCACGCGCGTTTTATGTTCTAGCATTCAAAAGGCTTATGAGTCTCGCCAATTATGGAATGAATGTTCTTACAGAAACAGTACTCCCAGTGATGCTGTCATTAAGTAAAGTACAATCTTGATGCTTCAATACGGAGCGACCTCGTTATACTGTTCAACGTTTTTTCTTACCTAATTTAGAATTAGCATAGGAATTAACAGCCTGCGGCTGAATGTTATAATTTCCTAAAGTTTTCAGTATTATCATATTTTTCTGGCGGTTTTAAGCCTGGTTTCATTATTTAAAAAGAAAATTTTAAGGTATCTAGGTCCATATTTTTTCCGAAAAAAGCGAAAAGATATATAATAGTTTGTGCCAAGCCTCAGTGTACCGCTCCGAGTGGCTCGAGGCGGTCGGAGATCAGAGAGACGACACTCACCACGAAATAGCTTTTATAACTACATGACTACATCTTTATAGGCATAGTCAACATTAATGCTAGTTAGGTGATACGCACAGGACAGTGTAAGGGGAAGATAAAGAGCCAGGGCTGCGGGACTGTTCGAAAGAGATACCGCGGCCCTGGAACACAAAGGGCAAGGTAGGAACATGGATGGGTTTTAGTCAGTACAAGTCTGACACTCCCTTCCGCTCTGCCCGGAGCGGGAGAAGTCATTTGATGATTTCGCATCAGTAAAAAAAAAAAGGGGAAGATAAAGAGTTTGTTTCGTGAGTCGTCATAAGTAGTCGTCTTGAATATACTCAGATACGTTGCAGAGCGGCCATTTTCGTATGCCATTAAACTTGTTATTTTTTGGCATCTAGTTTTTGGCTTTGCACAGGGCCAATTTAGTATGTCTGTTTTTTTTTGGTGTTTTCTTATAAGTTTATAACCGACTGTTGTTTAATTTTGTTTTATTGTTTTTTCCTGTGCGAGTCCAACAGATACCTTTTCTTTCTATCTTCTTTCTGTTATTACTCTGTTCTTATAAAACGCAATATAAAAATCGATATTCGAAAGAGTTCAAAAACTTCATACGATAACTTGTTAAAATCTTGCGAAAATGTTTCCATTCTATCGTTACCTGTTCAAATACTGTCGTTTGATAATTCCCAGAGCACCTGCCCTTGTTTTAAAATCCGGATAAAACTCCCAGAGTCTCAAGACATACATTATGCAACAACAACTTTATTTTTGCAAAACAATCTCAAGCTCCATCTAATACCTTCCGCGTTCGTGGATTAACAAGTTTTCTGTACCTATGTAATTCTATTCTAGCGAGAGCTTTTTGGAAAGTTGATTTGTTTTCATATCATTATCATGTTCCTGCCCTTCAGACAGGCAGTCGCTCCATGTAAAGTACTGGTATTCAGCTGCATCCGGTCAGACTGGAAGCTGACCCAAACATAGTTGGGAAAAGGCTAGGCAGATGATGATGATGACCATCTTCCTGCCCTTGTCCCATGCTGCTTGGAGTTGCGGTAACACGTTTTTTTTCTTTCATTCTCCTCTGGCAACCGTCACGCTATCATTTACTCCTTTTTTAGGATTCGTGACCCAAAGGGTAAAAACGAGACCCTTTTACTAAGACTCCGCTGTCCGTCTTCTGTCTGTCTGGCTGTCTGTTACCAGGCTGTATCTCGTGAACCGTGATAGCTAGACAGTTCAAATTAATTTAAACGTTTTTTTTTTCGGTTTATGGTACGGGTTTTTTGTATGGGAACCCCCTTTAATTATTAAATAATTTATATTTTTATTATTTGGTGTTATAGCGGCAACATGAATACATCATCTGTGAAGATTTCAACTGTCTAGCTATTACGGTTTATAAGATACAGCCTGGTGACAGACAGCCAGAAACGTGTTATTTTCGGTTTATGGTACGGAACCTTACGCGCGCGAGTCCGACTCACACTTGGCCAGTTTTTTTGTTTCATATCATTCCTCATCCATCCATTGTTTCTTTGGTCTTCTTCTCCCTCTCCATCCATCAACATTTATATTCATCACTCTTTTATTCACATGCGATTCGTCCCATATGTAGTTTTCAGCTTTTTAAATTCGTTAGTTTTGCTATCAGTAAATGCTGAAAAAAAATCAGTAGTTTTAATTTTAAATACGTGTTTCATATTTAATCGACGGGGTCTTTGTCCTCTGCAATGTCTAACTGAGATTTCATAAAGAGGAAAGCCTTTTATTTTTAAAACCCATTCGCTTCAGAACGTTTCATCGAGCGGAACTTATTCTATTTGTTAGCGTTTTTTAAACTAGGATAGTAATACTCCTTTACTGAAGGCATCGTTTATCCAATGTTCATTCATAAAACTAAAGAATGTTGCGAATGTCATGTAGCTCCAAAACAGAGATGTAATGGATATGATATTTCGGATCTGGATACGGATATGGATATTGGAATAAAATTATATCGGTTTCGGATACGGTTACGGATATGTAATTATTTTGGATTATCCAATAGTTTCGGATAATTTCGGTTACGGATATTAAAAACTAGTTATGAAATTAACTAGTTATGAAAGAGGTTATGTTATGACTAGAAATAACAAACACACTGCAAGATTCACGAGGCGCGTGAGCGGTGAAACAAAAACCTGTCGAAACATGTCGTTTTATTTAGACTCCGCCCTTATACGAAACTATCCGAAACTTGTGAAACGGTTACGGTTACGGATTTATTTTTATTTCGGATATCCTATGGTTTCGGTTACGGTTACGGAGCTCCATAACATCCCTGCTTCAAAAGTAACCTCACCATCTAACACGTGACCCTGATTTATAATTTGCATTTTGCATCATCCTTGTTTAACCCCCTTAAAAATGTACCGCAAAAACAAAAAAACTGAAAAACGAAGTAATTTCATGATGATGCAACTGTTATAAGCGAGAAGCCGGGGAGTCCTGCTGTAAGTTATGTTTTCCGGAAATAATTTATGTACCTGTGGGAGCGGAATTATTCATAGCGAGGTGTTAAAAGAGCTGACGCAATGATGACTTTTTACGTTTGTTTTATGATAATTAGGACGAATGGTCTACGTTTTTATTTGGGCACATAATGAAACTGAGTGAGTCTAAATTCAAACTTGGTTACATAATATTATTCGCTATATAATATCTCCATCCACACATGCTGAACCGAGCGTATGGGACGATAAAATATATCCATTACTTTTTGTTTTAAAAGTTGAACAATCTGTTTTTAGGTTTTTCGTTTATAATTCAACATATTTACTCCCCAGATATGAAGAGGAAGGGGCTTTAGATAGAAGGTAAAAAGTTTAAACTACGAAGTCTACCTCTCAAAGTCTGTCTGTCTATGGAAATGTGTTCCTTTTTTAAATTCTTAATGTTTCAAATACACACATGAAGGCGAAGTTAACATTACGTTTTATGACATCAAAACGAGTTTTAGCTTACCGATGTTTTGGCGAGTTTAGTATTCATCACTGGTTCTGAGGAGAATCGATACCGAACGGAAACGAATTTTATTTTTTAACCTGATTTGTATCTAATCTACGGTTTACTCGCTCGAATGATATCATGTTGCCATTTCATTTTAATGTTTTATTTTCTGGTGAAAGGCAGTAGTTTAGATTATCACGGATACTTTATCAAACTTTTTACCGGGAAAATCATCATCTGCCTAGCGTTTTCCCAGGTATGTTGGGGTCGGCTTCTAGTCTAATCGGATGCAGCTGAATACCAGTATTTTACATGGAGCGACTGATGTTTTTGGGAAAATATCAACGAAAATATCAAGACTACCAGTCGGAAGATTGTTAAGGACACCATTATAGTGGCTTTTATTTAACCGTAACGGTTATTGCATTCCTACTTTACTATGGGACATTGTATTTTTTACATTGAAAACATTGTTAACGTTTTCCCAGTTCCGGCAATAGCAATAAAATTACAAGCTTCTTGCGTTTAAAAAAATCTATCGTGATTATTTAGTTATTCTTCCTAATGTATAGGAAATTTATATATTTCATTCCCGGTATGGTAAGCCAAGTAGAAAGATGGAATAACTTACTTAACAACTACATCGCTCAACTTGCATTTTTGTAATATTTCTACTGAAATTCAGCGTTAATACTTTTCTGAGTCCCGCTTGTTGAAAAAGTACACCAGCTTGGTGAAAAGTAATGAGACAGTTATTGTTCAAGGGCTACAAATTCTGTGCCCTAATTGCAGAAAACTTTTTACTTTACAACGGTGCGGCTTATAAAAGTGTTGTGAAATCACATCATAGCATCACTTTGGGCCGTATCAAAATACCAGCGCTGTGACGTTTTTTGAAGTGAAACCTACTTTAGCGGCGTTGTACACTTTTTGGGATGGGTAAAAACTGTTAAACTCGCGTCTAATCATCAGAGCGAATCGGCGGCGCTGGGTGCTTGCGCGAGTGTGCGCGTAGTTTACGCTAGATGGCGTTGTTTCAAGTTTTCACTTCTGCCGGCACTCCCGGAGTGCAACTATTGTTTTTTTTTGAGATGCATGCTGAGATAGCGGCTTTTTGGCTTTTCGTACAGGACCAATTTGGTTTTATATGTTTAGTTTTTATATAATTATGTTGTAATCTTAATTTAGAGATTTTTTTTGTGTGTTTTGTTCTGTGGGCTAATAAATACTTTTTCTTTTTTTCTTTCTAAATCAATATATCATGCTGTAGTAGAGATGTTATATTTTAGTACCCGAAAAAAAGAATCGTTTTTCCTTATTTACCATAACTTTAAAGCATTCATAACAATTAAATAGGCAACACTGTAATTAGGTTATAATACGTTTAACAATTTAAATTTAAAACACGCTGCAGGCATTGATAACGACGTCGTCGGCTGAATTTACATTTCAACAAAGCATAAATTGCATTCGTGACATTTCCGCATCTCAAGGAAATACGTTTTCAGTTTCCAGCTAGTTTTAATTGTAAAGTGTTTTCTACAATATTTTCATTTAGATGCATTTCCGCAGATGAGTTAGTTGTGTGTACGTATAACATGGACGGATTAAAATTGCTTAAGAAAAACGACACTAGGATTTTCTATATACACAAACTTGGAATAATAACAGGTACAAAACGTCAAAATACCATTGGTCATTAAACAACAAAAGAAATTGAACATAACATAACATAACATCACGCCTGTAATTACCGAAGGGTTAGGCAGATTTCTACCTGTACACCCACATTTCGCCACTTATGTGGCACAAATCCAGACTCCGTGGCTGCTACTGAGAAATGCATAATGGAAAAACCCAATAACACTTTTAGACCAGGGTAGAAGCCTTTAAAGATAATAAAAAATGAAACAAAATAATAGTAGGATGAAACCCATTAGAAAAGGAGGAGAATATTATAAAAATGAAAGGAAAAATAATTTACGGGCGATCTGAGGTCGGGAAGGGGATGGGGGTGAGTTTTTAAGGGCAAAAAACGGTTTTTCTCGATTTCCGGCAAAACTAAAAGTCCTATGGAAAAAAGTCAAATGGCAAAGTTGTAGGTAATAAAAAGATCTAAAACTTTTGTACTTACACTTTTTTCACATAACCTCAAAATTTATGTGAAATATTCAAAAAACCAAGTTTTTGGTTTTTTATTTTTATCTTTTACAATTTTGTTTTTCTTTTCACGAAATTTGGTGAAAACTTACCTTTTTATGTCCCAAATACGCTGTAATTTATTTGATTAGAAATATTTATTTTTTCACCTTATTTTGAATTAATATCGAAAAAGCACCTTAATTTTCAATCGAAAATTCACCCGTCAAAATATCAGTTTTTTTCAAAAAGTTGGTATGTTTTCTGTTCGTTAAAATCTCTACTTCCCGATGGTGAAAAAAAAAATATATGTTACTATAGTAAATCTTCTCAGAAAATGCAAAACAGAATCATCCATACTGATAATCTGAAAAGACAAAATCGAATTAATAATGCCTTCACAATTTTATCGTGAGTAGGTATACCCCCATGAAAAATAATATAAAAAAATAAATGACAAAATGTATAAAAAATATATTTTAAATATATTAAAAATCTATAAAAAATGTATAAATATATTGAAAAATATATTTTTAATAACTAACTTTTGGCCGATTTTCATATATATTTTATACATTTCAAATATATTTCAGATATATTCAAAATATATTTTTTTTATCTTTTTAGCTATGTTTTTATGTCTTTTAAGATGTATTTTGAATGTATCTAAAGTATATTTAAAATATATGAAATATACATGAAAATCGGCCAAAAGTTAGTTATTAAAAATATATTTTTTAATATATTTATACATTTTTTATATATTTAAAATATATTTTTTATACATTTTGTCATTTATTTTTTTATATTATTTTTCATGGGGGTATACCTACTCACGATAAAATTGTGAAGGCATTATTAATTCGATTTTGTCTTTTCAGATTATCAGTATGGATGAATCTGTTTTGCATTTTCTGAGAAGATTTACTATAGTAACATATATTTTTTTTTTCACCATCGGGAAGTAGAGATTTTAACGAACAGAAAACATACCAACTTTTTGAAAAAAACTGATATTTTGACGGGTGAATTTTCGATTGAAAATTAAGGTGCTTTTTCGATATTAATTCAAAATAAGGTGAAAAAATAAATATTTCTAATCAAATAAATTACAGCGTATTTGGGACATAAAAAGGTAAGTTTTCACCAAATTTCGTGAAAAGAAAAACAAAATTGTAAAAGATAAAAATAAAAAACCAAAAACTTGGTTTTTTGAATATTTCACATAAATTTTGAGGTTATGTGAAAAAAGTGTAAGTACAAAAGTTTTAGATCTTTTTATTACCTACAACTTTGCCATTTGACTTTTTTCCATAGGACTTTTAGTTTTGCCGGAAATCGAGAAAAACCGTTTTTTGCCCTTAAAAACTCACCCCCATCCCCTTCCCGACCTCAGATCGCCCGTAAATTATTTTTCCTTTCATTTTTATAATATTCTCCTCCTTTTCTAATGGGTTTCATCCTACTATTATTTTTTTTCGTTTTAAAAATTATCGACCCTGGTCTATTTGGTCGACCTGGGAATCGAACCCAGGACCTAGTGCTCAGCAGTCGCGATGCCTACTACTAGATCAACGAGGAGATATTGAAATAAGAAAGCTTTTGATAGAAATTATCATGAAATCCTCGTTGTTAAAAAAGGTAGTACTTATGATGACGCACCAAAGTAAAATAAATAGAAATAATATTTGTTTAACAAAGAGCAGTTTTATAAATAACTTTCAACAAACTTCATGAATTTCAAACAATTTTTACTGCACGTTTGGGAAAACGTTCATTCTTTTATTGTACTGAAAAAGCGGAAGGAATCGTGTTGACAATTTCCAAATACAGTTCTAAAACAATTACAAGGATTATCTCCATCTGACGTAAGGGAGCGAGATTTTCTTTTTATTTTTTTACACAATAACACGTTTTGGTAATAGAATAGAATAGTTTTTTTGACTGCCTCTTTGGTCTAGTGTTCGCAAGCGCGACTGCTGGGCAAGAGGTCTTGGGTTCGATTCCCGGGTCGGGCAAATTGTTATTGGGTTTTTCCACAAGAATTTCCCAGTAGCAACCACGGAGTCTGGATTTGTGCCCGGTTGATGGCAATAGGCTCGCCCCCTATTACATGGGATTTAAAAAACATAACTGGCGAAATGTTGGTGTACTATTAGGTACACTTCTGCCTTACCCTTCGGGGATTACAGGCGTGATGTTATGTTATCATGAAATCCAAAACCTTGTTTTTCTTTTCCGTCTCGTATTATTTAAAAATACAAAGACGAATACTGATGCTGATTCGTACTTGGGGGAATCATGTTTACATACGCGCAGGACCTGATTCCATAATTATGTAAATGAATCTAATAACTTGGCAACCATGTTTTTCTTTTAAGATTTTTTCGGGTATGCAATACTTTTGCTTCCGTTGAGTTTGGTAAATTCTGGTGAATTTTGATTATATTTGTAAAATACAGATAAATGAATTCGAACCGTTTGATGTTGTTTGTTTTATGCTCATTCAAAATATCACATCAATTTCGGATTCGAGGAACTTGAGATGTCAAATAGACCAAATAGACTTATGTCAAATAGACTTATGCAAAGTAGATTTCAAGAATGATAAAAAAATTCGAATTGGGTCGTCAAAGCTATCTATCTATCTTACTAATACCTTCATTTATAATATACATATCTAATCTAATACCTTTAAACGAACAATTCTTGTATATATAATCTGAATCTCGGAAACGGCTTCAACGATTTTCATGAAATTTACTATTGTGGGGGTTTCGGGGGCGATAAATCGATCTAGCTAGGTTTTATTTTTACGTCGTTTTATCCATGAAAAAAAAAATCGGTCACGCAGTACCTATGTACTGTGAAAATAATTCCGAAAGGAAATTGATATTTACCTAGCAGCTTTCATTTTCAATAACATGTTCGGGTATAAACTTTATTAGGTTAAACTAACTATATACATTGATAATTAAAAACTATTAAACTAAAATAGATAAACTAACAACAAACTATAAAAGGGCATCGAAAAACTCCTCCTCAACGCTGTCAGATGGTAATGTGCCCAGGAGACTGGCGGCGTTGCCACGTTGTATGGCAACACTTAGCCTCTGACCAAAGTAAAAGCCAGCCCTTGGGTCACGGGAAGCGTCAACTAGGCGTTTCGAAATTTCCTTAAATAGGCTATGAGCACTCGGACCCCACGGCCCTAGAGTTTCAACCCCAAACGGCTCGAAAATACAGTTACCACACAGGTTTCTATATTTACGCCGCTTGAGGTTCTCTGCAGCCGCAGCGGCAGCACCAGCACAGCACGATGTTCGGGTTAGGTACATGGTAACGTGATATCATGCTATAGTTTATCAATGGAGGTAAAATATGACATGTTTCGAATATTGGGATAGACCTTTGGCATTATTGATGTCAAATAATATATTGATAATGTCTTTTTCAATAAAATATTTCGCAAGGGAAAAAAATGCTATTATTCAGACTTGATACAAACTCATCTACCTACTAATAGGATTTTGCTCCAAAGACGCCGAAGGACCCTGGAATAGGTTGTTGGAGTGCTCTTAAGAAAACAGAACACGTACTGCAATTTAGCGAATTCGCCAATTTTGTGAGATGAGCTGTTAGTGGTGTCTGTGAGGTATCAGCGCATGCCGCGTGCGAGTACCTACTATACATCATAGCACGTCAAATGTAAGCAAGCGTGGGATCCCGGAATACGTTACATGGTCATCGCTCTGGTACATCGTCAGTCATATTACAGGTGATTTATAGGTATTTCAGGTGAATTCGGTTCAGTTCAGTTTTCCTAAACATCTATTACTGAATGTCGAACTGATTGATAATCTGGGAAAGGATATTATACTCCTGTCGTATTCATATTTAAAAGCTTTGCAAAAATACAAGTAGCTGCGCTTGTATAATTTCAGCGTTCCTCTTAAGTGTGACAAGCATAATGTTTGCAAAACCGGCTAATTAGCATGGCACTAGTGATTAAAGCAATGCTTGCGATACGGAAGTTATACAGGTGTTCAAACATTATTAAGGAAACTCAACCGGTGCTTTTGGTAACAGTGTTTTGCTTCAAATACTCTGAAGCTTGTCGCAAGAACTGTGTGCACATACGAGGGGGTTGTCAGTGAGTGGTGGTTTCAGCTATTTGTTGGAAGGAAAAGTTTTCTCTTTATCTCAAAGCCGTTTAGAACAGAAGTTCTGTGTTGTGTGGAAAGAAAAATAAACGGACGAAAGCTACTTTTGAATTGCCTCAGTCATGTTTGGCAAATAATTGTAGATAAGACTTTTGAACACAGTCAGTAGTCAACATTACTGTGCGTCTCATTGAAACGTGTACTCTGTTTGTGATGAATAAAGCAGATTTTACGATAGAAGTGAAGTCAATTGGGCTAGCTGAACAATCAATTGTTCTGATGACGTCTATTGCAAACGTAGGTTTTTTTACACTGCCGTGCTGTTGATGAATGTTTTCGAATAACAGCCAGAGTAATGATTAGTATGTTTCGTTTGAGAACCTTTGATAAACTCGACGTCACACGATCCATCATTTCCACATTCTTTTTCACAGTTGGATTAGCGAGAGTATTATTAATTAGATCTACATCTATGTTCCCAAGCTTGCTCCGGCACCCTGAGGGAGTCGATTGAGTGGAAAGGTTGGCGATGCGTCACACACTCGATAATGATTGAAATATACGCTCCATTACACTCTATCTGAAGTTTCTGTTTGTTCACACATTCAGAGGAAGACCAAAGAAACTATGGATGGTATGTGTAAAGGATGATATGGCAAGAAAGTAATTACGCGTTGCTAACTCGAGGTATTCACGTTTTGCTTTTCGTTATAAAAACAGTTACAGTAGAGCAGACGAGAAATAAAATAAATAGATTTTTTTTTGGTGTAGGTATAAGGGGAAACTTTAACAATTTATTTGTTTGTGTGGCGTTCGATGTGGTCTCATTACAAGTTGGATAGTGTTGTCTATATCGTAAAGTTATTGGGTTGAATTCGTCTGCTATCGTTTCAATGTTTTCAAATGCGAGATTACAATTATATGAAATATTTTTTAAGTTTTTTCGTGGCGTTCAAAGTACATCGTGATATAGTTTTAAATGACTTGATATGATATTATGAGTGTTTGTTTTCGTTTAAGAGTATTTGTGTTTGATGTGTAATTGTATAATGATTTGTTATTACTTTTCTTTTGTTTCTAAATCTGGCTTGCAATTTTCGGATAATTATTAATAAAAAAACTAAACTAACTAAACTAAATTAACAATAAGAGAGCAAAATTAACTTTGAAATCGACCATATCGGCCTGTGAAATACGTGGGCAACAAAATATACCTACATACAGTTCATGTTCATCTGTGTTCAGGCTCATCCACGAGTCACGACCCACGTGGCTCTGCCGCACTGCAGCCTCACTTCTAATGCTCACTGCTGGCCGCCATTGTGCCAACCACACTATAATATGACGCGTATCGCTCAACATCCTTTCACGATTGTCGCCATGTGAAAACTTTCAGCTACTGTTGTGTGAAGTACTTTAAACTATAGGTGACCTGTGAGGTATTCGTGGAACACTTCTTGTATGTACAGACGCCAACACATCAAGCTATTACAACTTTAATCGCCACCGCGCTAGTTCTTTTAGAATCAAGTGCTGGCAATTCATGGGCTGCGGGCTGTTCGAAAGAGATACCGCGGCCCTGGAACACAAAGGGCAAGGAAGGAACATGAATGGGTTTTAGTCAGTACAATTCTGACACACCCTTCCGCTCTGCCCAGAGCGGGAGAAGTCATTTGATGATTTCCCATCCGAAAAAAAAAAAGTGCTGGCAGTTCATCAAGCTCTCGCTTCTAATCTCCGATCTTCATCTAATTGCAGATACCACAATAGCCTGCAATGGTTGTATTACACTGACGGTATGCTCGGACAACGCTGACATCCGACTAATTTACGATGTCATAATTTACTCGCCGGCTGGGATGCTGTTTTGTAATTTTTTGGGTTATAATCATAATTTTTTAGAGCAATTTATATTGTTTCCTGAAAGTCTATTGTGAAAATAACGAGTTTCGGGTTCAGTATTGTGTTTCATTACTGTTAGCTGTGCGCAAGTTGAATGTATCGCTATTCACTGGAATTGGCACATAAACCTCAAGTTACTATACTAGTTTTTAGGGTTCTGTACCCACAGGGTAAAAACGGGACCCTGTTGTCACCAGGCTTTATCTCATGAACCGTGATAGCTAGTCAGTTGAAATTTTCACAGATGATGTATTTCTGTTGCCGCTATAACAACAAATAATAAAAATATAAATTATTTAATAATTAAAGGGGGCTCCCATGCAAGAAACGTGTTTTTTTCGGTCAATGGTACGGTACCCTTCGCCGGAGTCCGACGCGCACTTGGCCAGTTTTTTTTTTGAAATGTCACCTCTTCATCATCCACAGCCCAACATCACCCACTGCTGGTACGTGGTCACCCACTGGTGGAGAACGTGAAGCTCACGTTCTCCATTAAAGAGAAGAGTTAGTCAAATGCACCGTACGTAAGAGACCCAAGTGTGTTGGTTTAGGATCTTTAACTAACTCTATAAATATGAACAATCTAATTACCGTACCAGACACGTCGTTCATTATGAGGTAGTGCTCCAGGTCCAGAGTAGAGGATTATAATCAAATCAGAGCAAGTTCAGAACTCGACCTACATTGTCAAAAAAATGAGGAAAATAAGAATGGCCGATGACCAAGTTTGTATGAGACCCGTCCCCCCTTCAACAGATATTTCGTATGTATACAGACTAGCCACCAATTTTAACTTCAAAATCTATAGGGTTTAAAAATAATACAAAATTCAAAAATACACAAAAATATTATATAAAATTAAAATAACAACATTATAGGCTGTTATTGTTATGCTGTTGTTAAGTTATATTAATTATCATCAATTATACTCGTAATTCTATTGAGCGGTTTCGCCGGTGGATTAAAATTAATTTAACGCCCTAGTCCCATGTTCCACACAATTGAAATTATATGTGCGCAGCTTCCTACAGTTTGATTTCCTGTAATAATTGTAATTTTTGTTTTGTATTTTTTTTTAAATATTATTAAATTAAAAATATTTAAAAATGTAATTACTGTACACAGAAATAAATGTAGAAAATAATTAAAATACTTTGAAAATCAAAAATTATGACTAATAAACAGTTATTTTGTGCGAAAATTTTAGGACCTACTAAAACTTGATTTTTCTCGGAAATCCCACACTTTTGAGAGTGGTGGCCATAATAAAAAATAATCACCTTACTAAGATGTTTTAACTGAGATACATTCCAGACTAACTGTGCCCGCAGCTTCGCTCACGTAAGCGCGTATTCTTTTTCGATGATCAAGGAATATTACATGGGAACGTTAAGTTCTAGATAGAGCGCTAGCATTTTGTCTTAATCGTTTCTCTAAGAGGCTCCTTCGAAATATACCGCCATTGTCTTTTCACACTCGTTGCGTTTTAGTTAACTTGGAAGAAAAGGGTGCGGTTAATGTCACAGTCGAAAACTCTTAAGGTTTCTTCTGGTTCGTTAAGTGAGTTTTTGAAGTTATACTTCTTTTGGCGCGTTAGGGAAAAATGATGAGAGTAAATTTTTACGATGCGCGCGCACACCATCATGAAAAACCGACACCCTGAAGTTAGCTAGTCAACATACACCCTGAAGTGAACTAGTCAACATTTTAGTTTTATACGCTAAAGAAGTATAACTTCTTACGTGCGTACATAAGTACACACACAATTTTTTATAAAGTACATTGCCCGAAGTGGCTTGAACTACAGTCATATTTTAAAGAAAACTTGGGAAAACCTCAACGGTCACTTTAATCTCACTTCTGTATGGTAACAAAGCGTCCTAGGGTATTAAACGCTGTTTTAGTATCATAAAGCCTCGTAAAATTTTGGCTTGCGACCATAAACGGACTGAGAATATTAACCAGATGCCTGAATAAATTACTGCAATAAACAGAATACACCTACGTCAAGATAACATTATATAAGTACTTTAGTATAATACGCAATAGCTTTAATGTAACTCGGGTACAAAGTTTGGTTTACATATTATTTTACTTTCTTCTTACTAGCTTGGTCACGATTTGTTCTCTGCAGACATTTGAATCTTTGTTGTAATTTCAGAAAGTAAACTATTTCACCAAAATCCAGAGCTTTTTAATACATTTACTTATTACATTATATGTATAATTTATCAAGATGAATAAAATATAAGAAAGACGAATGCGTCGAGGTGAAGCTTGAGATGTCCCTATTAACTTACTTAAAAATGAATTTCTGAACAAATACCTAAACAGAAACATTAGTAAGTTACTTAATTTGGGTTATCAATTGTGGGTTAAGTTCGCCGTTGTACATAAGCTATTTATTGTAATTTTGTGTGTTTATCTTTTAATTTTGTGTGCAATTAAGAATAAGAATAATTGATCTTAAATGTTTTGGAGTTCTGTGTGGCTGTAATGTTATCTAAAGTCTACCATATAAACTATTGACGGCCAAAAGGCCCTAAATTAATATCATTAGACAAACAATTTTGTCTGCAATTATAAAAGCGATAGAGCTCAGAGTTGATGGACGTTTTTGCTGTGCTATTATTGAAATCATAAGTGTGTAATAAGACAGTAATGAAATAAAAGGGATTGCTGAGGTGGGTTTGAAATCTGGATTCTGCTTACCGCAGTAGGATTACATACTCGAAGTAGTGAAATCTAATAATTCGGGCAAAAACGGAACCTTATCTTTAGCAAAAGCAGTGAAGAACAATAGAAAGTTAGCTTTTATAAATTTAGGAACCGTAATTTGACGGCACGGTTGTCGCAGTTGTTGAGCGATTGCGACAATTCGATTAGTGTTTCAGGATATCGCTTAGCAATTGGTCCACTCTTCATGTGACCAGAGTCTGGCATTTTTTTTGGGTAAAGAATTGGCATTACCCTCCAACGTGGCAATGTTGCCATCACTTATGACAACGATATGAACGAATTTTTTGACGCCCTGTAATTCTTTGTCCATTCTGATACTTTTCGGGTAATTAGAATAACATTGAAGTGTAAAAATATCAAATAAGTTAACCAGTACATTTTTTCCAGTAAGTTTTAGAAGTTCTGGTACTTAATTTACGACCAAAGACATTCAATTTACGACAATCGAATAAGGTTTTTATCTACATTCATTTTACAAAAAGGCTGTGACCATCAATCAGCCTCCCTTATCGTGAAATGCATCTCTCTCAGCGTTCTTCATTTGTTTCAATTCCTTCCCGCCAGCCGGCAAAGCGAACATTCTTATTCAGCTCGCGGCTCAATACTTGTATATATCACCGTCTTTTTTCTTTGGAACTGCTGCTAGTATATTTTGTATTATAGTTTGGATTCCATATTTTATGGACTGGTATTTTCCAGTTATTTCAGTTCGCTTTGTCATGTTATGCTGTCTCTCATGTCTATGGTTTTGTTTGTTATGTTTAGAAGACCTTTTTCTACTTTTTTTTTTTTTTCTCCCTGTCATATTCAGCCACATATTTTCCCTAGATATACTCCATCGGTATTCCTCCTCCAGAAGAGCAGGTATCTTAGTATACAAACACGTATAATTTTTGACACGAACACTTTTTGTACCCTTGGCAATTAGAACTTCGTGATTGATGAAGTCATACTTATGAGTTATCTACAAAGTTATACAAATTCATGAGAACATCACCTTAAAGTTTTTGTGGTTTTTCAGTGACGACCAAAACTATTCCTTCTCTTCAGAGGACCAAAGACATCTTCCAAGAAAACTTACTACTACTATATAGATATCAAAGTCACGCATTTGCCGTTCTCGGTCCCAAATCCTTGAACTGAATGTGTCCCAACAATGCCACATGTGTTATGTTTGCACATTGAACCAAACAGTGAAGTAAAATAAGAAATGAATGAGCAAAAAACATTGTTTTGTTGATGTTATGTAGCGAACCCATGCATAATTAAAACATATCTCTTAGAATTTTTATTAATTTATATGGATGGATGGATTTTAAATGGATGATGATGATTTTTGTGTGTTTTAATGTTATTGGAGTTTTTCCATCAGAAATTTCTCTGTAGCTGCCACGGAGTCAGGATTAGCGCCCAGTTGATGGCCATAGGCACGCCCCCCTTTTACATGGGACTTAAACATAACTGGCGGAATGTGGGTGTTCTGTTAGGTACACCTCTGCCTACCCCTTCGGGGATAACAGGCGTGATATTATGTTTAAATTGTTTGTTTCTATCACTCTTGACTAAAATCTCCATTCGTAAATTCACAGAATTTTTTCGAAAGCTTAAAATCGCTCCAAATATTTTCAACAATTTACGATTCCGAGTGCTGGATAAATATTCAGGGGATAAGGCACAAGCTTACGCCGCAGTCAATGTTTGACTAAAAAGCTATTTGGCAGCATTCAGGAAATATCACCGTTATCCGTATGAAACGCACGAGCTTTTATTATGCAATATCGACTCTATTGGCTTTGTTTATAGAGTACAAATTAACATTCAACCTATGTGCCATCGCGGCATCGGTCTAAAACCACGCATATTTAGGATGCATGTCAGAGCCTGACCAACACCACATTACATTAGCAAATACTTTTAGCCTCAGCTGGTTGAACTAGATGCTAATTGCAAAAATGCAGGTTATTCGAGGTGCTAGACTTATTGAAGGCTTAGACCGAAATAGTGGTCTTGATGTCTTTGATATGACACGATCTGATAGATCTATACCGTTAGAATAATAGCTATTTTTTGTATTGCAATAACATTAATCTATACAGGGTGTAAACAGACTCTTCACGAAGTCGTCAACCAAACATTATGTAATTCAAACTAAGTTACTTTACGCAAAAATTATTGCTGGGAAATTACTTTTTTTGTGGTGAAAAATCACGTTTAACGGTACGATTCAATGTAATGCATTAAAAATATTGTGCTGATTGATGGATTGAATAGTACGGGGGTCGTGAAAGTGTCTTAAGTACAAAAAATACATTAAAAACATGTATTTGAAAAAAACTTCGAAATTTGACTCTCAATATCTCCGTAACTAGAAGGATCCCAGGTATGGTCTAGAACCAAAAACGATCTCAATGACGTGAAAAACCAGTGCCTTTCGGCTTCGTTAAGAATCTTTTTACACACTTTATTTTGTAGAACGAGGAGAAGAGAAGGTAGATGACGACCCCAGTTATCATTAACCTTTTCCCAACTATGTTGAGGTCGGCTTCTAGTCTAGCCGGATGCAGCTGAATACCAGTATTTTACATGGAGCGACTGCCTATCTGACCTCCACAACCCAGTTAGTACTGAGTAATACGATAACCCTTCAGACAGGTTGTCAGACTTTCAGACCACTACCTGTAAACTGTCATAGATCTGCTAATAACAACCGGAACCACCGAGGCACTGAGGAAACTCAGTATGTAATGGGTGGTCATCCATCCACGGACCAACCTTGGCAAGCACGGCTTATCCTTAAGATCGACCCGAGCGGCTGTCATTATTTAGCCACGAGCTTCTCCGACAAGGTCGTCTCAGTTATCATACCAAGATTTTGTAACAATATTTTGTTTGAAAAGAGAGTCCATGGAGTTTCTTGCCCATTCTTCTCCATAGAGATCTACGCTTTGGAATGGGCACATTGGGCACCTACAGTACTTTCACAAGTTATTATGCCTTATGTCTGTGACTGTAGCTTAGCCTTCTTTGTTTTTCTGACAATCAAAAGTGCCTGTAATGGTCTAATTGAAATAAATGCTTTTGAGTTATTAACATTGCGATTATTCTGCGGCTTCTACGTACAACATCGGACATCTTCCAGAACTTGTAAAGAGCTCTAAACTAAAAAGTGTATAACGTCTGACGACATCATCTGTTCAAAGCTTTTAAGAGGAATAATTTACATGAAGAAAACCTCTCCGCACAAAGTATATGTACCTAAACTCCGTGAAACACTCGCTTGAACTTATAAACGACACTTGAATTAATAAGATTTTTTCGTTTTCCCTTCTAATGGCCGTTCACAGTACCTAAAGTTTAGTAAACAATTTTTGGAATACTTAAGCTTAGCCATCAACTCAAACAAGTTTAATCTTGAGACGACCGACCATAACGAATAACTGAAAAGAAGAGCAAAACTTCCAAAATATCACGTTTAGAATAACTGTTGTTTCGGAAAGCCAAGGAAATTAGATCTTTTCAGGGGGTCTAAAATGGCCGCAGAATGATAATAGGATAATAATATGTCATCATCATCATCATCAGCCTATAATGTTCCCACTGCTGGGACACAGGCCTCCTCTCTATGAGAGGGAATGGGCTATAATCCACCACGCGGGCCCAGTGCGGATTGGTAGATGTCACACGTCTGCGAATTTTTGGTTCTAGGACATGCCGGTTCCCTCACGATATTTTCCTTCACCGTTTTTGAGAGCAATGGTGATGAAATAAATTACACAAAGCAATGCGCCTGCCAGGGTTCGAACCCTCGACTTACTGTTCGTAAGACTGGGTCACCGCTGCTCTCAATAATATGTATTACGTTACAATTTGTAAAATGGTCATAAAGTGACAATTCATAATATTAACTGCATCTGTGACCATTTTATGAATATTTACGTGATTCATATACTTTATAATTCTGCTAAAAAAAATCTGTTGCAGAAGTTGTGAATGTTTTGGTTTTTCTAATTACAATGCTGTAAGAATTAATTGAAAGAAAAAAAGTTACATCTACAAATAAAATAAAATCGTTGTGTGCTTGCATACAGTATCTATAGTTTGCGGGAAATAAAATCTTATTTAATCGAAATAACGAACCAAGTCTTGGAAGAGATTGGATTTCCGTGTTGCTGCAACATCAGCTTCCAGTTTCAGTCGAATCAAATAATGTGGTTGCAGATGTTATTTTATGTTGCAGGCTCCGCAGAATATGGTATGTTACATAAGTTATTTTTCCTCATAAAATGTTGACTGTCAAATACTACAAAATAAACGTAATAAAGATAGAAAGAATACAACGCAAATCTGCATGATTTTATGAAATACAAATCAAAACCATTATCATCGCGATGTCATCGCGTCCAGTATAGTGATGCATGTTGTTCTATTGAGCTCAAAATTAAACAACGTCATTAGATACGACATTGAATATGGCTCGAGTATTATATCAAACGTGTATTCATTTTTGATTTACTCGTTGGCTTATTTGAGTGAATTTGATTTTGCGATGGATTTGTGATCAAAATCTGTTATGTTATGGCTGGTTGGGTTTAGTGTACTGCGTTTTCTTGTTTACCACAAACTTTTAAGACACCGGTAGCCGGAACGTAAATGCGTCAATTTTGAATCGAAAACACAATTATCTTACTGTCACTTTTGTCCAACATGCGCAATCAGTGTCATCGATAGATATGAATAAATTCTTAAAATTATGAAAATCTCACGTAAAAAAATACATGAAATGAGTATTTTTAATTTTAAAATCGACCTATTTACGTAACGTTTACTCTTTGAAACCTTAGTTAACAATTTTCTGAAAATAGTTAATAAGTAGGTCGAGACGTTGTCGATACTTCATCATCATCATCATTTCAGCCGAAAAACGTCCACTGCTGAACATAGGCCTCCCCCTAGTGTCGCCACATTAAACAGTCCCGTGCGACTCGCATCCAGCGGCTCCCCGCAACCTTCACCAGGTCATCGGTCCACCTAGTGGGAGGCCTTCGAACGCGACATCTTCTGGTTCGCGGTCGCCACTCCAGAACTATTCGGCCCTATCGGCCATCCGTTCTGTGAGCAATGTACCCTGCCCACTACCACTGAAGTTTGTTGATACTTACTTAAACAAACAATTTTCAAGTAACTAATGATTGTGTTTACTCAGACTTTGATCTGCACACACAGTCTCTGGTGTCCTGAAAACATTCTATGGGGTCGTGAGGAATATTTTCGTAACTAAGTTTATTTGGGTACTAGGTCAGCTAGCAATTTCAGAAAAGTTTTGGGCCTACAGTCCAATTTATTACAGTTATTATCTAATTTATTGCGGGCAACGAAAACTCTAGTCTGTTAATGTTAGCATTATTAGTACCTGCACAAGTAAACTACCTCAAAGACTATATTTCAATTTTAGAAAATACTATACCGGGTAAAACGGGGTGAATAGGTCTGCAGGGGTGAATAGAGACTAACTTTAAGAAGGATTTTTACGTTGATTTGATATGATATGTTACCAAAAATAAGTCTATTTTATTTACTTAGTGATACTTAATTATTTAGAGACCTTTTTGGTAACATATCATATCAATTCAACGTAAGAATCCATTTTAAAGTTTGTCTCTATTCACCCCTGCAGTCACATTCCCCCCGTTTTACGGTAAGCTAAGTTTCCACAGAACCTTCATGAATTTTAAATGAGAAACCCAGCAAAAAACAGCCGCAGCGATTTAAGAAAATGGTTTTGACGCAGTAATAGTGTACTTATACCGAGTGTTAATCGAAAGACTCTCACGCACAACAAACAAAGCCTATTATCGCGTGTTATCGCTTCCTCCATCCAACACTACCGCATAATACCGTCCCTCACTGAATGAATAGCCCAATTACCGCGCTCTTTTCTTTTGCTCTCGATTTTAAATTCCACTCTCGTATTCAGTACATAATCGTTTGTGATTCGATCCCTGTTTTCATCTAGTCTAGTGTATTCGATGGTACTGTATTGACATTCAGATTAGAGATCGCGAGCCGCTATCTGTTGTCTGTCAACTTGAGATAAAACCAGTTTAATTTGTAATTGTGAGCTTCTGAATAGTGCACTTATTTTGATGTTGTCTGAGTATATCGTGGAGTGGAATGAGAGGAACTTGGTAAATTCTAGGTTGTGAGTACTTTGCAGCAGGGTAAGTAACCTTAGGTGGACTTCTCTCGATTTGCAAATAAAGTAAAATAGAAACCAACTGATGATACAAAAGTCTGAGGACAACGGAAATAAATTTTTTTGGTTGTTATATTAAAATGCTTACATTTAAATAACTTTATGAAAAAATATTTACTAGGTTAGCAAATTTATCTAAAAATACCATGAGTACGTACAATTTATAATTTAGTATCTTGCTAGTGGCAATCTACGTAATCGTTTGAAGCAAGAGACGGCGGGCGTAGTGGTTCGTAGCACTTAGTAGCTACGGCTTAGCGGTTCGTAGCACGTAGTACCTACGGCGTAGCGGTTCCTAGCACATCGTATCCGATTACATTCAAATCGATAACAACGAGCTTCTTTTGCATAGTAAACCGATTGCTTTAATCAAAGGATTGCCGACAGTATCAATCTATCGTTATCTTGAATTGCAACCTGACCGGTTAAATTGTAAATTGTAAATTGTACGTATCCATACGTACAATTTATAATTTAGTATCTTGCTAGTGGCAATCTACGTAATCGTTTGAAGCAAGAGACGGCGTAGTGGTTCGTAGCACTTAGTAGCTACGGCTTAGCGGTTCGTAGCACGTAGTACCTACGGCGTAGCGGTTCCTAGCACATCGTATCCGATTACATTCAAATCGATAACAACGACCTTTTTTGCATAGTAAACCGATTGCTTTAATCAAAGGATTGCCGACAGTATCAGTCTATCGTTATCTTGAATTGCAACCTGACCATCGGCTATATAGTTATGTAGTAGAAGGATAATAAACTATTTGTATTTTGTATTATATCATCATCACCATCATGCACAGCCCCACTTCACCCACTGCTGGGCATAGGCCTCTCTTTGCTTGAGCCAGCTCCTGTTCTTTTGCCAGCCTCAACTATATCTATCTATACTATAATATTATAAAGAGGAAAGATTTTTTTTGTATGTAACGAATAAAGTTAAAAACTACTAAACTGATTTGAAAAATTCTTTCAGCAATGGATAGCTGCATTATCAGCGAGTAATGTAGGTTATATTTTATCCCCGTATTTCCACGGGAACGGGAACTACGCGGGTGAAACCGCGTGACGTCCGCTAGTAATATTAAAAATGCGAAAGTAAGTTTGTTTGTTTGAAGATCCTGAAATTTTGCATATACGTTATCAGGTGTACAGAAACGGACATAGGGTACCTTTCATCGCGAAAAAAGTACTGTTCCCGAGAGAAACCACAATGATGTTCTTATGATAATAGATGGCGCCACGTGTCTTACAAATCATGGTTGAGTTACATTATTATACAAACATAACGCGAGCTAAGCCGCGGGCAAAAGTTAGTATTAACTAAGTTACCCACTGATATGTCTCGTGTACAAGATCCACGCCTCTTGTAGGCAATTTATCAAATTACTACCGGCCAGTTGATCAAAGGTACAATAGAAACGTGATCCATTTTCTATGATGTAATGTGATAAGGGAGGGTTAATGTACTCTAGAGTTCCGCAATCAATTTCAGAAGCTTCGTAGGCATCCGCAGACGATATATAGCTAGCAACGGTTACTAGATATACATTAACACCTGCCAGACGTCGACGCCTTGCAGTATGCTATGCGCTAGTTAAGTAAGCTTTGCATCAAGTTTGTTTAAGGCTCTGTGCAAGCTAACTTGAAGGAATTCTGAACGAATACGACTTAAGTGATACGATTGTTCTAAAGAGTGTAAAAGAGTCTTAACGAAGCCGAAAGGCTCTTGTACTCCTCGTCATTGCGATCATTTTTTTGTTCTAGACCATACCTGGGAACCTTCTAGTTACGGAGATATTGGGGGTCAAAGTTCCAACTTTTTCAC